>CM053588.1:112389358-112414605 GCA_028646515.1 Pseudochirops corinnae
AGGAAAATGACAAATGCTGAAGAGGTTGTTGGAAAACAAGTGCTTTAATGCATTGTTGGTGGAGTAGTGAGCTAGTCCAGCCATTCTGAAAGGCAATTTGAAACTATGCCCCCAAAGCTACTAAACTGTTTATACCCTTTGAGGCAGTGAATACTAGGTTAATGCCCTAAAGAAATTCAAGAAAGAGGAAAAGGACCCACATGTACAAAAATATTTATAGCAGCTCTTTTGGTGATGGCAAAGAATTGGAATATGAGGTAGTGCCCATTAATTGGGGAACAAGCCTTTTTATGTATATGATAAAATACTCATGCTTTTTTTTTTAAAAGAAATAACAGGTGAAATGGTTTCAGAGAAACTGAGGAAGATTTGCATGAACTTATTCAAGATGAAGTGAGCAGACTCAGGAAAATAATTTATACAATAACAGCAATATTGTAAAGACAAACACCTTTGAAAGACTTACTAACCCCCCCAAAATATAATGATCAACCACAATTCTAGAGTACTCAGATGAAACATGCTGCCTACCTCCTGACAGAGAGGTGATGGATTCAGAGTTCACATTGAGATATGAATTTTTTTTGGACATGGACAAGGAGGGAATCTGTTTTGTTTGACTATATGTGTTTATGACAAGTTTGTTTTGTTTTTATTGCTTTCTCCATTGGGGAGGGGAGGTGGGAGAGAGAATGCAGATCTAAAAATAAAATAAAATTTAAATAGGAGAAAACACTGTACAGAATAATGATAGTCAGAGGTTGTTTTCTTCACCAGCTAAATTAAATCACAAAATTACAGAACCACAGGATACTAGAAGGGACATTAGGAACCTCTAATTTAGGAATTTTTAACCTTTTTTGTGCCATTGAACTCCTTTGGCAGTGTGACATAGCCTATGTATCCCCTTTTACAATAATGTTTTTAAATACATAAAACAAAATTTATAGGGTTACAAAGGAAACCAAAGGTTAGTGAAAATAAGGGTGTAATTTTTTTTTTCCCATAGACCTCCTGATATCCATACACTGACCCACTGGTAAGGTCTGTGGAGTCCAGGTTAAGAATCAGTGATCTCATCCTTCTTAAGATCTTCCTTAATTTACAGATGAGAAAGCTGAAACCCAGAAGTCATGTTGGTAGTTACCTGGTGTGATTTTAGAGATACCAAGACTCTTTACTCTGTTGAGAGATTCTACTTGAAATTCCTGTATTACTTATTTGTTCCTATCTGTTGAGAATTCATTCATTCATTCATTCATCCATCCATTCATTCATTCACAGCACCAAAATGTACAGAATACCTAGTATGTCTCCAATACTATACTAAGATACACCATGAGAGGATACTAAAAAAAGACATGATAGTCTCTGACCTCAAGGAACCTACAGTTTTCTCTAAAATACATGAAACATTTACTTAACCATAAAAAAGCAGTACGTGTACTCTAATGGAGTGACCCAAGAATCTGTCTGGTTGAATAGCACTGGGATGTTCAACACTTTTATCCACTGATTAGATAAAAGTGTGGATAGTATGCTTACAAAAATTGCAGATGACCTGAACATTGGCAGTTGTGGGGAGGGAGCAGAGGGGGAATAGGGGGGGTTTAACTAGCTAATGAGTCAAAGGATAGAATCAAGATCTAAAAGAGAAAAAAATCTTATGAGGATAAAATGTTGAACTGGATCTAATAAAATGAATTTAATGGGGAGAATGATAAATTTCTACATTTGAGATAAAAAAAATCATTTGTGCTAATGTCATATATGAGATACATGGCTATACAGAAGTTCATATGGAAGAAGATTTATCGATTTATAAGCCTAATATGAGTCAAAAGTGTAACAAAGAATTTTAAAAATTTACCCAATTTCAGGCTACATTAATGACACTTAATAGTGTTTGGAACAAGGGAGGTGATAGTCTTGCATTTCTCTTGCCTGGTCACACTGTGTATGAAGATATCTGATCTCATTGGTATTCAGTTTGGGGCACCACATTTCAAGAAGAAGACCAACAAATAAACACATTCAGAGGAAGGTAGCCAGGACGGCAACAGACGGAGAGATGATGCCATACAAGAAGTAGTTGAAGGAATTGGGAATATTTTGAAGATAAGCCTGGCAGTGGGGGTGGGGATGGAAGGAATGCAAATATTTGAATCACTATCTTATAGCAGAGAGATGAAAGTGCTTTGATGTGTCCCCAGAGGGGAGAACTAGGGGCAAATGGGTGGGAACTACCGAGAGACAGATTTAGACTTAACAAAAGCAAAACTCTCCAGTAATTAGCACTGTCCAAAAATGGAATGGGCTGCTCTGATGGGTGGTGAGTTTCCTCATCCCTGAAGGTCTCCAGGTGAAGTCTAAATGGCCACTTGTCAAAAATCGATCAACCATTCAGCAAGTATTGTCTACTATATGCCAGGCACTGGACTAGGCACTGAAAATGCAAAGACAACAATGAAATAAATCTTTTCCCTTATTAAGGAGTTTCTACTTTGTCAAGAGACGCGTCTCCTGTTCATTGTGAGGATCGAATGAGAGAATATTTGTAAACCTCTTGTTGTCACTACTATGTCTGACACATAGTAGGTGCTTAGTAAATGTTTATTCTGTTTCCCTTCCTCATATGTTCGTGAATATATATTTTTGTTAAATCATTTTTTAGTTATGTCCAACTCTCCATGACCCCATTTGGCGTTTTCTTGGCAAAGATACTAGAGTGGTTTGCCATTTCCTCCTCCAGCTCATTTTACAAATGAGGAACTGAGGGAAACAAGGTTAAATGACTTGCCCAGGTTCACACAGCTAGTAAAGGTCTGAGGGCATATTTGAACTCAGGAAGATGAGTCTTTCTGGTTCCCCCAGTGTTCTATACATTGTGCCACCGAGCTGCCTGAATTTTGGTAAATATGTAACTGAGATCTCAAAGTCCATTTGTATGGGACTCTCTTCATTTGTGGTAATTGATTATTTAATGTTTCCTGCCTGAATGAAGATCTTTAGATGCCTGGAGAGTTTGAATTCCATCCAGCATTTATGTAGTGCATAATATATGTGCCAGGTACTATGATAAGAGCTTTATAAACAGCTCATTTGATCCTCCTAACAACCTCTAAGAGGTAGGTGCTATTACTGTCTCAGCTGAGGAAACTGAGACAGACAGAGGTTAAGTGACTCACCCAAGGTCACACAACTAGTAAGTATCAGGGTGCAATTTGGACTCAGGTCTTTCAGACTCCAAGAACAGCACTTTATGCCTGCCATATAGCTGCTATCCTAGTGAAAATAAGGACCTACTGGAGTTTACTGAGCAGGGAAATGACATAGTCTGATCTGAGGTTTAGGTTAGTCACTTTGTCAGCGGTACAGAAGAAAAATTCAATACAAATTTTATTTTTTAAAATGGGAAGTCATTTTGGCAGCTGTGTGGAGGATGGATTGATGAGGGAAGAGACCCAAGGCAGGGAGACCAATTAGGAGGTTACTTCGAGAGTCTGGGTGAGAGGTGATTAGAGCTTGAACTGGAGCGATGACAGTAAGGAAGATGCAAGAAGTGTTGTGCAGAGATAAATGGATACAATTTGGCATTGATTTGATATATTGGATGAAGGAGAATGAAAAGTTAAGGATAATGCCAAGGTTTCAAACCTGTGTAACTTGTGTAACTGGAAGGATAGTGCGGCCAACAACAGAGACCAGAGAAGTTCAAAAGCTAGAGGCTGGGAGGATAAATTACGAGTTCTGTGTTAGACATAGGTGAATTTGAGATGCCTATGGGACATTCAGTTCAAAGTATCTAATAGGCAACTTGTATTGTGGGACTGGACCTCAAGAAGAAATAGAGACTAATACAGAAATCTACAAAATATCTGTGTAAAGACGATTATTGAACCCGTGGGAACTGAAGAGGCCTCCAAGTGGAGAGAACGTAGAGAGAAGAGAAGAGGGCCCAAGAAGGACCCTGGGGATTACAACTACAGTTAAAGGCTAGGACATGGATGATGTTTCAACAAAGGAGACTGAGAAGGAGGGGTTAAGTGTATAAGAAGCGAGTGTACAAGAGAGACCGGTGTAACAAAGACCCAGAAAGGAGAGTGAATCTAGGAGGAGAAAGTAGTCAACACTGTCAGATGCTGCAGAGAGGTGAAGAAGGATGAGGATTGCCAAGGCACTATCAGATTTGGCAATTAACATCATTGGCAACTCTGGAGAGAGACATTTCAGTTGAGCAGTGAAATCTGAAGTCAGACTGCAAAGCATTGAAAAGTAAATAAGAAAAGAGAAAGTAGATGCCACGAGAGTAGACAGCTTCTCCTCACATATCCCCCTCCCCCGAAATTTGGCAGAGAAAGGAAAGATATAGGATGATAGTTTGAGATGATACTAGAGTGAAGAGAAGGATATAGTAGGGTACTAGCATAAAGAAAAGGATGTTTTGTTTTTGTTTTCTTTTTAAAGGATATGGAATATCTGGGGATTTTTATAGGTGGCAAGGAATGAGCCAGTGGATAGGGAAGAGACTATGAGGGCAATCCGCCAGAGGAAATGGGAGGAGATGAAATAGATATAGGAATGTTGGAGAGGGGAAGGACCACCTCTTCTTCAGAGACTGAAGAAAAGGAGAAAAAGATAAGGGGAGGCTGTCAAGGGATTTTGACAATAGTTGGAAGGCAGTGTGTAGATAGGTAGAGGGGTAGAGGCTGCTCATGGTGAATGGCATTCTTGGTCTCCTTACACTGGGGAGATGCAAATTAGCTGGGCTTTGGTTTCTCTATTCCTTGTTTTAAGGGTAATTCCTGTTCAGGTACAACTTGGGATACACAGCCTCAGAGGACCCTCCCAGCTCTGAGATTTCATCATTGTGGACTGGAATGGCCATGGAATCAGTGGGTCCTGAATTGTGCCTTGGAGGAATGAGGTAAAATCAGGAACGACTAGGAAATGTTTGGGAGGGGTTCAATTACAATGAAAAGTTCATGCTGGGTAGTAGAAGAAAATAGAGTTAGAAAAGCAGATGGGGACAAATTTTGTAGGACTTGAGTTCTGGTATGAGGAGTAGGCAAAGAATATCCATTGTAGGCTTTTGGCAAAGGAGACACATAATGAAAAAAAGCTCTGTTTTCTTGAAGATAACAGTGTGCATGCTGCGTTGGAGGGTGAGGGATTGGAAGAAGAAAGTCCAATTATAAGGCTATTTCCATAATCAAGGTAAGAGACAATGAAGATGGGGACTTTGGTGTTAGTAACAGAAATTAGGAGGAAGGGACACATTGAGAGAAATTAAGGAGGAAAAATCAATAGGTTTTGGTGACATTGAATATGGGGAGTAAAGTATAAGGAGGAAATCCAAGATTATAAGGCTGTTTACTCATCTGCCTTTTTTATTTGGAGGTAAAAGGGAAAGCAGAAAAGTCCTTCCTTTGGAGGAAAAGTGTTTTTATTTTTCATAGAATCAAAGAATTTCAGAGTTGGAAGGGTTCTCCATGGTCATCCAAGCTAAGCCACACCTGAAAACTAATTCCCTCTAGCACATATCTGATAAGGGATCATCCAACCTTTGCCTAAAGGTCCCCAGAGAGAGGTACACTGCTACTTCCTATAGGATTCCATTATAATTTTTCTATAAATCTACCACTTTGGAAGTTTTTCCTTATCATTTTCTTCTATGCAATTTCCACCCTAGTTCTAGAATTCCTAGTTGCACTCTCTGGGGTCAATCAGAACAAACACAATCTTTCTTAAGAGTGTGAGACCATTGAACAAATACTTAAGACAGCTACCACATCTCCTCAAACTCTTCTCTTCCCAGGTTAAACATACTCACTTAATAGATCCTCATAGGATATGAACTGCAGGCCATGCACCATCCTGATTGTCTTCCTCTGTACAACCTCCATTTCATCAATGTCTTTCCTAAAATGTGCCTTCAGGAACTGAGCACAATATTCAAGCTGTTCTCTGACCAGATTATAGTACATCAGAACTTTTACTTCCTTATCCCCTGCATGCAATGCTGCTCTTAATACACATTAGCTTTTTGGCTACCCTTTCAGTTTCAGACGCATTGCTTCATTTATTCACTCATAATTCAATAAATATTTTTAGAACTCCTGCTGCGTAGAAGATGCCATGCTTGGTATTATGGAATATACAAAGATATATGAGATGGTTACAGGATATTCAGATGGAAATTTCCAGCAGGAAATTGTGAGTTTGTGTCTAGAATTTGATAGAGGTTACACTGGAGATAAATACTGGGAAATTATCTGCATAGTGGTAAAAGTTAAAATTATAATTGTTGGAATCTACAAGAAATAAGAGTATGGCAAGTGAAGTAGCCCCAGGACTGGGCCTTGAGGAATTTCCAATTAGCACTGAAGGAGAAAAAGGACCCAAGAAATGAGACAGAGAAGGAGCAGTAAAGGAGTGAGGGGAGCTGAACAGAGTGAACTATCTCAGAAATAAAGGGTGGGAAGTTTTGAAATGGTGAACAGTGTCAAATTCCACAAAAAGGTCAAGAAGAATGAGGCTTGAGAAAAGGCCATTGAATTGGGTGACTCAGATCTCATTGGTGACATTTGGGAGGGCAGCTCTAATAGAGTGGTGGAGGTCGAAAATAGATTTCAAGGGATTGAGAAGTGAATGGATGAGGAGGAAATGGAGGTAAGAAGTGTAATGTACATATTTAAGAATTTTGTTAGTGAAACAGAATAGTAACTGAATGGAATGTCAGAATAAAGCCAGTTTTATTTTTTGTTTTGATTGTTAAGGTGTTCAAGTTTTACCACAGAAATCCTGGAAATCCTGGAAGCTAGATTTTAAAGAAAGGATAATAAAATACCATTGCAATGGCTTCCAGAGGGGACTGTAGGAAGAGATGGGAGAATGAAGGTCTTTGCTTATTACTTATTGGCTGTAGCGGTCAAAGTTGAGTCCTTCCTGACTATATTGAGGTTGTGGCCTCACAGCTTCCAGTCCTCCTAGTTCTGTTTTTTTGCCGTCCATCCCTAACCCTTGCCCCTCTTCCCTTACTCTAACTCCTCCTTATAGTGGCTCCCAGAGCTAATTCCTGATAGATCATCAAAGAGAACCTCTTTGACTCCAAATCACTTCCTGCTGTGCCCCACCCCCTCTTACATAGATCGGAGGTAACTTTACTCCAGAGAACCAATTAGTACAAATCTAGACTGGGTAATTACAGTTTGATACGATCCTCGCAGCTGATATCCCAGGGCAGATAAAACAACAGGAAGCAAACCCTCAGCAGGACTTTGGTAGAAAGGTATTAGAGCTTCTTGCCTCTCCCCCTCCTGCTCCTAAACTCCAGAATGGTCACAGAGGGTGGCAAAGATGGTGAAGGAAGGCTTGCAGCTGCAAAGAAAAGGCCCTCAGAGGAACCAGGAATGCACAGCTGCCCCCTCTTTCCTAGCTCACTTGTTGCTTAGAGTTATCATCAGCTTCTAAGGTATTATCATATTCCTACCATAGAGGAAGCAGTATTCTATTCTATAGTATTCTATCTACCAGTGGGATTTGTAGCCATGGGTTCCTTTTAAGGTAGAATGAAGAAGAAAATAATGTACACATTAAGTTTCCTTAGCTGATGGGCTGATGGAGGCTATGGACTTAGCCCTTTATACTCTGCTAAAGTTGCTTGCTCTTCTAAAGATCACCAATCACCATACTGATTCTCTTTTCCTCAGCCTCATTATTCTCTACCTTTATGTAGCATGTGACACTGTTGACAATTCCCTTCTTCTTGAAACTCTCCTCCTTTGGCTTCCGTGATGCTAACATTATCCCATAATGCACCATCTCTGAGATACTCACCAGGACCATAACTCTCATCCCACCAATATGTACCCAACTATCTCGTAGAACTATAGAATTTAAAGCTCAAATAGAAATGAGGAAACAGAGGCCCAGAGAAGCAAAGTATTTTGCCCAAGGTCACACAGCTTATAAATAGCAGAGCTGGAATCCCAATCCCAGGAACTAGAAATCCAAATCTAAACAATAAATCCTTTTCAGGACAACATAAAATAAATGTGCCATTCCCTGGCCCAAGGAATGTTGTTATGTGCAAATGAGCATTTCCTCTTTGGGGCCCATTTACCCAGGAATGAATGAAATTATTTTCTTTAGATTTCCTTCTACATCACCTGACACTGGTACATTTTGCCAACATTGGCTAGGAATGCATTATTATAATATACTCAGTAACAACTGTCCAAAGACACATGACTGTAAAAGAAAGGATCTAGGTCAGGGGTCAGTTCTGTCACAATATATACAATGCTGGTTAAAATTCTATTTCAATTAAATTAAAAGTAGCAATAATGAATAAGCATTTACTAAATGCCTGCCACTGTTAGGTGCTATGGATACACATGAAAAATGCTATGATTCCTGCCTTCAAGGAGATCCCATTCTACTGGGGAATGAGGGTGGAATAGGAATTGTACAGAAATAAGGATAATAAAATAGAGTATGTTGGAAGTTAAGGACAGATCCTGACAAAGTGCTCGAGAAGAAAATGAACTAGGGAAAGATCGTTTTGATACAGGAGTAGATTTCATGGAAGTAGCAAGGATTTGAAAGAGGAGAAAGATTTTCACAGGAAGTCTCATGGAAGGAGTACACTCTAGGCACAGAGGAAGCTGTGCATGGAACTAGAAATGGCAGGATGAGATTGGGAGAGAACTAATCTAGTCTGAGAAGTCCCATCAAGTCAACTCCCTCTAGCAAAGAAGAATTATATCTGTTCTACAATTTGTAGGCTGAGAGAGCTGATTGGGGGCACTGAAGGGTTAATTTATCTACCTAGGGCCACTAAGTCAGGGCATGCCAGAGAAAGATTTTTAACCCAGATCTTCCTGACACTAGGTCTGTCTGTGTATTCACTATACTACATTGCTTCTCATGCATGGAACATAGTAAGCATAAAGGTTAGGAATATGAAATGAGATTTAAAAGATAGATTGGGGCCAGTGTAAGATAAAGAACCTTAAATGAGAGATTTAAGGAGTTTGTGTTTTATCCTATGAGTAGTCACTAAAGGCTTTTGATCAGGAAGGTAACATGGTCAGTGTTGTTGTTGTTGTTGTTTTGGTCCTTAGAGGACCAGTGACATCATGAGGGTGATGTTTTGACTTGCCCATTTAAGTGAGGCAGGGCTCTGCAAAGTCATCAGCCCCACTGTCTCCTCTAGCAACATCCAAGTCTAATGGCAAGACATAGGTCAAGATGACTGGCAGTTACCCAAGATGCAGTGGGTGACTTTGGCCTTTCCAAATTAATGCCTTTCCCAGGCCTCAGTTTGTCTGAGGCGTGGTCAGGTCTATGCCTTGGGCAGATAATCCCGGCTGTTGTAGAAAGCACAGGAGAAGGAAAATACCATAGACAATAAAAATAATAATATTATTATTATAGTTTAGGAAAAATGTGATTTAAAGAAGTAGCAAGGTGAATGGACAGATCTGGGAACTTAGTCCAACTTCTAGAGAACTTGGAAAGGACTCACAGCTACAACGACATTGAAATGGTCAGAGACAAAGAGCCCTGAGAAATGGTTAGAGAGACTGGGATCAGCAAGTCTGAAAAAGAGGAAGCTGTGGGACAATCTGGTGACTGTCTTCCAATATATGAAAATATAATTGTAGGGAAATTGATCTCTGATGAACCCCCTCCCCCCAAGCCGATTATTTAATCAGAGGAAGTATGAGACCAGTAAAGAGGTGTTAAACTAACTGTAAAGTTGCAGCCACTGCCCAATGATCCCCTTATGAAGTGTGAACAAATTTTTCTTGATCGAATTAGAAGGGATGTTGCCATTGGCTGAGAAATGATTGGTCATATGCCTGAGTGGCCTATAAATAACAATGGAACAGTTTGAGAGTCAGCAAGTTCAAGGGAGTCCAGAGAGGAGCCAGGGTACAGGAGAAACCCGGCTCCCAATGAGAAAGATGCTCAGGGCCAAGTAGGGGAAGTCTCTGAGAACAGTAATGATGTGAGCTGCCACAAGGAGCAGAGGTCAGAGCTCTATGAGAGATACTGCGTGGTTTGAGGAGTGTCAGGATGGATTCTGTGATGCCACAACCTAATAAATGGCAGCATCTTAATACAATGTATAATATAAAAATAACAGTATATAATACTATTCAGTAATATACATAGGGTGATAACTAGGCACTGAGGACAGAACAAAATGAAATAGGCTCAAACACAATAAGAGAGATTTAAGTTGGGCAAAAGGAAGAATTTCCTTATAGGGAGGGCCATAAGATATGGTCACAGAATACTATGGGAGAATATGGAATCGTCTTGCTTTTGTAGCTTTAAAAAAATCTGCAGTCTGAGGGAAGATTTCAGAACAGTCTTGCTTTAAGATGGGCACTGTGTCTAGGATTTTGCTGGTATAAGGAATGCCCTGCATGAAGAAAATGCCCTCAACCAATGTGGGAGATTTATAGTCTTATAGTCTTATAGTGATTGCTCAGGGTCACCCAGTCAGAAGGGAGACTTGAACCCAGGTCTGTCTGGTTCCAAGACTGGCTTTCTTTTTGGTACTCCATTATGCCTCTATCCTAGTCCCTATCTGGGCAAATTTTCTTAAAAGGAGGACTATAAGCCGCGAGTACAGAGCACAGAGGGAGGATGTGTGAGATCTTCCCTTTAGCTTGAAAAACACTCTTTTTCTGGAAAAGATTTTGGATCACTCCTGCTTCAAGATAGGGATGTAAATGAAATGACCTCTCTAAAAATCTGGACTGTGAAATACTTGAAATCTCACATGGATCTTTTTTGACTTCCGGCACTAACCTCCTTACCCCACGATAGGGCCTGGGGGGTAAGGGGGAGGGGAGGGAAGGGGAGGAAGAGCAGAAAGGGTAAAGGCAAGGGGGTGCAGCCACTCCTCCTGGGTTCCATGGTCCTTGTTTCAGAAGGCTGGCTTGAAGAGTGTGGGTGTGATAGCCTGATAGCAGTTAGTGAGAATGAACTAAGGAGAGAGACTGCTCTGATTCAGGGACAGGGGAATGCCTTTCCTGGTTTCTCTTCTCATGGCAGCAATGTCCTAGGCTTAATTGCATCATCAATTCCATTAAATAATGCAACAACTAACCAGGATTTAATGAATACACAGAAAGGGATAAGTGGACCTGGAAGTGTAAGTGATAATGCTGATGCAAAGAGAGAAGGGGAACAAAGCTTCTGTTTCAGCTGGAGAAAAAACATGGCACACTCCACACACACACACACACACACACACACTCTCTCTCTCTCTCTCTCTCTCTCAAGCACAACCATAGCAACAGATGCAGACTGAATGAGGCTGAAGACTGTCAGTGTGGTGCAGGGAGAGGGGTGGGTTCACAGGGCTGCTGTTACCGATTGCCCAGCAGTGACCCAGATAGCTTATAGGATCAGAGATCCAGGGTTGGAAGGGACCTCAGGGAACAGGTAGTCCAATCCCTTCATTTCACAGGCCATTCACTGACTTGTTGAAGGTCATACAGGCCCTAAGTGGCAGTGGGGATTTGAACCCATGTCCTCTGATTCCAAATCCAGCACTTTCTCATGTACTAACTCCTGGGTTTTTATGGCATGGACTGTGAGAGATGTGGGTACTCAAGTTCGACTCTTGTGATCAGCTTCTGAAGAACTGAGCTTGGTTACAGCTACTGTAAACAATGGTTGGCAAGCACCCAGACCTTGCTGGGCACTGTATGTGTGCTTCCATTCCTGAAATATGCATTCTTCAAAGCAAAATAAATATTCATTCAAATATCTCCATTGAGGCAACAGCATAGAGTGGAAAAGGCACTATATATGGAACTCCAGGACTTGGGTGAATTCTGGCTCTATTACTCACTGCCTGGGGGACTCCCTTCACTTTACTAGGCCTCTATTAACTCATTTATAAAAAAGAGAGGTCAGCCTAGATGACCCTGAGGTCCCTTGTAACTCTTGCTAGGAAACTATATAGTGACATACTTTATAGTGTCTTAAGGGTGGTCTCGTGCCTTCACTAGCATGAAGGTCATAAAAGTTCTCAAGAGCTATGTCAGAGCAGAACAATCTCTAGCAGATTCCTCCAAGACGGAAAAGCTTCAAGTCCAAACCCAGTGGCAAACTGTGCATCTTTCCTCTGAGAAGCAGCAGAGGCAAGTCCAGAGAGGTTCATACTACACTGGCCATCTGGTGATGATTTTGTTTTGCTTCAAAGGAACTCTCAAAGACCATCAACTACTATCCCAACAGACAGGTGGTGTGATGTATAGAATGCTGGAGTCAGTCAGGAAGACATGAGTTCAAATCCAGCCTCAGTCACTTAGTTGCTAAGCTACAGGACCCTGGGAAAAATCACTTTTCCCTGTCTACATCACTTTCTTCATCTATAAAATGAGGGTCAAGAAGCTCTTACCTCTCAGGGTTATAGTGAGGATCAATAGACATAATATTTATAAAACACTTCATAAACATTTAAGTCTTATTTAAGTGCTAACTCTCCTCCTCCTTCTTCTCTTTCTCCTCCTCCTCCTCCTTCTGCTCTCTGCATCTATGGAAGGCACATCCCCAATGACAAAATTATAGATCTCAGATATAGTTAAGGTTTGCAAAGTGTTTTATGGCCCCATGAGATAGCATAAGCATTATTATCCCCACATTACAGATGGGGAAACAGTCTCTGAGATGAACCCCAGTCCTCCTTTCTCTACTCATACTCGGAGGTTTGAGGACCTAGACTCTGACACTAGCTCTGATCTTACTATTATTCTTCATTTAATTAAAGCCCTCGAATTGTGAACTTGACTTTTTGCCCTTCTAGGAGGTTACAGTCTCTTGGTGGACCTTTCTAAACAGATTATCTTTTCATGAGTGAGCCCACGTCTCTCTCTGGAGATCTCTTTCAGTCCTCCTTTGTTTCTGTCTCTAACTCTGTATTTATTCCTTGTATTTCATACTTCTCTCCATTTTTTTCTTGTTCCATATACCCAGTTTCTCTGCCTCTGTCTTGATTTCTCCATATGTATTTCTTTCTAACCCTCTTTCCCTTGTCACAGTCTCTCTGTCCTTTTTGATCTTGCTGTCTCCTTGTCTCTCAGCCATGCTCTCATTTCCACAGCAACATCTCCCAGGAGAGAGGGAGGGAGCATGGGCCCCAGGGCCCCTGGGGAGCGGACCTGAGTAGATCTGGGATTGTTTTCTCAAGCTTTTTGTCGGGGAGTCAAGTGGGTGAGAGGCATCACGACTCACCAGACACTGAAAGGGAGTGATGGGAGGAGAGAAAACACAGAAGCTCAGAAAGAAAGAGCAGCTATTAGTCACCAGGGGGAAAAAGAAAAGGAATTGGTCAACCAGCAGGTGGTCCAGAAAAGCAAAAGCAGTCCAAATCATCCCCAAGATTTAATAAGGGGATGGGAATTAGAGCCTGGCAGGGAAAGGTGGAACTGATGGTCTCAGCAGCCCCTCCCTTTTCCTACTCAAGACCAGCTAGTCTGGCTATGGGGACAGCTGAAAAGAAAGAAGGAAGGAAGGAAGGAAGGAAGGAAAGAAGGAAGGAAAGAAGGAAGAGAGGGAGGGAGGAAAGTGGGAAGGAAGGAGGGAAGGAAGAAAGGAAGGAAGGAAGGGAGGGAGGGAGGAAAGTGGGAAGGAAGGAGGGAAGGAAGAAAGGGAGGGAGGGAGGAAGGAAGGAAGGAAGGAAGGAAGAAAGGAAGGAAGGAAGGAAAAGAGGGAGGAAGAAAGGAAGGGAGGGAGGAAGAAAGAAAGAAAAAGAAAGAAAGAAAGAAAAAGAAAGAAAGAAAGAAAGAAGGGAGGAAGGGAGGGAGGAAAGTGGGAAGGAAGGAGGGAAGGAAGAAAGAGGGGGGGGAAAGAAGGGAGGGAGGAAAGAAAGAAAGAAAGAAAAAAAGGAAGGAGGGAGAGAGGAAAATGGAAGGGGAAAGAGAATAGAGAAAAAGAAACAAGACTTTCCAAAATAACAAATCAATCAATAAGTATTTATGAAGTGGCTTCCTGTATCAGACGCCATGCCAGGGGTTAGAGTTACAAAGACAACATCTAAACATCTCTGCCCTCAAGAATTTGACATTCTATAGTGGGAGACAAAATGTACATGTATAAATGAATACACAATAAATGCAAAGTACCTGGGAGAGAGAGAAGGCACTAGCAGCTATGGGGATGTGGAGATGTCACAAAGAGAAGGCAGTGTTTGAGCAGAACTTTGAAGGAAAGTAGAAATTCTAAGTGGCAAAGGTTAGGAGAAAGCACATTCTAGCTTTGGGGCACCCTATGCAAAAGCCTGGAGGTGAGAGATCAAGTATCACGTGTGAGGAAAAACAAAAAGGTCAATGCAACTGCATACAGAGTTTGTGGAAGGGAGTAACAGACAGAAGAGCACGCGCTTGAGCAGAGAGGTAATAGTGAGCCACTGAAACTTAGTGAGCAGGGGCCAGACATGTACTTAAGGAATAGCATTGTAGCAGCTGATTGGAGGGTGGATTTGATACAAGGGAACCAATTAGGAAGACATTGCAATAGTCTAGTGAACAGCCACACGGGGGAGAAGTGTACGGATGGAAGAGATGTTGTTGAGGAAAAAATGAAGACAAAAATGGAGAGAAGTATAAAATAAAAAAACCAAGCGCAGAGTTAGAGACAGAGATGGAGAGATAAAGGGGGACAAAGACCTCCACAGAGATACATGAGCACACTCATGAAAAGACAATCTGTTTAGAAAGGTACACCAAGGCATGTCACTTTCTACCCCTTTTTGGAAGTGGGAGGTGCACAGGTTTTACACATTGTATATGGTTTTGAACTTTTTTGACAGTGTGCTGACTCCCCTCCCCCCCCCAATAGGTTATATAGGTTATATAGGATGGTTCTCTGGGAGAGAGAGGGGGAAAGATACCAGAGATAACTGTGATAATATAAGAGAAAGAAGATATCAACAAAAATTTATTTAAAAATAAAAAAGTAATAGTTTTGTTTTGGACATATCTTCTAGAACTTTCAGAAGCTCTATCTGTTACTGCTTTCTTACTTTCTGCCTGAGGAAAAATTGCAAATTGTTCAGTTTTCCACAAATGCAGGGGACCTGTGACTTTTTATTTTTGGAGGGGGGAAGACAGGGGAATTGAGGTTAAGTGACTTGCCCAAGGTCACACTGCTAGTAAGTGTTAAGTGTCTGAGGCTGGATTTGAACTCAGGGCCTCCTGACTCCAAGGCTGGTGCTCTATTCACTGCGCCACCTAGGTGCCCCAGACCAGGGCCTTTGCAAGCATCCTGTGGTCCACCATCAATTCCCAAACAGTAGTGTAAGGGATATAGTGATTTAGGTTAATAAAGAGAAGTAGGACAAAGCTTGCAATTTCATCAGCTCCCCCTACCCGCATTCCTCTTCAGTGTTTCTCTTAAGTTGATTTTTTCTGGTATATAGTGGCATTCTAGGGGTTGAAAAGTCTCTTCACCTTAGCATCTTTTACTAAGAAAAGTTCCTGGGATGATGCTGATGGGACCCAGGCGAGCAAGCAGGGGGTATAATCAGAGTTTGAAAGGAATTTCAAATCATAATTCACATAAGAATTTAGACTGCTATCAGGATAGATCTCCTGTATTGCCTGAATGGCAGTAGCAGAAAGAGCAATTCAAAAGACAAAAATGCCTAACAGCTTCTCTTACTAGCCATTTGAATAGGCCTGGCCGAGGTCTGCCTCACAAAAGAGCTGGAGAGAACTTTACCCGCTCTCCATCCTTGGCCGGGCCTCGAGTTCCCCTGCTCCCGCTACCCGGCTTGTCCGCCGCTGCCGCCGCCATGCTGCCCATCTCCCTACTCCACCTTCTGTGTCAAGCCCGGGTCCCGGCCCCTGCGGCCCCTGCGGCCCCTCCGGCCCACACCTACGCCCAGGCTTCCCCGGCAGCCAACGCCGCCGGCGCCGCCGCCGCCGCCCCCGGCCAGATGTCTTTCACCTTTACCTCCCCGACGCAGGTGTATTTCAGCAAGGCCAATGTGAAGCAGGTGGATGTCCCAACCCAGAGTGGGGCCTTTGGGATCCCAAATCTCCACCCTGAAGGTGCTGAAGCGGGTGTGGTGACCGTACACGCTGAGGATGGCACCACCACCAAGTATTTTGTGAGCAGTGGTTCTGTCACTATGAATGCCGATTCTTTGGTGCAGCTGCTGGCAGAGGAAGCTGTGGCTCTGAACATGCTGGACCTGGGGCCGCCAGATTCAACCTGGAAAAGGTGTATTCAAACCCGTCGGGGGTATCAGATGGGGTGGCTTGGGCCTAAGTTCAGATCTGGACAGAAGCCAATTAAGCTAAAGTGAAAGTACTGGAATCATGGGCTGAGGAGTCGAACCCTTGCAGTCGTCCAGAGATGGTGTGACCCTTCTGCTCCATGGCAATCTCCCAATCCCTTTCCTGCCTACTCCCCTGCCCTCCACTCCCAGATTAAAATCCACAAGGGCTCTGTACGTAAAAAAAAAAAGATAGAACCTTAGGCAATGGATCTGAGAAACCCCTCTGTGGTAAGTGAAAGAAATTATATCATAAATTATATCATAATTAAGACCAGGGAGCCAGTACACCAATCCTGGAGTCAGGAGGACCTGAGTTCAAATATGACTTCAGACACTTACTAGAGGTATGACCCTGGGCAAGTCACTTAATTTTGATTGTCTCAAAAAAAAACAACAACAAAAGATTAAGACCATAACATGGTTGTAGAGAGCACAGTCTTAGCAAAGGATTTCGGAGATCATGTATGATGTCTTCATGTTATAAATGGAGAAATAGAGAGGTTAACTGACTTTTAAGATCACAAAGATAGGAAAGAGCAAAATTGGGATCTGAATTCACATCCTCTGACTGGAAACCATGCAAAAAGTTGTAATCTTGTACTAGAAACAGAAGTGTATAGGAGCACAGGTTGTATTTCCATGTTTGTTGTCCCTAAAGACAGAACATCCAGAGGAGAAAAATCTGTCTTAGAAGGTAAATAACTGGTTAAGAATATGGTGTGTGAGAATGGGACCTGGATTTCTGCATGACAGCTTAAGACATTGGAATGACAGGTTCCTAATTGGGGAAAGAGTATGCTTAACAAGGGCTGGTAAGAATGTATTTGCCTAGTGTCTTACAAATCTTATTTGGGAAAAAATACTTTAAACTAAAAAATGGATGAGGCAGAGAGAAAACTGCCTAGGTATATCTACCAAGCTAGATGCCATTCAGGAAAACTATAGCATAGAAACAAAAATTACTGTTGAGACACTTAGAAGCTGATAAGAGAAAAATCCAAGGAAGGGAAGGAGCCAGTAGTGAAAGCCATTATTTCAAGTGTCTGTACACAAATGCCCAATGTGTAAGCAATAAGAAAGATAAAGTAGGGGTCCTACCTAACACAAAAAAATAAATTTGGCCTCATTGACATCACTGAGACACTGGGATGTCACATGCAACTGCAATTATTTTTAAAGAAAGTTAAAGAGAATATCACTGTGTAATACTGAAAAGGTATTCTTATGTCAACCAAAGAGAGGAATAATGATTAAAACCATTTGAGTAAAAATTAATAGAGGAAAAGCAGAAATGAATTCATCACCAGAGTATGTTATAGACCACTTGAACAAAAAGAGAACATGGATGAGGAATTGGAAAAACAAATCACCAACCTAGCACAGAGCACGATATTGTAGTAATGGGAGACTTCAATTATAGAGCTATCTACTAGAACTCACTTGATTTGCCAAAAGCAGAACAGTGGACGATTTCTTGATTTGTCCTAATGATAATTCTATTCTTCTTTCAAAAGATGGAGGAACTAATAAAGGTGGCAACCCTGGGCTTTGCCAGACTGACTTTGGCCTCTTTTGCTCTGTTCCAAGCCTCCACAGCACTTCATGGGCTCCTCTAGCCATGCCTCTCTGCTTGTAAACTCTCCTTTGTTCCCCCTTTCCAACTCCCCTGTAGGTGTGATTTTCTCCCATCAGAATATAATCTCTTTGAGGGTCGGGACATTTAGATTACTTTAGTTTTTATCCCCAGCACTCCGCACAGTGTGAGGTACAAAATAGGTGTTTAAAAGATGCTTACTCACTCATTCGCTCTATCTGCTGATTATTAAGGTGGGAGCTAAAGTTATACTTTTAAGAGTACTGACCCACAGAGTACCTTGAACCCCAATTCAGCATTTTTGTAGCTGGGTGGAATGTTGTCTATTGAGAAATTCATGCAGTTGATGCAATTGATGGGAGATTGGACCAAATTCCCCTAAATATACTTTAAAAGGCTGTCATGTGGAAGACAGAGGAGATGTATTATATTTGGACCAGAGGGCCCCACTAGGTACAATGTGTTGAAAGTTGAGAGTCCCTAAAATTATATGATCTATGTCGCAGATGAAGAGTTGAAAGGGATTTGGAGGTCATCTAGATTAAGATCCTCGATTTTTAGAGGAGTCAAGTGACTTGCCCATGGTTGTATAGTTAGTAATTGACACAACCAGGATTTGAGCGTGGGTCCTCTGATTTGAAATGATGAAAAGGGAATCAATCTAAAAGAGCAGGAGAACGAGGAACTGGGGCCCTATCTGTAGGTGTTTTTGAAGTAGGTGATGAAGGGAAGTCATTGTCTCCCCCTCCCCCCCAACACACATGCACCTTCATCCTGGTTAGCAGAAGGAGTGCAAATTAGGAGCTGAAAAGTACCTCAGACACCATGTAGTATAACTCCTTCATTTTACATATAAGGAAATGTAAGCCTAGAGAGGGAGAAGTGGATTTTTCCAAGGTCAGAAGAAGTGGGAAGGGTGAGATTTAAACCTAGGTCTTCTAATTCTAAGTGCAGTATACTTTCCATTACACTGCTTCATTTCTCATGGCACCATGAGTTTTCCATTCATTGGGGATGGTCTAAGCATAGTTGGGACCTGGGGCTAGGGCCTGGGGACTGATTAAGATGACCTCCCAAGGTCTACAAGACAGTGAAGTTCCCTCCGTGCACCAGCCCATCTGCCCATCCCTCCACCTGGGCTGCCTGGCAGTCTCTGGCCTGGCCCGTTATTCCGTTATTCCCTTCCCATTCACCAGCCAGCCTTCCTGGGCCTCTGGGCCTTTCTGGCAAAGAGAAGTATGCCCAGAGCTGTTCATTTCACAATTGCCCCTTTCAGTCTCGATTTGTTATTGAGTTTGTTTTCTGTTTGTCTTTTCTTTGGGGTGGGAGAATGTGGGGAGCTGCCGCCTTTGCCGAGAGCGCCGTGTTGATTTCTCCCTCTGTTGTGTGGGGATTTTAAATGACGGAGCCTTTGATTTCCCCGCTTCCTTGGGAGACCCATTCTTCTCTTCTTTTCTAAAACAACTGGCGCCGGTACTTTTTTGCTGTCTCTTTTTTGCCTGCTGAGGAGCCCAAGTGCCTCAAAGCACAGTCCCTAAGTAATGGCTTTTTTGGTCCCTACCTCGGGGGGGAGGGGGGGGGTGGCGATGATGACAGGAGTTCCCAGAAGGGTTTTTGGAATTAAAAAGAAAAAACTTGGGAGTGTATGTCGCTGAATAAGTACATGTAGGGACACACATGGGAATGTGCATTGGTGCCGATTTATGCATGACAACACACATTTGAACAGGCATGTATACACAGTAAGTGTGTGCTGTCCACACATATGAATGGCAACACCCTATAATCATTAGAGAGGAGGCCTGGTCCCTGTCTTGCCTCTGATACATATTGACTGGATGACCCTGGGTAAGTCACTGGACTTCTCAGTACCTCGGGCTACTCTCTAAGACTTAGAGACTGTGCTGACCAGCATTAAGATAAGAATTCCTCATTTGGTCATTCCCTATATCAATGAAATCACAAATCCGGGCCCTTTTCTCTCTGTCTATCTCTGTCTCTTTGTCGCTCTCTCCATTTCTCCCTCCCTCCCCCCCTCCTCTTTCTTTCCCTCTCTCTTTCTTTGTCTCTCTGTCTCTCTTGCTTTCCCTCCTTTCCCCTTCTCTTTCTCTCTCTTTCCTTCTGTCTCTCTCTCCTCCCCCTCTCTCTGTCTCTGTCTGTCTCCCCGTCTCTATCCCTCTCTTTGTCTCTCCATCTCTGTCTGTCTCTGTCTCTCTGCCTGTCTGTCTGTTTCTCTCTGTCTGTCTGTCTGTCTGTCTCTCTCTCTCTCTCTCACACACACACACACACACACACACACACACAAGCACGGCATAGTAAATAGAGCCTCTAGGTCAGGAAGACCTAGATTCTACTCCTGCCTCTGACATATGCTAGTCTTGTGACCCTATGTTAGATACAGAACTTCTTAGCACCCAAGCAACTCTGAGACTGTAAGTAATTCTTCATTGGAAGTTCTCTATACCAGAGAAATCATAGATCCAGACTCTCTCTCTATCTCTCTCTCCTTTCCTCTCTCGCCCCCTTTCTTTTTCCCTATTTCTCTATCTCTATCTTTCTTTGTCTTTCTGCCTCCATATCTCTCTAAATATATACATTATAAATGTACATATCCATATGTTGTTATGTCATTTCAGTTATGTCCAGCTCTTCATGACCCCATTTGTTTGGTTGTTTTTTTGTTTTTTGGCAAAGATGCTGGAGTGGTTTGCCATTTCCTTCTCCAGGACGTTCTGCGGATAAAGAAACTGAGTTAAATGACTTGCCCAGGGTCACACAGCTAATAAGTGTCTGAAGTTGGATTTGAACTCAGGAAGAGGAGCTTTCCCCATTTAGGCCTGGCACTCTATCCACCGCACCACCTAGCAGCCCCCTTATATTACATGTATTGCATAAATTATGTATGTGCTTATCCATATACATATAAATAAATATAAACATTGAAAAGAATATGTTATTCTATGGGTATAAGTGAATTTGAATTCACCTGAGACTAAGCATGATCATGTGTGGAGGGTGTTACTTAGAATCCCAGATCCTCAGAGTTGCCAGGGACCTCAGAACCCATCAAGTCCAAACCACACCTGAACCAGAATGCCCTCTGTAACATACCTGACAATTGGAAGTCCCATCTCTACATGAAGACCTCCGAGGCAGGGGAACTCACCACCTTTCAAGGCAGCCCATTCACCTTTGGACAGCTCTGATCGTTAAGAGGTTTTCCCTGGTATGGAGCATAAATTTAACTCTTTGCAGCTTCCTCCCATGGCCTACCTTACCCCTGGGGCCAGACAGAACCAATGTAATTTCTTTTCCATTTGACAGCCCTTCCAATTCTTGAAGATAGCTATTAGGCCCCCCACTAAGTCTTTTCTTCCCCAGGCTAAATTCTCTAGGTTCCTCTAATGGTTCCTTTTATGGCACAAACTTGAGGCCCTTCTCAGCTCCCTTCCATAGGACAATGTACAGTTTATCATTGTCTTTTCCAATATGTGGAGCCCAGAAATGAATGAAGTGCTCCATGGTGGTTTGACCAACAGGACTCTCACGTCCTTAGTTCTGGTAACTATGGCTCTCTTGATACAGTAAAAGATTGCTTTAGCTATTTTTTGTCTGCCACATTTAATTAATGACTCATAATGAGCTTTCAATCCACTAAAATCCCAGATCTTTTTTTCTTCAGACAAATTAATGTCCACCAACATTTGTTCCATCGTAGAGTTCTGAAGTTAATTTTTTAATCCAAATGTAAGACTTTAAATTTTTCCCCCTAATGTTCATGTTATTAGATTCTGTACAATAGTCTATCTTTTTAATTCTAACCATCATTTAGTGTTTTAAAAAATGCCTTCCTGCTTCGTGTCATGTTTAAAAGTGATAATCGTGCATATATGCCTTTGTCCCATTCACTGACAAAATTTCACCAGCAGGAGGCCAAGCACAGGAAGATCGGCCTCCAATGAAGACCTCCTTTCAACATGGCACTGAACGACTAACTACTGTTCTTTGATTTCAATCCATTTGGAATGACCTATCTCATTATACTATTGTTTAGCTCACATTTCTCCAACTCATCTGCAAGAATAGCATGAAAGACTGTCAAATATTTTGTTGCAATCTATATAAAGTATATTTACATCATTCCCCAGTACACAAACCCAGTAGTAAAAAGAAAATGCATTTATATCAATGCGTATTTAAGTGCCTGTATCACTATCTGAGACAACTAGGTGGCGCAACAGATAGAGTCAGTCCAAGGATCTGTGTTCAAATTCAATATCAGGTACTTACTAGCTGTGTGACCTTGGGCAAGTCATGGTTTGCCTTACTTTCTTCATCTGTAACATGATCTGAGAAGGAAATGGCAAACCATTACAGTATCTGTGCCAAGAGAACCCCAGATGGGGTCACAGGGAATTGAACATAACTGAAATGACTTAATAACAACAAATCACCATCTGAGTATACAATTTTGCATTTGTCTGCATGTGGTGGTGGATGATGGATGGTGGTATATGATGAGTATATGTCAAAATGTGTGTGTGTATGTGTGTGTGTGTGTGTGTATGTGTGTGTGCAGATAAGCACAGAGAAAGTGAGGATAAAAACAGCACTGGCTTTGAAATGAGTTTAAATCCTCATTCTGCAGCCTTCTAACTTTATGACTTTGGATAAGTCCCTATACCTCATTAAACCTCAATTTCCTAAATCTTTCCAGATTTAGGAATAGTAACATCCACCCTACCCACTTCATCCGGCTCTTGTAAAATCCAATAACACAATGCATGAAAAAGACTTCAGCATGCCATAAAACACAATATAGATGGGACCAAGCATGATTCTATTGGGTAAGCATGGATTTCTTGTTTACATGAGTACATGAGTATTTGTGGGAATGTATAAGAGAAGGTATTTATGCACTCATGATTGTGTATGAGAAGGTGTGAACATGTATTTGTGTGAAAGTCTGAGTGTGCAAGCAGATATTTGTGTGGGAACCTGTGAGTATGTGCGATCATACATATGTGCATACATGTGTGACTATCCGGCTGTGTTTGCATGCTGCTGTCCTGTGTTTGGATTTACTGTGTTAACAATTTCAGAGTAAAAGGAGTAGGAGAAAAACAACACAGAAAAGAATCAGAAAATGGTGCAACGCTGCATATATTTCAGGAGCTTCAGACACAGGCCCCTGTGCCAGCTCTGATTCCAGCGGTGTCTGTTACCATGGCTATGATGAAAAAGACACTGTCAGTGGCTTGTTTATTTTACGCTCCCCATCCAGTAACACTCTCTTTTGAAATCCCAGTGTATCTACCCTTCACTTCCACCTTTTTCAGATGGGAGTAGCATATCTGCCTCTACCTCTTTTCTGCCCCTGGGAGGGGCATGTTTAATTATAGGATATCACTGAGTCCGTACTCTATCCCTCTTACGGCTTCCCTCAGATCTAAATGCTTGGGGGGTTATCCAGGTCCCTAGAGGTGCCTGGGAAGCTAGAAAGTCTCAGAGAGATGGGGGCTCATCATGGCTCCTTCCTTCATCCTAACAGGATAGAGCCACGCCATCTCCTACTTGCTTATCTGGATGCCCTGAAATGTTGTATCATCAAGGGATACGTACTGATCACCACCCACCAAGCTTCATGTGCTCAGACTTGAGTTGAGAGCTGGGGAAACTGCTCAAAATACAGCCTGGTTCCCAGCCAGTGTAGGAGTAGGAAGCTCCAATCCACTCAAAGATGTCCAAGTTCCCTCATTTCTCTTTTGCCAGTTATTAAAAAAATGTGTTGAAGGATGATGGGTAGAGGAAGTGATCCTGCCTGGATAGAAGTGAAAAGATGCTGGGGGGGGTGGTGTTCCTGTCTGCATGTACACACAGATGCATGTGCATGCCAGTATCGGAGGTCAGGGAGTTCAGCTGGTTGGAGTCTTGTGCTAATGAGGCAAAGGTCACAAGTCTCACACTCGTATGGACCAGTTAGCTGTGTGTTGTGCCAGATCCATATACTTTACCTTTCACCATGGCCTACTGTCTTGTAAATGCCTGTCCTTGGTAATAAGGGGCACTCACTGAAACACCAGCACAAACCCAACTACATCATAGGAAAGAAGCTTAAAGCACTTACCTCATGGATGGTGGGACAGTAGACATCTATACTAAGAAAAATATTACCTATATACAGGCGCTTTGTTGTTGAATCATTTTTCATTCATGTCTGACTCTTCGTGCCCATTTGGGCTTTACTGGAGTAGTTCACTGTGTCCTTCTCCAGCTCATTTTACAGGTGAGGAACTGAGGGAAACAGGATTAAATGACTTGCCCAAGGTCACACAGCTATTAGGTGTCTGAGGTTAGATTTGAACTCAGGAAGATGAGGCTTCTCCTCTCCAAGCCCAGAACTCTATCCACTGAGCCACCTAGCTGCTCAATATGGAAACACAGTGTTCAGTAACTTCCAATTTCACCAGTCCACCAAAAACTGCTCTCTCCAAAGTTACCAGTGATTTCTTCATTGTCACATCCAACAGCCTTTTCATTATTTTTTTTAAAATTAACTTTTGTTTATTTTTAGTTTACATTATTCATTTCCACAAGATTTTGAGTTACAAATTTTCTCCCCGTCTTTTCCCTACCCACCACCCCAAAACAGCGATCCCATGTTTACCCCTTCCCCCAATCTGCTCTCTCCTATATCTTTCCCCATCACTCCTCTGGCTTTCCAGTACGGCAAGATAGATCTCCCTACCCCATTACCTGTATATCTTAATTCCCAGTTGCATGTAAATAATGATGATAATAATAATAATAATATATATTTTTAACATTTGATTATAGAACTTTAAATTCTAGATTCTTTCCCTTCCTCCCTCATCACCCACCCCCACTGGAAAGACAAACAATTCAATGCAGGCTGTACATGTGTAGTTACACAGAACATCTCCACAATGCACATATTGTGAAAGACTGACTATATTTCCCTCCTTCCTATCCTGCCCCTCCCTGTTCTATTCTCTACTTTGTCCCTGTCCCTTTACAGAAGTGTGTGCTTCTAACAACCCTCCCCCTCACCCTGCTCTCCTCTCCATCATCCCCCCTCTAATTTCCTTCCCTCCTACTCTCCTGTAGGGCAAGATACCCAATTTAGAGTGTATGTCATTCCTTCCCTAAGCCAAATTCAATGAGAGTAAGGTTGATCCCACTCCCTTTTGCCTTCCTGTTCTTACCCTCTATTGTAATAGTTATCCCTTGCCTCTTCTATATGAGATGATTAACCCCATTCTGTCTCTCCCTGTCTTCTCTCATTCTATTCCCCTCCCACCTCTCAATTTCACCTTT
>CM053588.1:112415105-112430548 GCA_028646515.1 Pseudochirops corinnae
TTACCTTCTATTTTTTTTATTTGTTTGGATCTGTTTAATAGTATCTCAATTTCTCATAGCCATTTGCTTCCATTTGCTTCACTCTAACTCTGAAGGAATTATTCTCCTCAGTGAGCTTTTCAGATTCTTTTTCCATCTGGCAAATTTGACTTTTTAAGGCATTCTCCTCCTCATTGGCTTTTTGGGCCTCTTTTGCCATTTGAGTTAAGCTATTTTTTAAGGTGTTATTTTCTTCAGTCAAGTTGTTGACTCTCTTTTCATGATTTTCTTGCATCATTCTCATTTCTCTTCCCAATTTTTCTTCCACTTCTCTTATTTGGTTTTCAAAATCCTTCTTAAGCTCCTCTATGTCCTGTAATCAGCTTACATTTTTCTTGGAAGCTTTTGGTGCAAGAGTTCTGACTGTGTTGTCTTCTTCCTATTCCATGCTTTGATCCTTTTTGTCCCTAAAAAAGGAATCTAAAGTTTGATTGCTGAGCTTGGTTTGCTTCCTTTGCCTGCTCATGTTGCCAGTCAATTAATTTAATTTTTGAGCCACAGTAGAACTCTGCTTTCAGAGGGGAGACCTTTGTCCCAAATTGCTGGAGTTTTCACAGCTGCTGGAACTATTAGGAGGCACAGTCTCTGCAGCCCCCACCAGCTTTGGCTCACTGAAAATGCACCTGAGGACCACCACCCAAGACCGCGATCCTGATCCAGGTCGGTTAAGGCAAGAACACTTAGCCTCTGAATGATCTCTTGGCTCCCCTGCAATCTACATTCCTGGAGCTCTGAAGCAGTCACGTGGAGGTGGCTGCAGGACCCCCCTCCTTCTGCTGCTTTCTTGCCCTGGGGGCAGATGGCCAGACCCACTTTTCTCCCCCAAATTTAGCTGAGTTCCACTTACCTTTCACTTTGTTCTTGTTTCTTTTAATTCTGGAAACTGCCACAGCTGCCGGTGATACACTCTCTGGAGTGCTCCAGCTGCAGCTTGTCCTGACCACCCTGGGGCTAAGCGATGGTTTCAGGCCTGGTTGGGCTCAGCTCCCAGAGCTCTGTGATAAGCCCTTCCTGTCCCATGTGCTGGGCTGCCCCCAGCGGGAGATGTGTTTTTCTGTAATTTTGTGGGTTCTGGAGCTCTAAAATTTGTTTAGAGTCATATTTTGTAGATATTTGAGGTGGTAATGGTGGGAGCTGTGGAGTTCTCCTACTTCTATGCCACCATCTTGACTCCGCCCTACAATGGCCTTTTCTCAAATCTCATCCTTCTTGTCCTCCCTGCAGACAAAGCCTCTTTTCCTTAATACTCTCTTCTCTTTAGGTTGTCAGGACATCACACCCTCCTGATTCTCTTCCAACCCATCTGACCACTTCTTCTCAATATACTCTGTGGGCTCTTCATCCAGGTTACACCTGCTAATAGTGTGTGTGGGGGTGGTCCTCACAGAACTCTGTCCTGGGCCCTTTTGTCTTCTCCCTCTTTCACTTGGAAATTTCATCATGGGTTTAACTGACATCTTAAGGCTGGTAATCTTCAATTCTACTTCTCTAGCCCCAACTCCTCTTTTGACCTCCAGTCTCACATCTCCAACTGCCTGTTGGACATATCAAACTAAATGTCCAGTAGACATCTTAAACTCAACACATCCAAAACTTAACTTGATATTTCTTCCCCAAAATCTTACTCCCTTCCAAATTTCCCTGACTTACTATCTCTTATCCCTTCTATTTAGTCTGTTGCCAAGACCTGTTGACTTCACCTCTGTAACATCTCTAAAATACACCTTTGTCTCCTTAGCATACAGGAAGCATTTATTAATGCTTTTTTCATGCATGCATGCATTCATTCATCCATTCATCCTTCCATTTATTCATTCATGATGCTACTACCATCCCAGTGCAAGCCCTCATGTCCTCAATCCTGAACTATTCTAATGGCCTGGTTGGTCTGCCTGCCTCAAGACCCTCCCCATTCTCGTCACTCTCCTTCACTCAGTCACCAAAGTGATTTGCACAGGTCTGACCAACTTACTCCCATACTTAATATAGTCCTATAACTCCCTATCACCAGTAGGATCAAATATAAAATTCTCTATCATTCAGAACCTTTCAAAACCTTGCTTTCCTCCCATCTTTTCAGTCTTCTTATACCTTACTCTTCCCTGACCCATGTACTTTTCAGTCTGATGACTCCAGCCTCCTAGCTGTTCCTTGAACAAGGTGCTCCATCTCTTGGCTCCTGACATTTTCTCTGACTGATCCCCAGTCATGGAAAGTTTTCCCTTCTCAGATCTTCCTTTTGGCTTCCTTCAAATGCCAGCTAAAATCCCAGCTTCTATGAGGAGCTCTTCCCAAATTCTCCTAATTTTAATGTGCTCCCATGGTTGATTATTTCCTATTTATTGTATACATAGCTTATTTGTACACAGTTGGTCGCATGTTACCTCCCTCATTAGATTATGAGTTCCTTGAGAGCAGGGACTCTTACCTTTCATTTTATCCACAGATCTTAATAAATGTTTATTGCCTTACAGATGTTAGCATACAACACTAACCTTTTGAAAGTCATGTTCAAAATCTGTAAAATGGACAGAAAAGTTCAAGAGCTACAGGAAGATTCCCCCATTCCATACCCCAGACTTACTTCCAGTCCAATTCCTATGGTCGTCATCCTGGGAAGTAACTCTTGTGGCAACGAGACCTGGCTTTTGCTGGCTCTGAAACCCACTTCTCCTCAACATTGACAGCTACAAATTCTCAGTACCCAAATCTTTGGAATTGTCAAATGGTTCAATATCACAAAGAGATATGATTGTATCAGTAGAAATGGCATTAAAGAAAATATGTTACCACCTGCTTGGCTGCCACACCCTTGGGACCATCAGACCTTTCCATCTGAATTGTGACTGAAACCTGTATTAGAATGAAATCCTTGAGAGCAGCGACTGTCTCCACTTTTCTATTACTATCCCCAGCATTTGCTACAATGCTTTGCATATAGGAAGAATTTATTAATGCTTTTTTCATGCATGCATTCATTCATCCATCGATTCATTCATCAGATAACCTGGTTAGCATTCAATATTCGGTGTAAATATAAAAACAGAAAACTACCACCTGCAGTACCATTACCTCCTTTGGGGCAGGAAGGTTTCTGTTTACCAGATCAGCTCTGGAAAGTATAATCAAAGAATTAAAGCAGTGTTCATACTGCATGTGTTTTCCTTGTGGTATTCAGAGTCATGCTGAAAAGTTCAGGGTCAGGCTGAAGAAGACCAATATGGACATCAGGATTATCAGTTGTAACATCTACATATCATATTGAAGGTGGATGGACAGGTGGCTGGAGTGGTGGAAAGAAGGAAATACTGGCCAACTTAAACATCCCCCGCACACTATGCAGTGTATTATTGTTGTTCAGTTGTTTTTCAGTCGTGTCTGACTCTTGGAGATCTCATTTGGGGTTTTCTTGGCAAAGATACTAGAGTCATTTGCCATTTCCTTCTCTAGTATTCATTTTACAGATGAGGAGACTGAGGCAAACAGGGTTAAGAGACTTATCCAGGATTACATGACTAATAAGTATCTGAGGCTAGATTTGAACTCACCAATCCAAGTCAGTTTTCTCATTTGTAGAATTAGGAGAAGCAAGGAAACAAGAATTTATTAAGTGCTTACTATGTGCTAGGCATTGTGCTAGGGGCCAAGCATACAAATTTAGACCAAAAGAAAGCCAAGTCCATGCTCTTAAGGAGCTTACACACTAAAGGGAAGAAACAACGCACAAAAGGGAGGTGAGCTATTTTGTGACTTTTTTCCCCCTCATCCATGACCCTAATACATATTAACATGTAGCCAGATTTCTATTCAGATTTTCTGAAGTGACTGCAAAGTGACTTCCATTCCATATTCACCATCTCTCATTGTCTGGAAGTCCATCCTCAGATCTAACTTAAATCCTTCTTGATATAATTTTTATCTTAGAGAGGGCATTCCTTCCATGCAAGTCCCTTGGGATGGAGATGGAGCAAGGGTGTGGAGATCTTGGTTTGACTTTTTATAACAGGACGCAATAACTTTGGGGATCTTGCGAAGAAATTTTTCTGATGTTTGCTTCAGTGCATCTAGATTTAAGCTCTGCCTCCTCTGATTACGAGGTATGCAAATCTTGTCAAGTTATACAATCTCTCTGAAACTCAGTTTCCCCATTTGTAAAATGAGATAATAGCACCTATTTTACCACCCTCACAAAGTTGTGAGATTTCAGGGAAATAAGAGGAGAATATACTAAAATTTTCTGAAAAGATTCTCCTACAGAGGAAGTTTTGCTCTCATCTCCCCTCAACTCACCTTTCTGGTCACCTCCTTTACAGAGTTTATTCCTTCTCAAATCAATCACATATTCTGCTAGCCAGACAGAACCTCTGACCTACCTCCTTGTCCATAAGCGGTATTATATTCATACCACTGCAGAAAAGATGATTCTAAAATGTACATGAGGTTCTTCAGAGAAGGAACTGTTTCTGTTCTCTTCGGCTCTCATTCTAGTGTTCACTACTTCTTACTGTCTGGAAGCCCATTTTCAGATATCATCTCAATTTCCCTTGCTGAAGCTTAAGTCCGTTTCCACAAATTCTATCTTCATTAGAGACAGAGAACACAAAATTCCCTACTTCCAGGTAACAGTTTCAAAGGACTTCAGAGATCATCCATTCCAAACCTCCACTCACTTTACAGATGAAGATACTGAGGTTATGGGATCTGTCCGTGGTCATACTGATACCAAATAGCAGAGTTGGGACTTGAAATCATGGAGAGCTAGGTGTGTAGTGGATAGAGTGCCTAGCCTGGAGTCAGGAAGACTTGTTTTTATGAGTTCAAATCTGACCTCAGCCACTTACTAGCTGTGTGATCTTGACTGTTTGCCTCAGTTTCCTCATCTGTAAAATGAACTAGAGAGGGAAATGACAAACCACTACAATATCTCTGTCAAGAAAACCCCAAATGGGATCACAGAGAGTCAGACACAATTTAAAAAATTCCTTAACAACAACCTCAACTTGAAATGCACAGCTCTGGGCTTTGTATTTTGCTGTATCTGAATAACTACAGATTTCCCATAGAAGGTTCCTGCTGCCCATGCTATGAAATGAAATGTTTCTACATTCCTATACCTCCCCAATTCCATTCCATCTTTCTCTTTCTTAGCTATGATTGTCTCCTTGCTCTAAAAAGTCAAATTATAACCACTTCTGATGTCCCCAAGTGGTCTAGCTGGGATTCTGATCCCTTCTCTTCCCTGCCTCCATCCAGCCCAACCAGGATGGCATGCTCCTCCTCCCACTATAGTGAGGGGCAGAACTTCCCAGAGATAGGATTTGTTTATGTACACATGTGTGCTTTGTCTCCCAAATGCATCGTGGTAATAAGTCATTGGGGCTCCGATGAGGCAGTGCAATTGCAGTGACCGATGAGAAGGCCTGATTGCTTGTGCATAGCTGCTGAAAGGGGTCTTGACATTTTAAGTGCTCGTCAGAGTGAGGAATGACAGCTCAAGACAATGAGACACTTCCTCTTTCCCTTTCGCTGGCTATTAATAAGTGCTTGTAAGTCTAGGGATGCTGAAGAGATTCTGAGCCATTGTATTTAGTTTTGTTTATCCTCCTCTTTCTCTTCCTTTCTATTCCTGTTACCTTCTTGATTCTCAGCCTCAGCCAGCCACTCATCTCGGTTCTGGGTGCCAGCAGCTCTTTGTCTTGGAGTTGGATTGGTTAGTACTCAGAAAATGTCATTAGGCAGCCGAGTTGAACCTAAACCTGTCTTTTTTTTCCCTTGGAATTCAATCTCATAGGCCTCCTGGACTAGAAGGCAAATCTGAGTCTTATGTCCCATGGAGCCCCAGATTAATAGAAGTAATATGACCAGCAGCAAAGGAACTAGAAGGGTGTTGGCAAAGGTTGGGGGGAGGACAGATCAAAATATAAGCATTATATGGAGAAGGGGGCAAGATTTGCAGAGACTGATTTCCTATTTAGCCTCCTGACCATTTAGGGGTCAAGAAAAAGAACCTGGTATCAGGGCCGGTTAGTCTAAGGAGGTACTAGGATACTTCAGTGCCTGGCAGCCTTTGAGATCTCAAGGTCCTATAGCTGAGTCTTCTTTATGGGGCTCAGGTTCCTGCTTTCCTTGGTCCTACATCTGAAGGGTGATCACTCACACAAAAGGATCTTTTCAGTTGTATGAATAGTAATGGAAACATGAATGGAAATGCATTCCATTTAGTAAATTGGATTTTTTAAAATAATGAATTTTCTTAAAGCAAGGCACATCCATCTACTTTGAATCTCTACTAAGATAGGATGGCTTCTCCAGAGCAAGGGGTTTGTCCCTGTCATACAGGTACTAAGTGCAGAGCTGGGATTGGAAATCAGGTTCTTCCTTTCTTCCTTCCTCCCTCCTTCCCTCCTTCCCTTCCTTCCTCCCTTCAAAAGGGTAATGAAAGCATATGACCATTTATAGTCCCCCTTGGGGCCAGTTGAAGATGGATGAACTTCCCCAACCTTAGGGAGAAGTCCATCTGACTCTACAAGCTCACTTGTAGGTTCCTACACAAACATCTGCTTACACAAATGTATATATACAAATGGGCAGCTAGGTGGTACAGTGATTAGAGTGTCATACCTGGAGTCAGGAAGATTCATCTTCCTGAGTTCAAATCTGGCCTTAGACACTAACTGTGTGGCCCTAGACAAGTCACTTAACGCTGGTTGCCTCACTTTTCTCATCTGTAAAATGAGCTGGAGAAGGAAATGGCCAACCACTCCAGTATCTTTACCAAGAAAACCCCAAAAGGGATCGTGAAGAATCAGACATAATTGAACAACAAAATACACACTACATGCTTACCTATTCTCATAGTGTATACAGGTTCATGATCTATACACATAGGCACACACATGTCACATAATCTTGCACACACAGAAATCCATGCACACACACACTAGAATCACAACAGGTGATATTTATACAGTGTTTTACAGCATACAAAGCCCTTTTGCACACATTATCTTGTTTGCTCTTTACAACAGTCCTGTGATATAGGTAGAGTAATTTACAAAGACCTAGGCTATTAACTAGGTCTGAGCTCTAGTACTGGAACCTAGCAGGGTAACACTAGAATTCACCCATTGTTAAGCCAGTTATGGTCTGTTCCCACTGTGCCCTCAAGAAAACTCCATAGTGCCCCCTTTCATGACACTTGTGCTGCCCCTCAGAAAAACAACGGTCCACTTTAGTAGTCTGGCGCAGCCTGCCCAGGTGGCTGCCTCTGTGCAGTTAAAGAGCTTCTTTGCAGGCCCACCTCATTGCTGTTGGAGAGGCAATGCTCAGTGGGATTCTGGGTTTACCCCATGGCAACATGGCCTCAAGTTAGACAAATGCTTTCTAATTGGAGCAAATGTGAGAAGCTAAGAAAAAAGGTGAAATTATCTTTTCTTTTTGAGTAGAAGGTAGGCAACTCCCGGCCAGGCCAGGCAGAGATTTGTGTAGCTCAGACACTGGAGAAAAGCCGAGATGACTTCTAGCCCAAGCAGTCTGTGTTGGGGGAGTGGGGGGGGGGAGCAAGAAGCGTCCTTTGTGAAGTCCCTTCACCATCTCTGTTCCTTCCCCCCTCCCCTACTTCCCACCCATCCCACTCTCCCCCAACTCTCTTTTCAGCCTGGCTTCATTGGCGTGGAGCTCTAAAGCCTTATCCCAGCCCTGCAGCCATTGGATCTCTTTATTCTGATTCAATTACACACACAATACAAGCTTTGCAAACAGAAAATTACACGCCACAATAATTGAATTCTTCCCTGGACTTTCCAACACATGGGACTGTGCTGTGGCTTACTGCTGCTTCCATGGCCCCAGCTAGTTCCCCCCCTCCAGTCCTTTCTCCCACTTCCTCAATCCCAGCCCACTCTGACCACTGACCACATGGGGCTCTTTCCTTTGATCCCAGGGGAGTGGGGGGGGCACATAGCTGGTAGCTGCTGCCTCACTATTCCTTCCTTCCATGCTTCCAAGGCCAATTCATTTCCCTGTTACTGGGTCCATGGACTACCCTGCCTCTCTGGCACTGAAATGTGAACTATATGAGGTCAAGAACCACGTTTTTGCTTCTCCTTTGGATCCTCAGAACTTAGCTCAATGCCTAGCACATCTGACTGGTTCTTGGCATCCCTGGGACAATTGCAAAGTCATAATCAGTGAATGAATGAAAAAGTATTTATTAAGAACTTACTATATGCCAAGGAATATGCTAAGCGCTGAAGGCAAAAATATTTTAAAGAGATGGACCTTGCCCTCAAGGAGCTTTCACTTTAATAGGGTGAGGCAACATGGATAGGGGAGAGGTGAGCGAGGAAGATTATCAGGGCCTCGGGGATTCCCAGAGATGGGAAATGGGACATGAGGGCAGTCAATTGAGGAGGCCTCTGCAAAAGCAACAGTAGTGTTGATTTGATTACTAATTCTCAGAGCAAAAGGAATGGAAAGGGGCAGAGGTCCCCATTAGATGACAGCACAGGGTAGAGTCAGAATGAACAAGCATGGTCCCAGGGAGTTCAGAGTTGAGTGCCTTATTTTGTCTTAAATATGGTGTTTGTATAGAGCAGCTAGGTGGTGAAATGAGTTGAGTGCCAGGCCTGGAGTCAAGAAGACCTGAGTTTAAATTTGGACTCAGAGTCTTACTAGCTGTGTGACCTTGGGCAAGTCACTTCACCCTGCTTGCCTCAGTTTCCTCATCTGAAAAATGAGCTGAAAAAGGAAATGACAAACCACTCAATTATCTTTGCCAAGAAAACCCTGAAATGGGGTCAGAAGAGTTGGACGCAATGAAACAACAACATGGTCTTTGCATATTTGTTTTGAAGGGTGGAAGAGTATGAACATCAGGGAAGGAGATGGAAGGAGTGAATATGTCTTTGCTCCAGGATGTCAGTTTCCAAGGGAGGTTGCTTCCTCCTGTCTTCAGGAACTATCATGGAGCACAGCCTTGAATGAACGAAAAACCATTTAACAAGCACTTACTATAGGAAAAGCATTGTCTGACTGCTGAAGAAACTGAGATAGTTCCTGCCCTAAAGGAGCTTGGATTGTAATAGGGGGACACAACACATAAGGGGGAGTGGCATTTCAGTTTGGAAAGTCACAGGGGCAGTGAGGGGAGCCATAGGGAAACAGAGTGGCACAGACTCTACAAAGCAAAGGTTGCATTGGCTTGATTTTTGGCTCCAGAAGAAGGGCAAGGAGGGAGGGTAAATATGGGGTGGTAAGCTGGCTAGTGAGAAGATGGCTGGAGCATAGAGTGAACCATGTCTGTAGCCAACCTAGATATAGTAGACCATGACAGGCACTCCACCACTTCAGGCCACAAGGACTCCAGAGAGGGAATTCCAAAACCAAAAGTTCTCTAGGAAATAGTGTCTATACTAGAGGATATAGTGGAAGGCCAAGTGTATAGGACCACCATGGCCACAGGCACATCACATAACCTCTTTTCTCCTTTACAGAGGAGGCTTAAATTGTCCTCTGTAAAATGAGAGGACTGTACTAAATACTCTGCCATGTCTTTTCCAGCTCTAAATTTGTGATGCCATAATTCTACAGTTCACTCTATCCCCTGATAGAATCTGCTTCTCCTCTTTCACCTTTTGCTAATGTAGACCAGATCTGGAAGGACCCATGTATGGAAGGAGGACTGTCTCTCCATCGAAAGTTGCCAGAGGGTGGGGGATCTGTAGGAACAGCAGAGATTTCCACTGGTTCTGGTGCAGCTTGGTAGAGGATGAGCAGACTATTCCTTTTTCCTTGTCACAGTCATGGATAGTTCAGCATGGAAGGGATGTTGGGCACAGCATGGGGAAGGTCCTGTGCCACTTAGCAGGCCTGCCAGAGTCTCTCCAAGAGTCATTAGCAAGCATAACAATGATCTGGCCTGGGGAATATCATCCAGAGCTGAGTTGTTCTCCAGGAGCACACCAGCCCCTCCATCCAGCATAGAGCCTGGCCAGTTTTGAAAGCTGCAGGGCCTTCAGTTCTGGCTCTAGCACCAGCCTTGGGAAGGATAGGTTCAGGTTTTGTGCATCTATACCCATTGTCTAGGCATTGGGCCCCCAGTGGTGTTAGGGGTAGGGTTTGAAGGCCACTCCCTTCCGGCTTTTCAGGAAGAACAGTGTCTGTCCTCATTCCTCTGAAAGCCTTGAGGTAGAGGTGAAGGATGTGAGGGAGGGAGGGATGACGGCTGCTCAGAAGTGATCCATGGGTGAGGCCTTTTGACTTTTTGAGAATAAATCCTGTAAAATTTTGTAAAATTTGGATTCAGTCAAAAGGCCTACAAGTTAAGAAGCTACAAGGCCACGTGTGGCCTTAAGGTTACAGGTTCCCCACCACTGAATTGGGCTCATACACCTTCACTACGAACATTTTTTCCCGCAGAGGGCCTCTTCTGCTTATAATTGAGTCCTTTACATTGATTGGTTGGTATCTCACATGCACCTGGGTGTTTTTATGTATCCCATTCCCCAAAACATTTTTTTCTGTACCTCTTCTTCTGGAAAAGGGATGTGCAGGTCCACACGGCCTGGAGTAGATTTGGTCTGGGGTGATATCGTGAGGTAACTGATCCTGGAGAGATAGAATCACAACTTCTCAGAATTAGAAGAAATCTTAGTGATCATCTATTAAATTTCCCCTATCTAATGGACTTCCCCAATATCCCCGAGGGTTGGGCAGTCAGTCTTTGACAGGACACTTTTAGGGGACAGAGAACCTCCTACCTTAGAAGGCAATACATTCTGTTACAGAAAAGCTCTAATTACTGTTTGTTTATGTTTATGTTGACACCTCAATGTGTCTTCTGTCCCTTACACCCGTTGTTCTTGGTTCCGCCTTCTGGGGCCAAGCAGAATAAACCTAATCCCTCTCCCACATGACAAGTGTTCAGATACTTCAAAACCACTCTCATGAAACCTTCCCCAGTCCACCCCTTAAGTCACCTCTTCTCCAGGTTAAACATCCTCCAGTACCTTCGACTATTCCTCATGGGATGTGGTTTCCAGACTTCCACCATCAGAGTCCAAGTTCTCTAATTTATCAGCATCCCTCTCAAGATGTGGCACTGCTGTGACCTTTGAGTGACTGCTAAGCTACGGGAGGTCACAGGGAGATTCAGCGAGGCTGAGGATTATTGATAGCCTTTGTCATTTTGCTGAGTGTTTAAAATAGAGTTGTTTTAACCACAATTATTTTTAAAAGCAAGGCATTACTTGTGAAAGAAAAACCATATGTAATTTTTGTTAACTGATGTGTGTATAAAACCTATATAGCTTATGAATACAAATAATTTGTACAATAGGTGGGCTTGGCTTATTGATGTGCACTCTTCTTAGTCTCAGAGAATGTTTAGTGAAACATTCGATTGATTAACAAGACTTTTCTGAGCACCATTTACCGTGTGACAGGTATAACGCTAGGCACAGTGGATACAAATAACAAAATAGTATCTCTTTGCAAAGAGCTTGCATTCTAACGGGAGCAGATATAAAATATGTACAGCATAAAGCTAATAAGAACAGATATATACAGGACAATTAGATAGAAGGTAGTTTGGGAGGGAATGCACAAGCATTGGGTTGGGGGGAGGACCACGGAATCATACTGAAGGTGGTGCCTGAGTTGTATCTTAACGGAAAAGCAGAGCTCTTTGGGGTGGAAGGAAGAAAGGAGTGCATTTCAGGCATGGGGAATGGCCAGTGTAAAGGCATGAGGAATAAGAGCAAGCTGTTCCCTTAACACATCACAAACATTTTCCAAGTCACCCATACCAATTCTCCATCACTAGGAACCACTATTACTCAAGAGGCAGCTACTCCCTTCCTCCCCTTGAAGACAAAATTGGTCTGAAGTCTTTGCAAAAGGAGATGGGGGCAGGGGAAGAGAGGAGAGATTGCCATGATTATGAGGAGTAGATCCTCCCTGGCTAGAAGTCAGGGGATGTCCACGTAGCCTCTTTGCTCTGAGGACAGCATCTGTCAGTAGAGTCAGAATGGTGGGCAGTCCTTCTTAAGCCAGAGGAGCAGAGGAGTCCAACCAAATCCCACCTTGATAATTGGCAGCACACAACCAGCAGCCCACAAAAGAGTCTCTTCTTCCAGGTATACAAGAGGCCAAACCTATATTGGACTTTGAGGTTCCCCTCTTTTAGAAAGCTTTGTAAAGTTATGTCTAGGGGGCCGGAGTGGGGGGCCTACGTCTCATCAGTTAGAATGTGGGAAGGATTTCTGTGTGTTTCCCGCATCTCCCTGGCACCTCTGAGCTGAACCTTCAAACCCTTTTAGATAGGAAAGAAGCAAGCCCATCACTGCAGCTGTCACTCTTCCCTGCTTGTAGAGTGGAAATCATTGCTGGCCACAGAGCAGGAGCTGACATTTGTAATTCACCGTCATGTGCTAAATGATGTACTTCAGCTGAGTGGCCCCTTGCCCTGCCCAGCAGGAGCTCCCGCTGAAGGGGGAGACACACACAGGTGCTGCCCATTACTTCAACTTCAGAGAACCCCTGGGACTTAGCTCAAGCTTTACTTTCTACGTGAAGCCTTTCCTGATACCCCCAGTATCTAGGGCCCTGCCTTCCTAAAGTACCTCAGATTTGTCCCGTTTATACTTTTACGGTACATGAGGTCTTCACTATTAGAATGTCAGCTTCTTGAAGGAAGAGACTAGAATTTTTTCATGTTTATATCCTTAGAACCTGGTATAGTACCTAGTACGTGATAAGAGCTTAATAAATGTCTATTGATTAACTGGTTGATATGGAAGACCTTTTTTCCTTGCCCTTTGATATCAAAAAGAGGGGTTTTGAAAAATCCCTAGATTGCAATCTGGGAGAGAGAGAATATTTGAGGGCATAAGGAAGTATCCAGAACAATGATGAATATGGCTGGGAGGTGGTTGGTAGTTGATCTGAGAACCATGAATGTGGAATTTAATGTTATGGCTGTTTGAGAAGTAGGCATGAGAGTAGAGATAGCTGTGGAGACGAGTGAATACACAGCGGTGTGTTTTGGTAGGATTTTGACAGCAGAAAAGGGCAGAGGTTGGGAACCCTCCCAACTTTAGGGTTACCAGAGTTCTCTGCATTTCTGCATGGTCATGTTCATCAGCTGGGACCTGGTAGTTATCACCCCTCCCCACCGCCACACACAGAGCAAGCAATAACACCAGCTAGAACACTAGATTTTTGCCGAGCACCAACCTGTCTGAATTGTGGACACAGCTGAATAGTTCATCTCCAGATTTCCATTGCTAAAAGAGTGTCCAGGGAGTAGAGGGAGACGCTCGATGACTTAACACCAAGGATCCCCTAAGGCCCAGAGGCAAAGCCTAACAACTCAGACCAACAGAACCTTGGGAACCAAACGGAGGAGAGGCCGCCTCTCATCCCTCCTGCCCTTTCCCTTCTCCCTGATGGCACATTTCCCAACTCAAACACTTCTTTAGCTGGTGGCTTTGCTTGGGTGCGTGGTTTCTGATGCCTTTCAGAAATAAGGTTTATCTAGCTTTGAAGGTCTTATTCCAGGGACATTTCTTTCTTTCCCTTTTATTTTATTTTATTTTTTATTTTTTTAACGAAAGAAAGAAAGAAGAAAAAACAGCAGCTTTGACTAGGCTGAGGGTGACACTATGGCTGATTCTTATGCAATGTTGCAAGTGCCTTTCAGCAGCAACAATGGCAGGTTCTTTGACAATGTCATGCGTCTATTCAAAACAACTGGCATGCCAGTCAGAGGCCTGTGCGTTTGCACAGTGCTTGTTCTCCGTAGCGATAAGGCATGTTAGATTTTTCCATTCTATTTGAGAAATAATTCTGGTCTTTTTTAAGTCCCTAGCTTTTTTGATTATTTTTTTTTTTTTTTGCCTCTTTGCTGAACAATAGGACCTGTCCCTGTTTGATTCCTTGCGTGATGCCTGTGTTATAACAACTTGAGAAAGAGAGAAAGGAAGGAGCCGGGGACAGGGCTTGGGGTGGTGGGTGGAGATGGAATGGCTTAACAGCCCTTGCCAGGTGCTCACCCAGAGAGGGACAGGGTTAAGGAGGGGCTGGGAGATTAGCCCAGTCTGGTCGATTCCTTATGGCTCCTTTTGTTGGAAGCTAGGAAATGCAGGAGGATGGGTTAATTATGGGGTGGCCTGTTCTCTCGCCTGGAATACATCAGTTAATCCTCTCCAAATCAGGAGTTAAGGGTAGAAAGGCCCATTTCCTGACATTGCTAAGGGGGCACAATAAGTTCACAATAAGAACTGATGGATGGATTCATCCATTTTTACGAAAGATTCCTAGCTAGTTCTTTACATCTAGATTCCTTGGGGAGCTTACTTGTTCGCATCTCTATTCCTTGTACCAGTCCTGATGCCTTGAATGCCTTCTGTCCCCTCAGCCATTTTGACTTTTAGAATTGGTTCAAAGTTTCCCCCTCCTCCAGGGGATCCTCCCTTATTGATTCTGGTCACTCCTTTGTTTTTCATTGGCTCAACATGTCTAATTTATACCTGTTGATCTACTGAATCTTAAGTTATGTCACCTGTTTTCTGTTTCCTTGACTTAACTAAAAAAAAAAAATCAACTAAAAAAATTCTGTTTCTCTCACTTTCACTAAAAAATTGAAGGTCCCATGAGGGTCCTTGATGCAGATTCATACAGAGGTATATGCCACCTAACATGCTTAACTGGTTCCACTAAACCATGTTGATAAAACAGTAATATATTCTGGTGGTATTGATGAGGGAGTCACTCTGGTAGATGGGGGTCTGGTAGATAGACCCCTGGATGAAATGACTGGACTAGTTTTCAAAGAAAACCAGAGTGAGAACTTGAAACTTAGGACAACCAAGCTAAAAGTGGAGATCCTGAGGGGAGAGCCTTTGGGAGGAAGGCTAGCCCCAAGGAGGATTCAGATCTGAAGTCAAATTAACAAGACCAAGTCAAGGAAGGAAAGCTGAGCAACTGGAAGCATGGGGGGGGGGGGCGTTGCAGCATCCCTAAATGTGGGGAAGACCCAGTGAGAGACAGAAGCTGAGCAGAGTGGAGCCAAGCAGGGACACAAGTATTAAGCAGCCAGTCCTCCTTAGGGTAGGAGAGGGGGTGCTGGACAGCTCTGCTGACTCTATAAACAAATAACTTGGCAGAGGATGGAAGAAAGAGGAAAGGAGCAGAGTAGACAAAAGAACAGAGATAGCTGAGAGCTTGACTAGCGTCCAGTATCAGGACTAAATATGACAGTTGGTGGGGAGGGATGGAGTGTCTCAATGTGAAAGTGTAAGGAATTAAAAGATCTAGAGTCTGCTCCCAGATCTCCTCTAATGAGTTGTTCAACCTTAATCAGCTCACTTTAACTCCCTGGGTCTTGGTTTCTTCATCTATAA
>CM053588.1:112431048-112461834 GCA_028646515.1 Pseudochirops corinnae
GAATAGACTGGGGGAGGGGGGACACCCTGGGATGGCTGTTTTGGGGTGGTGGGTGGGGGGAAGAGGGGGAGAAAATATGTAACTCAAAATCTTGTGGAAATGAATGATGCAAACTATAATAAAATTTAAAAAAAAAGAAAAAAAAAGAAAGTAATTCCTTAAAAATTAGAATTGGGAAATTGGAAGCTAATGACTCTATGAGACATCAAGAAAAAGTAAAAAAAAAAAAATCAAAAGAATGAAAAAATAGAAGAAAATGTAAAATACCTCATTGGAAAAACAAATGACCTGGAAAATAGATCCAGGAGAGATAATTTAAGAATTTTTTGACTACCTGAAAGCCATGATCAAAAAAAGAGCCTAGATGTCATCTTTCAAGAAATTATCTAGGAAAACTGCCCTAATATGCTAGAACCAGAAGATTAAAATAGTCATTGAAAGAATCCACTGATGGCCTCCTGAAAGAGATCCAAAATGAAAACTCCAAGAAGTATTGTAGCCAAATTCCACAATTATCAGGTCAAGGAGAAAATATTGCAAGCAGCCAGAAAGAAACAACTCAGAGATCAAGGAGCCACAATCAGGATTACACAGAATTTAGCAGCTTTTAATTAAAGTATCAGAAGACTTAGAATATGTTATTCTGGAAGGCAAAGGAACTTGGATTACAACTAAGAACCAACTACCCAGACAAACTGAATATAATATTCCAAAGTAAAAACATGGATATCCAATGAAAGAGGGGACTTTCAAACTTTCCTAATGAAATGATAAGAGCTGAACAGAATATTTGATCTTCAAATACAAGACTCAAGATAGGCACAAATAGGTAAATAGGAAAGAAAAAAAATACATGATATTCAAAAAGGTTAAACTGTTTACATCCCTACTTGGGAAGATGACACTTATAAACTCTTAAGAACTGTATCTCAATTAGGGAAGTTTGAAGGAGTATACTTAGAGGGTATGGCTATAAGCTGATTTTGATTGAGGATAAAAATCTGGTGTGAGTAGCACTCCCGAGCCTTGTATTTAATACCTCTAGACTCATCACTTCCATCCCTGATATCCAGGTATTCTAAATGCTAGTGTCATTATGATTTTTTCATCAAGCTCTGTCATCAGGGAACATGCCCCCTGACCATAATGGGGTTTTTCTCTTAAGCTGCTAGAGAGAAGCTTAGACTTTTTTTTTCCCAATAGTGAAAAGCTGGGAAAAATGGGTTTTGGTTCCAGATTTTCCACTAACTTACTCTTGTCTTTGGGAAATTCAATTACCATCTCTAGACTTCAGTTTCCTTACCAATAAAATGAACAAAACCTGATTTGGTTTTTCCCTCCTCTCTGGCTTATTGCAAGATACCAGTGAGACAACAAATGCAAAGATGACTATTTATGATTATGATGATTTTAAAATTGCCCTCCAAAGACCTTATGGGCTACTCTACACTCTGCTCGGGAGACAAGAAAAGCAATAATGATAATATCAACTCAACCCACCTTTATGTTGACATCCAAACTCCCCACCACTTGGCCTCTTCCTGCCTTTCCAGTATCTTTACACTCTACAAGCCAGTCACAGTGGTTGATTTGTCCTCCTTCACACATGGTACTCCATCTCCTGTGTCTTTCTGCTGGCTTTCTCCCATGCCTGAAATGCTCTCCTTCCTCATTTTTGCCTCTTAGCTTATCTGGCTTCTGGCAAGACTCAGTTCAAATGTCTCCAAGAGACCTTCTCTGAGTCTCCCCAGATGTTATGCCTTTCCATATGAGATTATTTTCCATCTTTGTTGTCGTTGTTGCCATTGAGTTGAGTCTGATCCTTCGTGACTCCATTTAGGGCTTCCTTGGCAGAGATATTGGAGTGTTTGCCATTTCTTTCTCTGAATCATTTTACAGATGAGCAAATTGAGTCAAACAGGGTTAAGTGATTTATGCAAAGACGCATGGCTAGTGAGTGTCTGAGGCTAGATTTGAACTCAGATCTTCCTCACTCCAAGCCCAGGGTAGTATCCACTGTACCACCTAGCTATCTTCCATCTACTTTGTATATATCTTGTATGTGTCTAATGATTTGCATGTCTTTCCCCCATTAGAATGTGAGCTTCTTGTTTGTGCCTTTCCTTGTATTCTCCGAATTTAGCACAGTGCCTGGGGCATAGTAGGTACTTTATAAAGGCTCCTTTACCTGGATGATTGCTTTAAGGTTTGCAAACTGCTTTGTATATGTACCCTCTCTGGGCTACTCACCCAACTTGCTCTCACAGGATTTTAGGGGTAACCCTGAGTAATTATAGCCTAATGCTTTAGCTTTTGAATTCCCATTGGTGTGGGGGACATTTGGGGGGACAATATTAGCTGACATTAATTAACTTTTAGAAAAGGGATTTTTTGAGAAGGTATAGCAAGAACAGTAATTATAAAACATCCCCACCTCCAAATGGGAGTGCACTTGCTCCTTATACACACAAGGTCCCTGGGGAGAGTATGTTCAGACTTAAAGGACGCATGGCAAAAAGGTCAATTTTGACTTGTAGTCTCAGAAGTCCATTTTTCCCTTTTATGAAATCTTCCTGAAGTTCTCTTTGGGTGTGGCCCTCTACTGGGTTTTAAGGATTGGTGCTTTCCTAGAGTCCATAGCTGGCACTTCTATCACAAGGAACCATAGGTCCTGAAGCCACTACCATGTTTGAGTGACTGTCTTTCCATACTCATCTGCAGTTGCTTCTTCCATCATTTACCAGTTCTGTCGACCACTGGTAATAACTGTTCTGTACTGGGATTTCTGATGGAACCTCTGACTCTCCTGAACTCACACAGGTGCCAGAACACTCCCTTCTCCAGTGAACTCATTTAGTTAAGATCAGGGAAGAATAAAGACAAAAGAAAGTGAGCCTCCCTTCTCCTCACTCAGCAGTTCCCAGCAGTCCTTGCCTCACCTCCAGGAAGGAAAAGAGACTGAAAAAACCAGGGGCCATCCATCTTATAGGCACACTCACTTCTGACTCATCAAGCACTTCTAAAGTCATAAATTCCTCCATCTTTATTGTCAATTAGAAGGCTTTTTGTCATCACTCAGAACCATTCCCTCAGTTATAAGTGACTGGAATAGACTTCAGAAGGTTCACATGTTGGTTTGGAAATAGAAGAGAGATATTTGCACGTGTTTTGTGTAACCCACCAGGAAGTACAAATCTGAGCATGCTCTAAAGACTGGGCCCTCATTGACCAGGCTCACTATTATGCACAATTTTTAGAAGTTTTTCCTCACTTTCACTTGTTGCTTTTGGTCCTTCCTTCTCCATGAAGATGAATGACATGAGGAGGGTGATGTCTTGAGACTTGTAAGTGAATTGAATTTAAGTGAGGCAGGACTGTGCAAAGTCTTCAGCATCATTCTCTCCTCCAGAGTCATCAGAGTCCAGTGGTGAGATACAGGTCAGGATGACTGGCAGTGGTTCCAGATGCAGCAGGAAAGCATCATCCAGATAAAATCTTTATGTTAACAATTTGTACCCACTACCTCTAGTTCTGCCCTCTGAAACCAAGCACAAACTTAATCCTTCTTCCACAGGACAACTCTTTAAATAATTAAAGAAGGCTATCATGGGCTCCCTAAGTCTTCTCTTTACTTGGCTAAGAATCTCTAATTCCTTCAACCAGTCTTCATAAGGCATGATCTTAACGCCCTGTATCATCCCAACCATACTGCCCTCCATTAGATAGATTCTCTCCAGCTTATCAATGTTCTTCCTACATTACAATGTCCAGAATTAAACATGCTACTTTAGAGCTTGATTGACCAGGGCAGAATATCATCTTCCTTTTACTGGCCTCTTCCTCTCAATGAAGTCTAAGCTCTCAAAAGCTCTTTTGTCTACTGCATCACACATCTTGAGTTTGCACTCTACTTACGCCTCCCCTCCTAGATGTTTTTCAGATGACCTAATATCTAGCCAAAATTCCCCAGAGATCTCTTCCTCATTTTAATATTCTGTGATTCTTCTCCTCCTTGGACCCATAAGAGTGGAGGTGGGGCAAGTCTTCAGTCTCTGAGAAAGTTTATCTCTCCCTGTCAAAGGAAAGTTATGGGGTCTTTCTTTTCCCCCTGTGCCACCAAGTTCACTCCATACATCAGGTCATCAGAAGATCAGCTGAACACTCAGGGAGGCTGTAGATCTAACTGAGCTCCTGAAACCATCCCATGGAGCAAACAAACTCTCCTACCCTTACCTTGGTTCCCTCAGGGATGAAAACCTGTGTTCTTGACTATGTGAGCACCTCCAACCTTGCCCAGCCTTGGGCCTCAAGCCACTATTTTTACTTCTTCTCCTTGTCACTGGACTTTACGAGCAAAGGGTGATCTCCCCCATGGCGGTTTCCAGAAGCTGGAAGACAGTAATGAGTCTGGGGTTGGTGTTAAGCTCAGATGTCAAGCAGAGTGGCCAGGGCCGCCTGAAACATTGGGAAAGCCTCGAGCTTCTCCCTCTACAAGGTCAGCTTGTGTGTAACACTTCATTAAATTGCTCAAACACTGAGCCGTATCTTTAACCAATACCTTTAATGTCATTTTCTGCAGACTTAATAGAGGGGCATTAGCATACCTGTCAAGTCTTCCCATTTAAACTCTGAAGCGAGTGAAGTTTAAAGTGCCTCCTTCAGCCCACAGTGGATTTCGCTTCAAACTTTGGTTTAAGAAAAAGAAAAGTGTGTGTGTGTCTGTGTGTGTGTGTGCGTGTGTGTGTGTGTGTGTGTGTGTGTGTGTGTGTGTAGGGGGGAAGGGGAAGAACTGAAGAATCTGAAAAGGAGGGAATATTCTCTATATAATCGCTAAACTTCCAATCCTGAGGGTTAGGTAGTATCAGTGCCATGTGAAGACCTGGGTTTACCACCTAGTTTTCACTCTGCCACTTAATTTTGTTAAGTTTCTTAGGGAAACTTTCCAGTCTATAAAATGAATCTAATAAACATTCTAGCTGACTCTCAGTTTCCTTGGTAGGACAAAATGTAATAGTATTCATATGGAGAAGTGTCTTTGTTAAGTATATATTGCTCCACAAATCCAAAAGATTAATTTTAATGCAATGTTAGTATTAAATACTAGTATTAACATTTTAACATAGTCTGAGAGATCTTGTGGACCTGTGGCCTATGTTCAAAGCCACCAATGAAAGTGGAGGAAGCTGGGTTTTGTCTTAGGGTGCTGGTATCTGGAGTAGGCACACTTTGTTCCCACAGCAGATCCCTGCCTTTCCATTTCTCCAGTATGGATGCTAATATCCCCCTCCACCCTCAGTATTGACCTGTCTTGTATTATGAGCAAATATGTCTCATTCATCTTTCCCCATGGCTAAACTTCTTCAAATGTCACCTCTTCTCCTCCTGCTACTTCTCCCCCACCTCCATAACCCTAACCCTTCCTAGGGTCATAAATAAGCAATGTGCCAATGAAGAATTGACTAGATTGTCTGAAGGATGGGACACCCCACTCTCCAGATGAAACTAAACTGTACTGTATTTGGATGGATTCTCTTCTCTGTGGCTGACCCCTTAACTAAATTTGCCCCTAAGCACAAGAATTCCTGGTTATAATTCTGTCCATGTCAGAGAATTATAGACTGGAAGGAAAAGCATGATTTAAATAGTCAATTCTTCTTCCTCTAGGCAGCATACTAGCTAGTAAGGAGGAGATAGGAAGGCAAAGGAAGTGCCAAGCACCAGCTAGAGGGGATGAGGCTATGTTTATAGACCCTAGGCCAGCAGTTCTCAACCTGTGGATCGTGCCCCCTTTGGGGTCGAATGACCCTTTCACAGAGGTCACAGGGGTCGCCCAAGACCATCAGAAAACACATATTTCTGATGTTCTTAGGAACCAAGACACCGCTCCTCTATCCGTCTCCAGGTGGCTCTGCCCACATGCAGACACGCCCACATATGAGTGTTAAAGGTCCCAACATTAGGAAGGTTGAAAACCACTGCCCTAGGTGAAACCGAAGACTGAATAGATGATAAAAATCAGTTCAAGAAGTACAGTCAACCAAGATAACTCAAAAGCAGACATCCAAATTTCACATTCATTATGTGAATGTCTTGAGAAGAGCATGTGAACAAATCAGTGTGTGCTGAATAACTGTGTGATTGGTCTTAGTTGAATAACAATAAGAAAGTGAGGATTTTCAATAAATCCAAAACCAGAAATTACTTAAGAAAGAGCTCCCTATTTGACAAGAACTGCTGGGAAAAGTAGAAAACAATTTGGCAGAAATTAGGTTTAGGCCAACCTCTTATACCACGTGTCACAATAAACTCAAAATGAACAATACAAATAAAATATTAATGATTACATCATAAAGATACTTGAAGAAAATCAGATCAGATAGCTTTCACAGCTATGGATAGAGGGTGAGTTCTTAGTGACCAAAAATAAAATACACAATTTTGATTACATGAAATTGATATTCTTTTTTCACAAACAAAATCAATAGAAGGAGGAGAAGAATAGAAAATGTCAGTTGGGAGAAAAATTTGCACCAAATGTCTCTGAAATTGGTCTGATATCTAAGATTTATGGAGAACTAGCACAAATATATGACCAATAATCATTATTATCTAGTGCATAAATGGTCATAGGGTAGGAATAAGCAATGTGCAAATGAAGAATTGAAAATTAAAAACAACTAATTTAAACACACATTGCTCAAAATGTCAAATAAGAGAAATAGGGGGCTTTTATAAAACCAGTAAGCCAGTTTGGATTTGGACATTCAAATGTCATATAGCTTAGTGGCAGAAGTCAGTCATTCAAGCCAAGCCCCCGAGGAGTAATTGCTGGGGGAGGGGACACCTTAAACTTTTCAGCCAGAGGAGGGCCTTGTGAACTTCATAGGACCAGAGGGATTGGAATTTTTTCTTTAGCTTTGTGTCCTTGGAACAATAGGGACTGGAAATAGATTCTGTATCTGCTGAAGGCAAACTGGACATAGTGAAGAAGGTAGTAGTTTCAGGATTCTACAAGCAGTTCAGCTGACTAGAGTATACCATGTTTAAGTGGAACTTCTTGAGTACCAATGCAATGGGCAGAAGAGTTCTAACTTCTAACAATTAGGAACTATGAATTGCCCTTTTGATATATATGTGTTCTAAATGTGAGTCCACTTTCTACTGGATATTTTATGTCATAGACTTGGGAGGGACATGCTTTATACAAACTCTTGGCTGACTAATTGCTATCAAGTGATTATCAATGGGTGAAGTATGTGAATAGGGGCTCATGAGTTATAGCATTAGAACAAGAATCTCCACTCAACCCCTCTGCTTACCCCTAGATCTCAGAAAGGGGAAAAGCAGAGCTTGTGCTACACATAAGAACAAAGGAAGGCACAAATTAATGTGCAGTCATCAGATCCAGGAAATCCATATATACAGTGCCTCCAATAGCATAAATAGAAAGAACAGTATCAGAGACAATAACAATTTCTAACATTGAACACTGGATGATTTTAATGCTTAAGCTTGACCCCAAAGAATAGATGAGAAAATGAACTTCACTATCTTCTTTGCAGGGAGGGAAAACTCAATTGGGGCTTCAGTAGAGCTATACCTGGGTGTTCTGATATCTGAGGGAAATTCTACTGGGGATAGGGTATAGAGGCACATGATAAATGAATAATAAGGATAATCCAACTATGGGGGCAGCCTCATCAGGAGGGAATTTGCCCACTGCCCCCAAACCCTGAGAGTATGGCCATTACTCTTATAGGTGTGGGGGTGTGTAGGAAGATGGACATTAGGAGGGAGATACCATGGAGATGGACCTTATAGTAGCATTGTTGCCTAGGAACAGTGGCATGGTCCAACAGTGTATTGTGAGACAAAATTCAGGGAGAGAAGTTGCTAGAGGAAAGTATATCTTACTCCTACTGGGCAGGAAGCCTATTCCTCCAAGGAGAAAGCATCTCCTTTCACCTCCATATTGGCACCCTGGAGTTACCTATGCCAGCTATAGACAGAGGGTTCAGATATAAGTGCTTAGCCTGTCTTGGGATCTTTGGTTAGAACAGAGAGGTTATTTAGCCTCTCCAGATTTTAGTGAATTATATCTACAAAATGGGTACCTTTGTAGTGGGAGGTCAAAGCTCTCTCTAGAAAGAAATGAGCTTGAAAATCTGTGGCTGAGAATCTTGGCAGGAGTTGTGAAGTGGGATAATGAGCATAACTCTACCATTAAGCTACTAATCATTAATTATTCCCCCCGACATCTCATAATGTGCTACTTGGGTAAAAATAAAATTACTTGAACTTTTTCACCAAGTTCTAGTTTTAAACAAATTGCTTGCGTCAAACTATTTACTAAAGTGAATAATTTTAGACATTTGTCAGACTTCGCAAAATGCTTTAATTAGTGCTAGCTAATAAAATCCTTGTGTAATTAAGGGTACATTCGTCCCAGTATATATTTCTTGCTCTCCCTCTTTGTTTTTGCTTACAATTTAAAAAATGATTAGGGTCTGGGCCTCCAGAATGTGTTTGTGTGTGTGTGTGTGTGTGTGTGTGTATGCTTTTATGCATGTGTGTGTGTCTCCAGTGTCATTTAATAATGAAGCACCACTTAGTTATTAATGCCATAATTACAGGGAGAAAAAATAGTTTCTACCCAACAAGGGAAAAGTTTTCTTCTGACCCCCCCTACCGCAGTCAGAACTGGTACAGACTGGAGCTCTACCATGGTCTCTAGGGGGAAATCAAACAATGTTCCCTCTCCAGTGACTTATGACTTGATGCCCTTAGGGAGCAGCCACTGTCTACAAGGAGCCTGCTGGTTTCCTTGACATCCCCTTCTTGAGAGGTTCCAGAGTGGAGATGGCAGGAGTGACAGTTCACTACCAGCTCAGAAACCTGTCACTTGAGGATCAGCATTTTAACTACCCCCTGCCCCTCCAAAAAAAAGAGGACACCTTAATTTACTCTTCTGATTGGCTTGATAGCTGTCAGAGTGACAGCCTGTCTCTGGTTGAGAAGGGACCTGGTGTTAGTTCTCAGGCTGGCTTTATGGGTATTATATGGTCTGCTTGCTTCTGGAAATAGCAGCATGGAAATAGTGATGATGGTCCTTGAGCTCTTGCTGTTTGCCCCCGTTATTTACTGGCCTCCCTGCAATGCAGGGCAATCTTCTAGACCCAGTTGGCCCAGTGTTTAAGCATGGGTCCAAGAACAACATCAAATGTCTACCCCCACCATTCCTCCTACCCTGTCCTTGTTGTTGTCTACAGGGCTCTGTACAGCCTCTGGTTCACGTTAGGCACTGAATCCACAGCTGTGACTGACAGTTCTTGACTGGTTTTATCTCCCCTGGCCTTGTATATTATCCTCCCCCTACCCCCTTTTATCATTGGCTAGGATATCGTCACCTTAAGTGGAAAGAAGAAAGGGAAGCTGCTTGGTGGCCCAGCCATACCCAGAATGCATAAGCAGCTAGGTAGTACAGTGGGTAGAGTTCTGAACTTAGAATTAAACAAACCTAATTTTGAATCCTGCAGGCACTTATTAGCTGTATGGCCTTGATCAAGTCATTTAGCCTTTCTCACTCAGCTTCCTCATCTTTAAAATGGAGATAAACCACAGCACCTACCTCATAAGTGAAGATGAGGAAGTATATGTAAAGGGCTTTTCAAATCTTAAGTACTTTATAGAAATGTTATCTATTATTATGTATCCTTCAAAGTCTTAGATGGGACAGACTCTAGAGAGGCCATGTGGTATGCCGAAACGTTTTCCTTTTCCCACTCTTGTTTCCTGTATAAAGCAGGTCAGACTGTCAAAAGAGTATCACACCAAATTGTTTCTTTTCTCAGGGGCTAGATTCAATAGGAGGAATTTTCAGTTCCAGAAAAATGACTCTGAACAGAATGAGTATTTTAGAAGGGGCTGTCCCCAAATTGGAAATTAAAAAGAAAAACTAGGCACGGGGAAAGGGGAGTGGAGTGGAGTGGAGTGGGGGGATGGTACTCTTGAGAGCTACGGTTAGATTTCATTGTGAGCATTTGTATCCCAGAAATCTGCACATGCTACAAACTAGGACTGGATTTATTGTTTTGTTCATTGTCTAGACCTAAAGTGATAGAGAAAATGTTAATAATTCAGATTAAACTCGAAAAAGTGTCCTGCACGCTCCATTTGTTTATTTATTTAGGAAGAGCTAGGTGTTAAACATTTACTAGCAGACTGCTGCTAGCTTTCCTCTGGCATCCAAGGGTTGGATGGTGACCTAAATGATCTCTGGAGTCTATTATTCTCCCAGAGTTGTCTCATGCTCTTTCTTCCCAGCAACCCCTAGGAGTCACATCTTAGCTTTGCAGTAGTTTGCCCAAGACACCTGACACTCACAAATGAACTCATCACTCTTCACAGCTTGATTCCCCTCCCCCACCCCTACCACCACACCCTGCCCTGCTCAGAACTGCCTAGGGAGGGGGAGCACTTGTCCCATCCTTTAACCCATGGTGATATGTCACTGATCAGCACAATTGGCTCTAATAGCTCCCCAGGTGGATTCCAGAGAGCAACGAGCCGAACATAAAAATCCCTTTATTATTGCCATTTCACTTTTATATACCCATCAAGCTTTCATATTTAATCTCCTACATCACAATAGCTGATCATTTTTAACATTTGACAATGATAGAGTGCCCACCGCTATTATTCTGACATCCTATAAAACATTACGCCCATTTGCAATAGAAAAGGCCAAGAATCAATACTCAGCCCCATTTTCCACTGCAGCCGTAAATCATGAGGTGCCTAACAAATTGTTTTAAATAGAAGAACCTTCAGAACCAATGAATGGCCTAACCAATCCCCACCCCTTGTCAGAATTGTCAGGGACCCTCCTGCCTAAAGGGGTGAAAGGCAAGGCCAGGCTGACACAGAACTATGCTATACCAGAGAGTTAAGCACTTTGTGTAGACCCGGAACTCAGAGCCAGAGAAAGACATATAGCCTTCCTAGCAATAACCCTACCCAAACTGATATCGGCTACCCAATATAAAAAAGAAAATTAAGTGTCTACTATGTGCAGAACACAAAGATGGCCATTGTAGGAGATACAATTCCACCTAGACTTTCACTTGCTGTTATGAAATACACTATCAAGTCAGAAGGGAGTGCACATAATTGTCAGGGGAAAAGGAATAAGGAATGGAACAGGAAAGAAGTACAAGGAAAGAAAGTATCTTTCTTACAGGCAAGGTTTCATGGAGGAGATGCAACAGAGCTAGAAATGAAAGAATGGTGAAGAGAATTAACAGGTAGAAATGGGGAGAGAGGCTATCCCAGGTAAAAGATATGGAGCAGCATAGCAAAGGCATAGAAGTTAGAAAGCAAGAAATGTGGAACAGAGGACAGACAATGAATAGTGTATTGAGCAGTGAGGGACGGGAACAAGTTTGAATGATGAAAACAGGGGGGGTCAAAATCAATGGGATAGGGAAGCTATGACCAGGGCAAGGCTGCTGATCATTGGAGGAATGAACTTGGGTAGATTTTCATTGTCCATAGAGGTCTGACCTCAGGACAGAGTCCTTGGGGAACCTTAGGGAGGTCAGATGAAGGGACAGGTATTTGGACCTGAAAAAAGGTTGTTACTTCCCTTCCTCCAAGGCAAAAGACAAATCTGGAGACTTGGTGAAATGATCTTTCTCCTCTTCCCTGGAAGGGAGGAGTCTGGTGTGCTATGAAATGGTTTTTCTCCCCTTTCGACAGGAGGCAGGAGACAGGGCAGGAGACCTGGATCAATGGTTGGGAATGGCGTTACTTAGAAAATTAGGAAGATGGCAGATTGTGCAGGTCACGCTCCAACCAAGGATATGATCGTATCTATAATCTTCTAATATGGAGGATTATTCTGACAGCAATGTAAAGAAATCCCCTTAGGCATAAGGGATACAGAGGTAAAAATAAAGCAGTCCTTATTCTTAAGGAGCTTACATTCTAGTGGAAGAGATAACATACACACACGTGTATATGGGAGAGTATGTGTGTGTGTATGTGTGTGTGTGTGTGTGTGTGTGTGTGTACGCGTACTGGCATTTGGAGGGACCCAGAAAGGGCTCCTACAGAAGATGGAACTTGAACTAAATCTTTTTTTTTCTTTTTGGAGGGGGAAGGCAGGGCAATTGGGGTTAAGTGACTTGCCCAAGGTCACACAGCTAGTAAGTGTTAAGTGTCTGAGGCTAGATTTAAACTAAGGTCCTCCTGACTCCGGGGCTGATGCTCTATTCACTGTGCCACCTAGCTGCCTCAATTTGAGCTAAATTTTGAAGAAAACAAAGGATTTTCAGCTGCAGCGGTAGGGGAAGGAGAGGAGGCCATTATAGGCTTGGCAAACAGCTAGTACAATGGCACAGAGAAAGGAGATAACTCGACAAGCATGGGGAACAACAGGTAAGCCAATATTGTTAAATGTGTGCATAAGGGAATTAAATAAAAGACTAGAAAGATAGGAAGGGACAAGATTGTCAGGACCTTTGAATGTTAAGAGGAATTTATATTTGATGCTAGGGATAATTAGGACCCACTGGAGTATGTTGAGGAGGGGAGGTGACATGGTCAAATTTACGCTTTAAGAAAATCACTTTCTTTGGTAACTGTCAGTCAAAAATGGTCACCACATATTTATCAAGCACCTACTATGCTCACTAGTTACTGTACTAAGTCTGGAGATACAAAGAAAAGCAAAACTGTGACCCCTGCCCTTAAGAACACATTCTAGTGGGAAGATAATGTGCAAACTACTCTGTTCATATAAAATACATATAGGCTAAACAGAAAGCAGTCTCTGAGAAAAGACACTAGCACTGGTGAGGGTGGGGACTGGGAGATGCTTCTTGAAGAAGGGAGGGTTTGAACTGAGGCTTGAAGGAAGCCAGAAAAGCCAAAATGGAGGTGAGGAGAGAATTTTAGGAATGGGGGACAGAAGGTGAAAAGGTACAGAGTAAGGAGATGGAATAGTATGCGCAAGGCAAAAAAAAAAAAAAAAAGAGAGAGAGAGAGAGAACCAGTGTTACTGGATTGCAGAGTCCGTGGAAAGGGGTAAAATGTAAGAAGGTTAGAAAGTGAGGAAGGGGACAGGTTGAAAGGACTTTAAAAGCCCAACAGAGGATTTTATATTTGAACCTGGATGTACTATGGAGCCATTGGAATTTATCAATAGGGAGGAGACATGGTCAAATCTATGCTTTAGGAAGAGTATTTTGGCAGCTAAATGAATGATGGCTTAGTATGAGGAGATACTTGAGGAAGGGAGTCCAAGCATCAGGCTATTGAAGTAGGCCAGGCATGTGGTGATGAGTGTCTATACCACAGTAGCAGCTGTGTGAGTGGAGAGAAAGGACTGTATACAGACCTGCTGTGGCAATAGAAATGACAGAAAAATGGCAACTCATCAGATATATGGAGTGAGAAACAAGGATGAACTGAAGTTGCACACATGGATGACTGGAAGGATAATGGAATCTTTGATGGTAACAGGGAAATTCAGAAGATGGCTGAGTTTCAGGGGGAAACACAAGTTCATTTTGAATATGTTGTGTTTGGGCTGAGACTAGAGGTGGGGAGACCAGTTAGGAGGTTATTGAAAGAGTTCAGGAAGATTCAACTTGAGAGATGAAGGAAAGGGAATAGTTAAAAATAATCACCAAGATTTCAAGCTGAGGTGCCTGGGAAAACAGTGATGCTTTTGACAGGAATGAGATAGGCATAGAGAGGAGAAGGTCTGGGGAGAGAAATGATAGTTCTTTTTTGGACAAGTTGAGATTTAAGTTCCAAGTGAAAATACCCAGCAACCCAGTTAGAAATGTGGATCTGCTGCATGATATCAAAGCCAGGGCTTAAAATATAGGCTCTTGTCATAATTTATCCCAAAGAGTCCCAAGATGAAAATATTGGGTGATTTTTCAGTGACATACTCTTTCTTTGTTTGTTCCTGTTCCCCACTCCCTTTTGATATTAGGTTCTTTGGATTCAAAGAGTATAAGTTTCTTTCTGTGGCCAAGAAAACTATCTCAAAACAACTGGACAATTGGGTCATATCTATTTATATACCATTCAGGTCTTTTGAAAAGTCAGTTGTTTGGCTGAATTAACTAGATAATTCAGTAAAATGACTATATTAGGAGCCTTGTGTACACACATATTGAGCTATGTGATGTACAACCTCCCAATATCCAGGTTTTTGGTTTAGATGACAACGAACATCTGAATCTTTGCAAATGTCCAGCTAGGTATGGTGGTTTATACATGTAATTCCACCTACTTGAGAGGATGAAGCTGGTGGATATCTTGAGCTCAGGAGTTCAAAGCTATAGTGGGCTAAACCAATTCAGTGTTTCCACTAAATTTGATATCATTATGATGATCCTATTGGGACTTGGCAGGGAGGAAAGGAAGGAAGTAGCACCATCAAGTTGAAAAAGGAGGGGAAAACTGGCCCAGTTCAGAAACAGAGGAAGTCATAGTTCCAATGCTGATGAGTGGTGACATCAGGCCTATGAGTAGTCCCTATGCTTCTAGACGAGACAAGATAGAGAAAACTATTCTAGAGAGGAAAAAAAAGGAAGTGAGGAAGGGAAGTAAAAAGAGAGAGGGAGTGGAAATAAAAAGGGAATAAAGGGAGGGAGGAGGAAGGAAAGAAGAAAGGAAGGAAGGAAGGAAAGAAGGAAAGAATAGCTAGCCAGATAATGTCTTTGACATCTCTAACCCAAATGAGTTGGACTAGATGAGTTGGATCATGGAGTCATAAATCTAGAGTTCTAGAAAAAAGGGGGGGGTAGATCTTAGAGGTGCTCAATTCTAAGCCCTTCATTTGACAGATGAGAAAACTGAGGTTCAAAGTAGTTAAGTGACTTGTCCAAGTTCATGGAGGTAGTGCCAAGTGGCATATCTGGGTTGCAAATGCAAGTCCTGTGCCCTGAGTTTAAAATGCTCTAAATTCAGTACTCATTCAGTTACACCACATTGCCTCTGTACTGACAAATTCCTTCCATTCATTTTGCCCAGTTTTACTTATGTGGCCCTGATTTCATTCACCACATTAACTGAATTGATTAGCTTTTTGGCATCGTGTAAACATAGACACCAGGAAAGCAGGAAGGAGAAATCCACTATTGCCTGCTGTCTTGTAGGACTGGGTCACATTTGTACCTTGAAGCTGAGCTTTCGTTAGTGTGAGTGTTCCCTCTGATGATGCAGTCCCCAACCCATTTGTTGCTTGCCCATCTTGTGTGACTCTAATCCTTGTCTGCCTTTAAGTTCGCCCCAGAGAGCCTACATGGTATGTTGGGAGCCATTCTTAATTTTCCTTGCTCTGATGCTCCACATTGCTGCCAAAGGGAGTTTCCTCAAGAGCAGTTCTGGCCATATCACTTTCCTATGTGACAAACTCCAGTGGTTCTCCATTGCTTGTGGGTTCAAATATAAACTCTTCTGCTTAGCCTCTGAGGCCCTTCACACCCTATATCTCCAGCCTAATTTTGCCTTATTCTTCTTCCCAAACTCAGCATTCAGGCCACTCCGACCTTCACTGTGTTCCTCATGTACTAGCTATCTCTCATGCCTGGAACGCTAACTCTCTTCACTCCTGTCCCATAGAGTCTCTTTCCTCCTTCAAGATGCCACCCTCTAAATGAAACCTTCCTCAATTTCCTCAACTACTAGTGTCTTCCCTCTAACTTCACAATATTTTTTTTTATTTGTATACATTCTCTCTACAGGAATATGTATACTTGCTGTCTCTTTCTACCCCTCTCTCTCGGGATATAAACTCTTGTGAATAGGAATTGTTTCACTCCTAGTATTTCTATCCTCAGAGGCTAGTACACTGTAGGAGCTTAATAAATACTTGCTGAGGGGTGGCTAGGTGGAGCAGTAAATAGAGTACTTGCCCTGGAGTCAGGAGGACCTGAGTTCAAATGTGGCCTCAGATACTTAACAGTTACTGCCATGTGACCTTGGGCAAGTCACTCAATCCCAATTGCCCTGCCTTCCCTCCTCCAAAAAAAAAAAGCAAAAAAAAAAAATACTTGCTGATTGATTTATTAGTGCTATAAAAATGCCAGTGGAGTACACGGGCTGCCCATCACTTATCTCTTACCCTCTTCATATGTCCAACATTGAGTCTATAGTCAGTCAAATCTAGCCTCAGACATTAGCTATATGACCCTGGGTATGTCATTTAACCTCTGTCTGCCTCCATTTCCTCAACTGTAAAATGATAATAGTAGCACCTACCTCCTAGGATTGTTGCAAGGACCAAATGAGGTAATATTTATAAAGCACTTACCACAGTGCCTGACACACAGTAGGAGCTTGATAAATGCTTTCTTCCTTCCTTTCTCTCTTCTTTTTAACCCACATGTTTCATTGATGACATATTTTCCAATAGGTATGTTCCTAGATAGTGGTGTATAAATAAAATTTTTATTAAGTGAATACTCTTTGACCATTAACTTATAATTTCAGAGATGTTTTACTGCTATTTCAATTAGTAGTGTCTACTCATATCATTTAATTTCCCTCAGCTGGTAAACAAATATATAAATGTACTAGGGAATGAAAGAAAGGCAGCAGGCATAGTGGAGAGAGCATTGAACTTAGAGTCAGAAAGCTTAGGGTCACATGAATTAGTCCTGACACACATGAATTTTATGCATGTTACAATTAGTGTGTCACTTACCTTGTTCTAGCCTCAGCTGTGGAATGGGAATAATAAGAACTGTTTTACTAAATTCATTTCATGAACTTATTCCTATTATGTGCAGAGCACAGTGTTAGGCAATAGGGATACAAAGGATTCCTTCAAGTAAATGACAATTTAACAGTGGGAGGTGGACATGAAAAGCGTGTATACAAGTAACTATGATAGGAAGCCGAACCTGCCAGCTCGAGGCCACATGTGGCTTTCTAGGTCCTCAAGTGAGGCACTTTAATGGAATCCAAGGTTCACAGAATGACAAAGCTTGTATTCAATTAAAGGGCCACCTTGGAGGACCTAAAGGGCCACATGTGGCCTCAAGGCTGCAGGTTCCCCATTCCTGATACAAGGGAAAGTGTGACAGATGCAAACAAAATATCCAGGCAAATATGTCTTGAATAATTTCCAGAGAAATCACTTGCAGCTAGGGGAAAATGTGCCAGGCAAAATCAATCAATAGATATTTAATAAATACTATTATGTGTCAGGCACTGGGATAGAGTTGGGCATAGAAACAGACACCATACTAAAGAAAATGATATTCTATTAGGGAAAACAACATGCACATAAATATATGCCTAATGGATATTTAACAGTATGTCTTTTTAAGACTATCAATTTTCTGATGGAAACATGAGCCTTCCATAAAGAAAACAGTAAGAAGGTTGTGTACAGAGAAAGTATGTCGTCCATTGTACCTTAACACCTTGTTTCCCAGCTGATCATCTGCATATGACCGATAGAAGAACTCTGGAGTTAATAAATGGGGAACCTTGAACCCTAGAACTATTTTATGACTATTGGACAAAATACATTGCCTGGCTATTGCATAGTTGGCTCAGATGAGGTTTTGGTAATGTACTATTTATCATAAAAAGAGTAAGTTCTCTTACTGGGGGGACACTCCTCTGAAAGCCAAAAGTTGATCTGAGACCTCAGAACTGCAAGGAAGATGAGACACAATTCTTCTCTCCAATGCTTGAAGGGGAGGTGAAAAGAAACCAGAATTCAGCCAAAGCAGAAGAATTGGGGAAAGTATCTACAAATCCTAGGTCTCTTTTTCTTAAGAATGTAGCACTTTTCTGACAAGGAATTCACACAATCCAGCCTAGTTGTGGATAGGGTTGGTTGGTCCCTCAGTGAAGCAGCATTGGGATGGAGCTGTCCAGCATGACCATAGAGTAGCCACACTTAGCAAAAGAGACACCTATTACCCCTGCCAGAGAACTTTGTGGGAACAGTCCCACAGAAAGGACATCGAGGCCTGATGTTCTAGAATTGTGAATTGCCCTGGCCAAATGGGTTCCTAAATACACATGCCTAATTAACATGGTACTTCACGTTTGTGTTCAGTCTCCCCTAGGTGACAGTTTGTACATTGGAGGGGAGGTGCACCAAGTGTTATGGGTAGAATGTTACGTAGTTATGGTTCTTTATTTGACTTTTGAGTGTTGTTGTTGTTGTTGTTATTAAGATATAATTGAGTCATCTGGTTCATTTGTTAATGGGAAATACACAAGTGGGAGCTCAGGAACTATAGTAGTAGAAATAACCCAAAAGGGTTACTCCTGGAACCTTTAGAGTACTAATAGCAGTTTACTGATCTGAGTAACCAATTTGCTAAAATGGGTACAAGTTGTAGGGAATGGGGAGCAAGCCCCATTCTAGAATTTAGAGAGAAGTGTGGCACCTACTAAATATACAAGATAAAAGATAATTTGGGGAGGAGACACTAAAATCTGGGGAGGTTCAGAAAAGATTCCATGTAGAAGATGGGATAAAATGGCTACTTGGGTGAAGTGTTGAAAATTACAAAAGGACTCTAAGAGGCAGAGGGTGTGATACTTGTTTTCCCCCCCACAAACCCTACCCTCATCCTACCTTTCCTATTACTGTAGAGAGCATCATTGTCCTCATTGTCTCTCAGGCTTACCACCTAAGGGTCATTCTTGACTCACTGTCTCTTAGCCCCCCCCCCCCCCCATATCCAATCAGTTACCAAGACGTATTGATTTCACCTTTTCAACATCTTTTAAATATATCCCTTTCTCTCCACTGCCACCATTCTGGTATAGATCTCCATCATCTCATGCTTGGACTCTTGCAATAGCATGCTGATTGGTCTGCGTACTGCAAGTCTTCCCTCACTCCATTCCATGTTCCCTTCAGCCACAAAAGTGAATTTCCTAAAGTGCAGGTCACACTATTTCACTCCCTCACCCCATCCCAGCTCAATGAACTCCAATGGCTTCCTATTGCCTCCAGAGACAAATACAAAATCCTCTATTTGTCAAAGTCCTCATAACTCAAAATGCCTCCTACTTTTCTGGTCTTTTTACATGATCCTCCTTGTCATTTATTTTTTATCTACTGACAATGGCCTCCTTAACGTTACCTGAATGAGATACTCCATCTATCCATTTCTTGACTTTGGCTGTTTTCTCTAGCTGTCCGCCATGCCTACAATACACTCTCTTTCCTCATTTTCATCTACTATTTTCTCTGGCTTCTTCCAAGTCCCAACTGAAAGCCTCTCTTCTACAGGAAGCCTTTCCCAACCCTTCTTAATTCTAGTGCCTTCCCTCTGTTTCTTACTTCCTACTTACCCTGTCTCCAGCTTATTTAACTATATATGTTTGTTGTCTCCCCCATTAGACTGTGAACTGCTTAGTGGCAAGAACTGCCTTTTTCCTCTTTTTGTATCCTCAGCACTTAGCACAATGCCTCACACATAGTGGGCACTTAAATGTTTATTGATTGATATATTCTGGGTATGGAGGGACATAACCAGTATAAAGCTGTGGAAACAAGAGATAGAGTGACATCTTGATAACAGCAAGAAGGCAAGTTTGACTGAACTGTACTATGTGGGAAGGGGAGTAACATATAATATGGCTGAAAAGACATCACATCACTATCACAGATTTAGAGCTGGAGGGGTTCTTAAAGGTCATCAAATCCAAACCCTCCTTTTATAGATGAAGAAAATGAAACTCAAGGTGGTTAAATGATTTGCCCAGGTTATATAATGAGTCAGTTTCTGAGGAAGGATTTGAACTCAGGTCTTCCTGACTCCAGATCAAGTGCTCTAGTTATTTTGCCACCTACTTGTCCCAGGTATGTTGGGGTCAGATTGTAAAGGATTTTGGATATGAAACAGAAGAATTTATATTTGATCTTAGAGGCAATAGGGAATCACTGATATTTATTGAGTAGAGGAGTGATATGAGCAGACCTGTGCTTTAAGAAAATCATTCACATATGGAGAATAGATTGGAGATCAAAGACATGTGACATAAGGGAACAAATTAGCAGGCTATTGCAATGATCCAGGTGAGCATCAGTGAGGGCTTGAACTAAAAGGGCCATATGAGTAGTGTGGAGTGGTGAGATATAAGAGATATTATGGAAGTAGACTCAATAAGATTTGGCAAACAAATGGATTTTATGGGTTGAGGACTACTAGGGACTCAGAAATAATGGTTTTGAATCTGTGATGCAAGAAAAAATGATGGTACAAAGAAAAGGAAAGTCTAGAAAGGAGGTAAACTTTAGAGACGGGTAATAATGAAATCCAAAAAGCTTCATGAAGAAAGTGAAACCTAAATTGAGCTTTAAAAGAAGGAAGCAATTTCCATGGTAACAGTTATGAGCCCATTCTAGAGACAGGGAGGGTCATAAGCAAAAAGCACAGAATGAGGAGAGGATATGATGAGAAAAGAGGAGGGAAAATCATCTGATTTAAATGCAAAATATCACCGATTTCATAGAAATGTTGAAATGGAAGGGCTTTTTAAATGGTAAACCACTGTGAAAATGTAAGTCATTATTAAAACATTTATTACATAACCATGTTCCTTTCCAATTGAACTTGTCTAGAAGTTCAAAATTTCTTCTATAGATTGTTGTTGTTGTTCAGTCCTGTTCAACTCTTCATGACCCTATGAACCATAGCACACCAATGCTGTCCATGGGATTTTCTTGGTGAAGATACTGCAGTGGTTTGCCATTTCATTCTCCAATGTATTAAAGCAAACAGAAGGTAAGTGATGTGTGCCCAGTGTCACACAGCTAGTAAAAGACTGTATTTGAACTCAGATTTTCCTGACTACAGACCCAGAACTCTATCCACTGAGCCACCTAGATGCCTCCTCTTACATGGATACCTCCCTATAGTTAATCTTTTAGGTCCAGGTGTGGGACAGCTTTCTAGCAAGATTGCCTTACATTAAGTATCTTTTGTTTATTTCAGTAAGTAAGTCTATCTGAATGAGATTCCAAACTGCTCCAAGGTATAGAATATTGTGCTAGTGAGACTCTAGAGATCAGTTGTGGGATAAACCAACATGACTGGCTAGCTGATCTGCCATTCTTCATCAGACCAGTCATGACTTTTAATTGGTTGATTTACATCAGTGGCTGGTCTGATGATGACTGATGATTCAGCTAACTAGCAGGAATACCACAGGATTCTGGATCACACTGGGCATGTTTTCCATATTCCTAGGTCCCTCTCTGATTTAATACAAAAAAATCCAAGGGATCAGTCCTAGGAGGCAAAGCATCTGCTGCTCCAGAATTCCTGAGGTTACAGTGGATATTAAGGAACCATTAAACTGTTACTTAATTTTTTCTGTGCTATCTACTAAATAACTGGGATGAGGGGAACTTCTAGAAAGCTGGACAATACTGTGCAATGAGAACCCAACAACTCTGAAAAATTCTGACATATTTCTGAATTGTTAAAGAAAGATTCAGATCTGTCCAAGTTAACTTTAGTAAATGTGTACAGTATTGGATATTTCTAAGTCATAAAATCATAGAATTTCAGAGCTGGACCTACAGGTCCATGAAGTTCAACTCAAAGACTAAAGGAATCTCTATAACAATGTGTCCACCAAGGTGTCTGGCCTCTACTTAAAGACCTCCAAAGAGGATGAACAATTCATTGCTTGAAGTAGCCAATTCAACTAAGAGTTTTTATTATTAGGAAGATTTTTTCTGACATCAAGCATCAATTCTCCACCAGTAAACTTCTACCCATTGCCTCTGTGGGCCAAATAGAACAAATCTAATCTCTCCTCCACATCACAGCCTTCCCAAATACTTAAAAACAGCTTTCGAGTCTCTCCTGAATCTTTTTTAAAAATAATTAATTAATTGTTTGATTTTTAATTTTCAACATTCATTGCCACAATATTTTGAATTCCAAATTTTCTCCCCATCTCTCCCCTCTCACCTGAGTCTTTTCTGCTCCCAATTAAAAGTCGTCAATTCTTTCAACTCATCCTCATGCATTCAATTCCCTTTACCATCCTGGTTGCCCTCCTCTAGACAATTCAGGAACTCTGCACAGCTCTGGAACCCCTCACTATTTCCCAATTTCTGGATCTTGTCAATCCAAGCCCTGACTAATGCATCTCTATGCCAGAACACACTGATATCAAACAAGTCTCTTTTCACTCAGAGGTTATCTTGCCTTCAGTTGGTTCCCAATATTCAGTTGGTACCTCTTATGTAGAAGCACCCTGGATGAGTCTCAGTAGTGTTTCTCTAATTAGCACTAGCTCAGCTCATCTCAGAACTGTGGACTAACTTAACCATTGATAGAATCATCCAATAAAAACAAAAGCAGTCTCTACTCACATTGCAAAATCATTTACATGAGTTTTGCATTTGCAGATAGCCTAGCACAGTTGTTTGCATTTCTAGAATATTTTATAGTTTAAAAATGCCTTCTTAACGTAGTCCTTTGAGGTGGATAATATCCCCATTTTATAGATGAGGAAACTGATATTTAAAAAAGTCAAGTTATTGCACAAGGTAACTAATACATTCCAGAGATTGGCCTCAAATCTAATTCTGTACATTAACCATATTCCCATGATTTCATGATGATGGAATAGTTGTTTACTGGAGCATTTCTTAAAGTGCAGCTAGGTGGACAGCTAGGTGGTGCAGTGCATAGAGTGCCAGACCTGGAGTCAGGAAGACTCATCTTTATTAACTCAAAGTCAGTCTTAAACATTTACTAACAGTATGACTTTGGGCAAGTCACTTAACCCTGTTTGCCTCAGTTTCCTCATCTGTAAAATGATCTACAGAAAGAAATGGTAAGCCACTCCAGTATCTTTGCTAAGAAAAACTCACATGGGGTCACGAAGAATTTGACCCAACTGAATAATGGCTCAACAACAAGTTCCTAAAGTGCCACACCCCCACCTGCACAGAATTTGATGACAGGAGACAGGGACAGACCACTCAATGCATTAAGAATAGCCCTTCCTAGACTGCTTAGCTCCCCTCCTCACTGTCCTCTCAGACCCAACTGGCCACCCAAGGGAAAAATAAGGTTGCAATATCTTCTGCACAGTCCCTCTAGGAAACCATACTATTCAATAAGATTGTGATTATGAAGGTCAGAGTCAGAGTAATTCCACCATTATATCTAGCCCAGGACTAGGCTGTTTGGCTTTTGCAATCTTTTTAAGGCAAAACCCAACACAGCCCTTTTGTTGTCTGTTTACTGACAACCTGGGCCCCAGGGAGGCCCCCTCCAAGAGGTTTCCTCCACCCTGGTGCTGGCTGGACTGTGCTGGGCTGGGCAAGGAAACTATTCTTTGCAATTGCCATGAGCATTTTTGTAGGGATGGGTTCTTCTTACAAAGAAAAATGTTCCTTGTTCCTACAGAGCCTCACCAGCTGATTTCTAATGATTCCAGGCTGGATACTGTTTGTGGTAAGGGTAGAAGTGAGGTAAGATCTTAGGTATAATTTGAAAACATTAAGTCATTTAACCTTTCTTAGACTCAGTTTCTTTATCTATAAAATAGGAACACTAACTTACATTTACATAGAGCATCAACATTTTCAAAGTGCTTTAGACACTTTAATTTTATTCTTACAGCAGTGCTATAGCAGGGATAGGTGCCATTATTACTCCCATTTCTTTTTTTTTTTCTTTTTTGAGGGGGGAGGGCAGGGAAATTGGGGTTAAGTGACTTGCCCAAGGTCACACGACTAGTCAGTGTTAAGTGTCTGAGGCTGGATTTGAACTCAGGTCCTCCTGACTCCGGGGCCAGTGCTCTATTCATGGCGCCACCTAGCCACCCCAATCACTCTCATTTCACAGATGAGGAAACTGAGGCAGACTGAAAGTAAATGACTTACCCACAATCATACAGTTAGCAAGTTTCTAAGACTGAACTTGAACTTAAGTCTTAATGATTCCAGGTCCAGTACCATCTAGCTGCTTCTAATGGAAGAAGGAAATTGCTCACTTGTGGTAAGGTGCCAGCCTGTCTGGAGGGAGGGAATTAGACAAGTTGACTTCTATGTATGTATAAGCATCAGTTTCTCTGTGATAGAATTTTATCCTCAACAGCATCTGCCAAAGAGAGACAAGGAGGAAGGAGAGGAGCAAAAGGAAGTAGAAGCTAATAACATGTATGGGTTCTATGCAGATTTAGGGGGATGAGGTTATCATAGAGTCTAAGTAGGAGGTGTTGAAGACCACCCTACAGGGATGGTGGGGAAAGAGATCCTCCCAACAACTCTTTGAGACTTAGCAGCCCAGAACAATGTCAATGTCTCTGAGTTGACAGGGCACCCTGTGATTTGACCTCTGACACTCTATCCATCCTAGCCCATATGTCTGAGACCCTAGTTGCCTCCTGTGCCGTAAGGGGTTGCCCTTTGATATCTGATCTCCCATCTGCTGGGCTAGGCATGTGGAAGCGACAGCTGGCACAGCTCCCCCCAGGGGGTTGCAATTAGGGGATATTTAATCCTGTCACCTGGTTCATTTGCAGTGATGGATTTGGGGATGAAGAGCTTGGTGGCGCCAGAGGAGATATTGGATTACCAGGGCCCATCCCCTCTGTCCTTTAAAGAGGATTCAGCCTTCCCTGCCCACCACACCTGTCTGCCCTAACCTTAAGGGGAGCCACCTGATACTCATACATTCAAAATTGGTCTGAGCTGTCAGCTAGAACCTCACTTGTGACCTCCTCATGATGTGAAAATTCTAAGGAGAGTGTTTTTCCCCTTTGCCTCTTCCTTTCTCCCTTCCCACTTCACCTTTATCCATTTTGGAGTCTCTTGGTTGCAGCCTATTATTGGGAGGGAAAATCTCCCAGGTGCAGCCTCCTTATACCTTCATTCCAGCTTTCCAGACTTTGAAGACTATTTATGAATGACTGTTATTTTTTCACCATCATCTCTGTTCTAAAGGTCTAGGCTTGGCTTAACCAGATGCTGGTTGCACACTCAGGCTGATTCATAATATAGTTGAAAGAATACAAGAACTTAGGCTTATGTCCCGGCTTGGATCTCTCCAGTGATCTGGTCATTTCCAGCTTTAACATGATTCTGAGGGGGGTAGCCTGACACAGTGGGAAGAAGACTGGATTTGGAGTGCAACGTGCAGGGTTCTTGTCCTGGCTTTGTGACCTTAGCAGGCCATTTTATTTCTTATAGCCTATTTCTTTATCTACATTGTTATTCAGTAGTTTCAGTCATGTCTGACTCTTTGTGACCCCATTTGGGGTTTTCTTGGCAAAGAGACTGGACTGATTCACCATTTCCTTCTCCAGCTCATTTTAAAGATGAGGAAACTGAGGCAAACAGGGTTAAGTGACTTGCCCAAGATCACACAGCTAGAAAGTGTCTGAGGTCAGATTTGAACTCAAGAAGAGGAGTCTTCCTGACTCTGGGACTGCAACTCTATACACTGTACCACCTAGTTGCACCTTCTTTAGCTATACAAGGGCAATAATTGTATTATGCTTGTTTTTATGGGTCATCACAGGCAAACAATTTTTCATCTAGTGACCAGCCTGTTAATGATTCACTAGGCCCTTTCTGAGAGAGCAGACATACTCTGTCCCTGAAACCACAGTCACATTCTTTCCAGCATGGGAGAAACTTCAGAATTTACATAGCCCCCTAGGGTTACCTTCATAGTACAATTAGACATCAGAACAGGCTTTTTCCTAGGTGCCCATTGGTTGACTGATCCAGCTAGAAAATTTAACACGTCCACACCCTCTCCACTATACTTTATCTAAGAGTAACCCTTATGAACAGGGATTTTATTGTCCCTCAGAAGAAAAGTATAGGAAAGTGGAGAGGCTATATAAACCTTACATAAAAGCATTACATCAGTTTCCCTGTGACAGAATTTTATCCTCAGCAGCATCTTCCAAAGAGACAAGGAGAAAAGAGAGGAGCAAAAGGAGATAGAAGCTAATACCTTGTCTGTGTTCTATGCAGATTTGGGGAATGAGGTTATCAGGGAGTGTAACTAAAAGGTGTTGAGACCACCCTACAGGGATGGTGGGGGAAAGGGTAAGCTCAGGAGACTTCAGAGGCAATGCTTAAACGAATAATTTTCCCTCACCCACAAGACAGGATACATGGACAGTATGTAAAGCTCAGAATCCCAAATTTAGGCTAGGGATCTAATGGTTGCTAAGATCTGTGCTGCATAGCTGACTGGTATTGGGAAAAGCTATCTAGAAACCCTATAATATATCCCCCTCCCACACACCTCACTGTGTTTTCCCCCATTTCAACCTTCAGGATGGGCAAGCAAATGTCCTCCCTCTGTGATTTATGCAGACTTACTTGTTCAGTTTTGTAGACCATCCTGAAGACGATCAAGGAACTTGGAACTGGGGTGGAAGCTGTAGGGCGAAGGGGGGGGGGAGATGAATAAAGGGTCAATGAGCCCAATTAATACACTAGAGTGAGGCACTAATAGCTCAGACCCAGCAAGGGAGAGAGCAAGAGCTCTTGAGCACTGCAAAGCTGCTGTCTTGAAAGGGCTGGTCTGAGGCTGAAAGAGAAACACTTGAAGAGAGAGGATTCCCTTCCGAAGACAGGAAACACTTGAAGCTCATCACTTAACTACCCCCAGACTCTAAGGAATGACAGAGCCTCGGAAGCTTCTGTGTGCATGTGTGCTCATGCACACATGTGCATACACACATAAGTATACAGAGATAGAGATTTCATAGACGGTTTTAGAATGAGCCATTTCCTATCCGGATGTATGCCAGTTTTGGCCAACATAGCATAATATTCTATCTCTGATCTTCTCAAGGCTGGGTAGTTGTTGGCTAAGATGACCAATTTGGCTTTGCCTTGTCTGATCATTTTCAGGGTCTGTTTGTAACCTAGCACGTATTTGCCACTTTTCATGACCAGCTAGAGCCTTGAGTTGATGGGCTCCGGTGACTTTTTTGTCTTCTTTGCGGCCATCATCTTCCTGCCTATGGTGCAGGAGGACCTTCGGCCAGAGATCTGCCTCCAAGATGGCCAGGAAGCAAGAAAGGTGACTCTACTACTTCTATGACCTTGGACAGATCATTTCATCCTTTCCAGACTCAGTTACATCATTTGGATATGAAGTGAGGGGGGTGAACTTAAAAAGTAAAAGGCATTTGTTAAGTGCCTGCTATGTGGACCCCGATGGCTCCAGAGGAGAAAGTGAGGCTGGTGACTTTGCACAGCCCTCTGCCACTTAAGTCTAATTCACTTGCATGTCAAGGCATCACCTTCCTGATGTCATGATCCTCTTTGAGAATGAAAGACCAATAACAGCTATGGCCAGAGACTATGCTAAGTGCTTTACAAATACTATCTCTTTGGTTTTCACAGAACTGAAGCATAGGTGCTATTATTATCTTCGTTTTCAGCTGAAGAAACTGAGGTGGAGACAAACTTGTCTAGGATCACACAGCTAGTAAGTGTCTGAGGTCAAATTTAAACTAAGAATGAGTTAACTTCTAAAATCAGTTCCAGTTCCAAATCCTATGGCCATGAGTTACAAAGCTCATTCAGTGTTTATTAACTCATTTAATCCTTAGGACAAACCCTTCATGCCCCTTTGATTTATCCTGTTTTGCAAACTGGGAAACTGAGGCTCACAGAGGTTAAGTGATTCATCCAGAGTCACAAAAATAGAAAACAATATGGCTGACACTTGAACCCTAAGTCTTGAAGTTAAAGCTCCAACTCCCATGTTCTTTCCATAGGACTACAGTGGCAATAACATTGAATTGGATACAGCATGTGGGAAATACTACCGACTATGTACACTGGCTATCATTGATCCAGATGATTCTGATATCATTAGAAACATGCCAGAACAGACCAGTGAAAAGAAAACTGTATAAAAGTATACTTTAATAAACCAGGCCAAAACTTGTTTTAAAAAAAGAAATAACGGAGTCAGAATTTGAACCTGGGTCTCACCCCTAAATCTAGTATGTTTTCCTGTCTGCTACACTGCTTCTGTAAGGTGCCATTCAAAAGTGAGAAGTGAGCTATCATTATTTCTGTGCTTAAAGAATAGGAAAGAATGTGATTTTGATTTCTATTCCTGCCACCTTTCTGAAAAATGCCTCTCGTGCTTACTGTCCTTCTCTAGGAAGTTCTCACTGATTAACTTCTGGGTTTGGTGGCTCTTATATCACAGGTTTTAATCTGTTGCTGTTTTACAGTTTCTTTATTCATGTATGTGTGTGTATGCATGTGTGTATGTGTGTGCATCCTCCCGTTTGGTATGTAAGCTCTCAGAAAGCAAAGGTTCTCTGCTTTTCCTTTGGCCTTTGGAACAGCCCAGTGCACCTTGGAGAGTTCCCTGAGCTCAGAGGGAGCATAACCCACCAGGGTACTTGTTTGATGGGTGAATGAATACCTTGTGGCAGCATGCTGAATTTCGGTGCTTATTTTGAGATGCAGGAAATAATTTAGTAAATGTTTCAGTGTCTAAATGTGAATGCTCCAATGATAGTGACAGCTTAGTTCAGAACTGTCCCAGCTGCTGCCAGGCCCTGCTCAGTCACTGCAGAGGCACCCGTGCCCTGCATGGAGTACAGCAGCTCACAGTGCAAGGTAACCATCCCTCCCATCAGGAAGTAACTGTGTTCCTGCATTCTAAAGCCACTGTGCTGGCCTCTGCTCATTAATGAAGTGGGGGCTTCTCAGATAACTGAGAAATTCCAATATAGAGTTGTTCCTCTGAGGAGAGAGTGATAACCATCTCCTTTCATATCTCTTCTGCCTAGAAAATCTGCTCCTGCAGAGTCTGAAGGACAATCTCATTTTCCCCTACATTGTGAGTGTCTACGTTTGTTTACAGACCAGGGCTCTGGGCAGTGGTCTCCTCTTACATGGTTCTGTGAGAATATGGAACCATGGTAGAAGCCCCCTGATATGTGTCGTGGGGGAGGAGGAGCAGTGAGAGAGATTCTGGAGGCAATCCAGGGCTTGTCAAGTGGTGAGCAGTGGACACTGATGTGAATTGGCTGCAGGTTAGTCTGAATGAATTCATGTGTAAGAGTGTGGCTCTGAGGTTTCACCTGCATCTAACAGCAAAGGAAACTACTAAAGAAGAGGCATCGGTCTCTCAAACATGTGACCTTTCTATTACTACCTTGTAATTTTCAAGGCGTCTTCTTTTCTATAGCCTCACTTATTCCTTATAAAAACTTTGTGAGGTAGACAGGCAGGTATTATCTTCATTTTACAGATAATAAAATAGGCTTTGTCCAGGTTATGCCAATAATCAGCCCACTAAAATTTATTAAATATTTATTATTAAATAATGGCAGTGTGCATTTATATTACTTTATGCAGGAAGACTTGAGAGATACCAGACTGATGTGTTGCTAGAGGGAAGTGGGACAAATGTGAACTGACTTTCAGCTTTCTCTAGATAGTACAAGCACTGTTATTTACACAGAGCAGAGATGCTGATTTGGTAAGGTTCTTTAACCCCATAAGGCCTATTCTGTTTGGGGAGGTTAAGTCCTATAGAGATTTATTTCAGTCAGAGGATATGATATATCCTAAAAGTTAAAGTGGATTTCTAGTTATAAGTTAGGTAATTGTTTAAATGGGAGACTTAAGAAGAGAAATTAGAGGAAAAGACAGTTCAATTCAGAAGAGAATTTAACACAGCTAGTCAACAAATTCAGAAGAGAATCAAATAAAATCTAAGAATTTAAAGTATAGACCTGTTCTTAAGTCTATGTAATTTCTGGTACAACTAGATTGAGCCAGTATCCAAACAGTCTGAGAAAGCTGAATAAATTGTCACTACTATTGTCTTGGAATGCTGACTAAGAAAAGTAGGAATCCTCCCTACAAGTGGAAAGCCTACTGGTAAAGTAGGACTTCTCAATCTGTGGTCCCTGGGTCCATGGATAGATTTTGTGTGGGGAAAAAAATATCAGCAGATTGGAAAATATACTAGATTTAAGATCAGGAGACCCAGATTCAGATCCTGACTCTGCTACTTCTATGACGTTGGACAGATCACATCATCTCTTCCAACCTCAATTGCATCATTTGAAAAATATTGTCCTTTGTTCCAGAAGAGGACTATTATTATACTATTTCAGTATAATAGGTTTCCTTTTTAAAGTTATGTATTTTACTTTATGTATTTAAAAATATCACTCTGAGAAGCAGGCCATGGACTTTGCCAGACTGACTCAGGAGCCCAGCTTAAGTTACAACAAAGTATAGATCAGAGTTGTAAGTGGCTCTGAAGAGGGGACCTGAGATGAGGACTATAGGTGATGCAGGAAGCTAAAAGAGCAGGCAGGCAGAACAAGTATGCAGCCTCTCCATCGCAGAGGAGAGGCTTATTAATCACATTACCTTCAGAGAATGTTTGAAATGGTTAAGAACTGAAAGGGCTGTACCCACAGTACCTATATAGTAGACCTTCCTATGATGGTCTATTCCTTTCATTATAAATTCATAGCAGAATTAGCTCAAGGCTTATAGGGGAATATTCTGTTACTGCTTTATTTACCTGATTTCTTAATTAAAATAAGGTGGTTACAAACAAGGTACATTCAGTGGCTAAATGGTAAAAGTAAAATATATTTGTGAGGACTTGTTTGGAAGTTTGGAAAAGTTTGGAAAAGATTCTGCTCCATAAATTACCTGAGATCTGAGGAGAATAACTGGAGAGCTCAGAGTAAGGCATTGCCCCTCCCCCCCCCCTCTCTTTTTCTCTCTCT
>CM053588.1:112462334-112490910 GCA_028646515.1 Pseudochirops corinnae
TATTACCATTTTACAGATGAGAATACTGAGACATAGAGCAAGTAATTAGCTTCAGATCACACAACTAGTAAACATCAGAGCCAAGATCCAACGCTTTTCCCAATTAAATACCCTGCCTAATATGTGCAAATGACATGGAGAATGAGAAGAGGCATGAGGCATATTCCTTACCTTTACATAGTTTATGATTTAGTTGGGGAAATAATACATAAATGTATGGAAAATGTGACACAGAAATAACAATAGAAGAAATCACTAAGAGTTTAAAACAACAGTACAAGGGATGTCACAAGGCAAGACATGATTAAGTACCCAATTAGGTGCACAGACCATAAATACCATGAGTTCAGGCAGGGGAAGGATCTTTGTGGGCTGGGGTGACCAGGAAAGTTTTCACAGGGGAGGAGGGCTTTGAGTCAGATCTTAAAGGATGAGTAGAATTTGGAATAGGTGAAGAGAAAGGGGAAAGACATTACATGATGTGGAAATAGCATGAACAGAAGCATAAACATTGGAAAGATCAAGATTTCTTCAGGGGATAGATTAGTTTGGCCAGAGGAGAGGGTTAAAGAAGATGAGCAGTTGGACACTAGACAGGAATGATAAGGTCATTGAACTGAGAACTAGGAGGGGCTTTAGAGATCATCTCCTCTAAGCCCCTTAGATGAATGAATGGATACCCAATGATGTTATGACATCCAAGGTTAGAGTCCAGATGGCTCTGAGTACAAAGCTGGTGTTTGAATTTCCTTAGTAGGCAATGGAAAGTCATTAAGCGAATTTGACTAGTGGAGGTTGAAGGAAGCAAGAGTTAATAATTATGCAAAATAACCCTTTTGAAAGAGAAATTAGACAACAGCATTAAGGGTAGATTGGAGAGAGTGTGGCAAGAGGCAGGGAAACTGTTAAATAGTCCTGGGATGAAGTGCTAGAGACCTGAATCAAAGCAGTGAGACTAGGATGAATGAATGAATGAATAAAACATCATTTATTAAGCTGTTACTGGGTATGAAGAATGGTGCCAAAGACTGGGGTACAGATAGAAAAGTCAGACAATCTCTGCTCTCAAGGAACTCACCTTCTTTTTTTAAGTAGTTTTTAATTTTTTTCCAATTATATATGAAGACAATTTTTAACATTCAATTTTTCAAAATTTTGAGTGCTAAATTTTTCTCCCTTCCTCTCCTCCCTTCTTTTTAAAACGTAAGCAATTTGATATAGGTTTTTTTTTATATATGCAATCGTGCAAAATATATTTCCATAGCAGTCATAATTGTAAAAGAAGAAACAGCCCAAAAGGAACAAAACCACTAAAAAGGAAAGTGAAAATAGGATGCTTTGATCTGCACTCAGAGTTCATCAGTTCCTTCTCTGGACACAGATAACATTAGCTTGCATTCTAACAGTAGTAGAAAACACATATAGGAGGTTTTAGAGGATCATAGACTTAGAGGTGGGAGGGGTCCTAAGATCATCTAGTCCAATCCTCACATTTTTAAGATTAAGAAGCTGAGGCCCAGAGAGGTTAAATGACTTATCTAATGTGACACAGAAAGTAAATGCCAGGGTTGAGATTCCAACCCAGGTCTTCTGACTCCAATGCAAGCAGTCTTTCCATTTCCACCAGACCACTCCACTTCAGGGGCAAGTTTCATGGAAAGGCACAGTGGAACTCAAGGTACAGTGGCAAGGCAGATGGCAATGCATGTGATTTAGTGTCATTTCCATCCGTAATGCTACATCTGTTGCTGCTGTCGAACCATCTGACAATACTGAGAATTTGGGTGATCAGATCTTTTAGTAGCTGTAGTTGCTGAGAAGGCAGGAAATGCTCCTGTGGATGACAGCTGTGAAGGGTGGGCTGGTGTTTATAGGATTCTTGGGTGTAAGGAACTGGCATGATTCTGTCAAGATCTGAGGGAAGATGGTGGTGGAGGTGGTAGGGATGGTATGACCTACCTGGCACATGCTGTCTTCTGACTCTACCTCAGGATGCCTTGCTGCTCGTCTGCAGGCAAAGGAAGAAAAAAAAAACATCTTCCTTCTTCAAAGGAAGAATAAATGATGACTAATTGAATTTGGAGTGAGGGGCTCAGGAAAAGGGAGGCATAAAAGAGAATTTGGGCTTGGTTGATCTGGGAGCATCTTGGGGTCACTAGCAGAAACGAGGAAGTCAAGAATAAAAGAGCAGAGAGGACCACAGCCTTAGAACTACAAGAGGTTTTAGAGATTATCGAGTTCAATAATTCCTTTTAGAGAGGAGAAAATTGAGGTCCATAGAGGAAAAGGGACTTGCCCAATCACACATTCAGTTAGTCTCAGAGCCAGGATTCAAACCCAGATCCTCTGATGGAAACAGAGAGAAGATATTGAACTTGAAGCATTCATGGGAGCATTCAAGCAGAGAAATCCAAAAGTTCTGCACATGTCTTACGAGGTATATACAAATACTTATAAGTAGATATAAAAATATATAAAAGCCTAAAACCGCACTAAGACTTTTGGGACACTTTGTATTACTGGAGATGATAGTCTAAAACTCAAGAGAGAACTGAAGACTAGAGAAGTCTGTTTGCGAGTCATTGCACAAAGAAGTCATCAACAAAGGAAGATTATATGGAGAACAATAATTAGTATGACAATCACTAACATGCACATGGGACTTCACAATTTACAAGGGACAGATGTCTTAAGGTTAGCAAAGTGCTTTTTATATGTTATCTCACTTGATATTCACAACAACTCTGAAAGGTAGATAATATTATTATTGCCATTTATAGATGAGTAAAATTAGAAGGAGAAGGTGAATGACTTGCCCAAGGTCACATAGCTAATCCAAGTTTAAGTACTGCATTAATGTGCCAGCTATCTACACAAAAGAAGAAAGCAAGTTCGTGGGGTAAAGCAAATTTCTTACCCAACACATCACTCAGCCCTCCCTGTTTCCCCAGAGAGTATAATTCAGTTGACTATGGATAAAGTACTCTATCCTAAAATAAAAGATCCCTGGATAGAAGGACTATGGGTAGTTCGTGGGATAGCACCACAAAGCACATCAGGTGGTGTCATGGATGAAGGGATATGTAGTCCATAATAAGGAATCTGCAATAGCCTTTTAGCCTCAACCTGCCTGACCTGCTGTCCCTTTGATGTTGAGTATTCCTCCCTTATCTCCCAATTCCTCTATTGGGAAGGGGCAGAAACCTGCTATCATTGTTCCTGAATCTCAGGTATTTGGGGAGAGACTGAAGGGAGAAAAGGAGAACATAGGGGTCACCCCAAAATGTTCAATTCCCTCTCATCTAAGTGGTATAGTAGACGGAGTCAGCAAGGGTCTGAGTTAGAATCCTGTCTTGGACACTATGTGATTCTTGGGAAATCATGTAACTTCTCTTGGCCTCAGTTTTCTGTAAAATGGGGGTAATAATAGCACCTATGTCCGAGTCATTGTGAAGATCAAATGAGATACTTCATGTCAAGTGGTTTATGGACATTAAAATGGTATATAAATACTAGATATTTCCATTATCCCTCCACTATTATCAGAAACTCCAAGTTGCTAGAGGTTTTTTCCCAGAAAGGCAAAGCTGCCAGTAGAAGGGAATTGAATTCCTTGCCACCAAGGCATCAGATGAGATTGGTTTGGTAAACATTTCCTCTTATTTGGAATTTTTCTTTCCGATTGGATCAAGGCAATTCATTAGGTCATTTTGGGCCAATGTGGAATGAAAGAGGACGACTCATTGCCTCCCGCTGGTCTGTGAAGACACCTTTCCCAATAGACACAGGCAGATTTAAGCTGTTTTAGCCTTTTGCTCTTTTGGGGGAGACAGCATCATTTTTTTCTAAATGTTTCCTTGCCATGTGATCATTAATTTATGCATGAAGTCCAAATGGGGAACATAAAATCATTGGGGGGGCTGTCATTAATCTAGGAGGTGAAATCAAACCCCTGTTTTTCTCTTTCTTGTAATGGAGCTCTTCAACTGATAATTAGTGTTATATTGTTCCACATCTTTAATAGAATATTGATGCCTTGGGCAAAGATATAATCCCGGAGTCAAGAGTAATTCCCTCTTTCCAGCACAACGCACTTGCTGTACTCAGGCAAGGCTGCTTGGGCACTGGGCTTGGCTGATGCATCTCAAATCAATTAGATCCAGCACTACCTTGCTGTTGACTTATGCTCTAGAAAGATGCATATTCATGACCTGCCTGGAGAGCAGGAAGGGCCAAACCAAATCCCTAAAGTTCAGGGCTTCCAATGACAAAGTGGAAGATTGCTCTTTCTCTCCATCACCAGTCTCAAGAAGCTCAAAGTTCTCACTACCATAGTTCTTAAAGCTGACTAGTTGGGCTCTTTGAGGAATAGCCACCTCAAAAATGAGAAAATATCTCATTCTGTTTCCCTTGGTCTCTAGGGAATTGGCATGATTTAACTCAGAAAACTTTCAGGCAAGGTTTTAGGGTTTCCCATTAGGTCATAGTCTACCAGTTGGGAATACCTCATCTAAAATCAGTAGCTCTTTCAGATTTAAAGATTAGGGTGACAGTGTGGCACACATGACTGTCCACACATGCATTTCAATTGTCAAGATCACATCCTAGGATCCTTCCCCTTCAGAACATTCCCTTTGATAGAAACACTTAGATGATCAACATGATAGCATAGTGGATGGAGAGCTGACCTCAGAGTCAGGAGGCCGTGGGTTCAAGTTCTGCTTCTCATGCATATTGGCTATGTGACCTTGGGCAAGGTATTTAACCTCTCTTAAGCAGCCCTATAAAACTATACATTAGTGGCAGAGAAGGTGCCAGTCTGTATTGGTAGAGGAGATTGCCTCATCTGGGAGTTCCTTTTAACCAATGAAATCATGTCTAATTCCTTTCCATATCTATCATCCAGAAGAATGATTGCACTGTCTCTGTTGTCTTCAACCAATCCTAACAGTAAGTGAACTAAAGCCAGCGAAATTCTCCATGGCTAAAGAAATACCTTCAGAGAGCTAACCTCAAGACAAGTCATCAACTGCCAACCTCTCCAGATCTCAGCACTTCAAAGACAGAGCTCCTCTGAGCAATCTTCTTTTCTTTTTTCTTTCTTTCTTTTTTAAACATCTTCAGTTTTTTCCCCCCTTCATTTAGTTGCATCTGAATGCAGATGATACGGTACAAAATTCCTTTGGAGGATGCGGGGTGTGTGTGTGTGTGTTTCATAGATTTCATAGGTGTCTGCATGTATATGTGTGTGCCTGCGTGGCTGTGCAAAAGTATTTATGAATCATAAATGAAGCTGGGCTGTTGAGCCAAGGATCTCCAGCAGAGTGCCTGCATGTGTATACGTTTTAGAGACTGATCTCTTACATGGGAAGCTGCGTTTGATATCTCATTTGTTGGCTGCTTTCCTGGCAAAGGAGAGGAATACTTAACCCACTTCCCCCAAAACTGAAGCAGCTTTGGAGCAGACAGGTGAGGCTGAGAGTCAGCCAGCCCCCCTTGCCTGGACACCCAATGGGCTGAGCAGGGCAGCTTATCTGTGTAGCCTGCTGCCACCTTCTGGACAGGGGAGAACTTCTGATGATGTTGAGTTAAGACTGCTCACTCACCAAGGACCTGCTGGATCAATCATAGCTTTAGGGTTGGAAGGGCTCTGAAATTATCTAAGTTCAGTCCTTTCATTTTGCACTTGAGAAAGTCAAGGTCCAGAGACTTAAATGACCTGTCCAACGTCACAAAGTAAGTTGCAGAGAAAGGATTTGAACCCATGTCCTCAGACTCCAGCTCTAGCACTTTTCCCATATTGTCTCCTAGAGCAGAAATAGAGACTGTCTCAAGGCTCCAAACTTTTCTTATCCCCTTTGTCTCTCTACTTCCTTGGGGCCTTTTCCGAGGAAGTGAAAGAAAAAAAAACTGGCTTATCATTTTCCCTTAGCCCCTGGAGGGGGCAGTTGCTGATGTCAGGGCTTTCTTGTTCCTTCCTCATTTTATCCCTCTTCTGGGTGAGCAGAGGTACAATTTTAAACACCTGCTTAGGAGAATTCCAGTGGTCCAGTGAATTTTCATTCTGTCTTTCTCTACTAGATATTCAGCCCACGCATGACAAAGACTTTGGCAAAATACTAGCAATCAGAAACCTGCTCTTCCTAGACATAAAAGAGCTGGTCCATAGGTCTCCCCAATAATGAGAGTCTACATGCATTAGCATATATTTTCTTGAGAAGGAACTACCAGTCTATCCTTAAAAGCAATTCATTCTATTTACAGCTTTTCTGAAGCCCCCGAGAGGGAATAATCTTAGAGCACTGCAGACACCACACAGAAAATAGTGAAAAACATTCAATTTGGAAACAATTTTATCTTGATTTATCTCTCTTTTTTTATGAGTCAGCCCAATCCTGTTACTCTTTTTTTCCTCACCTGAAGCCAGTCCTTTCCAAGCCTTCTCCTGGGGTCAAAGTTGGCCAATGAAAATGCTCTTTGCATCAAAGGAGAACCTGAAAAAGGAGGAAGCCAGAGCCCTCTTCTCCTTTCCTTGCACAAACACCTCTCTCTCAGAATTGAGAAATGAGGAGGAGGGATGAGACCAGAGGAAGGATGGATCTGATTTACAGGCAGCATTATCTCCACAATAAACAGATTGTTCTCCAGAAGTGCCGCAACTCTTTAAAACAGTAACAATGTGAATGTCGTGTCCTATTACCCCATCCTTTGGGCTAATAATAAGATTTTGTAACCATGTCAACAGTGAAAGAAAGGAAGAGAGGAAGTATCCCTTTGATTACATAAAACGCCCAGGTGCCTAGTACAGCTTTGTAAATTACTCTTCTCCCATCCTTCTGTTGACTGAGGGAAGAATCAGGTGATGACGACACATCCTGCATCCTTAGCAAAATGAGGCTTAGTCAACCTGAATACATTCAACAAGTACATATTAAGCACCTACTGCGCGTCTGGCAGAGTTATACAAGAGAAGCCAAAAATAGTCCCTGCCCTGGAAGACCAAAAAATTAGCATGGTATATGTGAGTGTTGAATTTGGCATCAGAAAACCCAGGTTCATATCTGCCTCCTGTTAGTCATGTGATCTCAGTCCAGTCAATGACACTCTCTGTGCCTCAGTCTTTTCAACTATAAGATGGAAACATCTACCATACTGTGTGCAGAAACATGTTGAAGCTGTAAAGCACAACACAAATATAGGACATTGTTATTGGGGTCTAAATAGATATCAGATACTCTATAATCAACTGCTAACCTATGTGACACTGGTTATAAGGATTGAAAAGAGGGAGAGAACAGGGAAAGTAGCAGTAGCCCCAGAACGTCCTGGAGAAGATTGGACTTCACTCTAATTCCTGGAAGATGGGAAAGATGTTTTTGAGGTAGAGAAAGGTAAAAAAAGGTTAAAAGGATTCCAGTGAGGAGAAGAGCATGAGCAAATGTGAGGTGTGAAGAGTATATTGTAGGTGGGGGACAGTAGGGAAACTGATATGACCAGGGCATGGTGTACATGTTCAAGTCGCCGAATGTCTTCTAATTAAGCAAACACTCTTGTGGGCAGCTGGGTCACAGGCAATAGAGAACTAGATCTGGACTCAAGGAGACCTGAGTTCAAATCCCACCTCAATCAGTTACTAGTTGTATGACCTTGTACAAGTTATTAAGCTCTGCATGTGTGTGTGTGTGTGTATGTGTGTGTGTGTGTGTGTGTGTGTGTGTGTGTGTGTGTATATATACACACACACATATATAGGTGTATATATATATGTACATATATATATATATATAGAGAGAGAGAGAGAGAGGTATATATATATACAATAATACTTACCTTCCAGGGTTGTTGTAAAGTTAAAATTATATAATATTTGTAAAGTGTTTTATAAATATTAAAGTACTATATAAGTACTAGATACTATTATTATTTAAGTATCTAATATATGAATTAAGTACCTAATATATATGAAAAAAGCAACTAGGTGACACAGTGGATAGAGTTCCAGGCCTGGAGTCAATGAGACTCATCTTCCTGAGTTCAAATCTAGTTTCAGAAACTTACTAGCTATGTGGCCCTGGGCAAGTCACTTAACCCTGTTTGCCTCACTTTCCTCATCTGGAGAAAATGGCAAACTACTCCAGTGTCTTTGCCAAGAAATACCCAAATGGTGTCACAAAGAATCATACAGGACTGAAATGATTGACCACCAACAACAATAACAAAGTGCATGAATACACTATGATAGGTACTGTGTTTGTGGGACAAAAAGGAGAAGCAACAGAGTCCCCACCTTCTAGATGCTTTTGTTCTAATGGGGGGATAGACGGGTATAGGGGTTGATCTTGGGACTGGATTTGTGATTTCATTAATAATAATGATAGCTAATATTCATATAATACTTAGCCTATGCCAGGCACTGTGCCATATGGGGAGCTCCCAGGTGAAAACTCTCTCTTCCAATGCAGGCTGTCATCTTCTCTGCACCCTATACCCTATTAGAGAATTGCCTAGAACTCTGAGATATTAAGTGACTTGCTCTGAATCACAGAACCAGTATCATTCAGAGATGGAGCTTAGGCCCAAGCCTTCCTGGATGGGAGGTCAGTTTTCTCTGCCCTCCACCAAAGGTGTCAAACACATCACCCACAAAACTCCAAAGTGCGATCTCAAACAGATTAAAATGCAAGTGGGAAATGTTTAGCAAGATAAATAAAAATACAATGAAGCATAGATAGTATTGCATTTTAAAACTCAGTTGACACGCTGTCCATAGGGATCCTTATGTAAGGTTTAATAGCCCTGGTTTCTATTTGAATTTGACCCTGTGGCACTACAACATCATGCTTGTACACAATTAGGCATGATAACAAGGAGGGTGTAATGGGGCGAAGGAAAGATTTTTTTAAATGGCTGGAAAATTTGAATAGGAAGACACTACTTTTAGTTGGGGTAAGAGTGGATGGATCAAGGATTCCTAAAGGAATTGGCAAGCGTCCCTTATCTGGGTCTTTAGGAAAATGAATTTGGGAGGTTGGGAGGTTGGGATGAAGAGAGAGTATTTCAGACTCAGGCATCTTTTTTGTCATTTACCCGTCATTTCGGACTCTTTGTGACCCCATTTGTTTGTTGTTGGCAGAGATACTAATTTGCCTTTTCCTTCTCCAGCTTATTTTACAGATTAGGAAACTGAGACAAACAAGGTTAAGTGACTTGCCTAGGGTCATGAAGCTAGTAAGTGTCTGAGACCAGGTTTGAACTCAGGTCCTCCTGACTTGATGCTGGATGTTCAGTTTGTTGCACCACCTAACCACCCTGGGGAGTAGTAGCAAACGCAATAATAATACACCAGGAGATCATGTTCACATAGTGCTCTAAGGTCTACAAAGTGCTGTCTTCACCCACAAAAAAGTTAGGTTAGTGTAAGTATCTAGGGTCACACATCTCCTAAAGTGACAACTGGGACTTCAGCCCAGGTCTTTCTGACTCCAGGTCTGGTGTTTGTCAGTCAGTCAGTCAGTCAGTCAGTCGGTCGGTCAGTCGGTCGGTCGGTCAGTCAGTCAGTCAGTCAGTTGGTCAGTCAGTCGGTTGGTCAGTCAGTTGGTCAGTCAGTCAGTCAGTTGGTCGGTCAGTCGGTCGGTCAGTCAGTCAGTCAGTCAGTCGGTTGGTCAGTCAGTCAGTCGGCCGGTCAGTTGGTCGGTCAGTCAGTTGGTCAGTCGGTCGGTCAGTCAGTCAGTCAGTCAGTTGGTCGGTCAGTCGGTCGGTCAGTCAGTCAGTCAGTCAGTCGGTCAGTCAGTCGGTCAGTCAGTTGGTCAGTCGGTCAGTCAGTCAGTCAGTATTTATTAAACATCTACATCAGCATTGTTAAGAGCTGTGCTGTGTTGCCTTCCAGACAAGACAATAATGGTGCCTAGAAGAGGTGATACAGATGGAGAACCAATCAGAAGGCTCTGGGCTTCATGAAGATTCTCCAAACTAGAATGTGTCATCAGGACAGACAGATAGAGGAGAGGACTGTATTGGAGTATTGGAGTCAACTTGAACAGACTGAAGAGAGCCCATTGTTAAATTTTATAATTATGCCTTGGAAATTGGCAAATACTACACACCAGGGCCTAATTTATTGTTTTGGAATTTTCAGAGTTAAGAAAGTGATGGGGAAAATATTAACAAAACAAACTTAGAAGTCCGTCAAGATAATTGTTCCCTGAGGGCTAGTTGTTAAGTATTGATCAGTATCCCCCTGGAGAGAGAGACAGAAAAACAGAGACAGAGACACAGAGAGAGACAGACAGACCCATACACACACACACACACACACACACACACACACACACACACGCAACATTTCTTTTTTCCACTTAATAACATTTTATTTTTTCCAGTTACATGTAAAGATAGTTTTCAACATTCACTTATTTTTTCCCTCTTTCGCTCTCCTCCTACTTCCCCAAGATGGCATGCAATCTGATATAGACTATACATGTACAATCATATAAAATGTATTTTCACATTAGCCATGTTGTGAAAGAAGAATCAGAACAAAAAGGGGAAACCACGAGACAGAAAAAATTAAAAAAAGAGAAAATACTATGCTTTGGAGATACAATATTTCTTAAGAGCTTATAAGTGTTGTAAGTACAAACAAGACAAACTCTACCCTCATGGGACTTACATTCTAATGGGGGGGGGGGAGAGAACAAATCATAAAAAGCTAAAAAGGATGAGGGAAGGATACCCTGGAATGAAGTGAAAAGAGTCCCTCATAAAATTATATTCCAGGCTAAGAACTCACTAATCAGGACATCGGGCCTCAAGGTGGAGATTTCTCCAGGGTGGACGAAGATAGAGGCTACCACCCCTCTAGGGCTGGGTCTCAATTCCACTGATTGGGCCAATTAGAAACAATGTCAAATTACAGCCCCTCTTCCCCAGAGATTGTGGAGCTGTTCCCATTATATTAGCTGCCGCCAGTCTTGTCAGCATCTGTCATCAAAGACAAAGCATCGACAGGGACTGTGCCATCATCAGGCTGACTGTTAGATGTGGCCTTCTGACAGCTCAAGGACAGACTAATATGAAGACCCACTTTACTGCTCTGACTAATCCCACCCACTCACCATGGCTTTAGCTCTGCCTTTCCTATAAAAAGGGGCAGACAGCCCAAGGCCCTTCTTCCCTAGAGTTTGTCTTTTTTTTTTTTTCAGTTGACCTTTACTCTTAGAAATCTGTGACCTCATTTTGGTTTCTGATTGTATTTTGGCATCCTGGTTCTGATATCCTGACCCTGACCTTCTGATTTGGACCCTGATGCTGCTGTATTCCTTACTCCTGCTTCTAGCTCATGGTGCTCAACTTGGAAAACAGGCAGACTCGGGGAAAATAGGTTTCAAAGGGGGGTTTGAAAGGTCGTTTAGCTCCAACACATGCCAACGTCCCCAGCAGACATTCAACTCAAATCCTAGGTGTCTGTACTACAGGGGCACCAAAGCCTTGTTGCCCACACAAGACAGAAACACAGTCCCTTCCAGAGAAGAATCTAGAAGAACTACCCGGAAGGAAGCCCCTTGACTCTGCTCTCTGGATGTGGACTTTGCCATCCAGGAATGGTTGAGCCTCCTTGAAGATCCCAGCACTGCCTCTTGTCCCCAATTCCTTCGTGAAAAGGCTGACAGTACCTGGGTCTGGATCCACACTAGTGAAATCCAATGAGAGAGTCCCAATTTCTGGAGTGCTTGTCCTTGGTCCAGCTGCAGTACATAGTATGCATTACTCAAAAAGGAACACCTATATTACTTGAAAGCAGAAATTTAGTTTCTTGGGCAGTAATTTGGAGAGATCACTGAGTTGAGAAGTGATGGCCCTATAAGAAAGGGGAAGACTGTTTTTCATCTTGGCTTATGATGCTGATGACTTCCCAGCCTTTGTCTTTGGGCCTGACAGTGTTATCAAGGCTGATGGGCTTATTCTGTCCCTGTAGATGTTCATTCATTCATTATACTATCCCCCAAAGAAATCTCTCAGATTGTAGAAAATCAGCAAAGTGCAGTTCCCCATGTCACTTGAGTTGTTAGGAACAGCATCATACAGTGCCACTAAATAGTATGACAGCTATACAGTGTGAGAGAGTGCTGTATCTGAGTCAGAGGGCCTAGGTTCAGATCCTGGTTCTGGTGCTTACTACCCATGTGCCCATGGGTCAGTCATATACCTGTTAGGGCTGCAGTTTCCTTTTCTTTAAAATTAGTGTTTAGGATTCTGTGGTCCATTTCAACTCTAATCTTCTGATCCTATCATGGATTTGAAAGCACTTTTCAAATGTTTTCAGAGGGCGTGTGCTACACAAGGAAGATATGCACATACATATAGAAGGAAAAAGGTAGCCAAAGTCCATCAATGGGTAAAATGTCCATCAGCGATCAGCAAATTAAAAGATTGGATCTGAGTTGACACTTTAAAGAAATCAGTTTAATGGTGTGTTTACTTAACTGGGGGCTGCTGGCCTAATTAGGGGCTGTTAGTTCATCCAAGTATTATTCAGCCTGGTTAAATTATATATTGTTTTGTTATGTACTCTTTTGGCTATGAAACTAACTACTGTTGGGGATTTTTTTAAGCTGCTCTGAGATATTCTAAGAGTTCCTAATGAAGTCAGCTAAATAAACAAACCATTAGGTTGAGAACAGAAGAACCAATGTTCTATTTTTATTTATTCTTTAGAATTCCCAGGGACTGGAAGAGTTTGCTCATGAAAATCCCTCCCCACCCCCCACTTCCCCTAGCATATAGAGCAAATACTTTATAATGGTAACCCATATAGAAGTTTATGCAAAGCAATTAACAAAAACAAGATATGTCACTAAGTTCTAAACAGTACCTTATAAGCTAGATTCAGTCTCATACAGCAGAGAGAACACTCCATTTAGTTTTATAAGATTTGGGGTTCAAGTCCTAGGTGGGACACTTATTAGTAGCCATGTGACTGTGTGCTAAGACTCCTTTGAGACTCGGTTTCCTCCTCCATGAAATGATGGAACTGGACTGGAATCACTAGATAATCTCTGAAGTCTTTTCCAGCTCCAACATTCTTTGATTCTATTCATTTGTTCATTCAAAAATTGTATTTATTATATTAGCTGCCATTTATATGCCACTGCAAAGACCGCAAAGTGTTTTTTATATATCATTTCATCCGAACCTCACCATAAACCTGTGAAATCAGGACTATAAATGTGCTTTTCTCTATTTTATCTTTGGAGAGGAGGAAGCCCAGAGTGGTTAAGTGATTTGACTATGGTCACACAGTAAAGCAGGAAGGCAGGAACTTTACATCAACTACTCTAACTTCATGTCCAGAACTCAACCTACAACCTTACCATGTGCATGTACCCATCATGTACAAAGGATTGTGTTTGGCATAGAGGAGCATACAAAAGCAACTGAGACATATTTCTTGCCTTCATGAAGCTCACAATTTGTCATTAAAATAAGGTAACTATGAAGTCCTTCACTAAAGTTTTTGTCCAATGACTCATCATGGCTTGGAGAGGACCTTATACAGGACACAAACTCTAGCAGGTCCATCCAAAGTAGAAATGTTAAAGAGTATGGACCCATAGATAGATTACATGCTTATTGGCTAGGGGCCAAATTCAGAGAGGCTTATCACTAAAAGATTAGCTCTATTCTGTTCACCACTTATATTAATGGCAGGGACAAAAGCATAAATGGCACGGTAATCAAATTTACAGATGACAAAAATCTGTGAAAGATAGGTATCGTTTTGGAAAACAGATTCAAGATCATGTTATCCTGATAGATAAAAAAAAGTAGAGCAAATCTAATGAGATGAAATTTAATAGGAACAAACTTAATGTATTATGCTTGGCACAAAAAAGTCAACTATAAAAGTAGAGAATGAGAGAATCATGGCAAGACTTCCACTGATTTGATAAAGGCCCAGGGGTGTCAATTTCAATATGAAAAAAATAGTATGACATGGCAGCCAAAAAAAAAAGCTACTATACAATTAGACATTAATAATCAAACATAAAAAGGATATTCTTCACTCTTCCAGAATTTGGGGGCTGAGAGTCTCATTATTTTCTTACTTGGTCAGAGAATGTCTGGACTATTATCAAAGCTATAGACAGAATTTTTGATGCCTTGAGGCAAGCTTCACAAAACACACTGACCAGGCAGCACCCAAGTTCTCCAACAGTGATTCCTATGAGTAGAGACCCTGGGGCACAATGAGGTTAATTCGTCATCATGGGGATGATGGAAGTGGTAGAATGTGCAGTCTAGAAGTTTCCAAGTTTAACTAATCATATTTACTAACTAAATGGAACATTCAGCTGTATCTATCCTGATGATAAAGAATAAGTGCTTTGAGTAACCTTTAAATGTTGATGCCCTAGGGCAAATGTCCAGTTACCACACCCTAGTTATTATCCTAGGTATTCTATTAACCTCTTCTGGAAAATTACATTTTGGGAAGGATATTGACAAGGCACAGCACGTCCAGAAGAGTATATCCAGAATGATGAGAGGACTAAAAGCCATGTCATAAAAATGTTGGTTAAAGAAAGTGGACATTTTTTTTTCCTAGAGACAATTTAGAGTACAATATGATGATAGTTTTCAAGTACTTGAAGAGTTGTCATGTGGAGAAGGGATGACACATCTTGCTCGGCTCCAGAAAGCAAAGCTGAAAACAATGGGTCCCCAGTGGAAGAGAGGTAGATTTTGCCTTAAAATAAGAAAGAAAATTTCCAATGATTCATTTAGTAGTGATGGTTGCTATTGAGGACTGGGATGGATGCCCCTAGCACTGGAGGTCGTCAAGCAAGGATGTCGTAGGGGAGATTCCAAATTAATCAATCAATCAATCAATAAGAATTTAGTAAATATCTGCTTTGTGCCAGGTACAGTGCTAGGCACTTGGAGATACAACAAAGATTAAAACAGTCCCTACTCTCAGAGAGTTTATGTTCTCTGCAATGAGACAACTTGTGCATGTCTGATTTTCTGCAGAATCAATCCAAAATAAAGACAAGGGGGTTAAATACAAGGGAGTTAGGGAGGAGGAATAACCAGGGGTAGGGAACCTGCAGCCTCAAGGCTACATGTGGCCTTCTAGGGCATTTTGACTGAGTCCAAGGTTTACTGAGCTAATCCTTTTAAGGGGATTTGTTCTGTGAAGTTTAGATTCAGTCAAAGGGCCTCACTTGAGGCCCTAGAGGGCCACATGTGGCCTCAAGGCTTCAGGTTCCTCACCCCTGAGCAAGTTAGAGGTTAGGTGGGACTGGGAAAGGCTTGTCTAGAAAGTGGTACTTGAGTTGTCTTGAAGGAAAAGAGGGAATCAATTCAGGGGCAAATATTCCAAAAATCTCTAAAATCTCTTCCAATTCTTGAAATTCTGCGATTCAGCTAATCAATTTTAATTTTACTAAAATGACTCATGTATACCATCTGTTAAAATATGGTGGGGTGGAATGGGAGCTGTTCTCTGGTCTTGTACTGGTAAAAGGAGTACCCACACTGAAGGGTGACATCACAACCAGATACTGAAGTATAATTATAAAATAATTAGCGCAGAATAAAATACAAGAACAGAGGACAGGTAAAAAAATACTATATACTAGATGGCAGGAAGAAAAGTTCACCCATCTCCTGCCTCTATGTATTTGTACAGGCTATTCTTAATGCTGGACATGCTCTCTTCTCCTCACCCTTTCCTCTTGTTGAAGAGGTTAACCATAAAGAGTGTTAGGGTGCTCGATACCCCAAAATACCAACACACTGAGTCCTGCCAAATGAATTCAAATCAAGTCTTCTCTCAGCCAAAGAAAAGCAAAATTTATCAAAAGTTCATTAAAAGGTCGCCATATGGGGTAGACTCTTAAGGAGCCCAGGTATCTGTGATGCTTGCATTGGGCAAGTGGTCCAGAGTAAGTCTGACACAGAGCAAGTCTGTGCTAAGCCATTCTATGGTGCTCTCACAGAACAAGTCTGTGCTAGGGTATTCTATGGCACTCTCATCTCACACCATATGGAGGAAAGATGGGGTCTTATGTACAGAGGAATCTAGGGGTGGTCTAGAGGAGGAGTTTGGGGAGGGTCTTCAAGAAGAGTCAATGAGGTCAGACTCCAGTAATGAGTTTGGGGGGGGGGGGGTCTTCAGGAGGAGTTAATAAGGTCAGTGCAAGGAGGCATTGATATTTTGATAGGCTCAAGGGTCGGAAGTAGATGGACAATGGAGGGCTAGGCTAGTAACAGAAGTTTGGGCCCAGCCACAATGAAAAACTTATGGCCTCTGCAAATGCCTCATCAAGTGGGAAGATTTAATCAGACTTCAAGGGGTTTCTCAGAGCCTGTACCTCAAAGATTCAAGGAGACCTCAAGGGGGCTCCCAGAGCCTGCACCTCATCATCAAGAATTCTTTGTTGTTCAGCCATTCCATAGTGTCTGACTCTTTGTAACCCTGTAGACCATAGAATGCCAATACTGTCCATCGGTCTTTCTTGGAAAGAAAGTTTCATGGAAACTGGAGTGGTTTGCCATTTCCTTCTCCAGTGGATTAAGACAAATAGTGACTTGCCCAGGGTCACACAGGTAGTAAGTGTCTGAGGTCAAATTTGAAATCAGGTCTTCCTGACTCCAGGGCCAGGACTCTATCCATGGAGCCCACCCAGTGACCTTCCTTGGGAATTCTTGGCTCCCTTCAAAACTCAGCTTAAGTTCTATTTCCTCCACAGGACTTTCCTGATCCCCTCCCCATTCTTACCACTACCCCTGCATATTTTTTATTTACTTTGTATATATGTTGTATATATCTGGGTTTCAGTCCTACTTCTGACACACACATCCTTTGGGACTCTGGCCATGTCACATAACCTCTCATTGCCACAGGGAAACATTTAAGGCTGATCTACTTTGGTAGAGGGAGAGTCTTCACAGGTCCAATCCAATATATTTATCTATGTTGTAGAAGTAGTGTGGTCCAGTGGATAGAGAACTGGTCTAGAGTCGAGTCTCATCTCCGACCTTTAATGACCAGTTCTCGGCAAGTCTCTTAACATCTCAGAGCCATAGTGGAAATATTTCATCAGGAGCTCTTGTTGTACCAATGAAATCATAGGTTCAGTCTCTATCCCCAACTCTTCACACACACACTCACACACACATACCCATACACACACACACTATATATATGTACACATACATATATATATACAACATGTAACACACATACACATATAACACACAATGCACACATATATTACAACGGTGCGTATATATACATATGTACACAAATAAACATGTGCACATAATATATAGCATAACATATATACAGCAGTGCACATGCATATGCATGTACATACATAACATATACACATAATTGACTTACCCATGCATATGTTGTTTCCCCACAGCAGAATACATGCTTCTTGAGGGCAAAAGCTGTTTTACTTTTGTCCATGTATCTCTAGGGCCTAGCACAGTGCCTGTCATATAATAAACACTTAATAAATTCTTAAGTTGAATGAAATTGAGTAGTATGAGAAGATCTAGGAAGGCTTCCTGGAAGAGGTAGCATTTTGGTTGGGCCTTGAAGGATGGCTAGGATTTCTATAATTCTATGAAACCTAGAGTACTAATTAGCCAGCTTGCACCAATACCTGCCTTTGATTCCTTGATGGTTTTCTCCCTCCTGGAGTTTATTTCAATATCAATACCATCACTGGTTTCCCAGGGCCTCCTTCATGCAGATAACTCTTGACAAAGAGGCCTGAGGCATCATTCTTGAATAATGGGAAAGGAAAGAGTGGATCCTCGTCCTTCCTTCTCTTATCCAGCATCCCCTGCATGGAGAGCAAATGAAACCACCTGCCGTCTCTGCCACCTCCCACAGTGTAAGAGACAACGAGGGGAGCAGAAGCGGCTGTGGGCAGTTTGGTGCTGCTGGGGAGCCACTGTCAGAAGGTACCAGGGGAGCAAGACTGAATGAAGGTGAGCAGAGTCATCCTCTGAGCTGTCTGGGGGGGAGACAATCCAGGGAAAGTGGCAAAACTCTGTTCTCTGCCTTGCCAGTGTGCATTGCTTTGTAGACCTGACTTGGAAAACCTCTCCTTAAGGCACAGAGAATACTTAGGGACAGGCCTACCTGGACACAGGACAATCAACCATATGGCCTGTGGAGGTTCATGTGTGACCTTCTTTGGATTCAAGGCCTAAGGTGAGGGGCTGCCTAAGTCTGTGTGGTCAAGGCCAGAACATATCTATATCCCCACTCCCCCCGGTATCAGTCATATTGGAGACTTTGCAATCTGGCTTGCTCACAATAGAGTACTGGGGACCACAGAACCAGCATGGTGTCTAGAGTTGGATTCCCTCAAGGGGTGTGACATATGTATTTGTAAGCCTGGGTTTGGTGGGTGAGAGTCTGCACGTTTAAAAAAAAGTTTTTCTTACAATAGGAATTGGGAGGAACAGTGATCTAAGGCTCTGGATACTTTACCCAATGTCCTGTCAGCATGGGTCTGTGCTGACCCATCTTTAGGGTATTCACCCTACTTTGCCAGGACCTGTCTGTTCTCTCCCAGGGGCAATTGGCCACAGGCACCTGAAGCAAAGTCATCTTCTTCCCCAACTCTTATGAACAATGTGCATTTCTGATGGATACTGTTGGAGAGGATGTATTAGGTTTTCTGGGGCAGCTAAGTGATGACACAGATAGCACACCAGGCCTGGAGTCTTAAGACTCATCTTCTTGGGTTCGAATCTGGCCTCAGACACTTACTAGCCAGGTGACCTTAGTCAAGTCACTTAACCCTTTTAGCCTCAGTTTCCTCATCTATAAAATGAGTTGGAGAAAGAAACGGCAAACCACTCTAGTATCTCTGCCAGGAAAACCCCAAATGGGATCACAGAGAGTTGTCTCTGACTGAAAATGACACAAAAACAACATTTTCTATCTTTCTTGTGTTTCCCTACCCCACCTCCACAATGCCTAATGGTGTGTTGGGTGCAAGGTTTCTGTTCAGTATATACTTGTTAATTAAAGATACCTCTCAACAGGATAAGCTGGCTCTCCTAGGCTCTGGGATGTCAAAACCACTCTGGAAAACCTTGCCCAGAAGCCTTCAAAGTCAGTGATTCATGATTCATTGTGTGTTGTTGGACTTATTTGATTGGGGGGAAAAGGTGGGAGAAGTATTTGTGTGTGGAGGGGTAACATTAAATGACAAGGCAAGCGTCTAGGGCAAATCCTGCCACTTCTAACTTCCTAATACTTAACATGTAAAAGTGCCATCTGAAAGAATGAAAGTCATCTCATGACTAGCAAAGGAAAGGGATGGGGGTAGAGGATAGGGCAGTTGCCAAGAGGAACCGCAGTATTGCCTGGAGGGAGTCAAATATCTCAGCCAGATGCTGAAATCAGTCCAGCTCTTCAGTGCCTTATCAGAAACCAGAAATGCCAGACTAAAGATGGCAAGTATCAGGCACTTTTCCCGGCATAGGACTTATTGGGTGTCCAACTATTCAAGTATAGTGGACAATGTTCCTTCTGACATTGTGATCCTAGCATATACAGCCCCCATCCAGAAACCAGGATCTCATCTCACCATCCTTCCCAGGAAGAAGCTGACAGCTGGTACTTGATTCCTGAGACCTGCATGAGAGGGGGCCCATTGGAGAGATATTGGGGAGCTCCTAGGGGGATCATTTCATCTTCACAGAATCTTCTGAAAGAGAAGTTCACACTTCAGTCCTACCAAAGCAGATCCTGATCTCTGACTAGTCTAAGGTGGAATGAGGGAGGGTTTTCCTCCAGTCTGGGCATGTTTGGACTAGGGCATAGCTTTAATGAGGCCAAGTTTCAGGGTTTAGTTCCCAGCTAGGTCAGTTGGCTTTGATCTATTCTATGATCATAGGCCATATTTAAATCTAACTCCAGGCCACCAGATCAAGAGTGTGAACAAATGAAGGAAGTCACTTCTCTAAACCTCATTTTTCTCACCTGTAAAGTGGAGATACTATATATCCTCCTTCCCTCACAGAATAGTCAGTTTCAAGAAAAAGCATTTTGTAAACCTTTAAGTGACACATAAATGAGTTGCTGCCATTGTTATAATGTTAGTCCTACATGGGGAGCAGGATGAACTTAGGCATTAGAGTGTGACTGGCTATATACAAACACATCTTCACTATTTGAATAGTAAGTAGGAAATATTCAAAGAGAAGGGAGGAAAAAGGAGACATAATAATCAAAGTGAATATTTATATAGCATTTTAAGGTTTACAGAGCTTACAAAATGTTTGATCTCATTTGACCTTACAATGGTGAGATGGGTGGTATTATTATGCCCATTTCGCAGAATCAAAAGGTGGAGAGTTTTCCTCAGGGTCACAGTGCTATTAAGTGACTAAGGCAGCATTTGAACTCAAATCTTTGAGACTCCAAGTCTAGTACTCGGTCCATTGTGCCACTCAGCTGCCTAAATTATTATTGAGGCTTCAGCACCGGATCCCTATGCAAGTGGGGCAGGAAGAAAGGTTTTGAGGCTTATATACACTTTATGTTGCCTGGGCTCCTGCTCTTAAACAAGAAGAAAGAGGAAGAGAGAGAGAGATCTTGGTCCTCTGGGCCCACTTTATTGGCGTTCAGTCATTTTAGTTGTGTTTGACTCTTTGTGACTCCATTTGGGTTTTTCTTGGTAAAGATAGTGGAGTGATTTTCCATTTCCTTCTCCAGCTCATTTGACAGATGAAGAAACTGAGGCAAACAAGGTTAAGTGACTTGTCCACGGTCACCTAGCTAGTATGTGTTTGAGTCACATTCGAATCAGGAAGATAAGCTCTATCCACTGCATCTCCTAGCCTTAGCCTAGACAAAAGACTTTAAAACCATACTAGTGGTTAATGGAGTTAAACATCCCAAGGGCCCCCTAGGGCCTAGGACTGGGTAATCACCCTCTCCTGGCCCCATGTAAGCCTCCAATGTCTCTACTTCCAATGAATCCACAGAACACCGTGCCTGCTCATCTCCTGGGCACAACAGCCCTGACATCTCTGTTCCAAGCCATCTCCTTCACCTAGTGTATTAAAATGAGAAGAAACACAACTCTCAGCAAGTCTCCTCAGATTCTTTCTATTTTTAAGCTATGTTGGTGTCAGCTGGGGATCAGCACACAGAGTCCCTGAGCTAGAGAAACTCAAATGCTCCCTTTGCCATGTGCCCTCCTAGAAGTCTGTGTACATGGAGTAGGTGAATACTAGTGGAGAAAGTGCCCCCCCAGACACACACACACACACACACACACACACACACACACCCCTCTCCTTTCTCCTGCTCCCTCTAGTACTCCCTGGGAGTGGGGAAGCCTGGTCCTTTAAGGAAGAAATAGGCTGACAGCAGCTTCTTTCGACCCCAGCTGATTTGTTTTCTCTTCTAGCCCATGTACAACATAATCTAGGGCCTGTCAGAAGGACTCTGTGTCCCATCTGTGGCAGAGCTGAGGTATGGTTCTGGCATTGGTGGTAGGAGTACAGATCCTCCAGAGCCCTGGGGACTTCTGACTGGAAAGCTGCTGTCCCCAGCCTGTGGAGAGAGACTCTGAAAACAGAAAAGAGGATCCTGGGAGCAAAGGGAAGGGCTAGGGCTGCATGTCTCCCCAAAACCTATGATGCCCTGGGTCAAATCCCATTCCAATTCCAAAAGATGAGAGAAGACAGTTAGGGAGGAGAATGTGTATTTAGAGGGTGAAATGACCTTCAAGAAAAGGAGGGAGTCAAGGGAGAGAAATCTGAAATGGTGAGGTGTATAGGCTTAGGGAAAGGGAATGGAGTCCCACCCTTCCCCCTTGTCCAGATCCTGGCTCAGACCCAGGCAGGCTGTTAGGAAATAGAAGATGGATTGAAGTGGATGGAGCACAATCTAGGCAAGTTCTCATTGTCTTTCTGGCTTCTTATCAGATGTCCTCAATTCACCTGCATTGCAGCCTACATCCTGGTCTGGAGCATCTTCTGGGAAAGGGGTAGAGTCATGTCCGCGAGAGGGAGAGGCTAGACTGCAGTGTAACCTGAACTGCTATTTAAGCCTACCGACTCCAGAAAGGTTTTCATGATTACCCAGCATCTTCTAATTCCATAGACAATTTCTCCCTTCTAACTCTGATACTCTAGTTGCTTGACTGAATCACATAACTGTGTAATGATGGAAGAGACCTTGGAGATCATCTGATCTAGACTTCTAGATTTCTAAATGAAGATACTAAGGTAAAAAAAAGCTGATTCAATAAACATTTATTAAGTGCCTTCTAAGTGCCAGGCTCTATGCTAAATTCTGGGAATACAAGGAAAGACAAAAGTCAGTCCCTGTTCTCAAGGAGCTCAGAGTTTAATGGGGGACACTATATATGTGTGCGTGTGTTATATATGTATATGTCTGTATGTATGCATGCATGTATATGTATGTATACATGTATACATATATATGTGTGTATACGTATATGTATATATTTTTCCAAGCAAGTTATATACAGGATACAATGGAAATAATCAACAAAGGGAAGGTGCTAGAAAAGAAGGGGATCAAGAGAGGTCTCCTGTAGGAGGTGAGATTTCAGCTAGGCCTTGAAGGAATCCAGGGAAGCAGGAAGTAAAGAGAGTTCCAGGCACAGAGGACAATCAGTGGCCCATAGCCAAAGTATCTTATTCAAGGAACAGCAAGGCAGCCAGTGTCCCGGAATCACTGAGTATGTGGGGGTAAGGGGGTAGAGAATAAGGTATAGAAAGACTAGAAAGGTTGGAGAGACAGGTTAAAAAGGGTTATGAGTGCCAAACAGAGAAATTCCTATTTAATCTTGGGGGTGATAAGGAATCACTGGAGTTTACTGAATTGGGGGTGGGTGTGGAGTGAGTGGCATGGTCAGATTTGTACTTTAGATAGATCACTAAGTGGAGGGTGAATTGCAGTGGAGAGAGGGTTGGGGCAGGTAGACTCACCAGCAGGCTATTGCAATAGTCCACATGTGAGATGATGGAGGTTTGAACCAGGGTGATGACAGTGTCAGAGGAGAGAAAGAACATACGTGAAAAATGCTTTGAAGGTAAAGTCGACAGATCTTGGCAGTGGATTGGAAATGGGGGTGGGGTTAGGAGTCAAGAATGAGGAATTGTGAGCCTGAGTGACTGGGAAGATGTTGGTACCCTCAACCCAATGTAAAATTATTCCACCCACAGAAGAAGCATCTGTATCAAAGTGGAAAACATCAAGAACTGATTTGGGGTTGATGTTCTCTGATGGGGAAAAAGAAATAAGGGAAAGGGGAGAACAGTGAGTAGGAAAGACAAGAGAGGCTAAGATAGACCTAAGGTGATCTGGTGCAATGAAAGCCCTTTATACATACTAACAAATCTTAAATGTTAAGCTGTGCTGGAAGAAAAGAAGAGAAACTCAGGAAAACAAACAGACACACAGAGAGTCAGAGAAAAAGTAAGTTAGAAAGAGAAATGAGAGGAAGAAGAAAAAGAAAGAGCCTGATATATAATACCAGAGGCAGAGACACACACATAGATAAAGAGACACACACACATATAGAGAAAGGTGGGGGGAGAGAGAGAGAGGAGAAAGGGGGAGACAGAGACAGAGAAAGATGGAGAGGCACAGGAAGAAAGGATAAGGAACAGACAGACAGATGGGGAAAGGTAGTGAGATAAAGAAAGAGGAAGAGAAAGAAAAGGAGGCAGAGAGACAATGAGAGAGAGAAAATAATAAAAGAATAAAAGAGGAGAGACACAGAGAGAGAGAGGGAGAGGGAGGAGACAGAGACGGAGAATAGACAAAGGGATACTACTGGTCTGTGTGTTCTGAAAGAGGTTGATGTGTGCAGTTTTTATCCAGGTGCTCTACACACTCAGGACAAGTGAAGAGGGCTTGCTGACTTGGATTGCAAGAAAGAACTTCAGGTGTTAAGGCATATGTATCACCAGATCCTTAGCTTCCAACGGAAGCTATAAAATCTCTCTCTCTCTGGACAACTTCAAGAACAGGAAGGAACCTTCCATGTGCCTGGGCCGGGGCAATTGGACACATTACTCAGTGGCATGAGGGTGGATTAGATGGTTTCCTGGGATCTTCTACAATCCTTCAAGTCTATCATTTGCTTTACTCATGCCCTAGCAGGGGATACAATTCTTGATGATCAGGGGAATGCATAATTCTATATCCCACAAATGTTTACCATTAGTCTGAATTTCTCTGAACGCAACAGAAATCAGGCAGCAAGTCAAAAAGAAATAAATATATTCCACCTCCCTTGGATTCTCTTTTTAAAAATTTGTCATGGGAAGATCTATATTGGGTTTGGGGAGGATGCTGGGTAGTCTCTGCATCAAAGGGATCTAGTAGCCATTGAAAAACACAGGATGATTTGTAGGAATCCTTGCACTAAAAATCTTTTATTTTACCCTCAGTCTCAGCACCTTAGGCCCTGTCCAATGGACTATTTCATATACCTGGGAAGAACTCTCCAGGCTCTTGGGTGGGCAGGCAGTCAGCTGACCAGCTGCAAAATTGTATAGTCAGTAACATTTTCAAGTTCCCAGTCTCTCCCACTGCATGCTTGTTCCTCCTCCTCCCCATTGCTCCACAGGGTACCCAATCCTTACACACTCTTTCTTTCTATTATCTTCCTATAGAATTCCATAAATTCTATGTTTCAGTCAACTATGTACCAGGCACTGTGCTAAGCACTGGAGGTACAAATTAAGGCAAAAACCACTTCCTGCCTTTAAGGAGCTCAGAATTGAGTAGAGAAGAACTATCATTGAAAGTCTACAAAGCACTTTATATGCTTTAATCTATCTGATCCTCCTGCTGAGGTAGGGGTTATTTTTCTCCCCATTTTACAGATGAGGAAACTGAGGGTGGGAGTGATTAAGTGACTTTCCTAGGGCCGCAAAGCTAGTAAGAATCTGAGGCAGGATTTGAACTTCAGATCTTCCTGGTTGTATCTGCTAGGCACCTAGCTGCCTCTAGACAAATTGGCCTGGGATGGTCCCCTTCTGTTGCCCACACATACCTATTATTTTCTTACTTCTTCAGTTTTGTTACCCCATGCCTATAATCTCCTCCTCCTCTTCCTCTTCTTCCTTTTCTCCTCCTCCTTCCTAAATTCCTACCTGCCTCTTAAAATAGAATTCAAAGGCTACATCTTCCATGAGATAGCAAAGTGTGATTAAAAGAGCACAGGTTTTGGAGTCAGCAGACCAAGAATAAATTCTTGCCTCTTCTACTTACAATCTGTGAAAACTTTGGCAAATCATTTAACTTCTTTGAGACTTCATGTGCTCCTCTATAAAATGAGAGCTGGAGCAGAGAATTTTAAAGGTCCTTTCCAGTTCCAAATTTCTTTTCCAGATTCCTCTAGTTCAGTGGCTCTTACAATTTGGTTTGGGAACTTCAAGGGGGTCCCTAATATACTTTCAGGGGGGCTGCAAGGTCAAAATTATTTAAAAAATAATACTAAGATGTTTTAATTTCTAATATGGTAAAATATCAGTAGATATAATTCACAGAAACAAAAACACTTGGTAGGGAGGGTCCTCAATAATTTTAAAGACTGGAAATGAGTCCTTAGACCAACAAGTTTGGGAACTATTGTTTTAGTTAGTAATGAGTACCCCAAAGGTTTCATCTAGCACTTTGATTTATAATTCTGGAATGCACTTATGCAATACTATAAAATTATTTGTGTTTTTATCTTAACCCCCTCCTAGATTAGAAACTCTATGAGAATAGGCACTGTCTTATAAACTTTTTCTCTCCCTCCAGATCTTGGGCTATGTCTTTGCTCAAAGCAGGTGTTTAACAGATGTTTGATGAAAGAAAGAAAGAAAGAAAGAAAGAAAGAAAGAAAGAAAGAAAGAAAGAAAGAAAGAAAGAAAGAAAGAAAAAGAAAGCCATAGTATATTGGAAGTGATGGTTAAAACTTCGATGTGGAAGATTTGACAGGTACATTGTAGCAATCAGTAAGCAAATGAGAACATATGGAAGCAGGGGAGAGGACTTGGGGAGACCTTTCCTAATCCCTCAAATCTTATCAGATACGAGGCCTACTTACCTCACCACTCAAAAAATGATGGAGTCCTCTAGCCAGTTAATTCTTGCCCATAGTCCTCCCTCTAGAGGTTCTAGTACTTAATCTAAAAATAAGAACTGCTAAAACGTCCCTCCCCTTCTTCTCCCCTCCCACCTGAGAATCAGGGCCGCTTGGGAGTCAGTCTAAATGAGCCTTCCTTGCATTATAGACTCTGTGATTGGAGCCCTCTTTAGTGTTTCAGACCCAAGCTTTAGGTGTACAGAAGAAATGGTTCCCAATGCAAGTGATGATTTAAGAGAAAGGGTTTAAAAGTCGGCATGATGAATGCCGACGACTCTGCTGGCATGTAGGAGGCAATCCATCAGGATGGCCTGGCAAAGAAGGGTATAAATCCATCATGAGGCCAGGCAGGGCCTGGACAGGAGTAGCTCCAGGGGAGCTGCCAGGGCTCTTTCTGGTTGGGCCTGCGCCAACATTTTGATATGTGCCAGTTTGGAGGAATCCCCAATGGAGAGGTTTTTGGAAAAGACCTGAGCTGCTCCTGAAATTTAGCCTCATGTGGTTCCATAAAGAGGGAACCCCTCCCCCTCCTCTGTGCCTGATACTCTCACATTACCTATGTAGGATGACTCATTTTAAAACAAGATTGCCTTAATCCTATTCAATTAGTAAATCATTTATTGAATCACTGCAAGGTGCCAGGTACTATGCTGGGTATTGAGGTTGCAAAGACAAAAATAAATGGTCCCTACCTTCAAGAAGCTTATATTCTTCTGAGGGTAACTCTAGACAAATAGATAAATAAAGAATACACATAATGGGGTGCTAGCCAATGAGAAACCATTCTTTAGGTTATACTCAGATTTGAACTTCCTGGTGGATTATACAGAGTATTCCCAGATACTCCCTATCTTGTTCCGATCTAATACATGGAAAGTTGGTGAGCCTATTTTTCAACCAGAAGTGACTGAGGGGCTGGTACCATGTGGTGATGAAGGGCCTTCTGTTTGGTTGAAGAGCCAGAAGCCTAATGAGTTGATGAGCCAGAAATGAGTGTGCACAAAAAGGAATAATTCCCCCCTTCCTATTGCTTCCCACTGTTTTCCTTCTTAGCTTTGAGTGAAACAGTATAGGTACAAGCTACCAGATGGGGAGAAAGGCGTCTACCCTACCTCCCATCCAGCCACCCTGCGTCCTTAAACACATACTATCCATTTCTCTTGCATTTATTCTTTCATAATCTCAAGTGAATAAGTATTCCAAGAGAGGGGTGCCTAGGCAGAGTTAGCAGCGGAGTTCATTGGAGCTGGAGTCATTGACTATAGTAGAAGAACCTGAAGATGGAGTGGGAAAAATCCCTTCCTCCCCCCACCAAGAATTACAGCAGCTTCACAGATTGTTATCCAATCCATTCCAATAAATATTTATTAAGTAGCTACTATGTGCCAGACACGTGACCAGAAGTGCTGGGGATATAGTTGATAAAAAGAAAAACAGTCCCTGCCCTCAAGGAGCTTACAATCTAAAGGGGAAGACAACACACAAAAGGAGGCAGGAAAGTGGGGGCTGGGACATCAGGGGTGTTCCCCACTAATTATGGGGGTATCTTATTCCATGGACTTGAAGCCAGGCAGAGCAGCAGATGCAAAGGGTGTGAGATGAAAGTCTAGTTTTTGCCCTCCACAAAGGAAGATATTGGGTGGAGTTTGGTACTCCATCCAGTTTGGTACTCCATTTAGCCTTCTGATCAGAGGGAAGAGGAAGTTAAGGGAGGGCGTGTCAGTCAAGGCCTGAGTTAGCAGCATGGTGGTGAGTTTAGAAATGAGTTTATTCTGAGAGGGGCATCTGATTCTGTGGAACCGGAACCAGCATTGTCTCCTAAGGCACTAATGCCCTAATCCCAGAAGAGAAATAGGCCTAAACAGAACCTTATGAGAATTTCACAAAGGAAGAAAAAGAGTTAGAAGGTAGCAGTTGGTCATATATGTTATCTACACATGTGCCTCACAGCCATTATAGTTTAATTTGAACTTGCTCTCCCCAAAGACTTTTGTAAGGGGCGACTGTGCTGAGGAAGGACGAAATCGATGATCTAACTATTGCTCTTGTCGCTCCCTCTCATTAAATGTTGTTGTTCAGTCTCTTCAGTCATGTCCAACTCTTCATGACCCCATTTGGTTGTTTTTTTTTTTTTGGCAAAGATACTGGAGTTTCCTTCTCCAGTTCATTTTACAGATGAGGAAATTGAGGCAAACATGGTTAAGTGACTTAGCCAGGTTCACCCCACTAGTAAGTGTCTGAGGCAAGATTTCAATTCAGGAAGATGAGTTTTCCTGACTGTAGACCCGGCATTTTGTCCACTGCTCTGCCTAACTTTTCTAAATAGCTTTTCTAAAAACTAGAATTCTATTAGTAATTGGTAAAGAGGGGTGATAGTTGGGGGGGAGTGGGGTGGGGGGTGGGGGGGAGGC
>CM053588.1:112491410-112508393 GCA_028646515.1 Pseudochirops corinnae
GGGGGAGAGGGAGAGAGAGAGAGAGAGAGAGAGAAACATGAGAATAACTGGGAAGGAGGTCAAGGTAATTAAGAAGGATCTCCTATAGGACACCGAACTTGAGGTGAATCTTAAAGGGAGGTAGGGATGCCAAGAGGAGGAGTAAGGGAGGGAAAGCATTCTGGGCCACTGAAGTTGTGTTAGAAATCACAACGCAACAGAAAAAAAGAAACAGAACCTGGCCTGGGGGTCAAAAGACTTGGGTTCTAGCGATAGTTCTGCCATGAACTTTGCTGTGTGACTTTGGAAAAATCACTTTAACTCTCTGGGCCTTAATATCCTCATTCGGTAAAATGAAGGGTTAAACTAACTGATCTCTGAGATGTTTTTCCAGTTCTGAAATTCTGTGACCTCCAATCTCTCTTCCAGATCCAAATGCGATGCACTTAACTCTTGTATTCTTCAAGTTTGGCCTAAACTATTCCATGAGGCAAAAAGGAGCAGGGATAGGATTGGAGTATTTTATTGGGGGTACTTTCCTTGAGCCCTGAAGAGCTGGGCTTGAATCTTTGCTATAACACTTACTGGCTGTGTTCAATTTAATCTCTGGGTCTCCATTTCCCACCCATCCTAACAAGGGCGTGATAATATTCCCAGGTGGCTGTGGGACAAATGTGAAGCCTCCTCAAAACTACAGCCATCATTATTATCCTTTCACTCCCCTCCCCCACTCTGTTGGGGAAAGCCAGAGGACACCAGAGAGGGAGAAGGAAAGATTTTTATGAGTGAAATTTGGTCACGCTCTTCTTTAATAATGTTATTCATCTTTCTGTCAAAGGCGTCACATTAATGTAGTGAGAAAGATTTAGAGGAGATGAATTAAGACTTAAACACACAAAAATGACTTAGAGAATATTTAAATACAATACATTTTATTTTGGTGTGATGTCCTTCGGGGCTGACAACAACATTCAAGATGCTGCTCAGGCAAGAACAGGCTGCAGGAAGACAGAAGGTGAATTACCAGGTCCATCCATCCATCCATTCATTCAACAAACATTGGTTGAGTGCCTACTGTACTCAAGCACTGGGGGCTGAGGGAGATGCTGTATAACCGGTCACACATTCTATGCTCTGTTCAATCCTGTGCTCCAATAGACATAGTCACACACACACACACACACACACACACACACACACACACACACGATCCTCATTGGCCTGGGCCCATGATGGAAGGAGAGGCATGTTAGAGTACATGGTGTCCCTGTTTCAACTGCCTCCTGTCTCCGATTCATCTTCCACAGGCTGCCAAATTGATGTTCATAAGCACAGGTTTGACCATGTCATTCCTCTTAAGGAGTTCCCGTGGTTCCTTCTTGTCTCTAGGATAAAATACAAATTCCTCTGTTTGGTATTTAAAGCCCTTCACAACACGGGCCCAGGCTACCTTCCCAGACTTACCCTACTCCACACATTCTACATTTCAGTCAAACCGAATGACTTGCTCTTCCTCACCTCCCTGACTCTAGGTAGGCTCTCCTTCTCTCCTGAAATACACCTTCTCTGCCCCTCTGACTCTTAGAATCTTCCCTCTTCTTCGAAGCTTAGCTCAAGAGTTATCTCCTGCATGAAGCCTCTTCTAATTCTCCCAGCTGACAATGCTTCCCCCACCCCAAATTTCCTTGTATTTACTCTATGTTTGTATGTGAGCGTATGGTTTCCTCTATAGAATAGTGCAGGAATAGTATCGTGTGTGTCTATTTTTCTTGGCATCCCCAGGGCCTAGGACAGTGCCTAGCACATAGTACGCCCTTAATAAATGCCTATTGATTTATTTGTTAGTGGATAGCATTTTAGGACCATAGATACACAACTGGAGGGAACCTCAGTGGTCACCTAAATCCAACCACATGAATTTGCAGATGAAGAAACTGAGACCCAAGGACTTGAAGCAACTTGCCCAAAGTCACACCAGTAGGAAGCTATGGAAGGCAGTGTGGTATGGTGCAACAAGAACTAGTTTTGGAGTCAAGGAACTAGGGTTCAAATACCACCTCTGATGTGTACTACCTTGGGTAAGTTACTTTACCTCAATTTTATCATCTGAAAAATAAGGATATTGGACTAGCCGACCCCTGAAGTTCCTTCCAACTCTGGATGTGATCCTAGGTGCCCGCTTTCTGACCTGGTCAGTCATTCACTGTTCTTCCTGGAAGGGATATCCCTGTCTTTTGCCAAAGACATATGCAAAGCAAGCCACCCTCCCCAGAGACCTCTCCCAGTATTCATCTACACACTGATGTCCCAGACAAAAGCCTCTACTTGCACATGCAGAATCACACCTGAGAACACACTGGCACTGTGCCGCGTGGACAAAAAGCCAGAGAAAGATTATTTTGTTCTGTTTGTGTAAGTAATAAGAATGTTGCCACCTCCTTCACCGATCTTGGGACTCTGAGCTTCTGAGATATTTCCTACTTTGCCTATGGTTTCAGGAATGACCAAATCAGCGTTACTGTTTCCCAGAAGCCACATCAATCCAATGCTGCAGGACTCCAACCGTCGTTCTTTCTGACATTCCTGTCCCAATCGCTCCTGCCTGGTCACTGCTTCTCCATATGTGTCGATGTGCGGTTAGAATATAAGCTCCCTGAGAGCAGGGTTTGCCTTGTTTGCTTGTGTTTGTCTTCTTAGCCCTTAGTGTGGTGCCTGGCACATAGAAAGAATTTTTGTTGCTATTCAGTTATTTTCAGTCGTGTCCAACTCTTCGTGACCCCATATGAGATTTTCTGGGCAAAGATGCTGGAGTGGTTTGCCATTTCCTTGTCCAGTTCACTTTACAGATGAGGAAACTGAGGCAAATAGGGTTAAGTGACTTGCCCAAGGTCATACAGCTAGTAAGTGTTAAGTGTGTGAGATTGGATTTGAACTCAGGTCCTCCTGACTCCAGGGTCCATGCTCTATTCACTGCTCCACCTAGCAGCCCCTCCAGGGCCTATATTCTTATCCACTGTGCCACCTAGTTGCCCACAGAAAGTGCTTAATAGATGCTTTTCTTAGTTCACTCAGCCAATCAATCCATTGAGATGAGAGGGGACTCATTTCATTTAAGAATGGGGAAGGAATTGTTTATTAAGCTTGATGTGCTGATTTTGTGAGACTGTAGGGTGATTCTATGGTGTATGTTGTTTCTTATCCTCCTAAATGCTTCATGAAAGGGGGACATTTGGGAGAAGCAGAAACCAGAGAGAAGATGGAGAAAAGCAAGAAAGAAATTCAAGTTCTCAAGGAAAACACACAACACCCAGCTAAGTCAATGCAGAGAGCAGCACATGGCAGAAATTGAACTTTCCCTGCCTCACAGTGGTCTTTGAAAGCATTCAATTATCTGTCTGTACCTATAGAAAATGTTAGGAATTGCTTCCAGAAGCCTTTAAAAGGTTCTATACATAACATGTGTGCACATGCACTCTCAGTGGCAGACAGAAAACAACAACAATCTATTCATTTACTTTTGAAAAAGCCAAAAAAGTATGAATTCTGCCCTGAAATCAATCTCTCTCTCTCTCTCTCTCTCTCTCTGTTTCCCTCTCTCTTTCTCTCTCATTCTCTCTCCCTTTCTCTCCCTCTCTCTCTTCCTCCTAATCCCCTCCCCAACCACTCATCCTCTGTCTCTCTTTCACAAAGAGGAAGAAGCAGATGAAGTGGGTGAAATTAATAGTCAGAATCTCAGCTGGCCTTGTTCTGATGGTAACACCAGCTCTACTCAGGGAAGGTGGGGGAACTCTTGGAACTAGGCCTCTAAGGGCCTCCAGGAATGCTCGGACTCACTCCTTCTCCTTCCTTCTGTCTCTGATTCTTCACTGAATCCCACCCCACCCTACCCCCAACCTTTAGGGACACCTTAATGCTAGTTGGGAGGTATGCATGATCCCAACAAGATATAACCTTTCACAGGGGAGACAGTTTATAGGACCATGGACTTAGAAGTAAAGCTTAGAGGTTGTCTAAAATAACTTCCTCATTTTACAGATTAGGAAACTGAAGACCAGTCGTCCAAGGTCAGTTGGTCAGTCAACAAGCATTTATTAGGTGCTGCTTATGTGTTGGAGCCCTGAGAATACCAAGAAAAGTGGAAAGATAGTCTCAGTCCTCAAGGAGCTTATATTCGAATGGGTGAAGACTATCCATAAAAGAGCCTTGAAAAGGGGCGGCTAGCTGGTGCAGTGAATAAAGCATCAGGCCTCGTATCAGGAGGACCTGAGTTCAAATCTGGCCTCAGACACTTAACACTTACTAGCTGTGTGGCCTTGGGCAAGTCACTTAACCCCAATTGCCCTGCCCTTCCCCCTCCAAAAGGCAAAAGACAAAACAAAGAGCCCTGAAAAGAAGGAGTTGTTGTCTGTCCTTCTTTCTTGAAGAGGGCCATAATATCTGGGAGGTGAGAGTATGGTAAACAAAGTCCTGTGGAGATGAGTCAGCAGTAGTCATCACCCAAATATTATGTGACCAAACAAGAATTCAAACCCAAATATATTTAATAGCTTTAGAGAAACTATCAGAGATAGAAAGGGGAGCCAGAAGGCCACAAGGAGAAGCTCTTTCCAACATGTGCACAACATGGCAGCATGTTACCAGGCATTTCCTCTTTTTAATCAAGCCCTTCAGAAAGTTTTGGGTTTTTTTTTTGTTGTTGTTTTTTCTGAAACTTTTCTCCTCTGAGCTCTGGTACTGGCCTGCATCTCTACCACTGTCTTATCCTAGAACATTCCAAAACTTTGGGATATCCTGAAACATCCAATTATCCTGCAGACTTTTCAACCTGCAATATGCCTGAGTAAGGCCCACCACCTTCTCTCACTGGTGAGCTCCTCCTATAGCCTCCAGTTTGGGGAAGTACTCAGACTGGCCTTTATACCCAGGCCAGTCTTGTTCCTAGCTTGCAGACTTAAAAACCGTGTTCCTTATGCCCTGGGACCTTCATCCCCCCCACCCCCACCCCACCACTCTCACATTCAGCTTTTCAGCTCCCTTTAGTAACCCGTTTTCCCACTCTAGAATGTAAGCTCTTGAGGGCAGGGCTAGTCTTTTTGCTTTTATTTTTTTTTGTATTTAATATTAATACAGTTCCTAGAACACAGTAAGTGTTTAATAAATGTTTATTTTCAAGAGTGGTTAGATGGTGCAGTGAATAGAACCCTGGCCCTGGAGTCAGGAGGATCTGAGTTCAAATCCAGCCTCAGGCACTCAACACTTACTAGCTGTGTAACCTTGGGCAAGTCACTTAACCCCAATTGCCCTGCCTTGCCCCTGCAAAAAAAAATGAATGTTGATTTTCTTCCTCCTCTGACTAGTTACCTCAGTCTTATGCCGTTTACTAGTAGTAAAACTCAAACCCCCTTATATATGCTCACTAATTAGCTATCTGTATATAAAAGGTAAATGCTAAATTCTCTCTATTTGTTACTTATGGATAACCTTTATTTATATTTAGTTTATTCATCACATATTGTACATCTGTTTGTCTAAGTGCCAAGGTGGTAAAATAGAAAGCTCTCTGGACTAAAGGCCAAAGGGGCCCAGAGAGATGAAGTTACTAAGCCAAGGTCATTCAGTTAACAAGTAGTGGTGCAAGGACTTGCACCCAAATGCACTGATGGGCACAGAAAATCTATAGAGATAGAAAGGGGAATCTCTCTTGTTTCTGCACTCAGCTGAAATCACTGAACATTTCCAAGACTCAGTCTCCTCTTCTGTCAGACAGGGATGATAACATTTCTAGTACATTTCTCTTAGAGTTATTATGAGTGCCAAATAGAGATGAAATAGGTAAAATCCCTGGAATTGTTTTAAAACTTTAATGCAAGGGTTCTTAATCTGGGGTCCTTGGATCAATGCCCCCTCTCCCCTTCCCTAGCCCACCCAAGGAGTCTATTGATAGATTTCAGAAGTTCTATGAAATTAAATGGGGAAAAATATATCTTTATTTCAACACAACTGGTTTCCTTTGTAATCCTAAGTATGTTATTTTATATATTTAAAAAATATTATTCCGAGAAGGGGTCTGGAAGCTTCACCAGACTCCCAAAAGGATCCATGATATCAAAAAAAGGTTAAGAAACTGCTGCCTTAATGCCTAAATCATGGACCGTGTTAAAACAGACCTTACAACCAATTGTAAAATCTCTGAGGGCAGAGTCTGTATAAACTCAGCCTGTATGGTCTTCAACACAAAGCCTTGAGAAGACAGGTACTTAGTAAAAGCTCTTAGATAGTGGAAGCACTTGCAGATGGCAATACTATAGTTTTTTCAGGCAGTGGAAGTAGTGATAATACTGGTGATGCTGATGATATGGCATATGGCATGGCACTGAGGAAAGAGCCATGAATTTAGGTGTCAGTTCCATGGAAGTGCTATGTGATCTTGAACAAATCCCTTTATCTCATTGGACTCCAGCTTCTTTGCCTATAAAATAAGAGTGGTTGGGATGGAGGATCTCAAAGAGGTATTCCAGCACTGTGATTGGATGAGGCTGAGGACCATGATGATGTAGATATCCAAAACCTGAGCTCCTGGCCTCAGAACTACCTTTTTGGATTGAATAAACAGCTGCAAATGGATGGTTAAGCCGAGAGAGCAGAAGTCTTCCACATTCCCTTTCTCTACATACAGGAAAGTTCTGGATCCAGGAAAGTACTTTCTATATTCTCTCCTATTTAAAAAAATCTCTTGGGAGCTTCTTCTACTCAGCCTCACTGCATTCTCTCCCCAGAACTGGAAAACCAATTTACAGATCCAGGATTCTCAAGAATTCACAGGTCTAGCAGAAGTCTAGAACTAGACTTCTGGGAGTTTCTCTTTCCTTGGTTCTTGAGAGGAGGGAGAAAGGCATTCCTTAGAGACTGGGGCAGAAAACCAGGACCAGCAAGTGAAGCTATCTCCCCATCTGGTGATGCCAAAGCCAATGGCTGTCCCCCTCGAGGCTCTCCTGGAACTGGAAGAAGTAGAGCCCTTCTGGCAAACGAAGAGGAGGATTCCATCTAGGACCAGGACACTACCAACCCTGAGAACCTCCAGCATGAGGAGGCTCAAGAGGAGAACTTGGAGCAGAGGTTCAGACACTTCTGTTACAAGGATGCCGCTGGGTCCCAGCAACTGTTCAAACATCTCGGAAAGCTCTCCCGAAGGTGGCTGGACCATACAAAGGAGCAGATTATAGGATTGCTTGTGCAGGAACAGTTCCCAGCCAGCTCAACTGAGGAACTCCGACTCCTAACCCAGAGATAGAGGACAGATATTTGAATCACTGGTTAAAATGTCTCCCCCAAAAATGTACCATGCTGTCACACATTAGTCAGGTCCCTGCTGATGCCAGAGGACTTGCAGATTTAAGCTATTACTTGATGCTTTTCTTGGACAGTTTGATTTTTTTTTTTAATTTTCTGAATGCACCTTTACTTGGATTTTAGACACCATATTAAAATTTGAGTAAGACTGGAAAAAAAATTTAAAAAAATTAAAAAATGTCTTGGAGATTTCTTCAGGGATCCAATAAGCTTGTCAGGATCAAAGTCTCTTCCTCTGTGAATGAGCACTGGTCATTTGCATCCTTCTGAATTTGAATATGTTCATCATAGGATCCAACCAGAGCTGGAAGGAAATAGGTACTTTACCCCAACAACTGAGTGATGTTGGTCAACACATGAGGTTGACTTGAATGGGGATTCTTATGGCCCATGATCTATAGGATTATAGATTTAGAACTAGAAGGAGCGTTAGAGGTCATTGAGACCAATCTCCTTATTTTATAAGTGCAGAGATAAAGTGACTAGCCCAAGGTCCATGGTTCATGGGTACAAAGTGGCAGAACTGAGATTTGAGCCCAGATTTTCTGATTCCAAATCAATCAACAAGCATTTATTAAGTGACCACAAGCACTATGGTACAGTAGGGAAACAAATTCAATGAACAAAGCAATCCTTATTGCAAGTAGCATGTATTCTAAAAGGGAGGAAAATATAAGAATGAATAGATGATTGATGAATGAATGAACAAAAACATTTATTAAGTGCCTACCATATGCCAGACACTGTGTTAAATGCCAGGAATATAAGTACAAAGAATGAAACAATTCCTTCTCCTAAAGAACTTATATTCTGATGGGGGAGATAATGACATGTACATTATATATATATAATGACATGTATATTCCAAATAAAAATAAAGCAATTAGGCACAAAGTAGTTTGGATCAAGAAAGGCAGAGAGAAATAAGAAGGGAATGGTAGAAGCCTAAAGGATGAGCAGTACAAAGACACAGAAATGCAGATAGAGTGATTGGTATAAGGATACAAGGTACAAGAAGCCTAGTTTGTCTGAATCACAAAATATAGGAGAGGAACAATGTCTGATGAGGTTAAAAAGATTGGTCAGGGCCAGGGTAAAAAGTGCTTGAAAAGCAGAAGAGAGAAGTTTATATTTTATCCCAAAGGAAATAAAGTATTCCTGAAGTTGACTGAGTAGAGAAAATCAGGGTTAGATTTTTGCTTAGAAAATTACCTTTATAACAGTATGTAGGACAGACTGAAGTGATGAGAGACTTGGGGCAAGAAGTGTGAGCACAAGCAAGGTGGGATTTTTGTTGTTTTCTTTTTGGAGTTCAATTTCCCAGGCTCAGGCTAAATTGTAGGATTAATTGCCTTTGAACCCTGATAATTCACAGCTGTGCTGAGTTGAGTAGATTTTTGTGCCTTCTGGCTCTGAGTCAGTCAGGGGCTGAGTCTTTGTTATATACTCTGGAGACTGGCATTTTGCTTTGGAGGTTCACTCAAGAGAAGGATCTTTTGATTTCCTTGTGGAGACTCTGCTTTGCCCAGACAGTTGGAGCCCTGTCTGTTGGTCTTTACGCTAATTTCTCTGCTTGTATTTTCTTCACATTCAGGTTGCTGATCTTTCCCCTGAATGTAATTAAAAGTAGGATTGTTAACCCCTTTTTGAGCAGTCTTTCCTTTAAAAGCAGATCAAACCACCTGTGCTAGCAAACCATCCTGAGTGCACTAGGGTGCTTGCCAATACAGGGAGGCCAATCAGAAAGTTGCTGTAATAATCTAAGTAAGAGGTGATAAGGGCCTGGATAAAGGTGATAGCTGTGTGAGTAAAGAGGAATAAAATATGAGAGATGTTGTAGAGGTAAGAAGCTTTTGTTTGGCTATACCACAAGAGATAGTATAGGGTAACAGAGGACTGACCTTGAAAACAGGATGGTGGTAAAATGAATAGAGTGCCCAGCTTGGAGTCAGGAAGACTCTTCTTCCTGAGTTCAAATCTGGTCTCAGATACTTCCTAGCTGTGTGACCCTGGGCAAGTCACTTAACTTTGCCTCAGTTTCCTCATCAGTAAAATGAAATAGAGAAGGAGATGGCAAACCACTCCAGTATCTTAGCCAAGAAAACCCTGAAAGGGGTCACAGAGAGAGACAATACTGAAACAACTGAACAATAACAACTCGTGTCTGACATATACTAGCTATGTGATCGTGAATTAGACATTTAATGTCGAAATGTCTCAGGCAGCTCTGAGAGTCTAACTTACATCCAAGTTGCCAACTTGTATCAATGGAGAGTATATCCCTGACAGGCGTTTCCCATAGCAATGAAATCACAGGTACAGATGAAATGCTAATCATAAAGACAATGATAATGACACAGGCTAGTCTGGAGATGAGCAGTTGCCCCAGAACAGATTAATGCCCCAGAGATCTTTACGTGGGGGGTATCGGTAACCTTCTGAACTTGATATAAACTAATTCCATTCACTCCAGGTTGGTCAAGGAATCTGGAGAAGACGATCATAATCAGATCTCCCCCAACCTAGAAACATGAAAGAGGGCCAGGAATGAAAAGCCTCTGAAATTGCTAAGAATCATGATAATCCCTCCACGTATACAGTGCTTTCAGATTTCTTAGTGTCTTTCACATATATCACTGAATTCTCAAAAACCCTGAGAGGTGGGTAGGAAAGGTAATATTATCTCTATATAACATGAGGAAACTGAGACAAAGGAGGGGTTAATTCACTTTCCCAACTGCTTTGAGAGATAATTTGTGTGTTATGAAAAAAGCCTTAGATGACAAATCCAGAGACCCAGGTTCTAGGTTTAGCTTTGCCACTAACTCCCTTTGTGATTAAAGGCATGCCACTTACCCTCCCTGAACCCATTTCCTCATATGTAAAATAATAGGGTTGAACTAGACAGAAGGCCCTTAACCTTTGTTTGTGTCATGAATTTCCTTGGCAATCCACTATGGTCCCTTTCTAAATTATAGGTTTTTAAATGCATAAAATAAAACACACAAAATTGCAAAGGAAACCATCTATATCTAAATACAATTTCTGTAAATAGGAAGACTGTGATCACGTGCTTTCTAGAGACGTATCTAATAACTAAGGCAATTTCAAGGTGACGTAGAATAAAAACAGTATTTCAAACTACCTGAAACAACTGTAATGTGATAGGAAGTATCTGTGGTTTCTGTTAGTGACCAAGTAAGATGTGCTGCTCATAATATCATTTGTTGCTGATATTCATATAGAAGGAAAATGCTAAATTGCATTCAGAGTTTGGTGAAAATAAAGATATGCTTTTCCCCCATCTAAATTCACAGACCTCTTGAAATTTATTCATGGACCCCAGATTAAACACCCTTGAACTAGAGACCCCTGAGATCCTTTCCAGCTCTAATATTCTATGAATCTAAGTTTATACTCAAAATCAAGAGTGGAGCTGGAGATAGAAGCCCAATCTCCTGACCCTTAGTTCAGTATATTTTCTGCTATTTCACATTGCCTTCCTACCATCCTCTTGGGAAGTTTGGGGTGAGGTCGTGGTAGGGAAAAAGAAGGCTCAGTTTCGTCCAAACCCATTTGCTCCCCCATAGTTCTAGCATCTGGTCAACCCTCAGTCCTGACCTCTTACAGCCTTGCTGACCCTTGGTCCCCAGCTTTAAGCCTGTACAGATTGAGGGTAAACGAGAGAATGGCTTTCCTACAACGTTTGACTTGTCGGCCAATTTGAAGAGCATTTTCTTGGCCAGAGCTCTAATCCCAATGCTTGAGTAATACCCTAGTGCCACATCGATCGGGAGCCGGGAAATTCCGACCTGACCGCAGCACATTGTAATGGCCTCTGCTCCGGTGACCTTCTCCCTGTCAGAAAATACATCTTTTCTGCAAGTCCGGCCTGCAAACATCACCCGCAGCCAGCTTAGCCGAGACAAAGGGCTTTGAAATGGCCCAGATAATGCATCGAGGGGGAAACTGTTTTCCAAGAGTGTAATTCGACCACTATTAACCTGCAGCTGCTGGGATGGCCCTGCTTTGATTCCCTTCTCTAGCCAAGGCCACTGTTGTAGGCTCCAGTCAAGTAACTCAGACACACAATGCATGGCAGGGGACAGAGAGCATTAGCTCACCATGTTACCTGAATGCTGATGACCCCAAGGCAGGCTGGTAGGACAATAAGCCTGAACAGGGACCAGTTTTCATTTTCTTTGGGACTACGATAGGGAAACACATCCAGAATTAGTTCAAGTTGTTTTAGAAGGGCTGAGGAATACCCTATCCACATAGGGTCAAATAGGGGTATAGAATTTAAATAGAACTGTAACTAGGGAGGAGTGACTAAGGCTTTGTCCCAAGGTGCTAAAATTTGGAGAGTATCAATAATATTTTCCAGGGATTTGCTTCCTTACTACAAACACTACAAGTAAATTCCTTTTCCTCTTCCTCCTCCTGCTCCTCCTCTTCCTTCTCCTTTCTTCTTCTTCTTCCTCCTCCTGTTCCTTTTCTTTCTCCTCTCCTGTCACTTTGTCCCAAGAACAAAAAAAAATCTAGTCACATTCCTGTGTTTAGCACAATCTTTTAGACTTTACTCCTGCCTATTAATGATTCTTTGTCTTTGTCTGAGTGGCCATCAGGGCAGAACAAGGAGTCTAAGTGAAATCCAGTATGAATTATTGTCCCTAAAATTAATTGTAGTATGAAGTATGTATGTATAAGGGAGCTCCACCCCTCAATAATTCTGCCTCTCTCCGTTAATATTTTCTTTTCCCACATTTTCCCAACACCTTGCATCTATATTTCACGCAATACCCATTAATCTTTCAACTGGAAAATGTATATAGTAACAACATCTACCTCCCAGGGTTGTTGTGAGGTTCAAATGAGATAACATTTGCAAAGAGCATTTAGTACAGTACTGGCACATAATAGATACTATATAAATGCTTATTTCCCCTTGCCCTTGCCCTTCCCCTTCCCAACAAGTCTATTCAACCATAACCTTGTTTTTAAAAATCAAACCTGTGATTTCATCAGTATAGGAAACTCCAAGTGTGAAAGGCCCATTATTACCAAAGCAGATTCACATCTGTTCAGCAGCTAGGTCTTAAAAAAATGGGCTGGGGCAATGAAAGGCTAAGTGACTTTCCCCAGAACTTTCCCCAGAATTATTATTTCAAGGGTCACCTAATTGGTCTCTCTGCCTTAAGTCTCTCACTGTGACTTTCCATTCTACAGGCTTCTGACTAAGTTAGCTTTCCTTAAAAGCAGATCTGATCATGTGACTAACCAGTAAGTGTCAGAAGCAAGGCTTGAACCTGACACTGAAGCCTCCTCTCTACTCACTCTACCACAATGCCTCTCAGGGTCAGATGAATACTGAATGCTCAGCATGCACTCAAGCCCAAGAAAATCCCACCAGATAGGAAGGATAATATACAGAAATCAAAAGTGTTCTCAACTCCCAGAGTCAATGTTTTCTAGTCTTCCATTCCCATGGAACTTTAGCCATTGGTTAAGCTCATCCCTCAGATCACTTTTGGGCAGGAGTCTTTTCTAGAATATCATATGTAACATTTGCAGAATAGCATAGAAACCTGATGAAAACTATGGACCATTAGTCCAATTCTTTGGTCTCCATGATCCACTCTCCACCCCCAGACAGCCTCCACTGATTTTTCCTACACAATTGGTCAGTTATATCGATACCGTGTGTGGACAGATGTAGTCTTACATGAATATCCTCATGAATGAGAAAAATTCTGAGCCAGACCTTCCTCCTTTTCTGTGAGATTGGCACCCTACCTGCATGTTCCACTCTGCCCTCAACATCGATTTACTTCGAGGATGCTTGCATTTGTTCCTACACTCTGGATACCCAAATGCTTCCCATTTACATCAGCTTCAAGAGTTACAGACAAGAGCAAAGGACAAAAAAGATAGCCTATCCTATGAGTTCTTGACCCCCAAATAAAGGCCAGAAGGGGCCAACTTTTTTTTAAAAATAGCTATATTAAAAACAGTACATTTTTCTTTAAATTCATCATCATAGTAAATTCCTTTCTCCTTGCCACTCTGCTTGGCACTGAAGGTTGGGTCGGCATGGCATAACAATGTAGCAAGACAACATAATTTAAAGGAGCCCCATGGCTTTTACATTTGAGGCCCACTGTTTCCCCGCATTTGAGCCAATGTGCAGAGAACAGCTGGGAGATTAGGTACTAACAAAAAGGAAATGATTTGAAATATCCATGCAACACTCCCTGCAAATAAGAGAGATACAACTTGGCAAGCTTCATCCTTCCTTCCCACCCCCCGCCAACCCTGTTGAAATGTGTCTCCATACGGGGTTGTCTCTAGAAGCTGCTTGGAGATGTTTACAGCTCTCTCACTCTTGGCTTCCTCGAACATTTATGTGATAAAGGTTTTGCTTTGTTGTACCAAGTGAAATCACAGACCTGGATGTTTTACTTGTCTGCCTAAGAAATATAGCAAATATTATATCAGGGTGAGCCTTAGCTCCCACCATTTACCTTGCCTGTCATTACACTTGCTGGGTGGGAAAAATGGAAAGGATACTTCTAGAATCACAGATTCAAAGCATCAAAGAACCATCGACACCCTCCCTCAAGAGATCGTCTGGTACAGACCTCTTCTCTTTTTGACAGTTGTCTTTGAATATTTCAAGACAGAGTTCTGAGCACTCTTTGAAATCTTTCCAGAGATTGAGGGACCAGAGTAGCCCATCCCAGTGTTTAGAAACTTGATACTGTGCATTTCCTTCCTTATATCAACCAAATTATCTGTTGTTGTTCATTTGTTTTTCAGTTATGTCTGACCCTTTGTGACTCCAATTAGAGCTTTCTAGGCAAAGATACTGGAGTGGTTTGCCATTTCCTTCTTCATCTCGTTTTATAGGGGAGGAAACTGAGGCAAACAAGGTTAAGTGACTTGCCCAGAATCACACAGCTATGAAATGTCTGAGGCCAGATTTGAATTGAGGAAGATGAGTCTTCCTGACTCCAGATCTGGCACTCTATCTATCCCCTGTGCCACCAAGTTGCCCCAATCAAATTGCATCCTACTTTAATTTTATACTTTCTAAAGTCTTCTGTGGACACAGAGAATACTTGTCCAGTAGTTTTCTCTTTAAAAAAGCACAATCTTGGATGTCCTTGAAGACAATAGGTAGAATGAAGTAAAACAACCACTGGTTAGGGGCCAAATATGATGAATTTTAGTTGTGTGTTTGCCACTTCCTAGCTAACTGACCTTAGACAAGTTTCTTCACTTCTCAGTCAAAGTATGAGTATTTGGGATAGATGGTCTCTGAGATGCCTTTCAGCTCTAAAATTACTATTTTTGATAGGACCTGTGATTTATTGGTATAGGGAACTCCTGATAAGTGAACTTCTTCTATCAAATCAAATCAGCACCTACTCAGCTACTTACAGCCTTAATGCTGTTTGTGCCGAGCCACCCAGCAGTAGACATCAGAGGTGGAACCAGAACCCAGGTCTCCCTGATTTCAAAGCCAGCTCTCTGTTCACAATTTCACAATGCCTCTTATTCTATAAGAAAGTAATTAAATCATTCCTTAGGCTTCCATGAGTCCAATGGCTTTCTGCATTAGACAGATTTGCCCCTCCTAGAAGCCCAAGTTTGATAAAGATGTAAGCAGGAATGGGAAGCCCCTTGTCCCTTGCCCCAGGGTTGCTCAGGGCCCCAACCCATGGCAACTGTTTTCAGTCTTATAAATAAGCTGTCTCCCACTCCCCTAAGGCAAGTACCAATTATCTGCCAGATAAGTGATAAAGATGCTGATGCCAATAACTTTACCATTTGTAGAGATAGAGGTGGAGCCTAGAAAAATTCTATCTGTGGCCTAGTCATAGTCCATTTCCTATTTAAAAGACAAGATTACATAGTAACTAGGCAGCCTCAGTGGTCAGTTTTCATCACAAAGTCCCTGGAAATGAAAGGAAATTTACCAACCTAAATGGTGATGCACAAAACTCGTGGTTTTTGGACTTAGATCTGAGAGGGGAAAATCTAGTCCAAATTGCCTTACTTCACAGATGAGGAACCTGAAGTCTAAATAATTTAAATTACTCACCTAAGGCCACACATAGCTAATAAATGATTGTTTTCCTCATATCCTTCTGAATTCTCATATTTTCTAGGAAAAACTTTTAAAGTAAGACACAAAGGCTATAGAATTGCAGATTTCAGGGAGCTTAGCAGTAGGTCATCTAGTCTATTCCCCTTCCTTTGTTTATTTTTTTTAATAGATGAGGAAACTGAGAGTCAGACAGGCAGGCTAAGTGACCAAGGTCACCGGGTTAGTGAGTATAAGAGGCATGATGTGGACCCAGGTCTAGATGAATCCTACAAGCAGCTAGATGGCTAGATGGATATGTTGAGGTTTGGGGTTTAGAGGTGCTCGAGACCCCAAAATACCTGCCGAATGATTCTGACTCAAGCCTTCTCTCAACCAAAGTATAACAGCCAAAGTAAAACAAAGTTTATTAATAATTCACCATAATGGGTAGACTCTTAAGGAGCCTAAGTATTTGTGAATCTTGTATTGACAAGGGGGCCAGAACAATCTGACACAGACTGAATCTTCACTAGATTGAATCTAAAGCCCTCATGGAGGCAAGATAGATCTTATATACAGAAAAGTTGTGGAAGGGATCTAAAGGTGGTCTAGAGGAGGGGGTTTGGTGAGGGTCTTGAGGAGGAGTCTAAAAAGGATCTTCAGGTCAGACTCCAGGAATGAGATTAAGGGTTGAAAATAACTGCAGGCTACTGGGAAATGACAGACAATGGAGGGCTAAGCTAATTTAAGGGTAACAGATTTGGGTATAGATATTTTGATAGGATCAAGGGTAGGAAGTAGCTGGACAATGGAGGAGTAGGCTAAGAGTAACTGAGATTTGGGTCTAGCGATAACGAACTGCTTATGGCCTCAGGCAAATGCCTTATCAAGTGGGAAGATTCAAGGAGAGTTCAACCTATCAGATACAGTGCTGGACCTGTAATCAGGAAAACCTGAGTTCAAATACAGCCTCAGAAACTTCCTGAGCAAGTCACCTAACCTCTGTTTACCTTAATCCAGGGGAGAAGGAAATGGAAAACCAACCCAGTATTTTTGCCAAGAAAACCCCATAGACGGGGGCAGAGCCAAGATGGCAGCGTAGCAGCAGCAACATATCGCAGCTCTCACATAGCCACCCCAAAATACCCATAAAATAGGACTCTAAATGAATCCTAGAACTCCAAAATGCACACAAAGATACTTCTCACTAAAGTCAGCTTGGCTATGAGGAACCATATCAGCACTGAGAACCGAAACCAGCCTGGCCTGAAGCCGCTGCTGAGCCCCGGGGGCGGCAGGACGAGAGGAGCGGTGAGTGGATTAGTGCAGCTGCGAGCAGTGTTCAGAACTAGGTCATTGGGACTTGGAAAATTAGGAGAGTAAAGCAGTCCAGCCGAAAGGCCTCCAGAGTGGAAAAGCGAAAGGCAGAGGTTTTGTGCCCGCCTCTACATTGCAGCTTCCCGCCCGTGGCCTGCAGACAGCAGGGGGATTAAGCGATTGTTCTGAGGCCAGTGCTCTCGTGTTGAGCAGCCTGGATCCGGATCGCCGTCTTGGGCCTCGGT
>CM053588.1:112508893-112538418 GCA_028646515.1 Pseudochirops corinnae
TAGCTGTGTGACCTTGGGCAAGTCACTTAACCCCAATTGCCTCTCCAAAAAAAAAAAAGTAAAATATAAGATCTTTGAGGGCAGATTGTTTTTCCTTTGTATTCCCAGCATTTAGTCGAGTGCCTCACACATGATAAGAGCTTAATATATCCCTGCTGATCAACTGAGAGTATCAGAGAAAGGATTTGAATCTTCGCCTTGGACTTCAGAGTCAGTGGTTTTTCTATTGTGTCATGCTGATGTATCTTTGATGGAGAATAATGAGACCCACTCTGAGCTGTCATGGGATTCTAGAGATTGAGTCAAATTCTACAAAGCAGAACTATGGCAAACTGGGGGTGGGGATGATGTCATCAAATTAGTTAAATTTTCTTTTTTTTTTTCGTTTTGGAGCGGGGAAGGCAGAGCAGTTGAGGTTAAATGACTTGCCCAAAGTCACATGGCTAGCAAGTGTTGTGTGTCTGAGGCTGGATTTGAACTCAGGTCCTCCTGATTCCAGGGCTGGTGCTCTATTCACTGTGCAACCTAGCTGCCCCAAATCAGTTGCATTTTTGAGACAATTTTAGTTGGTGGAAGGACACCTTTGGGATAAACCTTGGACCTGAGGATGTAAGGCTCAGTGGAGGGAGAGTGTCTATAACACTTCAATATTGGGAAGAAACAGAGGCCTGTTGGATCATTAGGCAGCTTATGGGAAGTACTGCCGGAGGAAGAAGCAGAGGAGAAGCAAAGATGGGGAGAGGCACACAGAGATCCGGCCACTGTGGTGAGGAATCTAACATTCTTGCAAACTAAGTCCTAAACGTACTTATTTCTACCTGCAAAAGCAGTACAAATGTAATCAAAGGGCTCTAAACTTTGGCCCTGGGTGGGGCATAGGCCAGTTGTTCTCTCCTAGCTATGGGTACTGGTATGAGGGCAGAGGCCCCGTTGTCCTGTCCATTCTGTAGAGCAGAAAAGGGCAGAAAGATGTAAGTGGAGCCTGGCCACCGTGAAGTCTGTGCCATATATCCAGCATTTGCTTCTTCTTGGAACCTTTCTTCCTCTTGCTTCTCCTCATCCTCCTCCCATCCTCCCCTCCCCTCCCCAGCACTGTGTGGTGCAGCCGGAAGGGGCCGAGGGCCAGTTGATATTACAAATAAATGGTAATTACATTATTGGCCTTTTAGCACTTCCTCTGTGGATATTAATAGCCATTAATGCCCTGCTGTTCAGCACCACACAGGAGTCCAGGCAGCTAGCCAGCCAGTGCACCAAGGCAGGTCACTGCTGTGTGCCTCCTCCCATCCCTCCTTCATCAGCTCATTTGCTCCAGAATTACAAGACAGGAAATGAGCAAGAAAAGATGGAGTGAGGGTGGAGTGAGGTGATAAGAAAAAGGAAAAAAGAAAAAAAAATAAAGTTAAGCAGGTTAGTTTTCTGACTGGACCATATTCTAGACTTCTTGGACCACAGGTCATTTTATAGACTCTTGAGGTTTACAAAACGCTTTCCTTCCCACAACCTGATAAAGCAGACAATTATAAGTACTATCCCTTTTTTACAACTGAGAAAGCTCTAAGAGGTTAAGTGAGCAGACAAAGGTCATACTACTCATTAAGTATCAGAAGCAAAATTCAAATCCAGGTCTCCTGACATTAACACCATTGCCCTTTCCAATACACAATGCCAGAGCAGCAGCATCTTCCCCCAAAGTTAGTAAACCTTCCTTTAGGGCTCTCAGGACTAGCGAAAATCTGCGGGGAAGAGTTGTGGGAAGAGAGGGGGTTGTTATATGGGGTTAGTATAGAAGAAAACAGTTTTGTGTAACTGCCCACTCCTCTGCATTGCTGCTTCCTAGAGGTGTGGACCCTGCAGGTCCCAAAGCATGTCCTGGGGCTCCCAGAAGCCTCCACAGCTTTTCAGATAATCTATTGGTCCTCCCAAATGCCATAATGGACTGTTCACTTATAATGGGGATTGTCAAAATCTCCTTAAGGCCCCATTAGAAAGCCTCGAATCTTTGATCTATTCAGCACCAAAAGGCAAGTGTAGAGGAAGTTGATTGTAGTCCAAATCCAGGTATCAATTCGAGATGTTTTCACCGCCTCTGACAACCATGCACAATCAATCAATAACACAATCCTCTGTGGGTAGAGCATAGAAACAAAGCCCCACCTTGCCTTTTAAACACAGCATCATTAGTCTTAGGATAAACTATAAATTGATGCATACAACAAGCAGGCAGGGCTGCGTCCTGGGGAATGTGAGCAGATGAAATAGCAGTACTTTATGGTAAATGACAAATCATTACTCGTTCTCTTCCCGATCAAGTGTAATGCCATCAATCACGTGGTGGACGCATTCGGCCTTAAGACAGATAGGGTACCACCATCCAGATACTAATGCTGCCACTGCTGCTGCTGCTGCTGCTGCTGTTGGGCCGCTGACCTGGGTGACCCACTGGGGTACTTCTCCCCTTTCAGAGATGTGGAAATTAGAATGGCTCTCTTAGGGCCAGTCCTTTAGCCCATCAAAAGAGAAGATTGTTCACAGGGCTGCCCTGAGTGAGGAATCCTTTCACTTGAAAGGTCATTAGGGGTAGGGACCACCTCTTATGATCTTGAATGACATGAAACCCTGTTATTCCTACTGTGGGGTCACATAGTAAGCCCTATTAGGTGGATCAAGTGGCCATATTTATGGTATCACAGAATCTCAAAATCAGAAAGGATTTTAGAAGACATTCAGTCCAAACAAACATTCTATACCTGAACAAAAATCATTTCTACAGTGTCCTTAACAAGGGGTCATCTAATCTTTTCTTGAAGACGTCTAGCTAAGGGAAATCCACTAGCTCCAAAGGTAATCAGTTCACTGCACTTTGAGACGGTTTTCACTATAAGGATTTTTATCCTTACATAAAGGTATAAGTGCTGAAAGTCCTTCCTGCTTTGAAATCTCTCTCCCATATCCCAGCTGTCATGATGTATAAAAATTCATTTAGTTGCTTTTTTGGGTTAAAGCACTGTCTCCAGAAAGTGAGGACATGAGTAGAGTATCTTACCCAGTAGGACTGAGTGGATGGGGGAAAGCAGCACATTTGTGGTAAGAAAGAGCCCTGGATTTGTCCTCAAAATATATGACTTGAAGACTCAGTTTTATCTGAGTTCTGAGGCAACTTCTTTGAACTCCAGTTTCCTAATTTGTAAAACAAACAATGCCAGTCCTGCCTTCCTCCCAAAGATATTATAAAGATCAAATGAAAAAATGAATGTGAAAGTGTTTTGGAAATTGGAAATCACTATATCAGTAAGGCATGTTAGAACTGTAGTATTTTGGAACTAGAAGGTACCTTAAAGTCATCTAGTCTAACTTCTACCCAAACTGTTAATTATGACCAACATCTGGCTATTGTCTCCCTTTCCAATCCAAACCCTGCCATCATCCCTAGTGACTTCTACTGGTGCCTTGCCAACACTCCAAGCAGTATTGCCTCTAATTAACTTCCTTTACGACTTTGTCCTGTAATCTATAAGAGTGGTCAAGTCTTAGACCTAATCTTTACCCTAACACCCCATCAACCTTAAGACCCTTAACTCTAAGATCTCACCTTTCTGAATATAGTCTTCCTGTTCTTTTACCACTCTCACCACCTCATGTCACCTGGATATTATCTTCAGACTTATTGGTTTTGGGTCCACAGTTCCACCATATTACAATAGATGACAACCCCTTAGTCTCATTTGTCTTTTTTGTCTTGGAATTCAGCCATTTCAACAAGGCACTGTCTTCCATTTTTGACTCTCTCCTGTTTTTTAATTCCCAACTCATGCTAAATACTATTGACAGCCTTCTTTGTGCCTTTGTGTTACTGGAAATTGATGATGTCAAATCACTGCTCAGACTGGGCCTACTCCAAATTCATGCTAGCTAATCCATTTGGGCCCTCATCACCACAGAACACTCCTTTTATTCACCTCTGATTGACACCCAATCATTTCCTCTAGGTTCCAGTCCTGGATTTCTAACTAACTGCTAGAACGTTCTACCAAACTCCTCAAACTCAATATGAAAAATTGAATAGTTTTCCCTCAAAAAACTTGCCTGTTTTCCCAACTTCTCTGTTTCTGTTAAGGATGCCATGATTGTCCAAGGTAGTAAGATTTGAGACTTTGGCTCTTCCCTGTCCTTCTGCCTCTCTTCTCCAATCTTGTCCCCAACCAGACCTCTCACATCTATTCATTTAATAAGTCCTATTGATTCTATCTCCATACCTTCTTTCATATCTCTCTCCTCCTTTCCCCTCATTTTTTTTGTTTGTTGTTGGTGTTGAGTTCTTTCAATCATGTCTGATTCTTTGTGATCCCATTTGGGGTTTTCTTGGCAAAGATACTAGAAAGGTCTGCTGTTTTCTTCTCCAGTTCATTCTGCAGCTCCAAAAAATTGTAGCATACACGGTGGCCACACTCTGGTAAAACTGTCTCGGAAGACAGGTTAGACCAGGTTAAGGGTAAGTCACAGGCCTCAAAATCATCAGTGAGTTATGGGGGGGAGGAGGATCTTGACTTTGTCTTGCCATTGGACTTCAATGATTCAGGAAGAGAGTAGGTTGATGATTTGTGCCACTCTGCCTCAATTAAATCTAATTCATGAACAAGTCAAGACATCACCCTATGATGTCATTGGTCCTCTTTGAAAATGAAGGATGAACAACAGATGGGGAAAATGTGGCAAACAAGGTTAAATGACTTACCCAGGGTCAGCTAGCAAGTATATGAGGCCAGATTTGTACTCAGGTCTTTCTGGCTTCATCACTCTACCCACTTTACCGCCTCGCTGCCCAGACTTTTAGCAACTCATTTTGGCCATATTTAGACTATTGTAATATCTCCTAACTGATTTTTGTGTCTATAATCTCTCCTCTTTCCAATCCAACCTTCACAGTGCTTTCAAAGTAATATTCCTAGTGCACGGGTCTGATTGTATCACCTGCCTACCCCAAAATCTTCATTGGTGTCTTCCCATTTTATCTCATAGTTATCTTGGCATTCAAGACCTTCCACAATCTGACTCTAGCCTACCTTTCCAGCTTTCTGTACACTCCTCTTTGCATAGCCCATTCAAAATTCAACAGTCAGTCCAAGGATTTCTCCAATCTTATCCATCCCTCTCCTATTTTTGTGCACTCACAGACTACTTCTTCCATCTTGAATGCACTCTTGCCACATCTCTTCTTGCGGTAATTCTTCTCTTTCTTTAATATCTTTCACATCTGTACCTTCATATGGTCAACACCCCAAATCAGACCCTTATTATCTCTCATTCAACTATTACAATAGATTACTGAGTCCCACTGCCTCTGTTCTCTCCTGCAGTTTAGACTATTAATCCTTACCAGAGCCCATTCTGTCTTTTCTTATCTCCATGCATTCATATGGTTTATCCCAGAGGTGGGAAACCTGCAGCCTTGAGGCTACATGTGGCCTTCTAGGTGCAGCCTTTTGACCCAGTCCAAGTTTTACAGAGCAAATCCTTTTATTAAGGGGGTTTATTCTGTGAAGTTTGGATTTAGTCAAAGGGCCACACTTCAGGACCTAAAAGTCCACATGTGGCCTTGAGACAGCAGGTTCTCCACCCCTCAGTTATCCTATATTTGTGCCTGTTAATATCCTTATCCCATCTCTAAAGTCCAATTCATACGTTTTCTCCATCAAGCTTTTCCTTTAACACCATTTTCTCCCTCAATTTTTTCTCATTTCACTCTCTAGCTCTTTCCTTTCCTTTCCTACATTCCTCTTAATAATCTCCTTATTGGAATCTGTTTCATATCATACTCCTATTCCTTACCTCGCACCATTAAATCTTAACTTTCTTGAGACAAACAATTTTGTTTTTCACTTTTATGTTCCTAGGGCTCAACAACAGTTACTACAACCATTTATTAAGAACAATGTCTTGCACATAGTAGGTGTTTAATAAATGTTAAATCATCAAATTGAATTGATTCATTAATGTAGAATGCACCAGTCAATGTGGGTTGGTTTGTATTTTTAGCTTTTTAGCTCCTGGCTTGACTTTGCATTTGGATTTCACATTCTTGCCCCAAGTCTTCCCACCTTGGAGAATCCTAGGCCCTGGTATCACTCTCCTGATTGGTGATTCCCCAGCTTAGAATATAATATCAGGAGGATCCCTAGGCATGCTCACTTCACTCCAGGGTTGATTTACTTCTCAGCCTTCTAACCATCAGCCTTTCTACCAGTGGGTTCCCATTCTTTCCTTCCCTTCCATTTATTTTCTAGCTCTTCTTTGTGTGTTGTCTTCTTCCATTAGAATGTAAGCTCCTTGAAGGTAGAGACTATATTGTTTACTTATATTTGTTTTTTATTTTATTTTCAACTCCAAGTCTTTTCCTTCCACTTCTCCCTGCCCCGCCCATTGAGAAACCAAGAGAAACAAAATTATTACAAATTTGCATAGTCAAGAAAACACTTTTCCCCATTAGCCATGTGTTTCAACCTGTTTGCTTGTATTAGTACCCCCACTCCTTTGCACAGGAAAATAATTAATAACTGCTTGCTCTATCTGTCTGCCCCTTTGTCCATTTCTGTCCATTTGTAATAAGCAGTAGAGGTAAGATTTGAAGCCAGGTTCTCTGTCTCTAGAGTCAGGTTTGACCAAATGTGGCTAAATTCAAATGCCATCTCTTCTCAGTGCCCAAACTTCTGGACAATATACTGAATAAATAGGTCAAATCCCATTTTTGAACTGAACTGAACAATCACTGGGGACCACTGAAAACTTGTAAGTTCCTTTGTAATGGGGTAGTGATACAAGAGGCCACCCCTTCTTTTCCATTAACAAGCTAAATGATTTCAAGCAAGTCACTTCCTTTCCTTGGGCCTCAGTTTCTCCTTCTTTAAAATACTAAACCTCTAATTAAACTCCCTCTCAACTCTTAATTCCCATGAAAACCAGTGGCAGCTTTGGACAAACAAATAGTCAATAGAGTGGGAAAAATCAGTCAATTGAGTTGTTTGACTAAACCCACTGGTCGATAGGAATTAATAGAGTAAATTCAGCCTTCAGGGGATGAAAAAAACAAATGGTAGATCAGTTGTTTGACATAGTATAGTCAGACTCTAGGTATTTTCATTGACTGTCCTCCATACCTGGGATATTCTCTCTTCTCACTCCTTTGTTCTGAGTTACCTGACTTCCTTCAAGTATCAGCTAAAATTCTACCTTCTGAGGTCTATGGGTGTTCAGGGAGGACTAGGACCTCTGGTGTGAGGGCTGCTGAGCCCTTTTCAAGGTTGCTTATCCGTCTTTGGTATCCACCTGCTACCCAGCTCTCACCTGTGGTTCCAAGAAGCTATAGCATGTAGTAGTCACACCCTGGTAAAACTATCTCAGCAGATGGCCTAAACCAGGTTGAGGGTAACTGACAGGCCTCAAACCCATTGGTGACATAGGATCATGTCTATCCCAGGCATCCATGGTGGAATGGACAGATGATTACAATTAGTTCCAATCGCCATGAAGTTTGCTGAAGCAGGCACCGTGGAGCATTTAGAGCTTGGTCAGACATCAAAAGACTCCAAGTTTATCTGCTACATCCTGGTCCATCACCAGCCATCTTGACTTTGTGTTATCACTGTAATGATTCTGGAAGAGAGAGAGAGAGAGACTGACAACTTCGTGCAATTCTGTTTCTCTTCCATCTAATTCACATACAAGTCAAGATATGTGATGTCCATGGTCCTCTTTGAAAATGAAGGGAAGAAGAACGCAAAAGTCTACCTTACAAAGGAAGTCTTTGCTGATCCCTCTTAATTCTAGTGTTTTCCCTCTCTTGATTATTTCAAGTTTATCCCCTACATAGCTTGTTTCTACATAAGTTGTTTGCATGCTGTTTCCCCCATTAGACTACGAGCTTCTTGAGAGTAGGGACTGTTTTTTTTTTATCTTTCTTTGTATACCTAGCACTTTAGCCTGGCACATAGTAGGTATTTAATAATGTTTATTGACTGACAGACTAATTGGCTGAAAATTGTCCTTTTCAGTTGGTTGCTGTAATCACTGTGTATACACAGCCTATGCCCATGCTTGGAAATAGCCAACATGTTTCTTACCCATTTTTCTTGCCATTGTGTCTGAATCTCTAGGCATACTCCCTAGGGAAGGCTGTCTCCCCTTCCACCATCTACTCTCCGCAGCTTCAGTCTCCATCTCTTTGCCCTTGTTGTCCAAACAACCCAGAGCAGCTTTCTTAGCCACACGAGGCAGTCTCCTGGCCAGGCTCAGGCAAGGGAAACATATGAGACGCAGAAAACAATTATTGTCTTTCATTGAGGATTAATGAACACAGGATGTATGTGATAATCAGGAGAATGATGATGTGTGGAACACTGAATGGGACCAATTTTTATTGGACCATTTTTCTCTCTTCTTCTTTCATCCATCTTTTTCCCCAAGAAGGTGGCTCAGACCATCCTAAACTCCGCCCCTCTCTAAACACCACGCAGTCATATTCATACATAAGTAACTCCGTGTACAAAAAGTATACCAGGTAACTAGGTGCAGTGGATACAACAACACTGTTCCTGGAGTCAGGAAGGCCTGAGTTTAAAACCCCCTATGCCCCTTCTGGGTGTGGAAGTGTTCCCCTTTAGTTAATCTAAGAGCTTGTTGATTCAGTGGAAGATTTAAATTCAAATCTGATATCAGACACTTATTAACTATGAGTCACTTCATCTCAGTATCCTCAAATGGGGATAATAATATTACCTACCTCCCAGAATTGTTATGGGGATAAAGAGACGACATTTGCAAAGAAGGCTTTGTTGTTCAGTCCTGTCAGACTCTTTGTGACCCCGTTCTGGGGTTTTCTTAGCAGAGTTTCTGGAGTGGTTGGCCAGTTCCTCCTCCAGCTCATTTGGCAGATGAGAAAACTGAGGCAAACAGCATTAAGTCTCTTGCCCAGGGTCACACAGCTTGTAAATTTCTGAGGCTGGATTATGAGCTCATGTGGAGGAGTCTTCCTGCTTCCAAGCCCAGTGCTCTATCCATGGTACCACCTAGCTACCCATCTATTATTCTTGCTACATTAAGAACCCTAAGTGAAGACAGACATCCGCTGACCAACAGCTCTACAATAAAACCTTCTGCAGTCAGAAGACCAAGAGCAAATCTTTCTACAGGCCAATTTTTATTTTCTTCTGATATGCCCAGTTCTAGGGCACTCAGCACTCCTAAAGAGCATTTTAATTGGCTGAGAGAGTCCCCTTGGGTCTGCGCCTATTAGCATGAGAATGATTCCTTTGAGTTGTCCAAACAGCAAATACTGGAGTGTCATAACAACACAGGGCTTGAGACCCCTGAACCATGTCTTTCTCTACAGGCCGGCTGCTCCAAAGAGATCATTAACGAGGTGGAATTGGGTGCCCCCAGGGTCAGTGCACAATATACATTGTTACTGTCTTTTAATGGACTTTCCCCAGACAAGGTGGTTCTTAAATTGCAGCCTCGGCAGCTTCTAACGCGGCAGTAGGGCCAGAATGATATTCTCTGCTCTGCGTACCTGAAGTTCCTAGCAGTACAGGATGGGGACTTGGACAGGCTCGACCTGGCAAGGAGAGACCCTCGGCTGGGGCTGGGACTGGGGGCAAAGAAGTTAAACACTCAGAGGGCTTTGTTATTCCTTTAGCATGTGGGCTGAAAGAGGCAGGCAGGCAGGTGGGAGGAGGAGCAGGTAGGTGGGGAGAACAGGTGTGGGCAGCGGTGGAGGGTGGTGATTAGCCAGGGTGCTGCAGATGTGGCCGGCTGGTGTCAGCTGGCGGTGATTAACATGGATGTCTCAGAGACGTGTTCGGTCAGATGGTGATTTTTCAAAAGTCCAGATGTGAGGCTTCTTCTTCCTTCCATCCCTTCATATCCCTCCCCACACTCCGCCAAATACCTGCCTGGACCCAGATCTGTTCTGAACATACTCTAGTCCAATCCTTTCCCACAAATATTTTTCTTAGCAAAAAGCGAGTGTGGATTCTCCCCTCCGCAACAGCCTCTCACTCTATTCCAGAGATTATCAGACAGATACAACAACTACCCAGAATACCAGGCAAGACAAAACCTGCATCAACTGGAAATGCAGTCTCACAAATAAAACATCCATCAGATAGAATGGGGAACTCTTTTTCATTCACGTTATCTATTTTGAGAAGTCTAACAACCTAGAACACAGGGTAGGAAATCAGGAAAGCTGAGTTCCAATACAAGCTCCACTATGCTCTTGTCAGTAAACCTTGGACACATCCTTCACCTCTCCGGGTCTCACCTCTCTCAGCTGTAAAATAAAAGGGGCTGGAGTAGTCGATCTCAAAGGTACCTTCTAGCTCCCAATCCCATGATCCTGTGATTATTGTCATTCACTTCCAGCTATAGTGGTCTATGATTCCAAGTGGAATGAGGGGAAGTCAAAGGTGTTCATCAGCATTGTTCTTCATTGCATAGGATAAATTTTCCAAGCCTCCCAAATTCTCGGCCGTTTGAATGTCATTCTGTTCTGGTCGTATGCATTTGATCTGTGCTGTGAGTTTATGTTCCATATCTTATGTGATTTGCATGTCCACAGCAGCACTATCTGCTTTAGTATCAAAAAGGGAAATGGGGATTAGCCCAGGGGAACATAGGCTTATGAGATCACAGGGCCATAGAAACAGCTGGTTGGCATAACGAATACAGTTAACAGGAAGACCTGAATTCAAATCAGACTTCAGACACTTAATAGCTTCATGATCCTGGGCAAGTCACTTAATCATGGCATACCCACTTTTCTCATCTGTAGAATAAAGACCTAGCTCCCAGGGTGGTTGTGAGAATCAACTAAGATGGTACTTGTAAAGCACTTAGCATGTGGAGCCCGATACATAAATGTGGGTTATTATTATCCAGGTCTAAAAGGGACCACAGAGACCGTCTAGTCCAATCCATCCATTTTACACATGTTGAGACTAAGGACCAGAGATGTAAAGGCCCATGGTCACATAGATGGCTTCGAATCCAGGTCCTCTGATTCCAGAGTCAGTGAACCAAAGGTACCAGCTCTCTCCATGCCCATCACCAGAATCAAACACAAAAAGACCTAGCTTCTATATTAGATGTGTAAGACCTTGTGTCTCTCCACCAATCTGGGCCCTAGTTTCCTCTTCTGTAAATTGGAAGAGTTTAATTAGATGACTTCTAAACTCCCTTCTAGCTCAAAAGCCTGTGACCCCAAGTTCTCTTTTCCCATCCCCACTGGATCTTAGGGGATTATCACCCACAAAACTAGGCAAGTTTCATCTGCGTCTCCACAATGCCAAAATTACCTATGAGGTGAATCAAGTCAGGGAGAGAAGCCGTCACATTGGGTGAACCAACAATTATTAGCAGTCAGCTGTTTGTCATTGTGAATATATTAGCCAGCCAGTTGGTACGATGTCTACTTTTCAGCTCTCATGGTAGTATAGACCAGAGCAGCCTGGTCCACAATATTCCCCTGTGTGACCAGGTTAAAATGTAATTAGGACATATTCAACAAAATAAATTAAAATGCAATAAAACATAGATAATAATGCATTTTGAAAATAAATCAAAATGCGTCCTGCTGGGGTCCTTATGTATTTTCTATTTGAGTTTGACACCACTGACTGATATAGACTCATTCACGTAGGTTGTGTCTGCCCAATAACAAAACAACTGATTGATTGGGGTCTGAATGGGCCAGTTAATTAAATTAAACTGGTCAACTGACATGACCACAGGCTTGTTCAAAGAAAAAGCAGGGCTCCTTGTCAATATACCCACTCTGATATTTACAAGGTGTATGGCCATGGGGGAGTCATTTAACTTGTCACAGGCTGAATTTCCTCATCTATAAAATGAGAATGAAACCTCTAATAGCTACTTCATAAAGCTGTGATCAAGAAATCATTTGGTAAACGTTAAATCTGTTATCTCTTCAATGTAGGCACTCTACTAGAAGACTTTTAAGGAAGCCAAGACCTCATCATTGTGGCTACTATTCCATTTCTGTTGGGGATCGCCATCCACCTTCTCATCCCTTGTGATCTTTGTTCATATTCTCCCCCAGGTCCAGCATTCTATAGGTCTTCCTGTAGGGGTCATAGAACAACATGCCATGGGTACCAATAGAACATCAAAGTCATCTATCCATTATTCATCATTATCACTAGATGATTGGTTCATATCCTTTTCATTTTGTTTAAAAATGTTTTCTTATTTTTTATTGATACTTTTAGGTTTTACTTCATATTCATCTCCAAATATATCCATCCCCTACCCAGTGAGCTTTTCTTTCTAACAATGATTGAAAAAAAGAGAAAAACTTTTAAAAGCACTTCAACAAAACTAACCAATAGCATTTGCAATAATTCATACCCATAGCCTCCAACCTCTGCAGGGAAGGGAGGGACTTGTTTTTTTTTTAGCTATTCTTCAGGGCCAAGGTCAATCATAAGCATACACCATTTGATTCATTGTTTTTGTTGTTACTGTTTACATTTACTTGGTAGCAATATTTTGTTCGATTGACTCTTTCTTTGATTGACAGCTTTCTTCGCTGTGGATGAGTCCAAATAAGTCTTCTTGTGATTCTCTTAATTCTTTATATTCAGAATTTCAGTGCAATTATATTCCATTCCATTCACATTCGATAGTTTTAGTTGTCCCCCAATTAATGGGCAACTTTTTATTTCCAATTCTTTACCATCACGAAAAGTACTTCTATGAATATTTTAGTTAAATGTTGAATTCTGATTGTACCATTTCTCAGTGATAAGTACCTTATAGCACTTCTTGCCCAGAGATCATGACTGGAAAGTTGCCACCATTTCTGTTTATTTCTACTATGTGTTTCTCCATTCTCCTTTGGGTCACAAAAAATTTTGGCACAGTAGAGAAAGGCTTGGGCCTGGGGTCAGTACAACTTGAGTTCAAATCTGGCCTTAAGTCACTTAACTTCTGTTTGCCTCAGTTTTTTCAATTAAATTATTAAAAATGGCTATATTAATAACACCTACCTCCTAGGATTGTTATGAGGATCAAATGAGATAACATTTGCAAAGTGTTTAGCATAGTGTCTGGCCCATGGTAGGCACTTAATAAATGCTTATAACCTCATTTTCTTCACTCTCTTGAGAGTATGTCATCAGAAAATTTGCAATAAATCAGTATCAATAAGAGAAAATTTGGTTTTGTGTCATGTCAAAGCTTGGGATCATTGAAAGCACTGTTTAATTTCCCAGATACAATCCAGTCTACTCCGTTCCTACTATTCACTCATGGGTCCACATGATTGCCCATCTGTAGTCCTCCTATGTATATGTGTTAATAAACTAACACAATGGACATGCCGTCATTTGGAAAAGAGGAATATTTCACGCCGCTCATGAAACAAAACAAAAATCTTAAGGCGTTATATAAATATGAATCATGATGATAGTGGTAGTGTAATGGTTATCATGCTGCTGTTTATATCTTTTTTCTTTTGCTTTGAGTCTAAGAATTGAGTCGTATAAGTCAACTTTGTATTATCTATTGCCGTTGAAAGGTAGACGTGGGTAAAAGGGCAAATGAATCTAGAATTGAAATCCACAGTCAAAACAAAAAACCCATAGAATTCAAGGACCCTGTTGTATGATGAGGAAGGCACTCTAAGTGGAGTCCAAAGAACTGATTTTGATTCTTAGATCTGCCATTTATGAGATTTGTGGCCTTGGACAAGACAAAACTCTTTGAGCATCAGTTTCCTCACCTGCAGAATGGGAAAATAATACTTATACTACCCATTGCACTAAGTTATTGTGGGGGTCAAATGAGATGATTAACTTTGAGAAACAAAAGGTTACATAACTATCAACTAAGACCATCCACTGAAATTCAGTGCCTGTTTATTAAAGGCCTTAGTATCCCCTACTGCATTTAGTACTGTGAATTCTAGGTATTTTCGGTGGCATAGTGGATAGAATGCCCAGTCTAGAGTCAAGAAGACTCATCTTCCTGAGCTCAAATCTATCTGACTTCAGACGCTTAGTAACTGTGTGACCCTGGGCAAGTCACTTAACTCCATTTGCCTCAATTTCCACACCTGGAAAATGTGCTGGAGAAGGTACAGCGTCTTTGCCAGCAAATCCCCAAAAGGGATCATGAAGAGTCAGACATGACTGACGCAACTCAACAACAACAATAATTCTAGCTACCACGGGTAATAATGAGAGAGAAAGAAAACTTGGTCGAGAGAAGTTTACAATTTAGTAATAGGAGATAATTTAGGAGATAAGAAAAATACATGATAATAATATAACCTAGAATGGGGAAGGAAAGAGAAGGATGCACCAGAACAAATCATGATTTTGCAATCAAAGAAACTGGGATTTGAATCCGTGCTTTGCCACTTACAAATTGTATGACCTTATTAGACAAGTCACTTAACCTCTGGGGCTTAGTTTTCTCATATATGAAATGAGGGGCGTTAGATAAGATAGCTTCTGAGGCCTCTTCTTTCTCTAAATTGATGATCCTATTATCCTAATTACCATAAGAGAGATACAGGAGGATTCATAGGAAGGATAGGTCAGGTGTGATTGGGGCAAATCAGGGAAAGCTTTTTGAAAGATAAGGCATTCAGACTGGGCCATAAAAGTGTTCATGGGTAATGCAACTAGATGCCGTAAGTTTCATCTTCCCCCTGCTTCCCACCTTACTGTTAAACCATTTGTTCATGGGGAATGAAGCTTGGCTGGCTTAAATTTCATTATCTCTTTCTTGTGCCAAGATGTGTGCTAGGTACTTGACTGCATTTTTGGGAACAGTAATGGGTGAGTGCCACAGAGAAAATGATATCCTGAGAAACAATCACCAATGAGCTGGGACTGTTTTAAACCATTCCAGGGGAGGCAGCCCTCGTGAATATCTGCTGAAGCTCACCTTCCTGGCCCTTCACCTTCATCCCCACATCCTTCACTCAGCGCAAAAATCTTATCTCAGTCTACTGAGAACAAATGTTTCCTGGAGAAATGGGGGCATTTATGGTATGACTTTGGCTGGAGTCTATGATTTGAAATGCACTCTAATTGGGTTGATACTCTCATAAATGTTATTTTATTAAGTTAGGCCACAGTAAATCTGTCATCTCCACAAGTAATATGATGGTGTGTCTATAAGATATGCAAACACTACCATTGGGGGCCATGCTGGGCTATGAACCACAATTTGATATAATTACAACATTGAAAAGTATAACTCCAGCCCCAGCCAAATAGTTGTGGTTCCCCCCTCTCCATACTCTCTTGTTGGCACCTATGAGAAACAATAGAAGTAAAAGTGATTGAAAACAACAAGGAGATGAGAGCTCCCTTAGTATCCTCCCCAGCTGGAACCATGGATAGGAAGGAGATAATAAGAGCTAAAAATGGCCAGCACTTCTTGGGAGGTTTTAAGGCTTGTAAAGTGCTTTATAAATATTATCTCATTTTATTTTCATAACAGCTCTGGGAGATAGGTGATATTACTGTCCTTATTTTTTACAGATCAAGAAACTGAGGCAGATAGAAATTAAGACTTATACAGAGCTAGTAAGTATCTAAGGTCAAATCTGAACTCAAGTCTTCTTGGTATCAGGTCCAATGTTCTAGTCCTATGTTTTTCCATAAGATGGGCTATTGAATGTGTTTATTTTATTCTCTTTTTTCTATTTTTATGAGTAAAGAACTGGATAAAATTATGAAGTCATTGTGTGATTGAACTTCATTGAAAAATAAGACAAAGATGGCAAAAGGGCAAAACTTTCCATTGTGAGGTGCCTGACATCATCATCATCATCATCATGAGCATTTTTAGAATGCCTACTATGTTCCAGGTACTGTGTTAAGTACTTTACAATAATGATCTCATCTGATCTTCACAACAACACTGGGAGATAGGAGTTATTTTTATCTACATTTTACAGTCAAGGAAACGGAAGCAAACAGAGGGTAAATGAGTTGGCCAAAGTCACCAGTGAGTACACCTCTGAGATTGGACTGGAACTTGGATCTTCCTGACTCCACATCCACTGCTCCACCCAGCTCTACTTAGACTAACTGTGAGTGAACACTCATACACCAAAAGGGGAAGAGAAACATGGGAAAGAGGTAGGTAGATTCTGAGAGTCCAAAAGACCTCGTGGTTACTCCAACTCAAACCCTAACTCTGATCCTGAATTCCTGAGCCTCCAACTCTAAGCCTAATTCACATTAACACTAACCCTAATCCTAAATGTATGCTAACTAATATCCTAATCCTAATGCTAAATTTAACCATAAACCCTAACCCTAACCATCCAACACTAACCCTAACCCTCTGACTCTAACCTTACTCTAAATGCCTCCAACTCTAACCCTAACCATAACCATAACCTCCAACTATAACCCTATCCCTAACCCTAAATGTCTGTGCCTCCAACTAAAAACCTAAATGCTTCTGACTATAACCTTGAATACCTCTCACTCTAACCCTAATTGCCCTAACTCTAACCATGATCCTAAATATCTCTGATTTTAACCCTATCACAAAATTAAAGCCTCCACCTCCAAATCCATCTCCAAATCCGACTTTAACAGTAATCCTAACCCTAACCCTCAGGCTTACCCTAACCCTCATCCTAACTCTAAGGTTATCCCTAACCTAACACTAACCCTAACCCCTAAACCTAACCCTAACCCTAATTGCAGCTGTAACCCTAACCCCACTGCAAATCCCAGCTCTAACCCTCAGACTCTAGCATTAAACCTACCCCTAACTCTATCCCTGATCCAAACCTTCTGATTCCAGTATATGGAAATCAAGCCTCCACCTCTAACTCTAATACTAATCCTAACCATAACTCTAAGGCTAACCCTAACCATCCTCCTAACTCTAAGGCTATCCCTAACGCTAACCCTGATTGCCTCCCAGCTCTAAACCTAATTGCAACTAAGAGCTCTAACTCTGGGACTGTAACATTAAACCTAACACTAACAGTCACCCTAAAACTGATTGCATTCTAACCCTAACACTATCCAAAACCCTAACTCTAAGTGCACTCTAACCCTTATTGCCCTCCCACAGCTCTAACCCTAATGCTAATTGCTTTCTGGCTCTAACCCAATTGGGCCTCCCATCTTTAACACTCAGAAGCTAACATTAAACCAAACCCTTAATCTAACCCTAATCCTAACCTACTAACACTAACCCTTTCCCAAATTAAAGTCTCCAAATATGACTTTAACACTAGTCCTAACCCTAAATCTAACCCTAATAGCCTCCTGGTTCTAACTCTAACACTAACTGTCTCCAAGCTCTAACACTCAGACTCTAACATTAAGCCTAGCCCTAACTGTAATTGCTCTCTAAGGGTAACGCTAACCCTAACCCTGAGCCTATCTGTAACCCTAAGCCTAACCTCTAACCCTAATTCAAGCCCCAACCCTAACCATAATCCTAATTTTGGTTTTAAATCTTACTCTAATTGCCTGTGGGCTCTAGCCCTAATTGCCCTCCCCTGGCTCTAACCCTAACCTTCATTGCCCCCAGCTCTAACCCTAACCCTAATTGTCCTCCCAGCTCTAACACTCAGACTCTAACATTAAACCAAACCCTTAATTTGACCCTAGTTCTAATCTTCTGACTAACCCTATCCTGAACTCATCTCCAGCTTTGACTATAACACTAATCCTAACCTTTATCCTAAAACTAACACTAACCCTAACCCTAAACCTAATCCTAATCTTAAACCTAATCCTATCTCTAATTTACACCCTAACCTTCTGACTCTAACCCTTTGCCCAACTCAAGCCTCCATCACTAAATCTAACACTAATCTCAACCCTAACTCTAAGGCTAACCCTAAACCTCACCCTAACCCTAACCTCAGGTCTATCTCAAACCCTAAACCTAACCCTAACCCCGACCCTAAATGCCTTCTAACCCTAACTCTAACCCTAACCCTAAGCTTCAGACTCTAACCCTAACCTTAACCAAAACTCTGACACTAATCCTAACCTTCTGACTCTAACACTAATTCTTATACAACCTTTCGAATCTGACTCTAACCCAAATCCAAGCACTAACCCTAACCCTAACCCTCTAACTCTAACCCTAATCCTAACCCTTATCATCTGACTCTAACCCTAACCCTAACCCTAACCCTAACCCTCAGACTCTAAATGTTAACCAACCCTAACCCTAATTTTTACACTTCTGAATCTAACCCTAACCCTAACTCAACCCTTCAACTCTAACTCTAACCATAACCCTAACATTAACCCTAAGCCTAAGGCTTACCCTAGTCCTAAACCAAATCCTAAAAATAACCCCTACCCTAAGCCTAAATGCCTCTGACTCCAAAACTAAATGGGTCTCCGACTATGACTCTAACCCTAACCTTATCCCTAACCCTCAGACTCTAACCCTAACCCTAACTCTTACCCTAATCCTAATCTTCCAACTCTAACCCAAAACCTAACCCAACCCTCCAACTCTGACTCTAACCCTAACCCTAAATGCCTCAGACTCCAACTCAACCCTAATCCCTAAATGCCTCAAACACTAACACAACCCTAATCCCTAAATTCAAACTTCTAACTCCACCTCTGACTCCTCTTCCCACTCTAACCCTAACCCTAACCCTACATTTGTCCCAGAGGGCTGTGGTAAGCATGTAACTGTCTCTCCCCTGTCCCCCACCCCACTTGACTCATCACTCAATAAGGTCCGTTCAACAGCGCCGCTTGGTGGTTAAAGATATGCATTGAAACTGCTAGCCACAGAAATGGCTAATTTACCAAAGAGTCACTCTGGTCCAGAAACTAGGGATAGGTAAAAGGAGGTTTTGATCCCCTTCACAGAGGAAGAAGACACATCTTCCCAAGCACAGACAGCATCAAACTGAGCTCATCTTTGTTAGTAAGAAGAAATACTATCAGGTCTTTGGAGAAATGAAATAATGTATACTAACTTCCAGTTCCATGTCAGGTATTATGAGTCTGTTGCTGAGTGTATTGGTAAAGTACTTCCTTCACCTTTTATTAACCAGAGACGAAAATAAAACGAGTTTGGGGAGGGGCGTTGGAGCACAAGAGGAAGTTTATAGACCAGAGAACTGAAAAGTGCTTGGAGAAAAAGGCAACAAAGTGGAGTCAGCAGACTTTAAATTACAGATGCTGTCCAGAGTTTGCCCAGATTGGTCAGAGCATGTTTCTTCCAGCAATAAAAAACAAGAGACATTAACGAGCAATGATGTTAGATGGAATTAAGCAGCATTCAAAGGATGAAAGGAAAAATTAAGGGGCTAACCTTCCATTGCCTAGGAAGCCTTCCAAGTTAGTAAAAATATAACCCTGCCTTTCTCATGACTCCAACCACCCACAGGAGAAAGTGGCTGCAGCGGGCCCTTTGCCAGTCTCTACCAGTAAGTACTTGGGAAACTGTCCTTCCAGTTCCTTCCTGATGGCCCTTGGGCATCCAGGTGGCTAAGTGGCAAGTTAAAAACAATGCCTAGTGTTTGTGAATCGTGGCTCTCTTGGTAGCTCCCTGATGCCTCTGATTCAGGCAACACCATATATCATTGCTGCTCTGCAGACTCACTACCCAGATAGCACTCTCAAGATTGTAAACAGGATGATTCACAAACTGGTGGCAGCAGCGAAAAGCAGCGCAGTTCACAACCCTGAGCACAAGCCAAGATTCTAAATGGAATGTTGCAACAACAAAGCTGCCTGCAGATTCTAAAACACAGTTGTGTCACCAGGGCATTCACTGGGTGGCGTAACCTGTAACTGACACGCATAGCCAATGTTGTTTCATTTCTCTCCAGGCTAGGCATACTTGCACTCCACTGAATTTCGCGGGACGTTGCTGCTATTTCTTTGCACCAACAAGAAGATCAGGCTACCCAAGGGAATAATCCAAAAGTTCTGAGCTTCCCATAGGCCTTTGCAATCAGTTCAAACTGTAAAAGAGAATGAGTCCAATATGCTCCACCATTGTGCAAGAAGCACTATGTTTGGAGTCCAAATCCAGCTCGGACACTTTCTAGCTTTGTAGCCTTAGTCAATTCAATTAGCTTCTTTGAGACTCAGTTTTCTCAACTGTAGAGTGAAGGAGGCTGTGCTTTAACTCGTATGATCTAGTTACAAAGAATTATGTCTCCTCAATCGGAGAATGTGACAAATCCCCCTCCTCCCAAAAAACCCCCAATGCTTTCCTATTTATTCTGCATAAGCTTGCTTTGTATAGAATTGTTTGTGTGTTGTTGATTAGATTATAAGCTCCTTGGGGGCAGGGACTGCCTTTTGTCTCTTTTTTATATCTCCAGTGCTTAGCACAATGCCTGGCACATAGTAGGCACTTAATATGTTTATTGATTTATTGAATATCAAAGTCTCAGAGCCACTTATTATTGGCTCTCCCTCTCTTCTGAGGTTAGTACATCTAAGAGAATAGGGAAGTATTTAGATGGTATTGTGAAAGATGTCATTGTCCTTGACCTTATAATACGCTCATCTTTTCACTGCCTAAGACCTTAGGTGGCTTAGAACACAGCCTAATGCATAGACAGTTTTCCTAGAGACATATACAAGTGCAGGGGAGCCTTTGTATAATTGGTCTGGCTCAAATTGCCCTGCTCTGCCACAGTGAAGTTCCAAATTCTCTTGCTTTCAATGCACTCAATTCTACAATTGTAGTAGAGTGCCCAGTCTTAGGAATAAGATCCCAATGGCCTAGGTTCTCCCTGCTTTTGCTTGAAGTATGCAAGCAGTCAGAGTAGAGCCATGATGAGGGATTTTAATGGCACCTGCTGCCTTCTCCGTCATTGAGTTCAGCTATTTTCACCCTCTCCAACTATAGTAACACAGAATACTTCTTCAGGAAAATATAATAATGGGAAAATTATAACAGGGTGGGGAGAGGCATTCCCAGTGATGCTGGGCCCTAAAGGCTAGAGCAGAGGGACTGTGGCCAGAGGAAGGAGGAGAGCTAGCGCAGGGACCCAAGGAAAAACCCTCTGCTTGGTATTCCATTAGGCAAGTTAAAAGAACTTTGCCCCTGGAAGGAAAGTAGCATGAGGAGAATGTATCTCCAAATATCTGGAAATTTGATTATCAGAATTATTAGAATAATGCTTCACCTGCAAAGAATTCAGCTCTCCAGGAAATAGCATGGCTTATAATAAAGAGCATTGGATGGGAGTCAAGAGATATAAAACCTAATTCTGTCCTAACCATGACAGAATTTTTTTTGGAGGGGGGGGGAGGGTAAGGGCAGGAACCAGACCTGTGATTTCATTTGTATGGGAAAATCTAGATGATGAAACTCTTTCAATTATGAAGCACCTGCTTTGAGAGTTTCCTGGAACACTCCGAAGTGACTTACCCAGGGGTCACACAGCCAAAATGTCAGGAGCTGGACTTGAACTCAAGACTTGAATAAATAGAAACCCTGTTGCTACAAGATTCTGGGCTCACTAAGACTAGCTTTGATTTGGGGGTGCAAGGGCAGCTGCTCATCCACTAGGCCATGCCACCCCTCTCTTTGCCCCATACATTTGGGCAAATTATTAATCTCTCTGAGCCTTTGCCTTCTTATCTATAAGATGGGCTTAATAACACTTTCTCATCCTTACTTATTGGATTGTCTTGAGAACCAATTGAGATAATGTATGTGGAAACATTTTATAATCTGTAAGGCACTATACAACTATAATCATTAATTATGCTCTGATACCACTGAAAATAACCTAAGCATAAAGGAAATAAAAAGGTCTTTGAAAAAATCTCTGTCTCATTGTCTCACTGTCTCTGTCTGTCTCTATGTCTATATCTATGTCTATGTCTATGTCCCATTCACAGTATTAACAGACGAACACTTGGGTCTGCACTTAGCCTTTTGACTTTTATTTCATACACAATTTTAAGAAATGTAATCTTCTGGCTTATAGACCCTATGTAGATTATAAGTAGCAAATTAGAAGGAGCTAGAGAGGTGGCTGGAGATGAACACACTGATTGTGTGTTTCACTTCTTTAAAGTGAAGAATGGGGTAGAATGCTTTGGTTCTATGCAAACCCTTTTCAGCCTGATAGGACCTTTCTTTGCTTGTATTCTGTTGGCAAGACTTCTGAAATTTCAAGAAGAACTAACTCTGACATAGTGATGAGGCATTAAGAAAAGCAATTTAATGAATTTTGTATCCAAAATAGTTAAAATATGGAGACCCAGCCTCCAACCCCTCCTTTTCCTCATCCCCTCCCCATGTTTCTAGGCTCACACAAATTTTGATTTGGGGTCATGACTTGTTTTCAGCTACCAGGGATGCAGTACTCAGTGGGGGATTAATGAGGGATATTTTCTAGTGAAAATATTATTAATGACAGAAAATTCTGCTTTCTCAGGGCATAGTTATTGTTTTGTTTTGGTTTTTTTTGTCTTTAGCTTATTGCTCCCACCTGGAATCACTCCAAGAAAACCTCCTAATATACTTGTAGCATAGTACATGTCTCTATTTCCCCCAACATGAGTAAAAGGTGTTGCCAGGTTCCACATAAGCTCTCCAGGTACCACATATGTAGTGGGTACAGGACAGGCTTTATTTTGCCTGTGAAAAAATAAAGAAGGTACAAAGGGCTCATTTTGTGAAAAATGAAGAAGGTGCAAAGGGCTCAGAAGCCCCCAGAAAGACACAGAAAATATTTAAGACACTCAAATAACCGATCACATCCACTTGGAAAGGAATCAAACTTGTGGTTGTTATTGGGACAACCTTTTGACATTGTAATAGATCTTTCCCCCCCTTGTGTCCTACACAGTTCCCCCATGACAATGGCACCACCCTGTGGTTAAGAATCCCTCCAAAGATAAACATTTTTGGGGTGCTTCTGATCAAAACCATCTCCTGCCCATCAGGTCTGTGTTGTCTATGTCACTCACTGGATATGCTTTTGGTAGAACATTGTGTGGAAATTTGGGGGGCAATTTTATTTTCTTCCAAGAGCATATTTCATTAGGAAATGGGGCAAAAATGATTAAGCACAATGTGTAAAATACTGTACTAAGTTAATTGTCTATTAACTACCCACTTAGTTGATACATGAAGGGGCATTTCTACCTCTGTGTTGACCTTATCCTACACAACACCATCAACTTCTCCTGGGCAGGTAGGACATTGTATATGAGCATAAGCTCACCCCCAAAACTGACTTAGATCTAATCTAGTCTGTCTTCTCAAAGATGGTGATGGTGGAGAGAAATCAATCTGGGGAGAGAGAGGGGAGAAAAGAGAGAGGGAAATGGAGAAAAAGATAGAGAGAAAAAGACACACAGAAGTCACATGATGGGAAGTCACCTGATGAACTCCCTCATAAAGAAAAAATTTGAAAGTTATCCATGAAACTCAGCTCTCTAGCAACAGTTGTTTCCTTAGGGCTCTAGAGAGTTCAAACTTTTCTCTATTCAGGGTAGACAAATGTATACGATTTGACTTATGTGGTAGTTATTTGGAGGTTATTGCTGTGTGACTTTAGCCAAGTCAATTCCATTTTAAGTCTACAAACTTTTATCAAGTATTTGTGACCTGCAAAGCACTCAGCTAGGCATTAGGGACTAAAATTCAAAGACTGTTTTGTTTTTGCCTTAGTCTACCCAGCACCTAGCCCACTGTCCTCCCTTACATGCTTAATAAATATTTGTTGAGTTCAAACACAGTGTCAATATAGGACCCTCCTAGACCTCATAGTCCTACTACATGTGCAGAATCCTATCAAGCCTCTTTTTCTGGCCTTAGTTTCTTCAACTATTAAATGATGTCTCTGAACTAGACGAATTCTGAAGTCCCTACCAGTTGTAGAATTCAATGGGTCTTTGAAATGAGATGATGATTGAATGGATGAAAAAATATCTTCCATGTGCCAACTACTAGGAATAGGAAAACTGACATAGTCCTGATACCCTTTAATCGTGTGTGTGTGTGTGTGTGTGTGTGTGTGTGTGTGAAGGTAGGGGAAGGAGTGATTCAACTTCTGGGAGAATGGAAAGGCTTTGAAATCCTAGAGGTAGAGAATCAATGGAGACGACAAGGTCTGGAGTTCTTCCAGTTACATTACAAAGTCAGATGACCATGATAAGGACTGGAGGGCATAGAAAGAATTGTAAGGGAGACAATATGTCTTAGTGGACCTTAGGACATAATGGCAGGGCAGATAGTAAGGCTTTGTGTTCCTTCATCTCACCAGAAAGAATAGAATTGATGACTCCCATCTCATACAAATTGCATTATACTAACATGAGGGATTATTAGGACGTAGAAAGGAGAGTATGTGCCTACATGACATAATTTAGATAAGAGCAGAAAACTTGTCCCTAAATGTTGCCTTTACCAGCTTGCCACCGGGCCTAAGACTCCCATCATCTGAACTCCTCCTTTGGGCTAAGGCATTGATCCCAGAAATTCCCAGTTAAGATACACACATCACCAAAGATGACAAGGAGTCACTAGTATTGAAGGTCAGAGCCAGGCTGGACAGCAGCAATTTGGCAACCTAGATAAGCTTTGAAAACTACATTGCTTAAGTGAGGCCTTGTGGCAGGGTGTAGAAAGCAATGGCCTTGGGGTCAGGATGGCCAAGGTTCAAATTTTATCTCTACCAAGACTACTATGGGAAAAAGGCAGAATTCCCTGAGTCTTGAGTATCTAAAATGTTCCCACTACCTTAGAAATGAGCTATGGGGACAACTAGGTGGTGCAGTGAATAGAGCACCAGTCCTGGAGTCAGGAGGATCTGAGTTCAAATTTGGCCTCAGACACTTAACACTTACTAGCTGTGTGACCTTGGGCAAGTCATTTAATCCCAATTGCCCTGCCTTCCCCCCTCCAAAAAAAAAAAGCAAAAAAAAAAAAGAAGAAGAAATGAGCTCTGATCTTTAGTGGAGAGATTTCCAACAACGAGGCAATCACAGGTCATTGATCTTTTGACATGTTATTATCCATGAGAGGCTTTAGATTTTCCCTTGAACACATGTGATTTTTCTTATGGGATCATAGATCTGGAATTGGAAGAGAGCTTAGAGGCCATCTAGTTTGATTCCCTAATTTTTACAGATGGAAAAACTGAGGCCCAGAGAGTTTAATTGACTTGTCTGAAGTAGCAGAGCTGAAATTCAAATCTGGGTCCTCTGACTCCAAGTTGAATGTTTTATTGTCAAATAAATCACCGTGCCTCTAGAAAGCAGAACTTACTGTTATTAATAATATTTTCATTATGAAGTGTCCCTCATTAAACCCCTACTGGGTATTACACCCCTGGTAGCTGTCTCATTTGCTCATCAGATTGAATAGGAATTCACCTGATCAATTCCATCACAAATAAGAATTTTCAAAGGCATCTGTGAAACTCAGCTCTCTCATATGAGTTGCTTCCTAAGGACTCCAGAAAGCTCACATTTTTCCAGCTGACAAATTGGGACTGAGGTGCATGCTTTGATACCAGACTGATGCTCTGATATTTTAGAAGCAAAGCCAGGCCTGACATGGCTCTTTTGCAAGTTCACATTTACTCACCTTTCAGTACAGAAAACAGCATCTATGTATATGATGCAACTTACTTGTCTCATTTGTCTAAATCCATTGACGATGAGGCCATCACCCAACATTCACTCACTCATGCACTCAATCAGCAAACAGGAACTGAACATCTTCCAGATATCGAGCCTCCGAGGAGAGGGAACATGGGACAGTTATCATTGATGGTGGAAATGAGATGAATGTAGAGCATATGGCTCTGCTACAGAATATAAGCCAGGGTGAGGCCCTTCGACAGTTATTAAACAGTCAGATGAAACAAAGGACACCAGGTTCCTGGGACATGCTAGAACAAAAGGTGGGGAAGGGGCCCTCACTTATTTCACCCACTTCCCAATTTTCTGGTGGTTTACTCTGAATCCAAATTCTTCCTTTCACCACATTTGATTACATTTAAGGGAGAGTATCAAGGCCCCCTGATTCTGCCCCTGAAACCTCACAGTTTCTGAGATGCTGGTGTAGAATGGGCCACTCTGGAAAAGGTCACCCTCTAGGCTGACCATGCATTAATGAGCTATGGCATGGAGACCAGCTCTCTACTAAATCTATACTGTTCAGCCTGAAAACATTCCTGAAGCCTTTTCTCTCTTTCAGAGATGTTCGTTGCCTTCATTCAGTTGTATCCCACTCTTTGTGATTCCATATGGGGTTTTCTTGGCAAAGATACTGGAATGGTTTGCCATTTTCTTCTGTTTGTTTTTTTTTTTTTTTTACAGATGAGGAAACTGAGGCTAACAAGGTTGAGTGACTTGTCCAGGGTCGCAAAGTTAGTAAGTGTCTGAGGTCAGATTTGAACGCAGGTCTCCCTCACCCCAAGTCTGGCACTCTAACCATTGTACCACTTAGCTGCCCCTTAGCCCTCTCTGAAACCTCCAGTTGCCTTGTAGGAGTGACTGCTTGAACAGAATAAAACTTCGGGCTCCTTGGTCCTCAAAATCAGCAGTTCTCAGATTTGGCCAAAGGTAGGGAGGGATGAAGGTTTGGGAATCTGTTCTTATTAGAGACAATCAGTCTTGATTCCTATTAGGGCTTGACAGAGAATGTAACCTACCCTCCCATCCTTCCCAACCACAGCAACTCCCATAATCTGTCTCCCTTTCATGGTGTGTGTGTGTGTGTGTGTGTGTGCGTGTGTGTGTGTGTGTGTGTGTGACATTCCAAGGCAGCCCGAATAGTTAATGCAACTTTACATTAACTACTCTGCTTGGGTGTGAATTATTGTGTTTATGAAAATCTCCATATTAATGTCTGATTGTAAATCATTCTGTTGGCTCCCTATATTAATAGCTCAATTCCCACTAGTCACTGCTGCGAGCCATTCAAATTACAGCAACTGTACAGGAAACAGACGGCTTTCTATTTGTTTACCATCTAGGCTTAGCAGTCCTGGGCCTGGACTCTGAGGCCAGCAGCCCCGGTGCAATAGTTCACTCAAGGGATTTGGATTCTCGATTCCTTTGTTCCGGAGGCAGGGTGGCTTCTATGGGCAACAGCTCTTACTTGCGTCTTCTCCTGCCTTTCTCTATCTTCCACAGGAGTGCACTGGAAAGCTAATTTAGTAATAGAAAGAGGCAGATTGGTGAACTAGAAAAAAAGCCTTGCACCAGGAGTCAGGAGTCAGGAGATCCATTTATGTCTAACCTGGCTACTACCTAGTATGTGGCTTTGGGCATGGAACTGTCCCAGAGACAAGGAACCTTTGCTGGAACACCAGTGACATGCCTTATCACAAAATTACTTGATGTTCAAGGTCTCTTGTAGCTCTAAATCCATGATCCTTTGATTTCTCTGCCAGGTTTCTCTGCTGTAAATGAGGGGTTTAAACATTAGGCTTATAGATTTTGGTTCTTACAGTAAAAGCATTGATTTGGGACTAGAAGGAATCTTAAAGGTCTTCTCCTGTGATCCTCTTTTTTATAGATGAAGAAACTGAGATTCAGAGAGGTCCAACATCACAAAGTTAGTAAATAGTTGAGGCAGTATTTGAACTCAGGTCCAGTGATTCCAAGTTCAACATGCCAAGTGCAAGCTTTTCACATTGTACCACACTGCCTTTTACCTTATTACCACACACTTCTCCACCCTATTATTTCAAGGTGAGTAAATTTGATCTTGCAAAAGGCCCGTGTCAGGCCTGGCTTTGCTTTTAAACATATCAGAGCATCAGTCTGGCATCAAAGCACACATCTAAGCCCTATTTGTAGGTTGGAAAAAGAGGAAATCTTGGCATATGAGGAGGTTTTTATGCTTTTGTGAATCATTATCGTGGCCAATATTTTCCTCTCCTGCACTTCATTTTTTCTTCCTGCAGTGAAATCCATTCCCCCAGCCTGGAAATGTGGGCACTTTATAGAAAATCTTTAGCGTGTGCCTGCACAAATGGATGACTCTTATTTCCTGTCTGCAGTCCACAGTTTTGCAAAGGCATTGCCAAAAAGTATTGATGGAAATATAAAAGCAAAAACTAATGGAAATGAAGGCCAAAATGCTAGCACACACGTATGTGTATGAGTGCACGCTCACACACAAGTAAGCCCTTTCTTAAAGGAAAAGTCATCCCAGGAGACGCCCCTCATCTCAACGATGTCCCGGTACTCTTGATCAGCCTTAGACACATGTGGAATTGGAGATCATAGGTCCATAGAATACTTAATAGGACACAGGGTAGAGCAGGAGTTGGGAAGTTTAGTCTCCTTTATCTGGCAGCTAGATGGTTCAGTGGATATAGCCCCAGGCTTGAAGTCAGGAAGACATGAGTTCAAATCTTATCTCAGATACTTACTAGCTATATGACCCTGAGAAAGTCACTTTAACCTTGTTTGCCTCAGTTTCCTCATCTGTAAAATGAGCTGGAGAAGGAAATGTCAAACCATTCTATTACCTTTACCAAAAATACCACAGATGGGGTCACAAAGAGTCAAACACGGTTGAACAACATCTACTAGTTCCAAGGAAGCATATCCTAAATTGCCAGTAAATCTTTTGAAAAATATTGCTATTTTATCATTTAATTTACAACTTCCATAGAACTGAATAATCCTAAAGTCAAATGAGATTTCAGAGATCATTTAGTTCAACTTTTACCCAAATGGGAATATCATCTCCAATATTCTGGTTAAGCAGTCATCCATCCCCCACTTGGAGGAGCTCACTAATTCTGGAGGCAGCCCTTTCACTTTCAGGCAGCTCCTTATTTCCAGCTGAAATCCAGCTACTCAACTTCCCACCCCATTGCTCCTTGTTCTGCCCTTGGAGGCCAAGCAGAGAAAGTCTAATCCATTTTCCATGAGTTTGCTTTTCAGATCACTGAAGTACTGGTACCATGTCCTTTTTAAGTCTCCCCTTCTCCAGAATCAGCATTGCTTAGTCCTTCAACCAATTTTTGTGCATCATGGTTTCCAGATCCATTGTCATGCTGGGCAGCTACCCCTGGGCATTGTCTATTTTGCTAATACCCATGAAATGGCGTGCCCAGAACTCAATGTCGTACTCCAGATGTGCTCTGGTGATGATGGAGTACAGACAAAAAGACCGTCCCCTCTCTTGTCCTCGCAGTCTCTTTGATTTCTTTGATATCTTTCCTGGCACACTGTTGACTCTCATTGAGTTCCCAGTGCTCTGTGTTCTCATTTGGAGTCACAGAGCCACAGAATAAGAAAGCCAGAAGAGGCCTGAGAAAGATCCTATGGGCCATATGAGAAACGTGAGGCACAGAGAAGACCCAGGATGAAAATGAAAGTAAATAAAGCAAAAGTCAGGCTGTAACAGTAAGCACTCTAGCATGCCTAGGGCAGCTACTAGCACAGGTTCTTAGATCTGCTTTTCTAAAGGAAAGCAACTCAAAATGGGTTAACAATCTTACTTTAATCAAACATATCATTTACCTAGTT
>CM053588.1:112538918-112554692 GCA_028646515.1 Pseudochirops corinnae
TCAAATGGAGATTAGTCTCCAACCATAAACAAAGTATGTTCATTTGGTCATTCACTCAAAGGCTTCCCACCCCTGAACCTCAAAAGGGTCAAGAGAACACAGAAGGTTAAACTCAGCATTGAATACCCAAGGAAAGGGCCTTCTTTCATCTTCACTGGAGGCAAGCCCTCAGCAATCTCAGTTCCTGGGGAGACAAGGCTCAACAAAGCCAAAGCCAGTGTCTTCATCAAGTCACTCTCTGCCTGTAGAACAGTCCCAGAACCCCTGAAAACATCAGCAAGGCCCTCTTCCAGGATTTCTGTGAACATACAACAGGAAAATCCTCCTTCAGGACTTTTGAACCAACAGCCAGGTTCCAGGACTTCTACAACAGCAGCACTGTACTTCACTATCAGGTGAATCTGGCAAAAAAACATCAAAAACAGACAGACAAAATACTGGCATCACAGCCATGCCACCTCAGTTCTTGGCAGTTCTGGGTGGCAGTTCCAGGTGTCAGTTCCAATGGACTCTTAGCAGTCTTTCTCTCAGCAACTCAGGCTCCATGATACTGGATACTGGTCTCCCTCTAAGCTGGGGCCTCTCTCCCAAATCATGGCTCCTCCCAGTTCAGCCCTTTCTCTTCACGTCAACAAGTCCATCCCACAAGTGGGATTCACAAGCTCTGGGTTTTAACACTCAACCCAAAAACCAAGCCAATGCAGGGGCATCTCCAAATTCCATTACCAATACAAAGTACAAGTTCTTCCACTTGGAATTCAAAGTCTTTCTCAACCTGACTCCAACCTAACTTACCCTCACCTTGTACTTGTGCCATTACCTTTTTGAACCCAAGTGCAAGTCATTACTCCTTTTCATGTATTCCACATTTATAGACTAATAGGTCTACTTGCAGTTCCCTGAATAGGACATTTCACCTCATATTCCTTCACCTTTGCCTGGAAGGTCCTACATTCCTTGAATATATTTCTCTCTCATCTATGCCTCTTATGATTCTTGACTTTCTTTAAGGCATAACTCAGGTTTCACTTCATATGGTAAGTCTTTTCTGAACCACCCCTGTTGCCAAAGATTTTTCATTCTTCATTCTATTTTGTATTTATTTAAATGTTATACTCAATTCTCCTCCAAGTGAGAGGAATTATCCGCCTAATTAGGGCACTCTTCCCCTAATTACTTTGTATTTAACTACTCTGGATACATTTAGCATCCAGAAATGATTTAGGATTTATTTTGTATATTTTGTACATTTCATACATTTTTATATTTTGTCTCCTCCAAAAAAATGTGAGCTCCTCAAGGTTAGGGGTCGTTTCATTATTTGTCCTTGTATTGCCAATGCCTGGAACACAATAGGACCTTGATAAGTGCTTATTGATTGATTGATATTGTTTCCCACCCCCAGTCCCAGATGTAAGCTCCCTGAGAACAAGATCTGGGTTGTTGTTGTTGTTATTGTTTTGTCTTTGTTTCTCTAGTGCCTAACTCACTGAATGCATAAAGCAATTAATAAATGTTCAGTTATTTGAATGTTGTATATTATATGTTTCTTTGAAATAAATCATGCCTTCCCATAACTACATTCCAGGCATGAGTCACATTTCATCTATCTCAGTCACATCTCAGAGGTTAAATTTACCTCTTTGTATTAAGATTTCTAGTTCACTTGGTTGATGGCTGATATTTGGTATAGTTGCATATAGATGCATGAAACCATCAACTTTATTACTGTCTCTCTTCTTGGTTATTTTCTCCTGGAATTGTTGGTTTTCTCCATAGATATTATTCTCTGTACATTGTGCCTGCTGTGCTCTATGATCTCTACCTTGGCAGATACATGTTGGAAATTTCCTCCTTTCCATTTAAAGCTGTCTTGATCAGATTCACAGGTCTCTATGAAAATATATTTAAAGAGTCTCAGAATCAAAGAATCTCAGCTGGAAAGAACCTTGGAGATCATCTAGTCCAACTTAGTCATTTAGGCTCTATTTGATGATCTCCAGTGAGGGGAAACCCACTACTTACCAAGGCAGCCTGTAATACTTTGTAATACCTATAATAGGAAGGCTTTCTTTGTATCAAGTTTTAAATTTTGCCTTTCCCCCCATTTTCTCCTCTTTGCTCCCAGTTCTTCCTTCAGTTGCAAAGTAGATTGTCTAATCCCATTTTGACATGAGAGCCCTTCAAATACCTGAAGATATCTATCATGAACCTTTGCCTCAATCTCAAGTCTTCTCCCCCTCAAAAATTCCCTATTACTTTCACTGGTCCCAATATGGCATGAATTTGGGAACTTCCATCATTCCAGTTACCTTCTTTTGGACAATCTCTGGCTATACATATATCGCCTTCCTAAAATGTAGTATCCAAAAATTATTATAATACTCTAGATGTGATTTGACCAGGGAAGAACTTCCTAGTCCTGGACTGTATTCCTCTCTTAATATAGTTTGAGTTTGCCTTGCTGGATGCTTTGCCACATTCTTGACTCTCATAGAGCTAGAAATCTTCTAAAAGCCATTGGTCTTTTTTCTTTTTTTCTGAAAGAATTCTTTCTAGTCAGGCAACTCTCATTTTTTTTAACTTGGTGAAGCTGATTGTTGTTGTTGTTGTTGTTGTTGAACTGAAGTGCTATAATTATCCCTTATAATTATCCCTAATAAATTTCATCTTACCAGGTCTGGTCCAGTTTTTTCTAGCCTGTCAAATTCTTTCTGAATCCTGACTCTCATCCAGTGTTCTTGCTACCCTTCTTAGGACTATGTTATTTTCAGAATTGATAAACAGGCTATAAATGTTTTTATCTAAGACATTAAAAATGCAAAACAGCATAGAATCAAGCATATATTTCTGGGGACACTCAATGGGGGAACCTTTTTACAAGTTGAGATTGGATCATTAATTCAATTTTCATTCAATCATCTGGACATTCTGCCAACTCTATTGTCTAGCCCACATTTTCCCCCAACTTCTCTGTAAGAAGAGTATGAGAAATGTTGTCAAATCCTTTGCTAAAATCTAGGTAAACTCTAACTTCAACATTCATTTTTATCTACCAAAAAAGTAAAACTCTTCCAAGAAAGGAAATTAGATTAGTTTGGCATGACTTGTTCTTGATGCTCCATCTTGGTTTTTTGTGATCACTGCTTACCTTTCTAGGTAGTCAATAACCATTCCTTTAATAATATGTAGTAGAATTTTCCAAGAAATTCATATAAAGTTCATTGGCTTACATTTGTTTACTTTAATTTCCTTATTTGAAAATCAGGACAACTTTGCCTTTCTCTGATCCTACAATACCATTTCAGTTCTCCACAGTCTTTCAAATATCGTTGAGAGTGACTTGGTCATCACATCTGTGAGTACTTTTAATACCCTAGAATGTAGTGGATTTGGGGCAAGTGACCTGATCTCATCAGGTCATCTGTTTGTCATTCTATCTTTTTCAAGTTCCTTCTTTTTATTTCTTTTTTTTAAAAAAAAATATTTATTTACTTTTGGTTTACAATATTCAATTCCATGCTCCCTTGAGTTTCAAATTTTCTACCCCTATCTCTCCTCCCCTCCCCCCCATGGCATCATTGGCATCATGCAATCAAATATAGGATCTACAAATACCTTTACATTAAACATTAGTCAAGTTATAAAGAAGGATTATAAACAATGGAGAGAACAATGAGAAAGAAGAAACAAAACAAAATAAAACACAAAAGAGAGAAAGCAAGTAGTTTGCTTCAATCTGCATTCAGACTTTGTAGCTCTTTTCTCTGGGTGTGGATATCTCTTACCATCACTAGTCTTTTGGAGTTGTCTTATAACCTTGCACTGCTGAGAGGAGCCTTGTCTATCAAAGTTAGTCGTCACACATATGATGTGTCTGTAATTGTGTACAAAGTTCTCCTGGTTCTGCTCTTCTCACTCAGCATCAGTTTATATAAGTCTCTCCAGGTTATTATGAAGTCTGTCTGCTCCTCATTTCTTATGGTACAATAGTATTCCATTATATCCATATACCACAACTTGTTTAGCCATTCCCCAATTGATGGATATCCATTTGATTTCCAGTTCTTTGCCACCACAAAAAGAGCTCTATAAATATTTTTGTACATACAGGACCTTTTCCCACTTCTATGTTCTCTTTGGGATACAGCCCTAGAAGTGGTATTGCTGGATCAAAGGGTATGCAGGGTTTTTTATAACCCTTTGGGCATAGTTCCAGTTTGCTCTCCAGAATGACTGGATCAGTTCACAACTCCACCAACGATGCATTAGTGTTTCAATTTTCCCACATCCTTTCCAGCACTAATCATTTTCCTGTTTTGCCATCTTAGCCAGTCTCATTGGTAAGATGCAGTACCTCAGAGTTGTTTTGATTTGCATTTCTCTAATAAATAGTGATTTAGAGTATGTTTTCAAATGCTTATAGATATCTTTAATTTCTTCCACTCAAAACTGCCTATTCATATCCTTTGACCATTTATCAATTGGGGACTGACTTGTATTTTTATAGATTGACTCAGTTCTCTATATATTTTAGAAATTAAGTTCCTTCTAAGATATTTTTACTGGCTCTCATTAGATGTCCTCCATCTCTGTCTAAGAGCATATCATAGTCATAGTTCAGAAATTCACATTGCCTTTTTCAGACATCTTATAATATAATATCTTGTAATAACCAATTATTTATTTTCCAATCTGTCCTTCTCTTTTGAAGTTTCTACCTTTATTCATCAGCAGTTATTCCCAACATTTTCTCTTTCTTCGTGAAGACATGCTCACAATTCTATGCAGTAGTTTGGGGACTACTAGGAGACTTTGAAGAAGAATTGCCTTGACCATTTGTTACAAAGCAATGGATATTCATTTAGTTCATTTAAAATCATATGGAGGGAGTGTGGCTTAGCTACAATATAGTGACAATTAAAGGAAGAACACTGGGTACTCACACCATAAAGTAGGACAGTAGCTGATCTCCAAAACTAGGTCACTACTCACCACCACCCCAAAATCAGCAGAGTAGTTTTATATCAGAACAAGGAAGGAAAATAGGCAATTGTTAAAACTTCAAGCTTGTTGGTTGTTACGCTATGACAAGAGAAAGGATTCTGCAATGGTGCCACAATATGGTGCCCCTTCTATTTGGTGTATCACTACAGTAAGTTCTCACCATTTTTCTTGGGTATGATGATGGGGACTCTTGGTTGTTCAGCATTCCATGCACCAGAACAGGGAAGCAGATAAGGGGTAGAGGTTTTATAGAGAGGGGTAGAGCCCCACATGTTTGGCTAGGAAGCTGGAAGTTTCTTTCATGAAAAGTTTTAAGTATTGAAGACTCAAGAAGAAGGAAGGGGTGTCAGGAAGGAGAAGGAGATATGTCTAGAAGCAGAAAGCACATATTATAAAAAGGCCCACATCCAAAAAAATCAAAGTGGCTACCTCCTTTTTATCATTTGATAAATGAAATTTGATCTCATTTGGTTCACATAAAAATCCTGTAAGGTATGTTAGATCTTATTATCTAAGAATAGATAACAAAATCTCATGGCCACATAGTTACCAAGTATCAAAAATAGGATTAGAACCCAGGTCTAGACAGGGGTGTTCTGGAGTCATTTTGTACAAGCCCTGAGAGCTGATTGTTAATTTTCAGTATAAGCATTTACACCTTGGAAGTTGGCAAATGCTACAAATCAGTATGATTAATTGGTTTGTTGATTGTCTAGACTTAAGGAAGTGATGGAGAAAATGTTAATGATGCAGATTAAACAGAAAAATTTGCCTACATGTGTATATTTTTTTTTTCAGAAAGCTTGTTGTTAAAAATTTACCATTGTACCACTGGGTCTGTCTGACCCCAAACCAGACACTTTATTCATTATATTCTGTTTGAAGACATTTAACCTCTCTTATCTGTAAAATGAGGTTACTATTTATACTATCTACCTCAAAGTACTGTTGTGGGTTTAAATGAAATAATGGAAGTCAAAGTTCTTGTAAAAGTGCAAATAGTACTTATTACCTCTTCCCCTAGGCTTTTGCATGGCACTTCTCTCCCCTGGCTTTCCTCCTATATGTTTGACCACTCCATCTTTTTTCTGACTCTTCATTCATGCCAGGACCACTAAGCATGAGTATCTCCCAAAGGTCTGTCCTCTACCCCCTTCCCTTTTTGCTCTATGATCTCATCAGTTCCCATGGATTCAATCATTTCCATGCAGAAGATTCTCAGATCTAGAGATTCAGCCTTAGTCTCTCTGCTGAGTTACCACAATCCGTCACCAACTGCTTCTTGGACATCAGAACTGGATGTCCCCAATATAGCTCAAATGCGACATTTCCCAAACAAAGCTCCTTATCTTTCTCCCCAAATCCTTGCCTCTTCCAAATTTTCTAGTACCGTTAAAGGTACCACCACCCTCCAAGTCACTGAGGTTTGTATGCTTGACTTTTCACTTTTACTCACCCCACATATCTCATCTAATGCCAAGTTTTGTCATTTCTACCTTCATAACTACATCCCTATCTCTCAGCTCTTCCAGCCACCAGTCTAGCTCAGGTCCTCATTACTTCTCACTTGAAGTACTTTCATAGGCTTTTTTTTCTTTTGAGACTGAGTTTCAGTCTCAAAAATATGACAGGGGCCACAAGGGACCCAATCTCAAGACTAATCAGCCTGGAAGCTTTAACCTGCTTTTTCTGATCTGAGCTGATTCACCCTTCTTTAGGCAACCTGGGGGCTACCATCCTGGTACATGTCTTAATGTGGACATATGATCAACTTTTAAGCCCTACTGCAGCTCAGAACTCCCAAATTTAAGCAATCCAGGAGCTTCAGCCTCCATCAGTAGAAAAGATTACAAGCAGGTACCATCCTGCCTGGGAGCAATAACAATCTAATTGATCTCTCTTCCTCAAGCTCTCCCTACACTAATCAATGCTCTACTTAGATAACCCAGCAACATATCTAAAGCCTGTGACTATGTTACCCCTCCTTCCCTTAATGACCCATGGTTACTCACTATTACCTCCAGATTCAAATGGAAATTGTTCTGTTTGATAGTTAAAGCTTTTCATAACCTATACTCTTTCTACCTTTCCAGTCTTCTTACACCTTACTCCCCTCTACACACTCTACAATCCACCAGCATTGACCTATTTGCTGTTCCTTAAACAGGACACTACATCTCCTGTCTCCTTGTTTTGATACTAGCTATACCCCATACCCAGAATATTCTGCCTCCTCACCTGTGTCTCTTAATTTTCCTGGTTTACTTCAAGGCTCAATTTAAATCCTACCTTCTTCAGAAGGTCTTTTCTGGTCCCCCCAGCTACTAATGCTTTTCCTTTTCAGACTACCTCCATGTATGTTGTATTTATCTTCCATGTATTTAGTTGTTTATGGCTGTCTTCCCATTTGGAAAGTATGCTTCTTGAGGGTAGAGACTACTTTTTCCTCCTTTTTTCCTTCTTTGTCTCCCAAGAGCTTAGCTTAATATATAAGACTGATTAACTAAGTCAATATATAAATAAATGCCACTTTTAAGTGATGTTGTTTTTATTAATATTGACACCTGCAGTGCTATGCTCTACAACACCCAATCTAGGACACAGGTAAATTCTGTTTGGCATTAGACTCCGACCTTGTAGGTTTCTTCATCTTCTCTCCCCAACAAGATGGTCAGCCCCACAATCATGGCTTATTTTTGTTTGTATAGCAATGATTAGTGCTGGATGTAGAATGGGTGTGAAAAAATAATTTTTGAATTAATTTGTGTTGGCTCAAAACCTACATTTTTCCAATACAGTACAGTACAATGGAAAGAACACTATCTCTATAGAGCCAGAGGACTTGGGTTCAAAACCCACCACTGATGCTTGTTACAAATGGGGCCTTGTGTAAATCACTTCATAGTTCTTGATCTTAGTTTTCGCATTTGCAAAATGAGGGTTCCTTCTCAATGAGGGCCCTTGTCATTCTCCATTGTTCATCTTATGACATTCTCTTTTCTGTCTTTTTGGTTATATGGCAATCAGGTCTCTTTCTAGTGCACAGGCAAATGGTGTGTACAAGGAACACACAAAATTTCCCCAAGATTGGCGTGGGGGATAATAGCATGAATGGGTGATAGGGAATTGTAGAGATGAAGTTCCTGCTACCCCCATCTGAAGACCAAGTCATGGGAAGTATTAGGACCTAGATACCAGATACAGACTTGTCCATGGTCCCAAGAAAGTGTCAAAGGTAGGATTGGAGCCCAGGTCTACCTGATCCTACGTCTGGCATGCTTGCATCACCTCCTGTTCTAAGACACTTAGCATCTCTGAGTCTTTTCTGTCTCATGTCTTTGTAGTCAGTCTAACATAACATGGAAGAAAGAATACAAGGATAGTAAAAAAAAAATCAAAGACTATTAAAGCAGGAAGAAATCCTGGAGATTGTCCACATCACCTCATTCTTTTTTATAGATGGGGAAAATGAGGCCCAGAGGAATTGAAGTGACTACTCAGATAATAAGTGGTAGAGCATGTACTAGAAGTCATATTCCTTGGGAGTGGATGACCCTCATTCTAACATGGATTACGTCCATAAACTAGTCCTGTCATCTATTTCCTTATCAGGAAAAAAGGGGATAAGTATACCTGTCCCTGCCTATTTTGGGGCAGCTAGGTGGCACAGTGGGTAAAGTACCAAGCCTGGAGTCAGGAAGACTCATGTTCCACTAGATGTGACCACTTAAGCCTGTTTGCCTCAGTTTCCTCATCTGTAAAATGAGCTGGAGAAGGATAAGGCAAAACACTCCAGGATCTCCACCAAGAAAACCCCAAATAAAGTCAACTGAACTGGGTGAACAATAACCAGCTGCCTGTCTTCCAGGGTTATCAGAGTCAAAATAAGCTAATGTGTGAGTAAGCTCCTAGAGAATATGTAGTATTATGCAAACGTTCACGATTATTAGCCATGTTGATTCAGACTCACCCACGCCCCAGCGTTTAGGTGAGTGACCAAGACAAATAAACATTTATTCTGGTTAGACAGAATTTGGATCTCCTTCCGAGGACTCACCGCACTAAAGGAGGAAAGGAGCTGCATGTATAATCGAAAACACTGAATAATCCAGAATTCATTGCTATTGGACTTGAAAAATTCTTATTTTGTGATTCTGCAGGTCTATATTTGGCTTAGCCTAATATTTAAATGAGTCTTCCCTCCCTGGACATACACAGACTGGTAGCTGGGAAAAATGCCCAGGAAGCCATCTGATAGATAATCCACAAAGGGGAAAGACTACATGCAAAAAAATGGAAAATAAACTCCATTTTATTCACTATGTAACTTTTGGATAGGGGAAAGGGGAACAGTAGGCAAGATATGATTCTGGGCCAATGAAATCTTTGGTTATTGTTTGTCAGGATTAAGCAAGGTTTTCTGTTACAGCAGGTGGGATTTAGGATAGACTAAGAAGTTTCTGTCAATACTTTGAGATGCTGAAAGGCAGCAAAAAAAGAAAGAAAGTGAAGTGTCCTTATCTAGAGCACTTTAAGAAAAGATGTAATCTTCGGATGACTTGGGGGAAGAGGTCCTACCCTGAGACAGGGGGATGGATGGTCTTTGCAAATCACCTTTGGGCCTAAAGAGTTCATAATGAATTAAAGGGGGATCACGGAACCTCTGCCTGCTTTTGGGATAGGGGAAAAGAAGTGGATAGAGCAGGGGGAAGATGGCTGGGGTAATTAGGATACTTGGTGTGGCATCCCCGAAATGGAGGAACATCAAATCTGCAAAGTTAAATGTAGATTCAATTAGAAATTTCTCTGAAATTTCAGATTATGGCCATTTTTTTCTGAGAGACAGAATTATATGGCATCGCAGAGAAACTGACAGGTAATTTGGGAAACTAAAGGTTCCTTGGACTCTGTAGTTAATGGGGAGTTTAGCACCAATTCCTGTGTAATTTGCACTTCTGAGAAACTACATTATTATAAAGTCAGACATCTCCAACACTTTCAACTCAGGGATCTGCTAGGCTCTAAGATGACCAGAAATGTAGAAGGACCGGGGTCAGAGGTTGCCCATTTCAATATCTGAGGCTACGTGGCTCCCCCAAACTGGCATTTGAACTAAACAGTTGAAAATTGGAGGTGACATTCAGAAGTGTCTGAAAATTATAACCCTGACTTCCTCCTTGAAAAGCTTATCTGAATCCTACCTTATCCTTTGATGAGGTTACCGAAAAAAGCACTGTGCTCTGAGCTCTTGAAAGATAACAGTCAGAGCATGTGAGGCCCAGCAGGGTCCCTGGGGGGAAAACAGTGCCGGATGTAGCAAGTGGGGGACACTAATTAAAAGGCCCAGGTTGCCTTTTGGGGGTGAGGGAAGCTGCCCCTTCCTCCTTACTTCCTCTGGTTCCTCCAGAGAAGAGATGCCCCTCACCATCCAGGTTCCTGCTAATGGGGTGGCCTCCCTTCTGCTGTCAGGGGAAGCAGCCATTTGTTCCTAAATGGGAACTGTCTGTGATGACTTGACACTTCCCCTGCTCTGTGAGTGGGTACTGGGTCTGCCGGGAAGCAAAGGGAGGGATGTGAGGGCAATAGAGGAGAATCTGGACCAAAGGGGCATCCTTCCCCATTGATGGGGCCTCCATAGACATCTGAAACCCCTCTCATCTTGCATCCTGTGTCTGTGACCCTGGAGAACAGAGGGTGCCCACCTTCTCATGTGAATCTTCCCCTAGCTACTACAACTCACAATGACCTCTCCCTTCTCGGAGCTAGGAAATGCCTTCTCTGACTATTCAAATTGGCACTTACCATCTAGTACTTTGTTGAGTCATTTGAATGTTCCTACGTGTTTGTGTTCCCTTCCTAATTTGATTTTGAGGTCCGTGAGGTCAGGGATCCCTGGTGGAAGTTTGTAGGAACACAGAAACATTATTTGCACAGGGTGAGTAGGACCAGATGGCTCATGAGTCACATCATTGGAGGGGGCTCCCAAACCGATGATCACAGAGTTGTTGAAATAAGACCTGGGGTTTGAGTCGTATCTCTGACATTTACTTGTTATGTGAGCCTGGGCATTTAACCTTTCAGTGCCCAATGCTACTCTCAGGGATTGTAAATTAGAGACTCACTGCCGGTATGCAACAGTAGAGGGAGATTCCTTACCAGGAGTTCCCTGTGGGGATGAAATCTCATATCTGGTGTTAAAAAACAAACAAAACACCCCAGCCCCCAAGAACAGAGACTAAGGCTTGTTCTCCTGCTTCCCCTATAGGGTTTTTACTTAGCACAAGTCTGAGCACCCAGTAGGCGCTTAGGGAATAATTCCTGACCAAATGTCAACATATTGTTTTTGAATAGATGCTGTGATTTCTTTGTGGAAGAGTGAGCCCCTTGAGAGCAAACTCCCTCTACCAATGTATACCAGCACTTTCAGTTTGGGTTACAGTCTTGGAAAGATGTCTGGCTCACTAACAGGTAAAGGGACTTGTTCACACAGCTAGGATCACATAGCTAGCAAAGGCAGTACTTGAACCCAGGTCTCTCCATATGACAAGTGCTAAATAAATGCTTTTTTTGTTCATCCATCCATCCATCCATCCATCTATCCATCCTCCCTCCCTTCTTTCCTTCCTTCCTTCTTTCTTCCTTCCTTTCTTCTCTTTCCTTCCTTCCCTCCTTCCTTCCTTCCTTCCTTCCTTCCTTCCTTCCTTCCTTCCTTCCTTCTTTCCTTCCTTCCTTCCTTCCTTCCTTCCTTCCTTCCTTCCTTCCTTCTTTCCTTCTTTCCTTCTTTTCTTCATTCATTCATTCCCAGCTATGGTAGCTGAATGTGTACTAGATCTGCTGGGAAGCAAAAGGAGGGATGCATGGGCAATAGAGGAGATTCTAGACCAAAGGTGCACCCTTGCCCATGGATGGGGCCTCCACAGACCTCTGAAACCCTGTGAATGCCTCACCCAGAGCTAGTTAAGTTTAACAAATATTAAATACATAAAATAATCATACCACTGTGCTAATACTGTAGGGGATAAAAAGAGATTAATAAGATGGTTCTTGCCATAAAGGGGCTAAGTAGGAGTGGGGAACCTGTGATCTTGAGGCCACATGTGGCCTTCCAGGCCTTGGGTGTGGCCTTTTGACTGAGTCCAAGTCTTACAGAACAGATCCTTTTATTCTGGAGATTTGTTCTGTGACGTTTGGATTCAGGCAAAGGGCTGCACTTGGGGACCTAGAGGGCCATATGTGGCCTCGAAGCTGAAGGTTTCCCACCCCTGAAAGGTTAGCAGGGGAGATGAGAGAGGCGCACAAATACCTACAGAACACAGACAAAAAGAGAGGTGTAAACAAATCCTACTGCAATTCAGAGGAGGGGGAGATCAGCACATCCTTGGGGGAGCCAGGAAGCTTCACAGGGCACAGGGCAGTCCTTTAAAATCAACCTTGAAGGATAAAAAGGATTTGGATAGTAACACGCCAGGCGGGGGGAGGGTGGGACATTTCCGGCTTAGGGAAAGCTGTGAATGAAGGCATGGGGGCTGCATGTGGGAAGAGCAGTTTGACAGTAGCACATACTTTCTGAATGGGAGTAGTCTGAAATATGGCCAGAAAAGCAGAGTGACTCAGGATGTGGTGTGTGGATGAGGCCAAAGGACTGAGATAAGAGATAGGCCCTTGGGAATTTGTAAGGCGGGGTCAGGAGCAAGCCAGGCTGTGGGAGGCAAGCACTCCCTAACCAAGCCTTCTCTTCAGAGAGGTAGAGCTATGCCATCCATAATCCCTTTTGCAGGAAACAAATGATATTGTACAGTAGATTGAAGATTAGACTTCCAATCACAAAGCCCTGAGTTCAAATTCCTTCCAAACTTTGATCTCCTTCCCTGTGTGACCCTGGGCAAGTCACAACCCTGATTGCCACCAAAAAAAAAAAAAAAAGACTGATAAAATACTTCTATCTTACCTAGACAATTTACTATGACTCTGAACAAATTGCTTAACTTCTCCAAACTTGAAGTAGGGATAATAATAGCACTTAATTCATAGAGTTTTTATGAAAATCAAATGAAATAATGTACACAAAGTGTTTTTCAAGCTTTAAGCGATATATAAATGTCAATTATTGCTAATTATTATTACTTGCTAAAGGGGCCTAGAAACTGGGCACTAGATATGATAGATGTGACCTAAAAATGACATTCAAAACCATATTCATTAAGGATGAGAACAATTGCAATCCACATGTAAAAGCTGCAAACTTTTCCCTCTTCTTGTGGGAAATGAAAACTTGTGACTATCTTATGACCAAGGTATTTAAAATCCCCATCAGTCGTGATGAGAAAAATGGCACCATTCAACAGGAAGGTCCTGCATAGTTTCTCATATTTGCAAAGTAAGTTATTGATGTTGAATAATTAAAAATTGTACAAAGGCTTTAGAAGACCTTGGATGTCAGATGAAGTTCTGTGTGGGGACAAGACTGCTTGAGCAATCTCATTTGGATTTGCTTCCTACTTCTGCTACTTATTAGCTATGTAAACTTGGGCAAGTCACTGAACCTGAGTCTCAAAGATCTCTAAGGCCCTTTTCAATTCTAAATCCTACTATCTTATAGTCCCATGATTTTTCCAAAGTGGGATGATTTTAATTCATTTTTTTTAATGAACTCTACTGGGTGACTTCCAGAGGCATTTCACTCAGGCCACCTCTGTGCTAACTGCCCAGTCAACATGCATCAGTTACCTCACAGAATCCAACTTTGAACCATTCATGGCTTCAATGGAGCTGCTCAACACATCTGGGCCAATGCCCACCTTGCTTGGAATTCGGTCGGCAGAGTTGATAGTTCCCCTGCTGAGCCTGTCTCTCTGTGGAGTCACCTTTGCCCCTGCTTTGTAACATTCTAGGGTTGGATTAAAATCACAGTGCAGAAAGATGGTTTGGAATGGGTCACTGATTTAGCTAGAATAGGCACAGAATTAATAAACTGTAGGCAGACTAGTAGAGAAAAGTCTCTCTGGTCAAGGAGACATCTCTCAGCCAAAAGTGAGCGATGAGAAGACATTCTATCCAAATGGTCCAGAGAGTCTCCTCCGCACAGGCATTAAATAATATTTCTTCTGATCACTCACGTAGCACAAATGAAGCTGGATCCCAGTAGGCCAATCAGCTGACAGCTGGAGGAGACTTATTCTCTCTTTTACGCTTGTCAAGTTCATGAATGTATTAAGGGATCAAGAGAAGACAGCACCAGGGCAAGACAGTACAAAGTGAAGTAGTTGGGACAAAATAAACACCATGTCCTCAGACAGAGTTGTGGTAAGAGTAGGTTTTCTGGTAGGTGTATCTAGGTAGACCAAGTCTATTTGTACCATTTCTTGTAAACCACTACCAAAGTAGCACTACTCCACAATCAGTCAGTTAATAAGCATTTAAGTACCTCCTACGTGCCAGGCACTGTATTAAGTCACAAAGACACACACACACACACACACACACACACACACACAGGCAAAAGACAGCCTCTACTCTAAAGAAACTCAGTCTAACAGTGGAAACAACGTGCAAACAAGATACTTTCTCCTCCTCTGACTTCAATAATGGTTTTCTCTCTCTTTTCCTATATTTCTGACCATTCCTTTTTGGTCTCTTTTGTTAGCTCATCTTCCTCCTACCCACTAGATGTAGGTATCATCCAAGAGTCTGTTCTGGGTCCTTTTTTCTTCTTCTTTTTTTTCATTTCTCTTATTGAGTTCATTAGACTCTATGATCTTAGTTATTATTTCTAGGTAAATGACTCTCAAATTTGTATATCTAGCCCTAATCTCTGATAAAATCTAGTCCTACATTTTTGATTGTCTGCTGGACATCTTTACCTGTATATCTCAAAGGAACCTCAAATTTAACATGTCCAAATCAGAATTCACATTTGCCCCAAAAGTCATCCCTCCCAATTTCTGTTGATGGCACCACCATTATTCTGGGCATACAGTTTCACAACACTGGGATTTACTTTGACTCTTCCCTCTTCTTCAAACCCTATGTCTGATTAATTGCCAAGTCTCATTGAAACTACCTCCATGATGTCTCTCATAGCCATCCCTTTCACTGTTCTAAGTGCTGAGGAAATAGAAAAAGAAGACAGTACCTGCTTTTAAGGAATTCACCATCTAATTGTGGAAAACAGCATATAGAGGAAAGCTCTGATTCAGGGCAGATGAAAAGACCTGAACATCATAAAGGTGTAGCTATAATAGTGATGACAAAGACTAGGAACACTTGGGATGCATTTGAGTGTTTACTCCCCACTAGCAGCCTACCACCTTTGGGAAAGGAGTGTTCATTGTTTATTAAGGTAGAGAAAAGGTGAAAGGGGAAGTTTGGGGTAGGATTGGTGGGGGAGGGTGAAGTGAAGTAGCCCACCTGGGTGCTAATTTCTGTCCAGAAATAGGCCAATAGATAGCTACACTGTTACAAAAAGCAGTACAGTATTACTCTAAGCACTTACATCGGTTCAGAGTGTCATTAAAGTAGCATAAGGAGCTCCTTCATACATTTGTGAAGCTTCACATATTTGGTCATTCATTTGAGATGCAAATTCATTGTTTGGAAACGAGATGAGCAAGCTCTTGAATCTGAATGTTATTCACACTTGAGTTTTAGTCTGTTTCAGCCTTATTACTTATTTGCTTGACCATCTGCATTGTTCCTAAAACTAACTATACTTTGAAAGATTTTTTCCTAATTTCATGTTTTTGAAGAATTACCTAGTGATGTTATAAG
>CM053588.1:112555192-112581442 GCA_028646515.1 Pseudochirops corinnae
GTATGCAATTATTTATAGCCCTTTGGGCATAGTTCCAGATTGCTCTCCAGAATGGTTGTATCGGTTCACAACTCCACCGACAATGCATTAGTGTTCCAATTTTTCCACATCCTCTCCAGCACTTGTCATTTTCCTATTTTGTCCATCTTAACCAATCTGACTGATGTAGTACCTCAAAGTTGTTTTGATTTGCATTTCTCGAATCAATAGTGATTTAGAGCAATTTTCCATATGCTTAAAGATATCTTTAATTTCTACCTCTGAAAATTACCTGTTTATATCCTTTGACTATTTATCAATTGGGGAAACTCTTTGATCTTTTGTGAGTAACTAATTAAAGATGAGGGCTACTTATGTTAAGTGAAAATGGTATAGTCACCAAGTGCTCTTAGAGCTCAGAGATGGGCTGGGATAGTCAGGGGACTAACTTCATAGAGGAAGTGGGAATGAATTTGGTTATTAAAGAAAGAGTAGGGCATGGACAACCATTAGACAAGAATTCTTGATGTGAAGTGAACAGACAATTCTAACTATAGCAGTGGGTATGGTGAGTGTACATGGTGCATGTAGGGAAATAGTGGCAGATATGGCTAGAGAGGGATGTCAGAGCTGGATTGTGGATGCAATGTAACATTAAGGAGTTTAGAGACAAAGTGCCAGATGTAGAAGGAAATAGTGAACTTAGGAAGAGAATTGGACCACTCACCTCTGAGGTACCTGATAACTCTGAGGTTCTAAAATTCTCTGGTTAGAGAGGAAGTAATAGAGATTATGGTTGGATTCTTAAGGAAAAAGGCAAAGGGAGGAGGCTAATATGGATTGTCTCTCCTGTTCCTATGTTCCTCTTTTGAACCTACTTTGGAGTAAACTGTTCTCCATTGATGATGACGATGATGGTGGTGGTGGTGGTGGTGGTAGGAGAGTACAAGAGAGGACAATCAATCCCCATTCTTCTCCCTTCATAGGAAGGCAGTGATAGAATGAAGCTCAAGGCTCATTTCCTGATTCTTGTCAGAATATCAAGAATAGCCTCAGGGAGTTAGTTATGATTGGAGCAGGAATTGGAACCTATGACTGACTTAGTTCTCCCTGTACATCTCTATCTCTTTCTCTCTGTCTCTGTGTCCCTATCTCTGTGTGTCTCTCTGTCTCTGTCTCTGTCTCTCTCTCTCTATCTCTGTCTCTCTCTCCTCCCTCTTCCTCCTCCTCTGATTTGAGTCCTCCACATAGTACTAACTTCTTGGCATAATCAAAATTGTTACTTACATTACAATCAAAATAGACTACTTTATAATATATAAAATCCCTCATTTGGGCCTCACAGAATCACTGTGAAGTGAAAGAGGGAAGATATTATCATCCCCATTTCAGAGATAAAGAAAATGATCCTCAATAAGGTTGCCAAAAGTCACACATCCATTAAGTGATAGAACCAAGGGTTGAACCCAGGGTCCTCTGACTCATAGGACAATGCTCTTTTCACTGCAAGGGAGGAAAACCCGTGGTGAGTTAGAGACAGAGTTGAATAATGATCATAAAATGAGTTAAAATTACACCTATAAATCTAGGCAAGCAATCTGATATGATGGAAAGAGCCTGGATGTAGCATTGGAGGACCTGCCTTTGAATTCTGGTTCAGTGTGATTTTGTGTTATCATTTAACCTCTCTGGGCCTCAGTTTTCTCGACTATAAAGTGAGGGGGTTTGAATAGATGGCCTACCCCAAGGTTCCTTCCAGCTCTAAGAGGTATGATCTTGCAAATAAAAAGAGTTTCTGTGCAAAGTAAGCCACTGCTGTTCTTTCCCTTACCTTAACATGCTGGAAGGAAAATACCCGATTGTCCTTCGGGGTCATTGCATTATAAGAGAGTCAGAGATACTTGGAGTTATCTCCATGGTTCTTTCTTGGGCCTCAGGAGAAACACACAGATTGGAAGTTTGGATCTAGGAAAAACTGTGGAGTTGGCAGAGTTTATTTTTGGCACTACCCTAACTCCCCCATTAGTGCTCCTCTCCCTCATCCTCATTTCCCTGTCTTTCTGCCTTCCCTATCTTGTATCCTGCTCCTCTTCACTTGCTGTCAATTAATCTGTGGCTAAGGAGTTAGCTGATGCAGCTTGAAGCATTATCCCTTCTAGTGACACTTGCATTTTCACTGGGGTCATGGAGGACTAAAATACTCTCTAACACACACACAAATACACACACACACACAATCATGGAGGACTAAAATATCCTCTAACACACACACACACACACATACACACACACAAATAGTGAAATGTAAGCGCTGTGATCTTCATTTGAGAAGGTTATGGGGGTCCAGATGCCCTTACTGATGTCCTTTGAAATCATGCTGTGTAATGCTATGTAAACCCACTCTGCTATTTGCTGAGACCAACCTGCCTGGGGGTGAATAACTTGGTCCTTAAGTGTGTGGGGAGCAGGATGCATTTTGGAAGGTGGCTCTAGAGAACTGGGTGATGAGCCAGGGAAAGAGAGACCCTCAGTGTCAGTCAGACTTGGCTGCCAACCTGGAACATCTCTGGTGCAATCTCTCCTCCGGCAGCGCCCCTCCACGTTCACTTTCCACAGCATCTATTAATGATAAAAGTCCCTGTGGTTTATAATTACCAGTTTGACAAGTTCAGGAGTTCTCTGTTAATTATTATAATTAGTTTTCACTCAGTGCGGCTTCGGGAGTTTAACAACAATATTAACAACGGGAGGACCACGATCAGGAATCAACTACAAAGAGTTGACTAGAAAGAATTCCTTCTGACTGTCACGAAAACTTATTAATGAAGGAGAAAACCATGTGCGGCTTCCCTCTGTCCTGCTTAACTCAGCTATTGGCTCTAAAGTTGCCTTAGGGGATTAAAACCAACTGTTGCTGCCTGTGCTTTCAACCCACCCTGGTTTAAAATCAACCAGGGAGGGAAAGAAAGAAGCCACTAGATGAGTAGCTGTCAGGGTCTGCCCAGCCCCTGGATACCAGAAATAGAGCAGAGGCACTGGTCAGGGAAAGAGCACAAAATGAGGCCACTATAGCTCCCTGAGGTTACTTAGCAGGGCAAGTGACTTTCACTGAGAAGGCCAACCCATGTTACTATATTGGAAACAAGTAATGGTGAAGGAATCTGGAGGAGAGCAAACCCTGGACCAAATGGTGAAATGGGTAAAGTTTGTGTAAGGGATAGATCAAAGAGATCAAAGATCCACCCAGAGGAAAGGGCACCAACTCTGGAGCCAGAAGACCTAGGTTCAAAGCCAGTTTCTGAAATTTACTACCTTTGCGATTTCACAACCACTTAACTGACTATTGCCTCTATGGAGAAGGTGGAACCCAAGTACTATTTGAGTTTGAGAGAAATGTTGTTATGGATCAATGAACCTCTGAGACCAAGGAAATGGGATGGTGGGGGTTTTACACTTTAGAATCATTTTTTACAACTTTTTACTTCTTTAAAAAGATTTTAATATTCAATACGTCCTTTTGCAGAAATCACTTACTTTAAACATTTTGGATTGAGTTCACAAGATTTTGACATATCTTCTGTAATTCTTCATCCCGAAACCACACTTTTATCACATTAGAGATTAAATATAATTATGAAGAAGTCTATTTTTCTAAGTTTGGCACTTATTATATATTGCCCATACTTTTTCAAGAGGTTATAAATCTGGTGAGTTCTTAGGTCATTGAAACATGTTCATAAAAGTTGGGTTGCAATATTCCATCTCATGTAGGAATTTTATAATTCCCAATTCTGTACCTCAGTATAGCAATGTATTTGTCAGGTTCAACATTCCTTCAATGGGATAAGAAAATCCCCCAAATATTTTTGGATGCATGGTTTACAGTCTAATAAAGGAGCTCAGATCCTACAGGCTCACTTGGACTTTTGACAGTAGTTTGGGTATAGCCTTGAATAAAAAAAATGAGTTTCAGAAATAAAAATTGCCTTTTCTTCACCTTCAGTACTCCAGTTTTAATATTGTCTTGCCAAAACATGATTTTTTTTCTTCACAGCAAAAGGTAGCAGCTATTAAAAAAAGTTCATGTTTTTCCACTATTAGGAAGCCTATTCTAGAGTGTAGAGGAAACAGTAACAACTCTCCCAGCTGCTGGATCACTCTGAAGGTCTTAGTTTATTTTATCAAGATCGATTAGTCTGTTTTGTAACAATAGGTGATTGGTGGCACAGTGGGTTCAGTGCTGAGCCTTGAGCTAGAAAGACTTGAGTTCAAATCAAGTCTCAGACACTTACTAACTGTGTGACCCTAGATGTTTAAAGTCATTTAATCTTTGCCTGACTTTGTTTTCCCAACTGTAAAATGGGAATAATAATTTTAGCACCTACCTTCCAGGGTTGTTGTGAGGATCAAAGGAAATAACATTTGTAAAGTACCTGGCATATAGTAAGCAGTCAATGCTTGACAAAATGATTTGTTAGCACTTGCTGTTTTCGACTGTACTTTCCTTTGCACTTTGCTGTGGGTGATCCTGTTTGTTGTGGGCTTGAGTGATCTTTGAAATGCTTGATATCCCCACATCCATAGCTGCTGCAATATCTCTAACAGTTATTACAGTGTGCTTTTTAAGAGCTACAACTTTTGTGGGTTTCCTAGGAATGACATTTTAAAAAAAATACAGAATTAAAAACTCAACAAAAGAAAGCCATGGACAATGAAATCCACAATTTAAATGGAAGAGAATTAACAAAAGGGGGGTGGGAGGGCATGAGTGTGCGTAGGTATGTGTGAAACTAGCTCAATACATTTTCATCTGGCCAAGGTCAGATATTCTGAATCGTCCCCCTGGCAGTAGAAGTACGTATGCTTGACCAGTTATGCAAGATGAAATTATATTAGAATGATTGCTTGTACCAAGAAATACACAGAGCACTATGTCTCTAAAAGTCTCTAAAAATTATTTGCATGTGCTACTATATTAATAATTATACATGTTATAAAACTTATTCAGATATTAAATAAGCAAATAGAAATTCAAAAGGATGAAATAATTTTTTATCTTAGGGAGCCACCAGTTTACTGAAAAAGAAGGCTTTAACAGAAATAGTTTGACATCTGTATGGAGGATGGATTGTAAAGGGGAGAAACTTGAGCAGGGAGACCAATTAAGAGGCTCTTGAAACAGTCCCAGGCAAGAGGGGATGAACAACTGATCTGGGGTAGTGACAATGTGATCAGAGAAGAGCAAATGGATATGAAAGATGTTATGGAAGTAGAGCTGGCAAGATTTGGCCACTAATTTGACATGAGGATGAAGGAAATGGGAGGAGTTTTGGAATGGGGTGGGCTAGTTTTGTTGGAAATGAGTCCACGACTGGTTCTTGTGGGGAGGGTGAAATATGACACATCTTACTATTCTCAAACACCCCTTGGGATCCTGCCATAGCTCCATTGTAGTCATTGCATGGCTCCAACTTTGGAGACCACTGTTCCTGAAGAATTGTGTTAATCCAGAAAGATGACTAATGGTGGGAATTTTAGGCAACATGGGACACTAGTGGGGAAGATGTTGGGGACTTGAGATGAAAGGGAAAGATGAAAGTCTATTTTATGTCCCTTACATCATATAATATGCCTTCTTTGGCACAAAGAGGAAAAAGTAGGAAATTGAATGAGAGACAGAGTCAAAACTTTAAGAAGATGGGTTTAAGATAATCAGCTACCTATGTCTTTACAGGACTTCTTGTTCCTATAAGCTTTTTTTTTTTTAAAAGGGATCCTGATTTCACAACTGTGCCATGTATTCCCCTATAAGGAACTGTTTTCCATCTCATTCATAGTCAGCCTACTTGAAGATAGGAATCTTCAAAGACCTTTTGTAATCACTTCTAACAAGCACCTCGAATATACTTCACAGGGCCTTCAAATTGGTTTCTTCCTTTATCCAAATGTGGTATAGACATGAAATTCCAGTAATTCTTTTTATTGGGATTTTATCTGATAAAGTTACCAGCACTTAGAGCATGGAGTTGTCATTTCATAGAGTGGGGCCATTTTCATTGAGCAGCAACTGAATCAGGTAGATGATTATACATCAGACCATTCATCCAGGTGGATTAAGAGATGACATATATTTCAAGTCAGAGGAAAACGTGGTGTCAGAGAAAACATAACCAATAGCAACTGAAACTGGCATCAACTTCTGATTAATATGGCTCAGGTTGGCTGCTGGCATTCAGTAGGGGAGGAGACAGGCCATGGATGTGACTATACTGATGGACTCCTCTGCCCTGGGCAGACAACTCAGACATGAAAGAAAGCTCAGAAGGATGGAGTTCTGTTTTCTTGACATCATCATTGCCTTCATCTCTTGATCACAGCTGACATTTATCTAGAGCATTCAGATTTTTAAAGCCCTTTACATACATTATCTCATTGAATTTTCACAACAAACCCATCACGGTGCAGGTGGTACAAGTTATTATTTTCAGCATTTTACTGACAAGGAAACTAACGTTCAGAAATTTTGTAAAGTGATTCTCTGAAGATCACACAGCTAGTATGCAGTAAAGTTGGACCTTAACCTGAGGCCTCTGTCTCTTGCTCTGCATAGGAGCTGCTGAGTTCACCAGACTCCCAAACTAGGCAACTTGTCTTGCTTCCTGACCTCACTACCAGCCCAGCCTCCAGCTATACTTTCTGAGTTCCCTTCTAGAAAGAGCAAAATAAATGACATCATGTTCCTTTGCTGTATCCTTCAAAGGTGAGCTCTTACTCTGGGGTTTCACTGTACTGGCTGGTGAGAACCCACTAGAAAAGGAGTAGGGGAACCCGTGACCTTGAGGCCACACATGGCCCTCTATGTCCTCAAGTGCAGCCCTTTGACTGAATCCATTCTTGACTGAACAGATGCGGACAAATTGTTCTGTGAAGTTTGAATTCAGGCAAAAGACCACACTTGAGGGCCTAGAGGGCCATGTATGGCCTCGAGGCTACAGGTTCCCCACCCTTGCACTAGATTAAACTGACCAAAGACCAGGCTTCTTCATCTTAACCACTTTCTACCGTGTTACAATATTCTCATATCTAGCCAGGTTGTTTTGAGGACACCAGGGAGACAACAAATGTTTATTTTTTAAAGAGACATAAATATAAATAACATACCAACTACCAATCAATCATGGGAATACATCCACTGGTCTAACTGAGCAGCTCCAGTCAGGGAACAGACTTCCAATAGGCTCACCGATCCCTCCCCTCCATTGAACGCCATTACTTCATCTTCCCCAGTGGAAGTGTTCCAAGTAAGATAAACTGCCCAATCATAGTCCTGCCCTAGCCCCTCATAAATTCCCAAACAGAGCCATAATTAGTAGTTCTGATCCTTGGGGTAAATTCATTCTGCCTTAGTTGTATTCAGACTTGCTGACTCATGGGAATTGAGGGAGGGAAGGTTTGCAAGAGAAAACAGTTTACCCAGTAGGAGTGGTCATGCTGGTCCATCCCTGGGTAGAAAGAGAGGAGGGAATGTGATAGGTCGAGGAGAGGACAGGGCCCTTATAATTGAAGATAGGTCTAGGAGAGGTGAGGCAGTCTTGGTGTTACAGATGGGATCCCCCTTAGGAAGGAAACACTCCCTCAAGTGGGCACGTTGGGACAAAGGTCACTCTAACTTAGGTGTTGTTTTGTCCCCATCCCTTCCCTTGGCAGGCACCCTACTCCTCTGAGTTCTCCTCTTCTCTTTGACAACTGCTAGGAATCGGCCCAGTTGCAGTTCAGACAGAAATACACATATATATTTAGTCCCTTTTTTTTTAAACATTTTCCACACCTTTTGCTCAGAAATGGCACAGCTGGGGAGGTCTTAAGACTTAGTGATTAACTTTCCCCGAAAGCCAGAGCTCCTGGGAATACACAGCAAGACACAATAGGCTGAGCAAATATTAGACAAATATCAATTTTCTGCATTGCCCACTTTGCTGGAGATGAATGGATTGACTTTTCAAACACTACAAGAGCGAGCCAGCAAGGCTGGACTCAAGATCAACATCACTTGACTTTCTTTCCTTTTTCTCCCCTCCCTTTCTAATTTCTAGTGCAAACGTATACAAAATATTTATCTAAAATACGGAGGAGATTGGAGAGAGAGGCAAGCTGTGCAAATAATTAGCTAGCTGAGGCTATTTCTCACCTGAAACAGGGGACTCTAGACTTTTTCATTTCCGTGCTGCTTCTGAGAGAAGGGCAGTATTCCAGGCACTGCTGGTCCCTACCCCTGCCTCTTGGCCCCTATGGACAGCTAGGGATGAGCTTCTCCGCCAGAGCAAGTTGCCATCTAGAACCTTCTCAGGCTATACCTTTCAAGATTAGGAGGTAATTTGTTGGCTGAGAAACTCACAGAAATAGAGACTGTACAATCTGTCAAATAGGAACAGAATTTGCAGGAAGATTTTAGGTTAGATATAAGAGAGAACTTTTTGGCAGTGAAGAGTGTTTGAGTCTGATACTGGTGGGGGTTGGCAGGGTGAGTTGTAAAATTTCCTTCCCTTTTCCCTTCAGAGTCATCAGTGACCTCCCAGTCACCAAACCCAATGGCCTTGGTCTTATCATTTTCCTTGGTCTCTCTGCAGTATTGGATGCTAATGCCTTTTTTGTGGATGTTCTTTTCCTCTTTGCATTTTCTGAAATGCTCTTTAGTGGTTTTCCTCCTGTCTTTCTAATGGATTCTTTTCTGATTATTCTTCCTCTTATTCTCTAAGTATGGTTATCCCTCAAAGCTCTGTCCCCTGCCCTCCTTTCTCTCTATATTCTTTTCCTTGATGGTCAAAGATTTAGGGCAGGAAGATAACCCAATGGTCATTTAATCCAATCCCCTATTTTATATATGAGAAAGCTGAGGACTGGAGAGGTTAGATAACTCAGGATCATTCATCTAGAGCTAGAAGAGATTTTAAAGAGGTCAGTCCCTTCATTTTACAAATAAGGAAACTGAGGCTAAGGGAGTTTAAGTGATTTGCCCAAGGTCAATGAGATAAAACAATGTCAGAGCTAGAATTTGAACCCAGGTCCTCTGACTCTAAAAATCTAGTGCTTTTTTGCACCATGCCATGTTCCCTTTTAGACCTTCAATAAGCACTTCTATGTAGATGACTTCCAGGTGTGTCTAGCTTTGCCTTCTCCCAGGAATTGCAGCTCCTCACTTTCAACTTCATATTGGAAAGTCCCACCTGGACTCTCCACTGATACCTCAATTCAACCTTCTCCACCTTTTCCTGGACATGTAGATTCCATAACTACAATAGATGTTAATGAGGGCAGTAGTAGAGTAGAGGCAATAGTAGGAGCTTTCCCATTGAAAGAAAAGTTCAGGAGAAAATTAAAGTCTGAACTTGGCCATACCCAATTGTGCTTTAACACTTGCATGGACCAGGAGAGTAGAAATTTGAAGCCTGTTCTGAGTCAATCATTCCTAAACCTCAGGCTTTGTTGCCTGCTGGCTTCCCTGGACAAAACCATATACCTGGGTTTGACCTGGCCCTTTTCTCAGACATGGCTACTTTTCTGTTGGTCTTTTCAATGCATGTTCAGCAATCCCTGATGTTGAACTTGGCTTTGGCATCAAACATTACTATTCCCCAAACCTTTAAGTTATCAGACCTCAAGCCCCAGTCACCCATTTCTTCTTGCCTCTGCTAGGATTCTGTGCCCAGTCTTATGCCACAACTTGCTCCAGAATGTCCCAAGTGAATCCTCACCCTTACTTTCCACTTCCTTGGAAAGTTTGCAGACAGCACTGTGGTTCCAGAAGAGCCAAAGCTTCATTGAGAGATACCAGGGAAGGACATTCCTCTCTTCTTAATTTCCCTAATTCAAACACAGAACCACATCCTCCCAGTCACTCAGACTCAATGCCTCCCAGCCATTCTTGACTCTTCCCTATCCTTCAGAGACTCCTTCCTCACATTGACAAGTCATGTCAGTTGTTCTTTTTTTTCTTTTTAGAGGGGGAAAGGCAGGGCAATTGGGGTTGAGTGACTTGCCCAAGGTCATATGGCTGGCAAGCGCCTGAGACTGGATTTAAACTCAGGTCCTCCTAACTTCAGAGCCAATGCTCTATTCACTGTACCACCTAGCCACCCTATGTCAGTTGTTCTTTCTGGGGGTCCTGGACCTGTGATTGCACTGGCATAGGAACTCACAGTAAGAAAGTTCCCTTTACCAATTTGTATCCTGAAAGTTACAGTGACTCATTCAGGGTCACACCAACTAAAATAAGATTTAGAACCCAGGTCTTCCTTAAGCTTAGATCTCACCAAATCACTACTTCACATGGCATCTCCCGTGTCAGACCTGTCTCCATTATCTCTTGCATCTATTTACTCTATTCTCCACTCACATTACCATTGGTTCAAGCCCTTATCGCCTCTCCCAAGGATTGTTCTAAGAGCTTTCTGATTAGTTTCCTAACCTCTTGCCTCTCCCCCTCAGACGCATTGTTGAGAAGCTACAAATATTATAATTATTAAATGATAAGTGATCATTAAATTCACGATATATATAGACAGCAGGTAAAAACGTACATGCTCCTACTCCCCAGCTCAGGTCAGGACAATGGACAGGTCTTAGAAAAAATAGCAACAGCTAAGCTAGGGGACTGGATTGATATACACATTTATGTTGTTATAGTATAGCATTCAGTTTCTTTCTTTTCAAAAGAGTGGCACTTCCAAATAAAGTCCACAACTCTCAGATATGGCATGGAGCTCAGAAGGCAGATGGTGAAATTTTGTCTCCAACATCAAGGGGAGTTGAAAACAACATTAAAATAAAAAGATTTAATTTTTTTCTTTGTGAACTTAACAATCATCAGCAAATTCGAATACTTCAGTACAGAAATGATTGTATACAAAACTGAATTTATATTAGGCACATGTTGTTTAAAAAAAACAAGTAGAGGGGTATTGAGGTGGCACAGTGATAAAGGACTGACCCTGGAGTCAGGAGACCCTGAGTTCAAATGTGATCTTAGATACTTAACTAGCTGTGTGACCCTGGGCAAGTTATTTACCCCTGCCCCACCCCAAACCCCAAACTAACAAAAAACAATCCACAAAAACCCCAAGTGTATATGAAGGTAATACCCTTCATTTCTTTCCTTTTCCTTCTTTCCTCTCGCTTCCCCACTTTAGCTCATCTCTGTCTCTGTTACCCTTCCTCAATGCTCACTAGACCAAAGTCCTTCCTCAACATGTGAGACTTTCCATAATCTGTTCCCACCCTTCCTCTTCAGCCTCATCTTATAGGGTTTTCCTCTTCACAAGCCCGGCCCACCTCAGGGCATTCCTTTCTCCCAATCACCATTCCCCTAAAGACATTCCTCTTTCTCAGCTGTGTACCCTTGTTCAGACCATTGTCTGTGCTTCTGTTGTGATCCCCTAGATCTCCCCTTATGGATACTGTACTCATCCCTTCAAGGTCCAGCTCAGATATCACCTCCTCCCTGATGCCAGCTCTAGTGACTCCAGTCAGCAGTAATCCTTTCCTACCTTACTCTGGAATTCCTCTAGCACTCATTTGTTCTAATCATGGGCCTTCTCAGAGGCAGCAAGGTAGTATAGTGAATAGAGTGCTGGGTTTAAACCTGGCCTCAGACACTTAACTGCATGGAACTCCAGATAAGCTATTTAATGTCTGTCTGCCTCAGTGTCCTCATCTGTAAAATGAGGGATAATAATAACAGCTACCTCCTGGGGTTGTTCTCAGGATAAAATGAGCTATTTGTAAAGTGATTAGCATAGTGCCTGGCATGTAATAGTCACTGTACAAATGCTAGCTACTATTATAACATTATTGCCTGGGATTATAGATATTTGTGTGCCTGTATTCCTGACTAGATGCAACTCCTTAAGGGCAGATATCATGTTTTTCCCATGTTTTTGTCATCCTTAACACTTTGCATTGACTGGGCACTTAGCGTCCTATAGTGGGCAGAGCACTAGATTTTATTCCTGAAATCAAAGCCTGGCTCTAACACGTAGTAGCTATGGGACTCTGAACAAATACTTTCACCTCTCTGAGCCTTAGTTTCTTGACTTGTAAAAATGAGGAGATAATGTTTCCACCATCTGTATCTTGGGGTCATCATAAGGAAAAGATTTTCATAAAAATTCTATATAGGTGAGAGTGCTATTGATTAAATGACAAACATATGCTTTTGTGTGGCTTACTTCTTTCCTTAAATATTTCATGTATGAAGGTAAAGATGAATAAAGAAACAGAATTTTTCTTTCCCTGAAGTGGAGATCCTGGGGCTTGAAAGAGTGGACAGGGACTGCTTTTGCCCACATTCTCTCAGACAATGAAATATATAATCACATTCCTAATCCAGTCAGATTGGGTGAGTGCTGGGAGCCCCACTGTGGCCCATTTTCTGGGACACTCCATCAGCAATTTCAGTGGCTCCTCACCCTTACATGCCTGATCCAGTAAGAAGATGAGCAATAGTGAACTGACTTCAAGTTTTACCAAGATTAAAAATTCCTGGAGAACCTGTCCCTCCAACACTCCTTCAAAAAGCACTTCATTTACTCAAGAGCTAAATCATGGGTGCAAATATTGCCAGAGAATAGACCAGGAAAAGGATTTCTTATTAGTCTTTGTTTCACATGGCTGTAGACACTAGAATTTGACAATGTCATTTTTCCTAAAGGAAGAAGAGGAGTTTTTAATCTTTGTCCCGGAAAGGGGAATGACAAGGAGCCCACAGGCAGCCAGGACTGGAAGAAGTACCATGGCTTCTCATCATTAGAAAAATGAAAGTATACAGACAGAAATGTAGTTTTCCTTCATAACTGTATCCTGTCAACTAAATATTTCATTTGGACCTAATGCTTGAGCCAAATGAGAATCTTGAGCAAAACGGCACTATTAGAATACACTTAATTATTGATTCAGCCAGGCAAAACATAAAGAAGCCAGGCAGTGATCTAATTCCCCTTATCAAGCATCTTGAGTGCTAATATGCACTTGAACAGCTGCTATTATCGAGAGAAGTCCATGGCCTGCAGCTGGGAAATGTATAACCTCACACCTGGCAGAGGGAGCCAGATTGAAGGAGGCAGTGGAAATGCACCTCTCTTCTCCTCCCCCTCCCCCAGCTCTGACATTCTTTGAATTGTTGAGGCAGGGTGTGGGGGTACCATTATCACATGGTACCAGAAAACCAACTACCCCTCTTGTCCCAATACAACCCCTCTTCCCCACCTTAACTATGGAGAACGAGATAGAGAATTCTGCCAACCTGTGGTTTTCAGGGGGAATGGGTAGAAGAGATATGTGATTCTGAGCCCAGTTCTTCCTTCTCCAACAATTTCCCAACTAGTATGCTTTAGACTATTGAAAAAAAAAAAAACCCTCACTAGTGTTTCTCAGTATTCTGGATTCTTTCATTTGTTTGTGTCGTTGTTTTTAACATATAAGAGTATCTGGGTTGTATAGGTACTAGAAAAAGACTAGTTCCTTTATAGTGTGAGCAGCACTCAATTCTCACCTGTAACTCTGAGAAGCTGTAGCATAAATAGCAGTCACAACCTATAAACCACCTCGACAGAAAGGCTAAACCAAGTTGAGGATAACCAAACCAGGTTGAAGGTAACTTATAAGCCACAGATCTGCTGGTGAGTTAGAGGGGTGTCTACCCTAAGCATGTGAAAATTTCCCTGGTGGAATGGACAGATAAGAACAATTTGTTCCAATGGTCATGAAGGCAGCTGAAGCAGGTGCTGTTGAGTACTTAAGAGCTTCGCCAGATATTAAAGACGCCAAGGTCATCCACTGCATCCTAAGCTTTAGCTTCAGTCATCCTGACTTTTGTCTTGCCATTGGACTTGGATGACTCTTGAAGACAGAATGAGACTGGTGACTTTGTGCAGCTCTGCCTCACTTAAATCCAATTCACACACAAGTCTGGACCTTGTGATGTCATTGGCTTTCTTTGAAAACGGGACAAACAACAACAACGAGTGTCCCTGGGAAGGTAGAGTTGATCTGGAGACCTCTGAACAGTGATTTTCCCCCAGCCCAGTTTATGGAATTATAGAATATGAGGGGGTAGAGGGAAGAAGTAATGGAAATAATGAGGTATTAAGTCCTTTAGCAAAGTGTAAATAGGTATTTATATTGTTAAGTCTTTAGGAGGTATAAAGATGTTCTCTGAAAAACTCTTGATGGAATTAAAAGGAAGCTAACCATTGCCTATCCAAAGACCTAGCTGCACCCCTGGCAGCCCGTTAAAAAGCAAGACACACTCTCTAGGGATCAGTTGAATCATGAGACATCTCTAAGGAACATGGGCTCTGTTGGCCAAGAAGCGAGCTAGTTCTAGCTGAAAAAAAATTGAGCTGCAGAGAGCATCAGGCCCAAAGAGTCTACCCTACAGAGAAGCTATGCACAGGGAGAAGTATGAGAACTCTATGAGAAGCAAAAGGTCATTAAGGCCTTGAAGCGCTAGAAGTGTGAGTTAACTAGGCCAAAAATGTGCTCCGTGGATTTGACTCTGTGTATATGTGCCCAATCTTCCCACTGATTCTATGTAGTACATTTGTGGGATGGTGTGCTCTGGGTTAATTGGGGGATAATGTTCAAACTATGCCATTTCCAGTGATGCCTTTGCTTTGAGCTTTGTCAGCACATTGATTGTTAAAGGCAAATGTGCTTGCAAGAGCTCATGAACAGTAATAGTTTTAGGAGTGTGGGCCTCTTTCCTGTCCCACTGTCCCCACCCCACTCCCCACCAGCTCCCTTCAATGGTAGTCATTCCCTGGGGCCTGAACCTATGAATAAGAGTTGAGTGGTGGCTCGGAGGCAATACTACAATGGAAAAAATGGAGAATATTAATCCATATTTAACAATTGAAAATTTAGTTCAATTCAACAAGGATTTATCAAGTGCTAATGATATGCAAGGCACTATATTAGGATACCATAAGTAGGTGGTACAAATGTTAGCCTTCTTTTACAGATGAGTAAACTGAGACTCAGAAAGTTTTAAGTGAGTTACACTCAATTAATAAATAGCAAAGCAGAGGTTTCGATAAGTGGGACTTAGTATATGTTCAACAAAATAAGATTTGAGTAAGATTAAACTTTTTGGAGGATAGTAATTGATGTATATTTCATTTCTCTAATAGATGGCAAATTCCATAATGACAGGGACTATTTCTTGACTAAACTTTGGTTCAGGTCCTGGAACAATTCTCTGCACATATTTGAACACTGGAAGGACCTGTAATTTCTTCAAGTTAGATATCTTCACCAATTATAAGAACACAGCCTAAGTTTTGGCAGACAAGGGCTAGGGAGTGGTCTGTGGAACACAGATGTTAATTGATTTCCCTAGAATTACATAGCTGGTGAGCCAAAAACTTGGAATCTGAATCTAGCTCGCATTGACTAACCCTGTCTCCATTATACCATTCTGCTTCTTGTCTATACAGAGTAAGTCCTTCATCACTCTGTTTGTTAAATTGCTATCAGATAAGGGTTTTGAACCTGAGTTCAGGATTCTGTGCATTACTCTCTGCCTGGATGTGATGATGACTACCATCACAGAGAGCAGAGAAGGGAAGATGAAGATGTATGTGTTGTATATGTGTACCCACTTATAATGGGTGTGTAACTTAAAAAGTTTGAGAGACAGTTTTTGGGTAATTTGTCATTTTATTAATAAAGTTAGTGTATTATTAACAAAAGAGGTCAGTGGTACTCTTTAATGTCAAAGACCCCTCATTGTGGTGGGCCCACAGTTTATATGTCCTTGGAAGAGTGGGTATTTCTGAGGGTGGCAATCTACTCTGGTTAACAATTAATGAGAGAATAAATATTACAATGAGAAGTGGGCTATATGACAATGAAAGTCTTGAGGTACATGACACTGAGCACCCAAATCTTAGTCAAACAGATTAATCAATTTCCATATCACCTGTTTGATCATTTCCCCAGACCTATCTGAGTAAACACAATGAGCAGGAATCTACCCATTCACCTAAACTTTGAATTTCTGTACTGTCTGATTAGATTTTAGCCACCCTGACTGGGTAAGTCTTTGAGAAAGCTTTCCCACACTTACTGATTTCTGGATGCGGAAGTAGAAAAGGAGAAAAAGCTTGATCTTGATTCAATAATTAGTTGTTAATACAAGAGAAAAATAATAATTTCTCTCATTGGGCTTTACACTGAATATAGTTGGGTATAGCAGGTGTGAATTGACAAATGTCTGAGATGCTGTGGTTAGTCTGTATGTGTCATATGGACTGAGATCACTGAAAAATACTGTTCTGTCTATTCTCTCTGCTATGGGCTCTAGCCCCCAGTGATGGTGCTCCCCTAATTGTAGGCAGTTCTTGGCACCCCAGTTCCATTAAACCACTGATAGTCAAATTGGATTTTACAAAGGAATATTTACTTCAATGGTAAAATAAAAAATCTATAAACATACTCCCCAACACTTCTTCTATGTGGCTTACAATCTTAGTCGGCCCTGTATTCATTCATTCAAAAGATATTAAGTCCCTATGACATGCAATAAAGTTGTTCTGTCTCTCTCCTCAACTTAAAAAAAAAATGTGTCTTGGACTTTGTTCCCCGGCTAGGCTGAATGTTTCTTGAGGGCAGGGGCTATTTTATTTTTAAGTCTTAATTTTTTATTTTTTATTTTTTATCTTTTAAGTCTTTATTTCTAGTCTGTCCCTTTACAGATTCTGCAAAAGAATGTGCTATAGCAAAATTATATATCTGTATTGGTGTTGGTACTACTCCTATCCACTAGAATGTAAGCTTCATGAGGCCAGGGAGAGACCATGTGTTGTTAAAAAAAAAAAAAAAACACCAAACATTTCTAATTGAACCCAGTGGGTGGTTACTCAGGACTACTGAAAACCTAACACTGGAAAAGTCTCCTACAGTTGTATCAGGCAGTGACAGAGTCTTCGTGTTGAGAGGACAGAGTATTGATCAGATTACCTCTGCGAATCCTTTCCACATGCTAGGATCCAATAAGAACATCTTACATCTCTCTCACTTCCAGACAGGATCTGAGCTAAACCAAGCCAGACAGGTTGTACCCTTCATAGGATTTTTTTACTCACAACACATAGATTCTTGCTGTTGTGATTTTGCACATTGTTGTCCCCTCACCTGAAATGCATCCTATTCACCCCAAATCACCGCCTCTAACTAAACAAATCCTTCCTATCCTTCAAGCGCAAGGTTCACCTGTTCCTTAAACCCTTCCTGATTATTTTACCGATCTCTCCACCATCAGATCTTCCTCCTATCTTGTCTCTCAGCACCTATCTTTTCATTATGCACTATTTTTAATTGTTCATTGTTCTCCAAGTTTTTCATCTGTTATTTCTCTCCCATGAACTGGATTTTAATCTTCTTGAGGTAAAATATCATATCCTTTTCTTCTTTGAATCCTATGAAATGCCTAGAACAAGTGGTTTCTTGGTAGAATACTCGTTGAAAACTGAAAAACAAGTGACTATTGCATTATTAAGGTGAAAACCCTCCTCTGGCATCCAGCAGTGTTTCTAGTCAGAAAGTTCTTCTTTATATCCATCCTGCTGAACTTTAAGACAAATTCTTCTATATTCAGAGAATCCCCCTGTCTGTAATGGCTCTTCTTAAATTTGAAGGTGGTTATTAGAATCTCTTCTCAGACTCCTCTTTCTCTAGGCTAGACATTCCCCTTCCTGTAGTAATTCCACCAAGACTCTAATTTCTCTTTTACCATTTTCATTATGCATCTCTGGATCCTCCACATCTTTCAGCTAGAATAAGACTAATACTAATAATAACTGGTATTTAGGTAGCACTTGGAAATTGGCAAAAATTATTGAATATGTAACAGTAACTACCCTAGCCCCACTACCTGAAGGCTAGGTATGTAACATTTCACCTCTCCTCCAGGGTTCTTCAGTCTCCTTAAGGAGAGTTAGGGAGTCTAGGCTCTCTGGTATTGCCTCTAGCCCCTCATTGATTATGTTCCCCCAACTGTCGGAAGTTCTTTACACTTTAGTTCAATTTAACCACTAATAGTCAGATTAGATTTTACAAAGGAATATTTACTTCAAAGGTATAATCACAAATCAAAAAACATACTCCCTAACACATAGGTCATAATCCCTCCCACTGTATATCATTCATGCTCTGGGGACAGGAAGGGGATTAGGTTTACAGTTTAGTTTAGTTCCTATATAGCAATCCCAAATTCTAAATCTGACCCCCCCCCCCCCAAGGCCTTGAGTTACAGGGGCCCTGGCTTCTCAGGGCTTTCCTGCTAGGTTGGCCACCTGCAACATCCAGCTTGGAATCCTGACTTTAAGGTCACTGTAGTTCAGTGATCACAGGTCCAGTTGGCATTCTACCTCCTGCCCCCAAAACCAAGGACAAACAAAATGGAACAAACAGACATCCCAGACCCTTTTGGGAGGCGTTATGGGGCCTAAGAGGGAAGTAATAGCCCTTCCCTTCTTACTGGTTCAATTCATGGCACCCACAGTGTGAGTGAATCTTCACTTCCTCTGGACTCCAAATAGGAAAGAGTGCATAGAAAAGAGATTGAGACCATGCAGTTTTAAAGATGCAGTTTCTTCTGGCTTTGTAGCCAATCAAAGGAGACTACTCCTGCTCATGTGGTAGGGGAACACAAGGATGTCTTTTTCCAGCATCAGGGTGCCTCCATGTTAGGTGATCTAGGCATGCTCCAACACCCTGTCACATAGATATTACCTATTTTCAATCCATCAGTTGTTTATGAGGTGCTCACCACATGCCAATCACTGTGCTAGGAACTGGAAATAAAAGGCCAAAGGCTGTAAAATCCCTGCATTCAGAGCTTACATTCTATTGAGAGGAACAACATAATATACTGAACACACACAAAAATAAATACAAAATATTACAAGTAATTTTGTAAGGAAGGGGCACTAGCAACTGAGAGGAGAGAGGGAGGGATGAAAAACCTCCAAAGGAAGTGATGCTTTAGCTAAGCTTTGAAGGAAGTCAGGTGTTCTAGACAGAGACAGGAGATGAATGTTTGTGTATGAAAAACAATGAATAGGCCAGTAGAGTCCACGAAAAGGGGTGATGAGTAGTAAGTCTGGAAATGGAGACTAGTACCGGACTGTAAAGAACTTTAAACACCAAATGAAGGAATTCATGTTAGATCCACTGAAACCACTGAAGATTTTTGAGTAGGGGAGTCAAATGGTCAGACCTGTATTTTAGGAGTATCACTTGTGATTAGAATATCACATTTGAGCCCTACCTGGGAGGTAGGTAAAATGGGATATCGCTATCCCTATTAGGGGCAGCTAGGTGATACAGTGGATACAACGCCAGGCCTGTTGTTAGGAAGATTCATCTTCCTGAGTTCAAATCTAGCCACAGACACATACTAGCTGTGTGACCCTGGGTAAGTCACTTAACCTTGTTTGCCTCAGTTTCCTCATCTGTAAAATTAACTAAAGAAGGAAATGGCAAACCATTCCAATATTTTCACCAAGAAAACCCCAAATTGGTGTCACAGAGTCAGAAACAACAACAACAAATCCCTATTTTTCAGATGGAGAGACTGAAGCTCAGAAACATTAGGTCACATAACCAGTGAGCTTGGGAGAGGGGATTTGAACCTAAGTTTTCACTCCTTCAAATCCAACACTCCATCGACTCTACTTTACTGTTTCTCTGACTACAGAATGTAGATCAGGACAGGCTAGCCCAAAGTGGCCTGGCAAACAAAGCTAGGACAGAGCTTTAGAAGACAATTTAGTGAAGGGAGTACAAAACCTGGGGAATCCTGGAAACATGTATTTTTGCCCGAGGGCTCCATTCTGCCTACTTGGAAGGTCTGGGGCACAGAAGGCGTCATACTTTTGCAAGTCTTTCTGTCACCAGCAGGATCTGTAGCTGGCCCCTGCCCTCATCTGAACACTGACCTTGCTATCCTCCAAGAGCTCTGTGGTCTTGTTTGGGTTTATTTGTGTGCTGGCATAAAAGGGCTCTGCTCCACGGAGGCCAAAGGGACAAGCCAAACACACCTGTGTCTGCAGCATGAGAAAGACAACAGCTTTGGAAAGATAGAGGAAAGAAAATAGGAAATCAATAGCGTGTGAAGACAAGGTAGAGCAATTAGGCCCAGGAACTTGGCTCCTAAAGGTGCCCCACAGTGAGTATTTCCAAATCTGAGGCTGGACTTGTACACTTGTACAGTTCCCCAAGATTCTTCATGAACAACCACTCCCAACAAGCCCTTGGATAACCAAGACTGATGCCTAAGGGCTATGGAAGTATGGGTCCCCAAACCAGTATTTGAGAAATTGTGCCTATAGGTCAATTTAAAATGAACCCTTTTTCCAATGAAAAAAGATCATTTCCTTTTGCCCTTACACATATGGTTGTTCATAGGTCAGAGAGGAATATAGGCAAGGTCAGAGGATAGTGACCTATCCAAGAGGCATCTCTCCTCGGGGGCTTCTGGGGGGAAAGGCAAGACATGAACTTAGTTCTCAGGGAGGACTCTGACCCACTATATTCCACTGCAGATTTTCCTCAGCAATTTCCCCACCGTCCAAAAACCAATGAGGTCTGACCTTGCAAGATGGGATGCGCTCCTAGCCCAGAGCAGTCTGAGTGCCATCTTGGATAGAACTATTCATAACCCAGGCACAGACAGACCCTTTAGCGACACTGCTGCCGGTGGGTTATTACTTACAATGTAGTTAGTGTCGCTTAACAGAAATGGATGAAACTCAGGGATGGAGAGGGGATCTGGCTGAGATAAAAATAAGTTATAGTGGTGAACTTAGTTTCTAGCTTATGTGTGTGTGTGTGTGTGTGTGTGTGTGTGTGTTGCAGGGGGAGGGAAATTCTTACTCACGCCAAGCCCGTGTCATTTGATGCAATTGCTTTTGAGGCAAAATTTCCAAGATTAAAGAGCCAAAGGGGATGGAATTGGATGGAGGAATGAATCACTCATGGGGGGGGGGGGAGAATAAAGAAAAAAAGGAGAGATATAAAGATATTTTTAAAAGTGTGTGTGTGTGTGTGTGTGTGTGCATGCGTGTGAGAGAAAGAGAGAGAGAGAGAGAGAGAAGGAGGAGCATCTGGGGTCATGAGGAGGGGAGAGATTGGCTGGGCAGATATGTGTGTGTGTACACTTAGAACTTTTTTAAGGACCAATTTCCAAAGAGAAGGCCCAGCTCTTCAACTTTAAGGGTTTTCTTAGCAGTCTTCAAAGCTCAGACAATCCCTCCCTAAAGGACCATCAAAGGGAGCCCTGGCTGCCTCTGATGAGATATTTTAAAATTGTGAAGTTCTAAGTCCAGTGATTATTTCTTTTCCCCTTACATTAGGGAGCTTCTCACGATTACCTGTGGGGATCTGACCTGAGTCCCAGAGAGCTTGGGATAATAGTAATAGCAATAACAACAACAACAACAATTATTATTACTGCATCTCAGATTTCTGGTCTAATTTAAAGTCTGTAACTAACTTTACTCACAGAAGGTCTGTGAGGAAGGTAGTAGAAGCATTATCACTCTCATTTTATAGACAGTAAAAATTGGGAAGCAAGTTGAAGATTCCAGATGTTAGAGATAAGGAGTGCATATATTGAAAGCATGGTAGATAGATTCTGTGAGTAAAAGCGGGCAGAACATTAGGCAATCAGTCCATCAACAAACATTTGTTAGGTACCTACTATGTGCAAGGTCCTGTGCTGATAGTCTGTGTTCAGGGCATAGTAATTTGTCCATTTTGCCTTCAATATGGAGGGTACTTAAGTGTCAACAAAGTGAAAGAAAAGATAAAAGAAGGAGGGTAGAATAATATTGGAGGCCCTTAAATGTTAAGTTAAGATTAGGTAATAGAGGCAATATACCAAAGGCTTTTGGGCAGAGGTTGACATGGTCAAACATGAGTCTTAGGAACACTATTTTGACACTGTGTCAATGGATAGATTAGAGAAGGGAGAGTCTATAGGCAGAGATGTTGATTAAGAGACTTGGAACAATCCAGGTGAGAGGTGATAGGGGCCTGGACTATGGTGGCAGTCATATGAATTGAGTCAAGTGGATGAATGTGAGCAATGTTGTATAGACAGAATCAACAGAACTTAAGCGACTGGTTTGATAAATGGTGGGGGTGGGGGACAGTGAGAAAAGAAGACAAAAACAACTCTGAGGTTATGAAAGTGGAAGCCATGGGAAGACAGTGGTGGCCTCATAAGAACTTCGGGAGGAGATACGGTTTTAGGAGGTGAGGTGACAATGATGAATTCTATGATGGATATGTTGAGTTTGAGAAGCCAATTGGACTTCTAGATAGAGATGCCCAGAAGGCAATTGGTGATATAGGACTGGATTTTAAGGGAGAAATTAAAGTTAGAGCCTTCCTCTGCAATCAATTTTCCTTGAATCATCTCCAAATAGTAGTCCTATACTTTTTCTGATGTTTCTATAGAACATTTCTAAGTATAGCTTTAAAAGTCCTTTTATCAAGTTACCTGCCCTTACTTACATGTTCTATACGTGTCTTTTAAAAAAATCCAAGTTGATCAACGATATTGTCATGACCCATTCCATCTCTCTTGGAGCTTTAGGTCTTGAAAGGCTTCTCCTTCTTTCTCTTAGCTTTTAAAAATCCACTCTTCTCAAATCTAGGATCTTTATCAAACTGTCCATGGCTTTCCTCTTCTTATCTATCACAAACTATAAAACAGAGTTGTCTCTTTCTTTCAAGTCATTGTCATTTCTACTGTAGCAACAAGTTGACCTGATTGTAAAAACAAAACAAAATAAAACATCAGAAATAACAGTTCCCCCTCCTTGCTTCCTCCACCATTTAAATAATAATAAAAATGTATTAATGATTTTGTTTTTCACAAAGAAGATTTCCAGTTAGTTGAAGTATCCCACCACTATCATGACAAGGCTTTATGCCAGATTAGTGATCTGGCCCTCACATCCATTTTATCCTTCTAGATAGGCGCCATATACAAATACATACACACACATTTTGTGTGTGTGTGAGTGTGTGTGTATAGAAATATAGTATATTTCATTTCACTTCTGTTACTCTCTTCAAAATCCTCATTCAAACCAGAGAAATTCCTTATGTGAAGATTCCTCTCTTTGCCAACCACTAAACTCATCCTCGAGGGCCATAATTTAGTGTGCGGTTGCTTCCTCAAATATCCAGGATGCTAGCTAGCAAACCTCTTCAGCTTTTATCACTTATGCCTCTATTCTACCTTGATTACATACAAAGATGTTTATATACCCCAAATGTCCTACAAGTGTTGAACCTTTCACAATCTCTCTGCCTCACTCTTCCTACACTTAATGTTCATTCTCACCATGACTTTTAATGAATTCATTCCTCCTTGCTCTCACATTTCATCAGTGCTGCTCTTGTATCTTTTTTCTCCCTTTGAAATTTTGACTCTATAGTTAATGAATTCAGTGATTCACTCTTCTCCACCCTTGAATTTTATGTCCCTTTGTTCTATCACCACCAATGTCTCGTCAAACCCCAACCCTGGGTTACCTTCATCTTCTTTGATCTTGTTTTCTTGTCAAATCCCACTACAAGGCATCACATAACTGTGCAAACTGGCTCCAGATTTTGATCGAATAAAACTAAAACCCAAATAAACATAATTAAATAAAATTAGAAAGCAAACAGGTGAGGGAAGAGACAAGATGGGAAAGTAGAGGCAGCAACCCCACTTGAATTCTCCCAACGATCACCTTCAAACAACTTTAAAACAATATCTCAAATCAAATTAGAGTACAGCAGAACCAACAAAAGGTCAAGGTAGCACATTTTTTCCAGCCCAAGACAACTTAGGAGGTCAACAGGAGTGATCTGTGACAGTAGTGTAGGGACCAGCCTGGAGTACATGGGGCAGTGGTACTACTGATTGACCTTGGAGGTGGCTGTGACAGTGACAGTGGCAGCAGCAGCTTTAGGAGTTCTTTGCTCCCAAAGTAAAGGGGTTGGACTACTGGTCAGAAAGATATTACAAGGGATCCTGAATGTCCTGGGTACAGAATCCTGGTGTATTGCGCATACACAGTTCCAGGTCATAGTTACAGGTTGGAGAGAGCACTTTTTGTTTGGCACAAGGGAGAAGGGAACTGATCACGGTTCTAGAGCTAAGAGAAACACTAGCACCTGTGACTGCAGGGGAACTTGGGGACCTGATCAAAGTTCCAGGGACCTGAAGAATGCTAGTGTTAATGCCTGTAACTGCAGGAGAGCAGAAGCTCTCCTGGGTAAAGACCAGGGCATAGACAAGGAAAACAGTGTTCACTCTGAATCACACATCTCTCTGTCTCTGGTGGATTATACCATCTTGAAAGTACCAAAAAACATGCAGACCCCTAGAACTAACTCTGAAAACAGCATTGCAAAAAAAAAAAAAAAGCAAACCTAAAGCTTGCAAAAGTGCCTCCCTATCCTTAGGAGGAGCAAAGTCCCACTTTAACATAAATTTCAAAGTCAAGAAACAGGCAGTAAAAATAAGAATCCCCCACTCCCCCCCAAAAAAGTCAACCTTAAAAAGCCATTATGGTGGCAGAGAAGAACAAGAAACAAACTCAGAAGAATGCAATAGCTCCAAAAACACCTATAGGCAAAGCCTCAAAAAAAAAATACTAGTTGAACACAAGTCCAACAAGAATTCCTGAAGCCATAAAGAGTGGTAGAGAAAAAATGAAAAAAGAAATGATACTGATGAAACAAAATTATGAAAAAATAATTAACATCTTGGTAAAAGAGGCACAAAAATGCTGAAGAAAATAACACCTTAAAAAACAGAACTGGCCTAATGGTAACTTCTAAAAAGTACAAAACTGCAGGGAAGTGAAAGGGAATGTGTCAACCATATTCTCATTGAATTTGGCTTAAGGAGGGAGTGATATACCCAACTGAGTATCTTTCCCTACAGGAAAGTAGGGGGGAAGGGGATAAAAGGGGGAATGATAGAAGGGAGGGCAGATTGGGGGAGAGGGTAGTTAGAAACACACACTTTTTTAAAAGGGATGGGAAATATAGTTAATCTTTCATAATATATCTACTATTGAAAGGTGTTGTGTAACTACACATGTACAACCTATATTGAATTGCTTGACTTCCTAGTGGGGGTGGGTGAGGAGGGAAGAAGAGAAATAATCTGGAAATCAAAATTTTAAAAACAAATGTTTAAAAAAATTATTTTTACATGCAACTTGGAAATAAGATATACAAGCACTGGAGTATTGAAATCTATCTTGCACTACTAGAAAGTTAGAGGTGGGAGAAGATTGGGGGAAGGGGTATTCAGTAGGCTCACTATCTTGGGGTGGGGCCAGAGGAAAGATGGGGAGAAAATTTGAAACCCAAAATCTTGTGGAAATGAATGTTAAAAACTAAAAATAAATTTTAAAAAAGCACAAAAATTCACTGAAGAAAACAACTTCTTGAAAAGCAGAATTTACCAAATGGAAAAGAGGTACACAAGCTCACTGAAGAAAATAATTCCTTAAACATTAGAATTGGGCAAGTTGAAGTTAATTACTCCATTAGGCATCAAGAAATAATGAAACAAAGTCAAAAGATGAATTTAAAAAAAGAACAAAACATGAAATACCTTATCAGAAAAACAATTGACCTGGAAAATAGATTGGGTAGAGAAAATTTAAGAGTAATTGGACTACCTGAAAGCCATGATCAGGAAAAGGAGCCTGGACATCATATTTCGAGAAATTATCAAGGAAAAATTTTCCTGAAATCTTAGATCTAGAGGGTAAAATGGAAACTGAAAGAATTCACTGATCACCTCCTGAAAGAGATCCCAAAATGAAAGCCCTTAGGAAAATTACAATCGGGGGTGGAGCCAAGATGGCGGCAAAGAAGCAACAAGGTTCCATAGCTCCCACATAGCCACCTAAAATACCCATAATATATGACTCTAAACAAATTTTAGGCTCCAAAACTCACAAAAATACAGAAAAACACATCCCCCACTGAAGGCAGCTCGACAGGAAGGGCTCACTGCAGCATGCTGGGAGTCAAAACCACCCCGGCCTGAATTCATGGCTTGGCCCCAAGGCAGCCAGGACATACCTCAGCTGGAGCTTTCAGGAGAGTGGATCAGCAGCAGCTATGGCAGTTTCAAGAATTATCAAGCCATAAGAAACAAGGACTAAGTGAAAGGTCAGTGGAACT
>CM053588.1:112581942-112601350 GCA_028646515.1 Pseudochirops corinnae
TGCTCCAGCCATGGCTTGACCTGGCCACCCCAGGGCCAAGCCACAGTTTCAGGCTGGGCTGGGCTCAGCTCCCAGTGTGCTGTGATGAGCCCTTCCTGCTGAGCTGCCTTCAGTGTGAGATGTGGTTTTTTTCTGTAAATTTGGGAGTTCTGGAGCCCTGAAATTTGTTTAGAGTCATATTTTATGAGTATTTGAGGTGGCTATGTGAGAGCTGCAGAGCTTTCCTGCTTCTACGCTGCCATCTTGGCTCTGCCCCTGTTTTGCAAATTTTAAAGCATCATAGGAATGACTGTGATTCAGAATCAGAAATGTAGGTGTTCATGAACAAGATCTGGTTTTGGCAACCTTTTCCAAAATCTCTCTCTTTGGATCATTTTGCTTTTATATGGAATTTATCCTGTGAATATCGGAATGTGGTGAATGTCTGGGCAGCTAGATGGTGTAGTAAATAGAGTAGCAAGGCTGGAGTCAGAAAGACTCATCTTCCTGAGTTTAGATCTGACCTCAGATGCTCCCTAGCTGTGTGACCCTGGGCAAGTCACTTCACCCTATTTGTCTCAGTTTCCTAATATATAAAATAAGCTGGAGAAAGAAATGGCAAACCACTCCTGTATCTTTGCCAAGAAAACCCCAAATGGGGTCACACAGAGTCAGATATAACTGAAATTACTCAACAACCACAACAGTGAATGTTTTGGTCTCTAGAGAAAATGTGAAACATTCTCAACTCCTTTGAAAGAACTCAAGTCAACAAATAGTAAAACAAATGCAAAACAGAAACTCTCAGCTAAGTTACAGAAAGACAATTTTCCTTCCTTCTTCTCCCTTTCAGTAGGGACACAGTTTCCCAAATCCATAACACTGTCCTAGGGTTGAGGATCCGTCTCCAAGTGGAAAACACTTGGAACTGATAGAGAGTTGACACTCTTCCCAGTCTCTTCCAGTAATTTAGAGACTTTGAAGTTTTCAAAAGTAGATAGGCCAGTAATATGTAAAGCACTAGACAGTGCAACTCACACAAAGGAAGGTCCAAAGCTTAAAATGAGATTCTTCAATGAGGAAACAGGAGATGAGCAGAGGTATTAAGGGAAGGATATAACCAGGGAGGTCACTGGGATCTCAGATGCAGTGGTCTTCAAGGGCACAGCAAGTGTAGGAAAGGGCGGGGGCTGTCAGCAATGGTTGCTCTCAGGCTTAGTACATCCAGTTTAAACAACTCTCTGTCACTCTTTGTAGACAATGTGGAGACAGCTGGCATCCCATCTCCTAAATGCCAAATATAACTTTATACCATTCCCCCACTTGTGGGACTTGTTTTTTAATTTCAGAATCTCAACTCTCAGTACCAGTTTGCTTTATTTCATTCATTCTTATTTAATTTTTTGATGGCAAAAGTAATTAGTAGACTAGTCTTCAAATGCCAAAAGCATTTATTAGAGACTGAACAAGATCGAGCTGACGAATTGCCTATCTGGATATTATATGTTTTTAATGCTGCTTGTGTTGCTTAATTATAAGGTATATGTACTTAGATCAGGGCTTATGGTTTCTCAGACAGTCAGCAACTGGGTTCTCACACAGCCAGGTTGGACTAGTGCTTGCCTGTCTGGTCACACACGGTAAGCTTCAAGTTGGTTGGGTTTGAAAGTGGGTCATATGTTGCACAATCCAGCAACCTCTGGCTGAGTAGCTTCAGGGGACCATTGTGGAGCTAAATTCAATAGTCTTCCTGGAGTCTATGGCACTGCTGATTGGTTCTTTCAAATGTTGCATCTTACTCATTTGTTGATACAGTTTATGCCAGGTGAGTGGTATCCATATTAGCACAACACTAGTTAGTTTGCTGAGTGGGTTCCCAGAGAAAGGGTCCAGTTAATCAAGAAGAGTGGATGCCTGGACAGGATTCCTCCCCTTGCCTCTCCCGGTTCCCAGTAGTCAAACTGAATTATAGTGCAGTAGCAGAAGAATGTATTTGGTAAGCTCTGAGTGTTGCAAACAAGTCTATGTTCTCAATACAGTTATTATTATAACCATTCATTGCCCTCTCCAGGGAGCCCATGTGCAGGGTGCTCCTGCCAGGATCCCTTATCTGCTTTCCAATAATCATTTATCCCAGGGCCCAGGGTGATATCAGTCTTTCAGGGATAGAAAAGGGCCTGAATGATGGCACACTGCTTAAGGTTACTCTTCTATGTTCACTACTACAGAGAGTGGGATCTAGTCTTTGATATTTTAATTTTGTTTTTTTAACCAAAGAGTTCTCTCTCAAGAGACAGAGCACTGACCAAGGAGCATGTAAATGTCCTGGACTGGAATTTTACCCACTTCCTACCTTGAAATTTGAACTGGACTTCCTTTGTTGTTTTTAGGGAACATTTATCTACTTCAAGATGAAATAGGGTTAGGGACAACTGGCACTGGGATTGTAGTCTGTGAGAAAGACTTCAGAAGCAGAAGCAGGTTCGGCCTTAATAGTTAGGCCAAGGGTTCTCCATGTCAGTCAAATGGTTGCTAAGACCTGTATTCCTATATGTGGATTATTGGTACAGTAATAAAGAGGTTGAATTTGAGTGGAACCAATTGGGAAGCAGCATGAGGAGTGTCAAATCAAGACCAGGTAGAAAGCCAGACCAGGTCCCAAGGACAAAAACACTTGACCAGTGGTTTGAGTACAGAACCATCTGTACAACACAGCTTGTAAACTACACTTACTTCTGGTTAGTGATAAAAATGTCACTTTGTTCAGGCCTGCAGAAGTCAGGAGGCAAGTCAATGAGGGCTGTTTACAACAGTTCAGTGTCTCAGCTATCACCTGGGACATCTATGCAATGTGCATGGTTCTCACAATATGGTCATATAATGAATGGGCCTCCACCTCCTCAACATCTCCATGCCATGCTAGTTCTAGGAGAACCATCAACTCTACCTCTTCCCCACTGGAACTTTCGACTTTGCATCTAGAACCTCTTAGGGCTCCCATAGAGAAGCTTTATCTGAATCCAGATCTCCACTTCACTGCCTAATCATCTTCATACAGGGCCACTGAGTACATGCCCTCAACCCTCTCCAGCCTCCCTTTCTGTGTTGTTCCCCCATTAGAATGTGAGTTCCCTGAGTGTAGGGACTATCTTTTTAATTTGTTTTCATATGCCCAGTGCTTATACAGTTTCTGGTACAAAGCAAATGTTTAATTAATATTGGTTTGCCTGGCTTTCCTTCAATTCCCAGCTAAAATCCCATCTTCTATAGGAAGCCTTTCCCAATCCCAATATAGTTTGAATCAGTTTAATCAATTAATAAACATTTATTAAGCACCTACTGTGTCCCATGCACTATGCTAAGCACTAGGGATACAAAAAGAGACAAAAGTCAGTTCCTACCCTCAAGAAGCCTACAGTGGGGGAGAAAATATGCAAACAAGCTATAATCAATTCTTTATACATTTTAAAAATAAGACCCTCAACAGAGAAATTTGTTGAAATATTTTCCCCAGTTATCTGTTTTTCTTCTAATTTTGATTGAATTTATTTTGTTTGTGCAAAACTTTTTTGTTTTATACAATCAGAATTGTCCATTTTATCTCCTGTGATCTTCTTCATGCCTCTTTTGGTCATGAACCCTTCCCCTATCCATAAACTTGGAAAGATAATTTTTTCCCTTGCTCCTCTAATTTATTTATGATGTCAACCTTCATGTCCAAGTCACGTATCCATTTGGAACTTTTCTTCATGTCTAGTGTGAAATGTTGATCTATATCTAGTTTCTGCCAGACTGCTTTCCAGTTTTTCCAGCAGTTTTTGTCTTACAGTGAGTTCTTAACACAGTAGTTGGGGTTTGCGGAGGGTAATCAGATGCTAGCTACTGTGTTAATTTGCTTCTGTATATTTTGTACCTAATTTATTGCACTGATTAACCTCTCTGATTCTTAACCATACCACATCATTTTTGATGATTACTGCTTTGTAGCAGTATCTGAAATCTGGGACTTCTAGGCTTCTTTCTTTGCCACTTTCTTTTTCATTATTTCCCTTGAGATTCTTGCCTTTTTTTCTGCCAGATACATTTAATTATTATTTTATAGCTCTATAAAATAAGCCTTTGGTAGTTTGATTAGTATATCAATTAATTAATTAATTCAGGTAGTATTGTTATCTTATTACAGTGGACCAGCCCACTTACGATCAGTTAACATTGCAGCAATTATATAGGTCTATTCTCATTTTTGTAAAGAGTATTCGTAATGGCGTTCAGATAATCCCTTTGTGTGCCTTGGCAGGTAGACTCCCAAATATTTTATACATTCTATAGTTATTTTGAATTGAATTTCTCTCTCTATTTCTTCCTGCTGGGTTTTGTTCATAATATATAGAAATACTGATGATTTATATGAATTTATTTTATATTCTGCAGCTTTGCTGGTTATTAATTGCTTCAATTAATTTTTAGTTAACCCTCTAAGGTTCTCTAGTTAAACCATAATATTATCTGCAAAAAGAAATAATTTGTTTTCTCTTTTCTTATGCTTATTCCCTCAATTTCATTTTATTTTCTTATTGATTTAGTGTTTCTAGCGCTACACCAAATAATAGTGGTGATAACGGAATCTTTTTCTTCCTGATCTAATTGAAAAGGATACTAGTTTATCCCCATGATGTATAATGCTGGCTCTTGGATTATATGATACCACATATCTTACATCAAATAGATATCTATCAAATAGATACTACTTAATCTTATGCTTTTCTAATATTTTAATAGGAACAGGCATTGTTTTTTGTTAAATGATTTTTCTGTATCTATTGATATAATCATAAGTTTTTTGTTGTTCTTGTTATTAATATGGTCTATTATGTTGACAGTTTTCCTATTATTGAACCAACCCTGCATTCCTGGTATAAATTCAACCTGGTCATAGTGCTTACTCTTTGTGATATGTTTCTTCAGTCTCTTTGCTAATGTTGAGCTGGTGAAAATCAGACTGACTGGTATGTTCTCAGCCCTGAAGATGCATGTGTGATAAGGCTTAACTGACCTGAAGACCATGCATTATGATGCCTCCCGCCACCCCCACCTCCACCATCTGCTTACTTGCAATGTCATAGTTAGAAATAATTCTTTGGGATCATGCTCCTCATTGTTCGTACTTGTATGATGGAAGAAATTAAGTAGGATTCTTTTTCTGGATGTTTTTTTACACTTTGTGTAATATTGGAATTAACTGTTCTTTGAATGTTTGATAGAATTTGCTTATAAATCCATTAGTTCTTTTGGGGGGAGTGTTTGTGCCTTATTTTCTTTTTTCAGGATTGAGTTACTTATATTTCTCGTCCAGTTAACCTGGATGTTTTACCTTTTTATAAATATCCATTGCATATTGTTTGTCAGTCATGTTAGCATGTAATTGAACAAAAAAGCTTCTAATAATCTCTTATTTCTCAATTGTTGTGTAGTCTTCTTTGTTGTTTTTGACATTATTAATTTCATTTTCCTTTCTTTGAAAAATCAAATTAACTAATGACTTATCAATTTCATTTAAAAAATATGCTCCTGTTTTGTTTATTAATTCTATGTTTTGAGGTTTTTTGCTTTCAGTTTGTTGATCTCTTCTTTGATTTTCAGAATTTACATTTTGGTGTTTCATTGGACCTTTTATTTGTTGGTTTCCTGGGGTTTTGGCAGTGGTGGTGGTGACAGTGGTACTTTCTTAATTAATTGATATATTCTTATTCTGCTTAGAAACATAAAATTGCCCCTAAGGACTACTTTGGCTGCATCTCACCAATTTTAGTATGCTCTCTCATTGTTGACATAATCTTTAATGAAAATACTTATTTTTACTACAAGTTTTTTTTTGACCCCCAATTCTTTGAATTAGGCTACTTAGTCTAATTAATGTTGATCATTTCTTTAATGATCTTTTAAAAATGTAATTTTATTGTATCATGGCAATTAAATATTTAACACTTTTCTACATTAATTTGTAAGGCTTTATACCATAACATATTATTAATTTTTTTTTAAATTTTATATGGCAACTTATATAAAACTATGGCTATGTATGCTCCTTTATATTCCCATTCAATAACAAGCAGAAGTCTATAATACCTAACTTTTAAAAAAAAATTGTTCAGGCACTTAACTTATTTCTTTGTAGTAGTAGTTGTTGTTGTTTTTATGTTTTGTTTTGTTTTTTTCTTAAATTTGTCTAAACCTGATAAGGGTTCATTTCGGTCATCCACTATTATAGAATTACTGTCTGTTTCTTCCTACAACTCATTAAGCTTTTTCTTTAAGTATTTAGATGCTATTTGGTGTATGTATGCTAATTATTGATATTAATGTATTGTCGAGTGTAACTTAAAGGAAAATGTACTTTCTCTGTTTATTTCTTTTAATGAAATTTATTTTTCCTGTTTCTTTGTCTGAGATTATTATTGTTACGCCTACCTTTCCTTTTTTACTTCATCCAAAGCATAATAAATTGTGCTCCAGCTTTTTATTATAACCCTGTTTGAATCTTTATGTTTCAAATGTGCTTCTTGTAAATAATATATTATTGGATTCTCCTTTCTAATCCATTTTTCAATCCTCTTCTGTTTTATGGGTGAGTTAATCTCATTCATATTCAAAGTTATGACTGTTAATTTTATATTTTCCTCCATCCTATCTTCTTATACTTTTTCCCTCTCTTTGTTTCCCACTTCATCTTTATAAAGAAGAGGGCAGTGAGCAAGGAATATGTTCTGCACAAGTGCTCTGTGCTTGATACAATCTACTTCTGCCCCCCTGCCCTCTCTTCTTTTTCCCTTGTCCAGAGCCCAATTACATCTTCTTACCCTTTGTTTCTTTCTTTCTCACCTTTTAAACCTCCCTTATCAATCCACCTTCCATGGGTAGAGTTTGTTTTGTTTATGATTAATCCAGCCCTGAACCTACCCTCCCTCCTCTCACTGTTCTCTGCTGTTTCCCTGTTGAGTAAAATGTATTTCTAACCACTTCATTCTGCAGAAGAGAAACCTTAAGATCAGATAGGTTAAGTAATTCACTCAAGGTTACATAGGTACTGTTAAGTTTAAATTATAGTGCTTTTAAGTTCACAAAGTACTCTCTTCACAAAGCTCTGAGGGAGGGATTGCATTTTTTTTTTTTGCAGAGAAGGAAATTGGGGCTCAGAGAGATAAAGTGACTTTTGAAACATGAATAACCCTAGGAAGCATAGAATTCAGTGGGGCACTGCAGTGAGGGGTTTAGACCAACAGGAGAATGTTGGAAACCTGGGAGAGAGAGCAAGGAGCAGCAGAGGGCTACACAGAAAGATGGGTGTAAGGTTACTGAAGATAAATTTTGTGCATTTCAAAATGTTGCCTATGAAGAAGAAATCCTACGTTCACCTCTTTCTCTTCATCCTTTCCTTCTTTCCATCAGGGTGCCTTAACAATAATGCATAGCACAGATTTTATTTTGATGCAACGTACATTTTTGTAACAAATTAAAACATTGCTTGCTTGAGAAAAACATATTCTGAATTCCAAAAAACCTTTAGGAAAATAACATTGTCAAATTGGGATCTGACAACCTGTAATGTCTCAGAGTTCACTTAATCACTCAGATTTCCTTAGAAGTCTGAAAGACTTCCATTCTAAGCAGAGAATTTCTTCTCCCTAACCCTCATTCAGTTTGGCATGAATGGTGGCATGGCAAAAGTTTCCTGCGAACCAAATGTGTCGTTAGCATAAAGGACTCCATGACATCCAGGCTATATGTGATGGAAGCAACAAGTCTGGAAGGCACAGATAACCTGTGTCATGTATTAGCATGAATTTGAAAAATGAAGGCACTTGTTTTAATGAATATCCTTTTGTTGACACCATTAGTGAAATAATGGGCTAGTCTTAGGACTGTTCACATCTACTTGACCAACCACATCTGTAATCTAGCATCCACCTACTGTATCATCCAAGAAAGTGTTCTTGAGGAAAAGAGCCTGAACAGTGTCAAGGCACCTAGTGATAGCTAGACTCAGGTGCAGTGCTCCTGGGACTCAACTTCTCCATTCAAATGCTAAGAATAGTCCTCATCAGCACCAAAACTGAGACTACAAATGACTGAATCTCCTTGTCAATAAGACAAGTTGTATGGATTGCCAATAAAATATCCTGTGCTTTAACTTATTCAGCTTTGACTTCAGCTTATGTTCTGAACCAAATCCTAAGAGGATATTCCACAAGACTAGGGCTTCTAGTCTGTAACAGAAATCACTCTTCCTACATCTATGTAGTTTGGGTTTAGAAATAGTGATAGGTCTGGTTTTAGGTTAGAGAAGGAAATGACACTTCCCTCTTAGTGTTCCTCTCAAGGTGAATAACAATTTGGGTAAGGTGAAAGGAAAAGAATGATGGCAACATTTGTGTTGTTCCTGCTGAAAAGAGACTAGGAACCAAAATGCCTGGATTCAAGTCCCAAGTCACTTCATCTCTATGAAACTTAGTTTCCTCATATGTAAAATGAGAATAAAAAATGTATTGTATCTCAAAACAGACTGTGGTGAGAAAAGTGTTATCTAAACCTAAATTGTTACTTGTTGCAATATGTCTGACTATACTTCCCATGGTATAGACCTGATAGAATCTCATAGGACTTCAGTTTTCATGAGACTATATACTTGAGTACAGGGTGATTGCAACATGAGGGCAAGGGGGTCTCTGGGAAGGAAAGGAAATTCAGTACATGGATTCTGAGGAGGCATCTGAGATTGCAAAGGCAGTGTCCAGGAGCTCAGGAATCCCCAATATGACCCTGCCATCCCAAGGGGAAAAGTCAGCCAGATGGCAGAAAGAGGTAGCAAGACTGGAAGATGTTCCTAGCAGAAATCCAGGTAGAGTGTGGCTTAAGTTGGCCAACTTTCAGTTAGCTCCAGACTTAGACCAGACCATGTTTCCCTTCTCCCTCTCCCCCATTTTGGAGGCATACACCTTAGAGAAACCGATTTGCCAGGCTAGTCCATTGGGAACAAGGGATAAGGTTACACTCATTTTGGAAATGAGTATCGAGATAGGTTTTTCTGTTGCTTTGCTTCACAACTCTGCTGCAATTAATTTTTTTTTCACTGTTTCAATGTTTTTACTATTTCTTGCCTGCTCTGTTAGTGAGGTGAAAACTGAATTTAGATGACCTTTAGAAGTTTCTAGGAAACTGAAGGGGGAACTTGAGTCAGGTGAGATAAATTATAATTATAATTCAAATACTTCTATATTGAACTCTTCATCCCTAGAAGTCCAGAGTTGAGTAGATAATTGGTTACATTTTCTAGGACATTTGTCCAGGATTATTTATGGATTGTATAGAATTTCAAGTCAAGCTAAGGCTACACTACACTAGTATTAAAACAAGGAGGTTTGGGGGTAGGGGTTGAGAGAGGCTATATTGGAGTTTTAAGGTAATGATTTATTTGCTTAAGTCATTTGGCAAAAACAGATTGCATTGCTTAAAACATTTATTCTGGTTGTGTTTCACCAGTGGACTATGTAGAGTGCTCTCCCTCGCCTTGCTACAGTTCCTTCATGAGGTCTAGAATGGAATTTAGCAAACATTCTTCTCAGCACAGACATTGCTAGCAAGTTAGGCAAGTTGATTCAAGGAGCCACTGGACCATTTTGTGTTTAAAATAAAATATGAATGTGCTAAACTGTCATTGTACAGTTGTGTGCTGGAGTAAAAGACTGCCATCATTACACAGATACTAGAAATCTGTTGTCGACAGTTAGAGCAGGATTTTCATTGAGGTCTTTTGGTTTGGGGAGTACCTGTTGAATGTGTGGAGAAGAAAAAGGTAATAAAGGACGTGAGACTTGGAGTCATCATGGCATAGTAAACAGACTTGGAGTCAGAAAAAAAACTGGGTTCAAATATAGCTCCAGACATTAGATATATGAACCACCTAAAATCACTCAACCTCTCAGCTTTGGTTTCTTATGGAAACTGAGGATGATAATAGCACCTAACCTCATCGGGCTACTGTGTAGGTCAAATAAGGTGATGTTTGTAAAGCACTTCGCACACCTTAAAATATTATGTAAACATGAATTTTCATTATCAATGTCATCATGACTATCATAACTTTTATCTCATTCTCATCTTTGAGGGGAAAGGTTCAAATGAAAATTATTCAAAAACAGGTTGCTATTCTGTTATCTTTCTTGTATATTTAATATTCTGTGAACTATTGAATAAAATGACAACTTTTTCAGTAATTGAATAAGAATATTAGGATGTCAGTTCATCTTTTGTAAGCACTCTGAAAGTATATTCAGAGCAAGTCTTAGAGCATACAGCACAACAGAGATGACATAGATCCCATTCTATTCCACATGGTTTTAATTTCTTCTGCAAGGTCTTTATATTTTGAAAGTTGTTCATTTTGTGTACTACAAAGATTAAGGATATTTAGCATGGTGACAGCTATTAAAATAATTCTGACTTTTTGATCAGGTTTTTCTAGGCTTACAGTAGGCATGACATTTTTGAAAACTATAGTGATATGTTGTACCGTTTCTATTGTACCGATGCATATTATTCATTGATCAATGATTCCAGACTTCTTAATGATAACTTTTCTGTAATTTCTGATGGCAGTGAACTGGAGTTAGAGGACATGTAGAGATTGAAGACTTCATGCTTAAATCTGGAGGTCAAGTTGACCCAGTGGATGAAAGTAGATACATTGGTCTCCTCCTCCTCCATAGCACTCAATTTCTATAAATAAATTCACATTTATTCTCAGCCAATTTTCTGACACTGTGTAATAGACATATCATTGATTGAGTTCATGTGTATGTTTCATATGGAGGACATTTGGATCTTAGCCATTCCAGAGGTTGCTTGCAAAGATAAATAACTTTCCGTTACTTTCAACAAATCCAATGGCATGTGCCTATTATCAGTCTTCATTATTACACAATGAAATGGGACTAGGGAGAGAATAAGCATTTATATAGAACATATTATATGTCAGGAACTTTACAAATATTTTCTCATTTTATCTTTACAACAACCCTGTGAGGTAGGTGCTGCCACTATCCCCATTTTATGACAAGGAAACTGAGGAAAAGAGGTTAAGTGACTTGACCAGAGTCACACAGCTGTGTGTGTCTGAGTGTCGGATTTGAACTCAGGTCTTCCTGACTCTAGTCCCATCACTTTGTCTAATGTGCCTTCTAACTGCCTTTATGATGTCTGTTTGTCCCCTGTTTCTGTGCCTTTTTAACATGTTTATCATGAGCCCTAAGAATATCTATCAATCTTCCTCCTTTTTGACGAGAGATTATTAATTTTTCTATTACTAATTCAGAGTAACAGACCATACTTTTTATTAACATTATATGAGTTTCTGTTAAATTAATTTCTGTCTGTTATTTTCCACTCTACTGTTCCAGAAGAATGCATTAAGACTCATATTGCAGAGTTACAAATTGCTATAAATGTGTTTTTCCCATTGTGCTTTGATTCCAGGATGCCAGTAAGTCTCTTGACATATACACAGTCACAACGTTCTCTTTGTTGTCTCGTTCTTGTTCTTGTTGTTCAGTCATTTTTTCACTCATGTCTGACTCTTTGTGATCCCATTTGGGGTTTTCTTGGCAGAGACACTGGAGTGGTTTGTCATTTCCTCCTCCAGCTCATTTTACAAATGAGGTAACTGAGGCAAACAGCACTAAGTGACTTTCCCAGGGTCCCACAGCTAGTAAGTGTTTGGGGTTGGAATTGAACTTAGGAAGACTCATCTTCTTGACCCCAGGCCTAGCAGTTTATCCACTGTACCACCATGCTAACTCCTTGTTGTCATATCCAATGAATAATGCAAATGAAAAGGTTAATTGTAAGCATAGCCTTCATCATTGGTTCAATTTGACATCTAGATTAAAGCTTGAATCCTTCATCTCTAATTTCCCTTGGTGTACATTAGGGACATTATACTTATATTTTTTATATTTCTATTACTATCTTATATTCACATTATTGAGTTTCAATGACAAATCATTGAAGAAAGTTTCCATGTAATAAATAAGCCTCTTAATATTTTACAATGAAGCCATATAGTTTTCCCTGCTGTCATACAGCTTGATGACATCCGAGCACATCAGGTGATTCATATGATGTTTTAATGACAAATATGATGCTTTATTACAGTTGTTATCTCATTCTTCTCATCTTAGGTCGATGGAGCTCAAATAGAAAAGTTGCAATTGTGCTATCATTCTTTCAGATTGTGTGGATTCATGCTCAGACAGACAAAACATCTGCCCTTGGTAATTGAATAAATATAGGGATGTAAGTTCATCTTCTGTAAATTCACTGAAAGTATCTTCAGGACAACTCCATTACAAACTTTAAAGTGCTACCAAAATGCTGACTGCTGATGGCAGGAAGGTTGACGAAGTATCCAGACGTACATCATTTTGTCCCCACGTGGATCTGGTTTATTCCATATTTCCCTATATTTTGAAAGCTTTTCACTCTAGGAAGTTTGGAGACTATGAATCTCGATGTATAGCATTAAGAACCTGGTTCTTAAATGTTTATGGATCAATGCTATATTTAGGTGATTGTAGGCAACAATTTCACGTGTGATAATGCACTGGTCTAAGCATAGTGTACTGAATTCTCCAGGATAGTTTGAATTCTGATTACATCCACAGATTCACCATCTGCTAAATTTAGAGCTTAAGTGTAGAAATGAGTTTAAAGATAGTCATCATCTGGTAGGTAGCCACAAAGTCAAGTCTTTCAAAGTATTTAGTAGGTGCTACATTTTTACAACCTGCACTGATGTCGTCATGGTGTCTACTAGTTCCCTTGCATAATTTGAATTGAGCAGTAAGTTCTGGCTCTTTAAGGATCAGATGACCTTTCAATAATTCGTGGCAATTAGGACCTGGTCCTACATTACCATTATGGAGAGCATTACTTATAGACAAATAGTTTGTTTCATAAACATATCCACGTACTATAGTCATTTGTTAGACTATCTTTGTTGACATGTTCTTTGTCACATGCATGGATTTGTTTGTTACCCATGGAGCATCTTTTGATTCTGCTCTTGGATATTAGCTGGTTCAGAGGCTCTCTGAAGAGTAGTTATGTGATATTCCCTCAATGAAGGAGTAAAACATTTTGGGTTACATCCAATAAAGCTCACGGTTATTTTTTTTAGCACTCAGTACTGTTCAGTGAAATGATTTGTCTTCCCCCTGCAAAAAAAGTATTTCTATACATTTTAATCTATTTATCTAGACTGAGAACACATATAAATCCTTTACCTTCCTTTTGATGAGGAAGTATTTCTCTTTCTTGCCTTGGAATTATGGACTCCATGTCTTGTCAATAGTGTATAGGTTTTTATTTGCATGCAAAAAAAAAAGCTCTAACCTCTCTTCTGATTTCAAGTATCACACCATTAGCCAAACGAACATCTCAAACTAGATGTTTCATAGACATCTTAAACTCAGCATGTCCCAAACTGAACTTATTATCTTTTTCCCCAAACCCTCCCCTTTTCTTAACTTCTCTATTCGTTTGAAAGACAGCACCATACTCTTAGTCACAACCTATATGTCATGCCAGACCTCTCTCTCTCCCTCTCTCTTTCTCTTTGTCTCTCTCTGTTTGTCTCTCTGTCTCTCTCTCTCTGTCTCTGTGTTTCTCTGTCTCTATCTCTCTCCTCCCCCATGTGTGTGTGCCTGTCTCTCTGCCTCCCTCTCCCCCTCTCCCTTTCTTTCTCCCTTTCTCTCTCTTTTCATTTCCCTCTCTCTCTCCCCCACCATTTTTTCTCTTTCTCATCCCCATATCCAATCAATTGTCAAGTCCTGTTGTTTCTACTTTAATAACATCTCTCATATATCCCTCCCTTATCTCCACTTTCCCTATCACCACACTGGTAAAGATTCTCACCAATTCGCGCCTGAACTCTTACAGTAGTTCACTGGTTGGTCTCCCTACTTCAAGTCTCTCCCCACTATAGTCTATTATCCATTCAGCTGTCAAATTAACCTTCAAATTGAATGCAAGTCTGACCATGTCACCCCACTATTCAATCAACTGCAGTGTCTCCCTATTGCCTCCAGGAACAAATATAAAATCCTATTTGACTTTTAAAGCCCTCTATAACCTAGCCCCTTGCTACTATTTCAGTCTTCTTGTATTTTAAAATACTCCCCCTACCCAGAACTTAGCATTGTGTCTGGTGCATAGTAGGCATTTAATGAATGTGTATCATATTGGATAGCTGTATTGTGTTATACTGTGATCCAGCGACACTGGCCTCTGGCTATTCTTCTCACAAAATACTCCATCTCTCAATGGAAAGGACTACTGTCCCCTACTACCAGAAGCTTCTCCTCCTCCTCATTTCCTCGCCTTCCTTCAAGTCTCAGGTAAAATTCATCTATTCTAATCCTCCTTAATCTTTCTACCTTCCTTCTAAGAATGCCTTCAGTCTGTCTTGGACATATCTCACTTGTACATAGCTGTTTGCAAGTTGTCTTCTCCATTAGACTGTGATCTCCTTGACAGCAGGGACTCTTGTTTTTCTTTGTATGACCAACACAGCACCTGGCCCATTAATAAATGCTAGTTGACTGACTGACAATAATCACATATTTTTCTCAATGGTTTCACCTATGGGTATGTGATTTTTGTTGTTCAGTCATTGGAATTGAGTCCAACCCTTCATGACCCCATTTGGGGTTTTCTTGGCAAAGATACTGGAGTGGTTTGCCATTTTTGGGTTATTTTACAGATGAGTAAACTGAGGCAAACAGAGTCAAGTGACTTGCCCAGGGTCACAGATAATACATTTCTGAGGTCAGATTTGAACTCAGGAAGATGAGTCTTCCAGACTACTGACCCAGTGCTCTGAATATATGATTAACAAGACCCAAAACAAAAGATCCAAAGAAGGAAATTTGGCCTAAACTCTCTGTCAACATTTAGAGATTACTGGACCAAGAAATTTGAGCAAGACTTTAAGCATTTGTTTAGCTGCCTCACTCATGTATCCTCATTGGCTGTTGTACTTCCAGACAAGTCTTTTGTGTTATATACTCATGCCAGCCTGGAGGGCTTGGGAGGATGATTTGTGTATGTGTGTGTGTGTGTGTGTGTGTGGGTGTGGGTGGGTGTGTGTTTTTCACAAAGAGTGATGGCTACCAGAATTCTATTACATTTACCATTAAAAGACTCAGTGACACTGAGACTCGTTATCCCATCCACAAATTGGAGTTCATGATTTGGAAGGGGGCTGTCACTGATAAGTTCCAAGACTGCATGTAGGAAGCTCGATTCCAAGTACGGACAGATAACAATCTGTCGAACAATATAATAACTTCTATTCTGACAAGCAGTAAGTTGGATGCTGCCAGCCAGAGATGGGAAGTGGCATTAGACAACTTATAAGTTAAGCATCCAGAAAAGACTTGTGTGAATGCATGCACCCCAGCCTGGAGGTCCTGTTCGACAGAGGAGTAGGTGAATGCCACTGAGGGGAAGAATCCACTCACCCAAGATGCCACAACCAAGGGTCGGTCACTTCTTCCAGAGACTGTGCCATGGGCGGAATGTTACAGCCTTGGACCAGTCCTCCCTGCCTTGAGTGTCCTTGGATTGTTATTCCTGTTCAGTCATTTTTCAGCCATGTCCAACTTTTTTTGGACCCATTTGAGGTTTTCTCAGCAAAGATACTGGAGTGGTTTGTTATTTCCTTCTCCAACTCATTTTATAGGTGAGGAAACTGAGGCAAACAAGGTTAAGTGACTTGCCCAGGGTCACTCAGCTAGCAAGTATCTGAGGTCATATTTGAACTCAGGAAGATGAGTCTTCCTGACTCCAGTTATAGCACCCTATCCACTCTGCTACCTAACTACTCCTTTGGATTATTAGCTACATAAAAAAAAAGTAGTACAAGCTAAGAAAGTTAATGGGACCTTCGGGGCCTTGTGCATAGATCTCCAACAGGAACCCTGTTGTTGAAGGAGTAGTAGAAACTGAAACTCTCTATTGGAGAGCTATCCTGAATTATGATTATTCTTATATGAGATACAAGCAGTGAATCAATCAGTTTGTCAATAATCATTTATTAAGCACCTACTATGTGCCAAGCACTGTGCCCAGGATGCAAAGAAAAGCAAAAGATATTCCTCACCCTCAGGGAGCTCACAACCTAATGGGGAAGATGAGCAAACAAATATGTACAAATAAGCTGCATGTAAGATAAATAGGAAATAATTAACAAAAGGAAGGCACTAAAATTAAGAAGGATTGGGAAAGACTCCCTGAGGAATGTGGGACTTTAGCAGACAACTAATGCTCCCTAATATTTGCTGATTCATGGCAAGAAAAGCCCTCCATGATGAGTTTGGACACCTGAGTCAAGAGAGAAAGCTGTGGAACTTATACAGAACATGCTCAACTGACTGACAATGGCACTGGATGGCTGTAAGATGAGTAAGATCTATGCTCAGTGTGCTACCAAAAACAAACAAACAAAACTACTGGCCAGAGCTGCCAACCAAAGAGCAGAAGCTGTATAAGGTCTTCAGAGCCAGTGGGCAAAGACTTCTTATCTCTAGAAGGTGATAAGAAGAATACAATCAGCATCCTGGTAGTAACAGACTAGACTACATCTTCCAGCATGCACAGGCCTAGGCAACCAGGAACCAGATTTCTAAAATAGCCAAGGCATTGCAATAGCTACATATTTCTGCATGTAATTTTCCTGCCAGAGTTCTCCCTGATAAGAGCTGAGATCTGGAGAGCCAGATAGTCAGGAAGGTGTCACATTTGTGTTATATTTGTTCCAGATTCTATAGTAGAGTCTGGAACTAGACTCTACTACACCCAAGGAGAACTTTTGCCAAAGTTCTATAATTGAATGCTGTTGAATACACTGGGGACCCTGAGGCCTGAGGAAGAGGGATAACTGGAGTCAACCTGAGGTTTTTCTAGTTCATGCATATAGTGTCACCAGGAACAATAGCCCCGGCTTCCTGACTATCTGTTCTTTGGAGTCTTGGAAGATATGAATAATCACAACAATCACTTGGATGAGAGATCCATCTGAGGGACGGTCCTTGCCTACCAATGCAATCAATGTAAAAGATCTTAGATCAAAACAAGTGGTGGTGTTATGCTTAAGATCACTGTCAGAAATTCCAACCAGGAAATAGAATTCTACTATGAAATTGTGGGGTCCAGGAAAAGAAAAAAACACAAGACAGTGGACCCACCAACTCTTGTGACTTTCTATTGTCTCTAGAATAAAATAGAAACTTTTTTTTTTATTTTTTAGAGCCCCACACAACCTAGCCCCAACTCACTTTATAGCTTCATTGGACATTATTCCTTCTCTTGCACTTGGCAATCCAGTCAATCGGTCTTCTATCTGTTCCTCAAATAAGACACTCTATCACCTGTTTCTGTGCCAATTCATAGGCTGTCCCTCATTTGCGGATTCATGGCTGGAAAAGCCCTCCATGATGAGTTTAGACACCTGAGTCAAGAGAGAAAACTGTGGAGTTTATACACTCCCTTCTTATCTCCATCCCAAAGTGTTCTCCTCTTTAAGGTACAATTCAGGTACCATCTTCTGCATGAAGACCTTTCATAATCCCCCAAATATTCTCTCTCCCAAACTATCTTATACTTATTATGTAAATTTTTGCTGTATATGTTTTGTACATACTTATTGTCTCCCCCATTAGACTGTTAGCTTATTGTGAACTAGAATTGTTTCATGTTTTGTGCTTGTATCCTAGTGCTTAACAAAGGGTCTGGCACAGACAAGGCTCTTAGTACTTGTTGACTTATTGATCAGACCATTGGTGAGCCCAACCCATACCAAGGAACTGAAAGATTGGATAATCCAACATTCCACAAAATAGTACCAGAAAATAGTCAATGCCTTCCAAGGAAAATGCATTGCAAGCCCCTCTTGCCTAATGGGAAATTCATCCTGTTCTCTAGCCACAAGGTGGACAAGAGTGATGGAAAGTCATCCAAACAGCTCAGAGTACTGCCCTTCAGTGGCAGATAGACATTTCATGATAGAGAATGTCCCATTGGAGAAAGTTTCAGGGCAAGATATGATTGAAAAAGTAATGTCAAGTTAGTAACCCTTTGACGGTTTGGAAAAGACTAACTTAGCCATGGCAGAGGACTGAATTCCCAAACCACTCTTTTCCTTCCAAATATTCCACCTTTGAATTCTTGATGAGGGTCTGGAGACAGTAGCATTTAGCACTTGATCACTGCATTTGGGATGACTGCCTGTGACTACTATATATCCTAATTAGTGAGTTATTTGTGATATGTATATATAGGCATACATGTGCATATGATGTGATATTCAACCTTTTTTTACCTGGTGGAGAGATTATTAGGCCAATATCTGGATACATTTTCCCTTAAGATTTGTGAGTCCTAAGGATTGGCCTGATCTAAACTTGAAGGGATCCATTTCCATGGGCCTGGGTGTCATTATGCATGTTGATTATATCACAGAGGCCATAATTTTTTAGTTTGGGAAGGAGAGGACAGCCTGGCACCTGGCTCGGAAGAAAGGACTATCTGAGGCTTCAATTATTATAAAGTCAAGAGACTCCAGAGTTCCTGAAACCCCAGAGTATAAAGAGAGGTGAAAACTAGGCTACAAAGAACTGACTAGACTTTTCTAGATATGTTCCAAATAGAGATCTGGGTACTGATTGAAGTTAGTCAATCTTAAGTACAAATGTGATATAAACTAAGCCATATTTTCCCCCACCCGTGTCAAAAGTATGAGCACGAAAATATATTTTGATAGATAATTATTAAGAATTTCCATTACTTTGCTTTTCAATTCTGCCATGATTAAATATTTTACTATTTTAATGTATTACTATTTCCTTCTCAGTCCTTTAATAAGATACAAGCTGAATCTTGAAGACCTTTTGAAATTTCCTGAGCAGGAACTTGACGCAGTTGAGCTCAATTATAATTGTCATCCAACATAACCCCATATCGCACACTTAATCTATGTAAACCCAATGTTGAGTGTAAAATAGGTTACAATAGTAATGATGTGAGTGGATTTACTTGACTATAATGAAGAGAGGCAGAGTAGTAAAGGAGATAGAAAAGATAGCTGTGTGACCCTGGGAAAGCCACTAAGTTTCTCTGTGCTTCAGTATCTTTACTGTTAAAAGAAAAGATTGAGCTGGATGGTTTCTAAGGTCCCTTCCCAATTTCAGTCTATAGTCCTATGACAATTAGGCTCAGATACTTGAGGGAGCTGACTCAAGATTCCTCACAGCTTAATAAAATATTCAGCATTGAATCTGGAATATAGAGATAGAGATATATAGGTATGAAGACATAC
>CM053588.1:112601850-112620099 GCA_028646515.1 Pseudochirops corinnae
AATGTAAGCTCACCATAAACAAGGATTGTTTCATTCTTTAGACTTCTGTCCTCAGCATCTGGGACAGTGACAGAGCCAGCAGACTCTAATAAAACACTCGTTCATTGATTCAATGCTTGATGTGGTGGGGTCGAAGGGAGAAGTTGCTAGGAAGTTACCATCATAAACCGGTCTCCAAATCCATTTCTGGTTACATGTTTTATTATCCTGAAACTTTTAAATTTTTAATCAGTGGACTACCAGGGTCAGATAGGCTGCAAAATAAATAAATAAAAATAGAGGAGAAAATGCCTTAAAAACAAATTACTTTCAGCATTCACCATGCCTTCCCATGATTTGACAGCTTTCTTCTTTCATATACTTCTAGCTGGGGCCCTATGTCTATTCTCCCTGCCCTCAAATCCTTGTCTCCCTTGACAGTCCCACCCTGGGTGGATTTCCAGATCCAGCTGACAAATATAGATTCAAAATCTGATTTATAAGGAGAGAGAAGTGATTTACAGTAGAGCAGCTGCTGTCTGAGAAGTCCCTGATTGATGGGTTTGCTATGACAAACACAGGGGCTCTGGTAAATATCCGATTTATATGTTAACTTTCCAACTGTATCTTCCCATCTGTGAATGAGCAAGAAACAATACGCTCCCATTTAGGGAACAAGTGCCTTAACCCACTGGATTTAGGCGCCTGATTTATCAAATCTGGGTCTGATCCATAAATCAGAACCCAGCTCTCTTGGACTGAGTTCCACGCTGCCCTCAGTTCCCTCTTTGTCAGAGTATCTTTTACCTTCATCTTTATTCCAAAAGAAAGAATGTTGAAACAGATTGAAAGGACTGATTGATATGTCAGAGCTAGAGATTAACGACCCTGGGCCCCAGTGTTTGTGAGCTTGCCTGTTTTTCTTCTCAGGTTTTATTCTTTCTCCATTCTGATCGAAAATTGGCCCCTTACCAAGGATTTGCATGTACCATGTTCAATCCCATTCACCCTTAAAGCAGCATCCCTGGACAAATCCTCCCCTTTCCTGTATCTTTACCCAGTGGAGAATCCCAGATCATCCTTGCAGTGCTCAGGCCTCCAGAATGCACAGGGTATTATCTCCTACCCAGCAAGGGAGTATCTCTGTAGTAAAAAAAAAAAAACAAAAAAAAAAATTGAGGGAAGGGGAGGGGAGGAGGGGGAACTAAATACTTCCTTAAGTATAATTGAATGTAACAATAGCTCAAATTTCTATAGTGCTTTAAGGCTGAAAATGTCCTTTCTTTGAAATAAACTCATATGAGGAGGTAGTATAATTGCTCTTATGCTCATTGTATATATAAGGAAACTGAGTCTCTGAGAAGTTAAGTAATTTTACTTCCAGGTCACACAGCTAGTATATGTCAGGGCTAGAATTAAAATCCAAATCTCTCCTAACCCCAGAAACAAGTGGCCTGAGCCTCTGATAACTCTGGGAAAACCCAGCCCACTATTTGAAGGTCACCTAACCCCTATAGCTAAAGTAAGCAATTCTACTTTTGTCTTCTTCTTGGTCCCCCCTCTTAGTGATGGTTTAGGGGTAGTAACATCCCCAGAAATCCCTGCGGCATCTCAGCAATCTTCTCCATCCCAATTCATCCATTCTATCCATCTTTCAAGGCTTTTTGAATCCTTTCTTTTTCCAAGAGGCCTTTCTGGGTACCCTCCCTCCCCCCTGCCACAGCTCACTGGGATCCCCCTTCTCTGGACTCCTATAGTACTCATTGTCTGCACCACCGGTCTCACTGCTTGCTTAATTTCATCTTTCCTCACTTCTTGTCTGTCCCATTTACTTGTGACTTAATCATATGTTGCCTCCTGATGCCTCTGGATTCTTCTATTATAATTTAACTCTTGCATTGTGTTGTAACTTGTCATGAGCCTGTCTGTGCAGGGCCTCCCCAGTTAGAGTGCAAGCTCTTTGAAGACAGGATTTAGTTCTCATAGTTGTTTGTAGTCCTGTCATATCACCATCTTAATATGAACGACATCATTCAAATATCTATAGGCTGACCACCTCCCCTACAACTGGGATTGAGTAACTGTAAGTGGGGTTTTCTTAGAGGAAAGATGATGAAGAACTACAATTGCTTGGATTGAAAAACAGCTTATTTTACCAACCAGCCATTCAGGTTGGGCATAGTGGGGCATGTCTGTAATCCATGCCACCAGGTAGATTGCTTGGGTTTTGGAACTCTGAGCTGTAGTAGGCTGCAGGCCACTGAGGCATCCGCACTCTCTGGTACCAGCCTGCCTATTGTTGCTGTTGGTTAGTCATTTTCAGTGGTACCTGACTTTGTGACTCCCATTTGAGGTTTTCTTGGCAAAGATACTGGAATGGCTTGCCATTTCCTTCTCCAGCTCATTTTACAGTTGAGGAAACTGAGGCAAACAGGGATAAATGACTTGCCCAGGGTCACACAGCTAGTAAGTATCCGAAGCCAGATTTGAACTAAGGTTTTCCTGATTCCAGGCCCATGTTCTATCCACCACATCACCTAACTGCCCTATCAGCCTCCTTAAGAATGGGTAAATCAGCTCAAGGTTGAAACAGATCAGGTTAAAGCTTGTAAGTCAATTGGTAGCAGGATTTAACTGGTAAGTGGTTGGTACACTTCTAACTTGGAGCAAGATAGGGAGACCCAGTCTATGTGTGTATATATATATATATATATATATATATATATATATATATATATATATATATATGTGTGTGTGTGTGTGTGTGTATATATATATATATATATATATATATATATATATATATATAAATATTTATTAAGCACCAGCCAAGTGCCAGACACTTTGATATGTGTATATGCATATGTATGTTTACATTTCTGTAGACACATATACACTTGTACACCCATGTATAAGTCCTATTGTGTTGGGTTATATCGTGTGCATGCATACATCCATACGTAGCAATCCTCAGCAGGACCTGCCCACTGAGTGGCAACTGCACTTTGAGTCTGGGTGAGATAGGGAATCTTAATATATGTGTGTATGCATAGATACATATGTGTAATATTTATACCTTTATGTTTTATACCTTTTACCTTAAGTGCCAAAATGAATGATACAGATATAAATGTGACATGGGAGACAATGAGGCAGAATAGAGCAGCCAGTTCTTCAATTAATCCCCTTTGAAGATAATTTGCATATAACATCCCCTCTGAACTCACTCTCTCAGCTTCCATTGGACTTGGAGGTTAAGGCCCCAGATGGCAAAGACTGTTTCTCCCTTCAATAGTCCATCAGTAACCCTGAGGGTTTGGGAATTCTAGTACGATAATTCGTGAACTCTCATCCAAGGCTTTACCATATGTAGTCTCTCCAAATATCAATTAGCCAACTGGTATTTCCCTGTACTGCCAACGTGATAGTCACAGCACCACTAGCAACTATGAATATGTCAGCATAGCTCTGGATCACAAAATATAACAGACTCTTCAAATAGAAGATAGCAGTAAAACATTTATTCAGCCACCAGAAAGCCAAATCCCAACACCAGAAAGCCAAATCCATCATAGGAACAAAAAATTAATACACCTTATCACTGCAGGGAGCAAGACCATACCTAGTTGTCTCCTTGTTGTGTCCTCTCCTTCTTCCACACTAACTGCTCTGACTCCCAGCTTCCTCTGGGCTCTGCTCCACCAGTTCAGCAAACTCCTTTCACCACAGGCTCCACATGATTACATTTGGCCTATTAAGAGGCAGGAAAGATCTTCAAATTCCCATTACCATTATACTCCCGAATAACAATCAACCAGTTGATATCAATTAGTTTTCATAGAAAGGTATTTCATAAGAAGGTATAACAAGGCTAGAGGTTACAGGAACACCTCTCAGTGTTCCCTATGAAATCACAGACCTAGTTTTCTTTAATTGATGTGATTTATTACACAAAGATACAATTTATTGAATAATACCAGTAAACCATAAACACCCTACTCTGACATGTCATCATGGTATGTGAAGAACACTGAATTCTCCAAGGTGGTATCCAGGGAACTCAAGTTCTAACAAGGCTAACCAATCAGGAAAGGTTTCAGGTGTAGGCCCAACAAAAGGCTATTGTCTTAAAATCATCTTAGACATATTCAAAGAAACAAGAGGATGAACTTTTTAGCCACAGTGGAATTGTTTATCCAAGGTATGCAGGGATTGCACTCTTTCAGAAGTGGAAGGAAATACTTATCTCAGTGAAATAATAGATCTTCATAGGATATGAACGAACAGTCCTCAAAAGAAGAATTGTAAACTATTAACAATCATATGAAAGAATGCTCTAAATCACTCATAATAAAGAAATGCAAATGAAAACAAACTCTGAGATTTCATTTCATTCCTCATAAACTGGTAAAGACAACAAAAGATAAGAATTGTCAATGTTGGAAGGATTGGGGGAAGATAGGTATACTAATGCATTGTTGGTGAACAAGTACAAACATTTTAGAAAGCAATTTGGGATTCCACAAATAAAGTGATTAAATATTCATACCCACAGAGAACAAAAGAAAACCTACAAGGAAGCAAAGAAAAGCTGGGCAGCATTAAAAACAATTTGTAGTACTTACTATATAAGCTTTCTTGAAATGGAAATTCATTGTTTTATATTCAATCCTCTCTTATGTTCTTCTGTATATATGGCATTTTTTTTCTTTTTTCATTTTCTATTTAAGTTTAAAATAAATTTTGAAATTTACAAAGAGTAAAGGAAAGAAAAATGTTTTTATTCTCTGCCTCAGAGATTCTGCTACTAGGATTATAGCCCAAAGAGGTCATTGATGGGAAAAAAAAAAAAACTCATATACACCAAAATATTTATAGCAACACTTTGTGGGATAGCAAAAAAAATGGAAACAAAGTACATGCTCATTGATTTAGGAATGGCTAAACAAGTTGTGAATGGCTACATATTGTGACTGTACTGAAATGTTACTGCACTATAAGAAATGGCACTTGATGAACAGAGAGGCATAGAAAGATTTACACACTCATCTGTAGAGTTAAATAAGCAGAACCAAGAAAACAACATACACAATGACAACAATGTAAACAAAACAAAAAAAAAGATTACAAAACAAGCAAAAGTAAATGTTACTAAATTCCAACAAGCATAGCTACAAAGAAAAGATATGAGAAAACGCCTCCTTCCCATTTCTTTGCAGTTAGAAGTCCATGAGTATGGTACATTGCACATATTTTCAGACTTTTTTGATGTATTAATCAGTTTTGTTGATTTTTTCTCTTCTTTGTCTTTTTTTTTTTTTTTAAATAATTTGGTACATGGGATGGCCTTCTGGGAGGAAGAGTGAGAAGGATACTAGAAAAAAAATCTTGGTGATAAAAAGAAAAAAATAGATATCAATAGACATTTACTTTTTAAAGATCTTTTGAAAGAGCTTTCCCATACACTATTTCATTTGATCTTCACAACAACCAGTAAACAGAGCAGATGTTATCCCCAATTTGGTAGATGAGAAAATGAAGGCCCAAAGCTTGTGTCTTGGCAAAGTCACTGGTTCCTTTGCTGTTGTGAATCAAACCTCCCCTATCAGAGTTGGGGAGGGTAGGCCTCAAAAAGCATAATCAACAAGTTCTTTGTATAAATAGCATGTCAAAAACTGTTCATTCCTCCTTGGTCCATCTTCCATACGACTACCAAAGTGATTTTCCTAAAGCACAGCTCTGACGTATAACTTCTCCACTCAAATTCTGTTGGTGTTGTTCAGTTGTGTCCAGCTCTTCGTGATCCTATGGACCATAGTACACCTATATAGTCCATGGGGTTTTCTTGGCAAAGGTGATGGAGTCGTTTGTCATTTCCTTCTCCAATTCACTTTACAGATGAGGAAACTAAGGCAAATAGGGTTAAGTGACTTGCCCAGGGTCACACAGCTAGCAAGTATCTGACGCCAGATTCCAACTCAGGTCTTCCTGACTCTAGGTTTGACATTCTATCCACTGAGCTACCTAGCTGCCTCTACTCAAAACTCTAGTGACTATTACTTCCAGAATCACAAACAAACTCTTCTGTTTGATGTATTAACTAACTATAACATGTCTTTCCATCTCTCTAATACATTGCTGCTCTCACATAGCTAAACTGACCCCCCCTCTCCCCAGCTGCTCTTCACACATGGCATTCCATTTCCCACCTCTATATTTTTATATAGGCTGTCCCCTATGCCAAGAATGGAGTCCCTCCTAACCTTTACTTCTTAGAATCCTTGATTTCCTTTAAAAAATCATATCAAATCCCATCTCTTACATGATGAAGCTTTTCCTGATCCAGGGATCTGCTGGAGCCAGCTCAAGAGCTGGTTGTTATATGTTCAACATGAGCATTTAAACCTTGAAAATCAGTAAATGCTATAAATCAGGAGGTTGATTTATTGTTTGGTTGACTGTCTGGACTTAATAAAGTCATGAAGAAAATGTTAATCATGTGGGTTGACCTTAAAAGTGTGTCCTGGATACATTCCCCTTGCCTGACACCCCCCGCTCCCGAGAGCTGGTTGTTAAATATTTGTCATCACACTCCTGTGCCTATTTCAGTTGATAGTGCTTCCTACCCTCAAAAAATACTTTATATTTATTTTCTGCATATGTTATATACCTGTTATTTCCCCTATCCAATAGAATGTAATCACCTTGAAGGCAGGGATTAATTCATTTTTGTCTTTGTATTCCCAGTACTTAACATAGTGACTGTCCCATAAGTGCTTGTTGGTTGGTTGAATGAGAATGTTTGATTCCATTACACCAGTGGTTCTCAACCTTCCTAATGCTGCGACTCTTTAATACTCGTATGTGGGCATATCTGCATGTGGGCAGATCCACCTGGAGACAGATAGGGGAGCAGTGTCTAGGTTCCTAAGACCATCGGAAATATGTGTTTTCTGATAGTCTTTGGTGACCTCTGTGATCCCTGTGAAAGGGTCATACGATCCCCAAAGGGGTCGTGACCCACAGGTTGAGAACTGCTGCATTATACTTTGAACTCCTTGAGGGCAGCATAATGCCTGACATATTAATAAATGCCTATTTGAATTGACTTGCAGACTCCTCATTGTTAAAAAAAAAAAGAATTAACTAATGTCAACTTTTACATACCATGCCCCATCTGCCCTGCCTCATCTATCCTCTCAGGTTCCCCTGGACATGTGACAAGTAGATAGAATCTTTGTTAAGTATAGCATGCCAAGCTCCTGACCTTCTCTCAATCCTTCATTCTCTGTTCTAAGGAAAATAGCTTGAGAGATTATATAGTTCTGCAGAAACAATGCTGGTTTGGAAGTGAGAATACTCGAATTAAAGTTCTAGTCATCTCTTTACTATCTGTGTGACACTCAGCAAGTCACTGCATAGCTTTCAATCTCAGTTTTCCAGTCTGTATAATGGGGACAAAAAGATGTGCCCTACCTGGCTTAAGGGGTTAATTGTGAGGAAAGCATTTCTAAGCCTAGAGTAGCTAGAGAAATGTGAGGCATTATTAGCATGTCTGCCCTGGCCTACTCTGTTTTACCCTGCCTTATACAACTATCTCTTTCCTTAGAAAAATCATCTTTCACACATTAAGTCAAATTTGGTTAACATTTATTAACATTTTGATTTGGTTAACATTGGTTGATATGTCTTCTTTCCAGGGCTGTGGAGGTTGTCCTGTGAGGGCTTCTTATAACAATCTTCTGGTAGAAATCCCTTTCCTTTGCCCTTCACCAAAGTGATGATTCCTGGCCGCCATCCCAAATGACACCTGTGCAGACTGTTCAGACAAACCTTAGCACTACAGAGAAACTTCAAGTAATGGGCCAGCAACAGACTGTTGTCCAAAGACTGGCCAAGCCAGAAGCAAATCACTGGAAGGCTGGCTACCAGGTGACAAATTTTTTGGTCATTGCCGTTTATACAACTTTCTCCTAAGGCCGAGCGTAACAGATTTTTCTCATATAGTCATATCCCTCATGGAAGGCACAGCTGTGGAAAGAAATCTTATAAATGGATGACCCCAATCCTTTGACAGGTGGGGAGAAGAATTGCTAAAGCAGCTATAACAGGAAATGAGGGGTAAGGAGCCAGCTTAGTCTGTCTTCATCCCACCACTCATTGTTTCAACTTCGGTGCTTAAGCAATGATGATAATAACATATTTATGCAGCACTTTGGCCTTACAACATGATTTACATATCTTATCTCCTCACATGAACCCTGGGAGTTGAGGGGTGCAAGTGGTATTATCACCATTTGACAGATAAGGAAACAGAATATCAGAAAGACTAAATGGCTTCCCCATGGTTACTTACCTAATAAGAGCCATCTTCAGACTCAAAGCCAAGTTCTCTTTCTGCTGTACCCCAGGGCCCATACATTAGGATGCCACCTAAATATTCCAAATCCCTCCCTGAGCTTCAGATCTCAGACTTAGAGGTAGTTGAATCTTGCTTTTAAATATCCTCAACTGACTCTACAGCTGCAGTTGTTGCCTGTAACATTTATTTATAATATTGCAAAATTGGCCAGTAGTTAAGATATATAAACCTGAAGGGGGAATATACATTTCCAATACATTAGGGTATATTTAAAACATGCTGTGTCCTATCGGGGGTTCTAAAATACACATTACTGTACAGGCAGAAGGAAGAGAGTGGGGTAATTGACTAATAAGAATTCTGAACGATGACTTGAAATATGGCAGAACTGGCCTTTGAGAACTGTGCTCACACCTATTAATGAACTTGATCCATAGCTCTAAAACACAGCCCAGAATTTCTAGCATAAGCCCAAGATGCTGTGCAGCATGGATGCTGTGGCATTAATTCACACCTAGTTATGTTGACTGGCACCAGACTTCAACACTGGTCAGGAGAAGGCTGTTTTGAAGCCTTAGAATAATTACGAGAGTTTGATTTGGGCCATGCCGGGTGCCAGGTGCTAATGCAAAAGGATGTTTTCTAACTCAGTATCTGAGCATGTTTCTGCTGGGCTGGGTGTATGTGTGGAAGTTTGCATATGTATACTGGTACAATTATGCATCTAATCATACATAAATTTTGTCTGGGAGACTGTGACCTAGTAGATGGTAAAATGCCATCCATGAGTCAGTGAACCTTAGAGATATAAGGAAAGGAATCTTATAATCCTAAAAGAGTCTCCCAGTGGTGAGAAGTAGGGCCTGTGGTGGGGATTCAGATGAGGAACCATTTAATTTTAAGTCCATAAAGACTAGAACCTTTGGCAACAATGGGTCAATAACATAGCAGTGTGGTATAGCTCACAGAGGCAGAGGACCTGCATTTGGGGCCTGGCTCAGTCACTTTCTGGACAAATGACTATGGACAGTCACAGTCTCTCCATTTCCTAATCTGAAAATACTTTCAGTACCTCCTATATAGGGTAGTTGAGAGAACTAAAAGACATAATGATGGGAAAGGCTTTTAATACCCTTGTATTTTGTATAAATAATTATATCAAATAAATATTATTTTTATTATAAGTTGTACCCAACTTTGCCCATGAGGATAACTGTCCTTGACTTGATGGCAGCAAACTTGCTCTGGAAATATAGAAGCAACTCTTCCTGATGAGTCACAGTTGCTCCAGAGTTAAGAACGTCAAAACCAATTGTTGAGTTGCGGAGATGATCAGAGGCAGCATCAGGTCACTAGCTAGTACAGGAAACATAGAGTTAAGGGAAAGGGTAGCACAGGAACAGCCAGAGGACAGCAGGTTCAAACATTCCAAGTTAGTCTGTCAATCCAAAGTGAAGAAAGCAAAAAATTGAGGAAATTGGAGTCAAGAAGGATAAGAAAAACAGAGGTCCGCAGAATCTAAGAATTATAAGGATCCCAAGAAGTCAATTTATCCAATGCCTTGTCCAATTCATGAATGCCCCCTCAACCCATGACAAATAAGTATCTTTAATAGCTCCAGTGACTATGATATCATAAACAAATTATAGAAGAAAGAAATTACTTTTCTGATCTATGGATAAGACAAGAGTTTACAAACAAACAAAGGAAAGGGAAGATAAAATGGATAATCTGGATTTCCTAAAATTAAGAAGCTTTTGTACAAACAAAATTAATACGGCTAACATTGGAAGAGGAACAGGTACTGAGAGGGGGGAAAGCTCTGCAGCATTTCTCTGATAGGGTTCTCATTTCCAAGACATATAAAAAACTGATTCAAATTTGTAACAATAAGTGCCATTGATAAAGGGTCAAAGGATATAAATAAGCAGTTTTAAGAGGAAGAAATCCAGACTTTCAATAGCCATGTGGGAAAAAATGTTCCAAATCATTAAAATTAAAGCAACTCTGAGTTTCCACCTCATACTAATCAGAATGGCAAAGTTGACGATAAATGGAAAATGACAAATGTTGGAAGGGATGAGAGAAAAGAATCATATTAGTGGAGTTATAAATTGGTTAAACCATTCTGGAAATCTTTTTTGTAATTATGGCCCCCAAATCAGTAAACTATGCATATCATTTGACCCAGTGATATCACAACTAGACCTAAAACCTTAAAAAAAAAAAAATCAAAGAAAGAGGAAAAAAACCCATATGTACAAAAATGTTTCTAGCAATTTTTTGGTTTTGATTGTTCGTTTGTTTTTTCAGTGAAGGTAGTAGGAAAGAGATTAAAAGATTTTTATTACTTTTTTTTCAATTAAAAAAAAGACCAATTGATTTTCAAACAGCTAGTGTTAGTATTGTTTGTCTTTTCTCTTCTTTTGGCAAATAGATCAAGTATCTGCTGATTCAAGCAACTTGAGGGAACCTCTTCTTCATCAAAGGGTGACACCAGGGCTGGGAATAATCAGGTCTCAACGACCCTCTGTCAGTGTTGGGGAGAGCACCTATGGCCTAAGCTCCACAGGAAATCCTCAATGAAAGCCCCAGAGAGAGAATTACAGTACACAATTCAGGAGAAAGGTTGGAAACTTTTTAAACTGATGCAGCACCCCTGCCTTCCTCAGCTAATTAAATTGAGTGCAGTTGGCACATTTATCCATATCCCCAGTTCCAGAATTGACTCTGGGCTCCTGGGGAGAATTAAGTATTGTCCTTTCAAGTGCCTTCCCCAATGGCTCAGATCAAAGAATCACAACAAGTCCATTTAGCAAAATTCCAGTTGGCCTCTCAAATGCCAAAATTAAACAAACAAACAAAACTCAAATGGCTGCTTCAGCACAGTTGTTACACAGTACTAAAATTTCTGAGCTCTTTGGTTGGCATTCTTTCACTGTTGGGATCCCACATGCCACTCTCAATGGCTGGCTTTTTCTGTATACATCTATAGGACTAAGGGCTGCTTGTTCATTTGCATTGTCATTTAAAAAAGAAAGAAGGAAAAGACATTCAAAATCACAGAGTTCTTTTCCCATTCATACATACAAGAAATATATAGATGAGAAATCATGGGCGTTAGGGTGGGGGAGAGATTTTTATTAGGAGGGCAGGGGAGAAGATAAGGGAGGGAATTTTAGAGAGGTGGGTAAAATAAGGAATAAGAGGTTAAGGGGAAAAGATAAGGTAATAGAGTAAAAAGAGAGGCTGAGAAGCAAAATAGTGAGTAAAAATAAGATGGAGAGAAACCCACAAATAGTAACTAGAACTTTGTTTATTCTACAAGAATATGAGTCATTCCCCAATTAATAAATGATCAAAGGATATGAATAAGCAGTTTTCCAGTGAAGAAATCAAAACAATTTATAGTCATATAAAAATGCTCTAAATCATTATGAATTAGAGAAATGCAGGTTGAAATAACCTTGAGATATTTTCACCTTCTAAACTGACTAAATTGATAGAATAGGGGAAAGGGGGAAATGATAAATGTTGGAGAGAATGTGGAAAAATTGGGACACAATTTCATTGTTGGTGGAATTGTAAAATGATTCAACTATTTTAAAGAGCAGTCTAGAATTATACCCTTTGACCCAGCAATACCACAAATATAAGTTCTTTAGAGCTAGCAGAGACCCTCTTTCAGGAAGCCTTTCTTAGGCAAGTGGGGCTGATTATCATTAGCAATGCAAAGAAAAGCATCTAGTCCCAGCCAGGGCAGAGGATAACACTGTCTTCAGATTTGCCCTTTTTAGTGAGGGGGGAAATTTATTTTGTTCCCCCCAAATTTAACCCCTCCAAACTACTTTGAAAGTAAACTGAGTTCTGAAGGGATTCTCTAGACTAGGAGAATTTGAAGGAGGCTTAAATTACCAGTTATCTTAGGGGTAGATTCTGTGTGTGTGTGTGTGTGTGTGTGTGTGTGTGTGTATGTTAGAGTTCTTCCTAGTTGTTTTTTTTGTTTTGTTTTTTAATTTTTTGGTTTACATCATTGATTTCCACAAGATTTTGAGTTACAAATTTTCTCCCTGTCTTTCCCCTACCCACCACCCCAAAAGAGTGATCCTACTGTATACCCCATCCACCAATCTGCTCTCTCCTATATCCTCCCCCATTACCCCTCTGACTTTCTGGTAGGGCAAGATGGAATTCCCTATCCCAGTGCCTGTATATCTTATTTCCCAGTTGCATGTAAATAATAATAATAATTACATATATATATATATATATATATATATATATACATATATACATATATACATATATAATTTGATTTTAGAACTTTAAATTCTGGATTCTTTCCATTCCTCCTTTGTCACCCACTCCCACTGGAAAGTCAGGTAATTCTGTACAGGCCGTACATGTGTAGTTATGCAGAACATCTCCACAATGAACATATTGTGTAATACTGACTATATTTCCCTCCTTCCTATCCCCCCTGCCTTGTTCTGTTCTTTACTTTTTCCCTGTCCCTTTACTGAAGTGTCTGCTTCTAACATCCCTCTCCCCCCACCCTGCCCTCCCATCCATACTCCTTAGGGGTAGACTCTTAAGGACACAGAGGACTCATATTGTCTGTCCTTGCTTAATAAATGGTCAGAGGCAGTTAACTCCCTTATCCCCCAAGAGTGGGAGAAGCCTTGAAGTAAAACCCTAGAAATATTACCAAAAACTACCTACAGAAGCATGAAGGCCAATCTGTGCCCACCTTTCTCTGCACTGCCCATCCCCCACTTCAAAGATCTTACTAAATTACAATCCTACGTAACTACACCAGTTGTCCTGATCTGGCCTGTCCTTGACTTGGGCCAATCCCCTGGTAGTTTAGGTTCCAAAGTAGAGTAAAATGGGGCACTCTTTGATCATTTAACAATTCACAAGAGGAGATTTATTTAAACATAGCAGAAGAAGGATATTGACAAGCTAGGTATTGAGGACCCCTCAATTGATTCAGTTGAATGAAGTTCCTTCATTCATTCCTTCCCATCCCAATCCATCAGCTATGCATTAGACAGGGTCTAGAAAGCTTATGACTGTTTTGTACTTGGGTAATCAGGTAATAATGTCAACAGCCTGAGCCAATCAAGTCTTAGGGATCCTCTCAATATCTTTTAAGGGAAAGCTATCCTAACTTGAAAGAGCAGGACTTAGGTATGTGGCTCTTATAATACCTAGGAAGCTTTCTAGACACAAAGTAAAGAGAGCAGAACCAGAACAAGTCATATGTAACAGTTACTGTCCTGGCTCCTTCTGCCTAAAGGCCAGGTATTTTACATTACATCTTTCTCCCAGATTTCTCTAGTACTCTTGGGGGTGGGGGTGGGTGGAGGTATCTATTCTCTCTGTCATTGGTTAAAGATCCCATTGACTGTATTCTCCTATTCTTATGAGTCCCTTGAACCCCAGTTCCATTTAACCATTTAACAGTCAGATTACCTTTCACAAAAGAATTTTTATTCCAAAGATATAACTGGAACAAATACTCAAACAATCTCCCCCAAACACTTGCAGAGGGAAGGAAGCATATTCCCCTTTAATACTATCTCAGTCTCTGGAAAGAGTGATCAAATTCACAGTTTAGCTCAGTTCCTATATAGTGTGGGCCCACAAAGTTACAAATCCAAAGTCCCCACCTTGGGCCCAAGTGCTGATACCCTGTCTTCTCAGACCATCTCTACTAGGCTGGCAGCAACATCCAGCCTGTAATCTTGCCTCCAACGTCACCATGGCTTGAGGTAATAGGTCTAGGGACTCCATTGCCTGTGGCTAGAATTGAAGAGGACAAAAAAAGACAAAAACCTCAAGTTCGTTTCTCTAAACCACAGGGCTTAAAAGGGCATCACTTTCCTCCACCCAGCTTAGTTTATGGTGCGTGTGCCAAAGAGAAAGGGGGAGACAGACAGACAGACAGACAGAGACAGAGGGACAGAGAGACAGAGACAGAGAAAGAGACAGACAAAAAAAAAAGAGAGACAGACAGAAAGAGAGAGAGAGAGAGAGAGAGAGAGAGAGAGAGAGAGAGAGAGAATCCCAAATTGGTAGTTTTAAAAAGGAAGCCCATTCTAGCTCCTCAGTCAATGGAAAAAAAGTCTTCTCTTATCCACACTGTAGGGGGGTATAGGATGTTTCCCCAGAAGGAGGTCCCTTCTATCTCCAACACATATGATTTTATCTTGGGCAATTTGGTCATGAGCAGCAAATCCTATTATATTTCCAATAACAATAATACAATAAAACCTGATCAATGCAACGACCAGCTGTGATTACAGGGTGACGAAGCAAGGTGCCCCTTTCCTAAAAGACAGATAATGGACTCAGAGAGAAGAAAGACACGTATGTTTTTTTGGACACGGCCAAAGTGAGAATTTGTTTTGTGACTATAAATATTTGTTACAAAGGTTTTGGTTATTTGTTTGTTTGTTTTTTCAGTGAAGGTGGTAGAAAGGGGAATAAAAGATTTTCGTTACTATTTTTTTCGATTAAAAAAAGACCAATTGATTTTTAAACAACTTGTATCAAGATTGTTTGCCTTTTCTCTTCTTTTGGCAAATAGATCAAGTATCTGCTGATTCGAGCAACTTGAGGTTCCCTTCCTCTTCTTCATCATAGTGCTTGTTTTAATTATATAGCATTTTGATATCTTTTTGTTTAACTACTTCTCATTTTTTAAGCATCACACAATTTTGTGAAGCAACAAGGTATAGTGATTAGAGTGCTGGACTTGGAATTAGGAAGATATTCAATTCCCACCTGATCCACTTACTAATTGTATGGCATAAGACATTTTACTCAAACCTCTCTAGGCCTCAGTTCCATCTTCTGTAAAATGACAGAGCTGATCTCATGATTTCTGAGATGCCTTCTGTCTCTCAGTCTCTTATCAACTCCATGTTAGCCTCTGGTTAGTGTGAATCTTCATGCCAATAGAGTAGTTGTGATCTAGGCCTGCCTGGGTCATCCCCAAGGTCCTATATCTCTCCTCCCTTTTGTGGCTAAACTCCCTGAGAAGGCCATCTACAATAAATGCCTCCACTTCCTTTCTTCTTACTCTCTTCTTTAAAGTCAGGCTTCTGACCTCATTATTTTACTCTCTCTAAAGTTAGCATCTCTTAATTGTCAAATCCAATGGCTTCTTATAAATCCTCATCTTTCCCAACCTCTCCGAAACCTTCTGAACTGTTGATCACCTTCTTTAATTTGATATTCTCTTCTCTCAGGGTTCACATGACACTTCTCTCTCCTGGTTCTCCTCCTAATTGTCAGATTGGGCCTCTTTCTCTTCTCCCTCTATTCTGTTTCACTTGGTGGGCTCATCAGCTACCATGGATTTGATTATCATCTCTATGTTGAAAATTGTCAGATTTATAAATCCTGCCCCAACCTCTCTGATGACTTTCGGTCAAATCAACTGCTTCTTAGAAATCTTAAACTGGATATCCTGGAGGAATTTTAAACTTAACATGCCCAAAATGGAACTCATTACTTTCCTCCAAAAATTCCCTCTTCCTAACTTCCCTATTATTGTAGAAACATTCTCTAATCACACTTTAGTCATCATCCTTGATTCCTTACTCTCTTACTTCCCCATATCCAATCTGTTGACAAGACCTTTGGTCAATGGAAACTTTAACATCTCTCATGATGTTATGACCCCTTCTCTCCTTTGACACTCTTCTGGTATAGATTCTCATCACCCAAGGCCCAAATATTATAGTAGCTTTCAGGTGGATCTGCCTGCTTCAGGTCTTTGCCTACTCTAGTCCTACTCAGCTGTTAAAATGATCTTCCTAAACTCCAGGTTTGACCACGCCACCCTCCTGCTCAGTAAACTCGAATCATTACCTATCATCTCCAGGATCAAATATAATATTCTCTATTTGACATTTGAAGGCCTTCATGGCTTGTTCTCCCCACCTTCCCAGACTTTTTAGATCTTAGCCTCTGCATCCCTATGTGCTCTGAGCTCCAGCGTCATGGGCCTCCTTGGTGCTTCTCAAAGAAGGAACATCAGGAGATGAAACAATCTCTTGACTCTGGGTATTTTCCCCTGCCTGTAACTCTCTCCCTTCTCATGTCTTCCTCTTGGTTTCCATGGAGGAGAAGTCTCATCTAAAATTCCCACTTTCCATGGGAAGCTTTTCCTGATTTCCCTTAATGCTCTACTGATTGTCTCCAATTTATCCCACACATGGATCATTTGCACATAGTTATTTGCATGTTGTCACTCTCATTAGACTGTGAGCTCATTGAGAATAGGACTGTCTTTTGCTTTTCTTTGTTTCTTTACTGTCTTGCACAATATCTGGTGCATAGTAGATCCATGATAAATGTTTATTGACCAGCTGACATCTAAACTGGAAACATATGATAAAAGTTTTAATTTTATACCATGTCATTTTCTTCTTTACAGCTCTAATTTGGTGTTTCAAATAATGTGAATTGTTTGAATACATGCAGATCACTTATTCACAAATGACTTCCACATCAGTCACCAGTTGGTTTTTATCAATTAATTATCCATTAATCCAATTTATTTTTTGTTATTCCCAGTACCTTCTGACTCTCTCCTTGAAAAAGTATTGATGGGGGGCAGAGCCAAGATGGTGGCATAGAAGCAGCAAGGTTTTGCAGCTCTGACATAGCCACCTCAAATACCCATAAAATATGACTCTAAACAAATTTTGAGGCTCCAAAACTCATAAAAATACAGAAAAACAATCTCCTGCTGAAGGCAGCTCAGCAGGAAAGGCTCATCACAGCACGCTGGAAGCCAAAACCAGCTCAGTACGAAATTGCAGCTTGGGCCTAGGGCAGCCAGGACAAGCCACAGCTAGAGCCTTCAGGAAAGTGGACAGCTGTGGCAGTTTCCAGAATGATCAAGGCATAAGAAATAAGGACTAAGTGAAAGGTCAGTGGAACTCAGCTAAATTTCAGGTAGAAAAGCGGTGCAGCCAAATTGCCTCCAGGGCAAGGAAGCGCCAGAAGCGGTGGCCCTGCAGCCACCTCCACATGACTGCTTCAGAGCTCCTGACCTGCAGACTGCAGAGGGGCCAAGAGATTGTTTAGAGGCTAAGTGCTCTTGCATTGAGCAGCCTGGATCCAGATAGTGGTCTTGGGTGGTGGTCCTGGGGTGCGTTTTCAGTGAGCCAAAGCTGGTGGAGGCTGCAGCAGCAGCCTAATAGCTCCAGCAGCTGCAAAAACCCCAGAGACTTGGGACAGAGCTTTCCCCTCTGGAAGCAGAGTTCCACAGAGTTAAAAATTCAAGCAATTGACTGGCAACATGAACAGGCAAAGGAAGCAAAGTAAGAACAGCAATCAAACTCTAGATTCCTTCTTGGGGAACAAAAAGGATCAAAGCATGGAATGGGAGGAAGACAACACAGTCAGAACTCCCATACCAAAAGCTTCCAAGAAATGTGTAGACTTCCTACAAGCCATAGAGCAGCTTGAGAAGGATTTTGAAAACCAAATAAAAGAAGTAGAGGGAAAATTTGGAAGAGAATTGACAACAATGCAAGAAAACCATGAAAAGAGAGTCAACAACCTGACTGAAGGAAATAACACCTTAAAAATAAATTAGCTCAAATGGCAAAAGAGGCCCAAAAAAGCCAATGAGGAGAAGAATGCCTTAAAAAGTCAAATTTGCCAGATGGAAAAGGAATCTCAAAAGCTTTCTGAAAAGAATAATTCCTTCAGAATTCGAGTGGAGCAAATGGAAACAAATGACTTTATGAGAAATCAAGATACTATTAAACAGATCCAAACAAATGAAAAAATAGAAGGCAATGTGAAATATCTCCTTGAAAAAACCACTGACCTGGAAAATAGAGCCAGGAGAGACAATTTAAAAATGATTGGACTACCTG
>CM053588.1:112620599-112644174 GCA_028646515.1 Pseudochirops corinnae
CGGGATAGGAAAGAGGGAAATATAATCAGTCTCTCACAATATGTCCACTGTGGAGATGTTCTGCATGACTACACATGTACAGCCTGTATTTAATTGCTTGTCCTTCCAGTGGGGGTAGGTGATGAGGGACAAAGGAAAAGAATCTAGAATTTAAAGTTTTATAATCAAATGTTAAAAATATATATGTATATATAATTAATGTTATCATTAACTACATCCAACTGGGAATTAAGATATACAGGCACTGGGGTGGGGAGATCCATCCTACCCTACCGGAAAGTCAGAGGTGTGAGGGGGAGGACATAGGAGAGTGCAGATTGGGGGAGGGGTTATACAGTGGGATGACTTTCTTGAAGTGTTGGGTAGGGGAAAGATGGGGAGAAAATTTGTAACTCAAAATCTCATGGAAATTAATGATGTAAACAAGAAAATAAATAAATTTATTTATTTAAAAAATATAAAGTGAAATTAAATTAAATTTAAAAATACTTCAGGGAAAAAAAATAGACATGTTGACCAAAGGACCATCACAAAAAAAAAAAGTATTGATGCCAGGCATGGGTCACACTGACAATCTCTGATGCCAGGGAGGCTGAGAGTGGAGGCCTTCTTGAGCTCAGGGGTCCTAAGTTACAGGGGCTTATGCCAAACAATTCTCTGCACTAAATTTGGCGTTAATATGTTGTGCTTCTGGGAGCTGTGGGATGGAGGGTAGGAGGAAAGTGGGTCATCAGGTTACTTGAGGAGTGAACCAGCCCTGGTCAGAAACAGAATTCCATGGTGATCAGAGTAGGACCAGGTCAGTGAGCAGTCCCTGCACTTCTAGACTGGGTGAAACAAGGAGAGTCAGTCTTAAAATAATAATCATCACAATTTTAAAAATAAATAAAATCATGACAAGTAGGTGAGAAGTCTACAAGCTTTGAACCTTGCTCATTTCTTAAGCCTGAGCCACGTGTTGCAACATATTTCTTTCAACAACCTCATCATATGCTTTACTTTGCACTAAAACTCAAATATTGGTGTTCTGTTTATTTGGTTTGGAGGTTCTTGTTGAATTTTTCTTAGAATTTCTCTTCTTCTTCATCCTCTAAAACAGATGTTGGTTCCTAAATGACAAATAGCTTCATAAGAGTCTTTTTGTTTTAGCTCATCACAGGCATTGAAGGGAAGGTGAATAATAACTGTCCCATGAAATGATATCCCTTACTGACCTGGGGCAGATGGTAAAATCATTTCCATCATGTCCTTTATTTACCTCTTCAAGGAGAACTTGAGGCATCCTTCCCTGGAATTTCCTGGTATTTTTTGGTTTTAATTATAGTGGAAATCTCTAAATTAATATAGTTTAGTCCCTTCCAACAATATGTCAGCTCATTGGTCCATAGACCAATTATAATACCAAGGGTATTAGATTTTGAGAACTCACAGTTAAAATTAGACAACTTCTCAGAACTCTGATTCTTCATACCCTTTGACTCTCCCACCACTAGGGAAGGAGAATTAATTTGCCTTCTTGTCTCTGAGACTAGCTTTCTATGCTTTATACCATACTGCCTCTCCACTAATGATGCTTTATGGTTGCCAATTATGTAGTACCATTACCTCTGAAGAGTCAGAACTTAGGACAACCCAAAGAGAGACAGAAAGACCAAGAGACCTATGGTGGGCACAGATGGGATGCAGCATATTGTCAATCATAACTTGTGCTCATCTAGGAAATGTCTGATCATAAAAGGAAGTGGGCTGCTTAAACAGCAGATAAATGGTTCAGTGAATAGATCATCCAGACTGGATAGATCATCCAGACTGGAGTCAGGAAATTTGTTGTTCAGTTATTCAGTTATGTTTATATTTTCATGACCTCATGGACCATAGCACACCAGGACCTTCTATCCTTTACTACCTCTCAAAGTCTGTCCAAGCTCATGTTCATTGCTTCCATAACACACTCTTTATCCATCTCATCCTCAGCCATCCCCTTTTTCTTTTGTCTTCAATCTTTCCCAACTTTAGGGTCTTTTCCAGTAAGCACCATCTTCTCATTATGTGGCCAAAGTATTTAAGCTTCAGTTTCAGTATTTGACCTTCCAGAGTCAAATTTCTTTAAGTACTGACTGATTTGATCTCCTAGTTGTCCAAGGAACTCGCAAATGTCTTCTTCAGCACCACAACTCAAAAGTATCAATTCTGCAGCACTCAACTTTCCTAATAGTCCAACCCTCACAGTCATAGCTTTTACTATACAGACTTTTGTCAGCAAGGTGATGTCTCTGCTTTTTAGTATGCTATTGAGACCTGAGTTCCAATTCAGTCTTGGATACTTCCTACATATATGACTCTGTGCAAGTCACTTAATCTGTTTACTTCAGTTTTCTCATCTGTAAAATGAAGATAATAATAGTACCAACTTCTTATTTTAAGGATCTAATAAGATAATAATTTCAAAGAACTTAGTATATAGTACCTAGCACATAGTAAACACCATATAAATGTTGGTTGTTGTTGCTATTATTGTTATTATTATTATTATTAAATGAGGGTGAGGGACAGCAGATAGACCACATGAATAAAGCATTGGTCACACAAAGTTAAAAGACCTAGAAAAAGATGCCCATCACAAATCCTCTCTGAAAGCTTTTTGGGAGAGGATGGACAACAGCTGCTCAGGATAAGGAGATGTGTGGATATCTCTGTCTGGAGGTGGGCACTACCTTGCCTACCTTGATGAGGTCACAGATCCATTGAGGCACTGGCACCCAGAGAGGTTTTCACCCACTTTTTTTTGGCTGCCTAATCACACTGAATTACTTAGGTTGAACTTATAGAACTCCAAAGTCCCTAGACATTTTCACATAAACTGGTGTCTAGCCACACTTTCTCCACCCTGTATTTGTGCAGGTTGATTTGTTGAATCTGAGCATGACTTTATTACATTTCATCTTAGGTAACTAGATGTCATAGTGCATAGAATCCTGGCCCTGAAGTCAGGAAGATCTGAGGTCAAACCAACTTCTGACACTTACTAGCTGTGCGACCCTGGGAAATTCACTTAACTTTTCCCAGTCTCAGTTTCCTCATCTGTAAAATAGAAATGATAATAACAGCATCTGTATCTTAGGTATCTCAAATGAGATAGTTTTGGGGGAAGTGCTTTGCAAACTTTAAGGCACTAGCTATTATTGTTAGATTCGGCTCTTTGTTCTGGTGTAACTGTGCAATCATCCAGCCCTATTCTTCTTCATCTTTTTTGTGAGTACATTGAGAAAGATTTTTTGTCAAATGCTTTCCTGAAATCCAGGTCTACTGTATCTATAGCCTTCCCTGGAGCTAACAGTTGCCCAACCCTGCCCAAAACAGAAGTTAGGTTAATCTAGCATGATTCATTTCTCCTCATAGGATCTTCAGCTAGAAGGGTCCTTAGTGATCATCTGGTCCAACCCCCTTATTTTCCAGATAGGGAAACAAGCACAGAAAATTTAAATGATTTAGCCAAGATCATACAGCTTAGTATGTGGCAGAACAAAGACTAGGACCCTGCTGCTCTAATTCTAAATCCACTGCACCATGTTTCAAAAGTGAATTCCATGGTCTAGAGCAGCAGTTATGTGCAATTTGTAACAAAGAAAATAAATCCTGCATATGAGATATTTACATTACGATTCATAACAGTAGCGAAATTACAGTTATGAAGTAGCAATGAAAATAATTTTATGGTTGTGGGTTACCACAACATGAGGAACTATATTAAAGGGTAACAGCATTAGGAAGGTTGAGAACCTCTGGCCTAGAGTTTTACACATCTATTTTTTTTTTCCTTTTGAAAATCAGGCCCACATTTCCCCATTTTTAGTCCTGAAGCATCTTTGCTATTCCCTTGCTGCTATTCAGTCATATCTGACTTTTTTGATCCATTTGGGGTTTTTCTTAAGATACTGGAGCGGTTTGCCATTTCCTTCTCCAGCTCATTTTACAGATGAGGAAACTGAGTCAGACAGGGTTAAGTGACTTGCCCCCGGGTCACACAGCTAGTAAATGTCTGAGACTGGATTTGAACTCAGATTGTCCTGGCTCCAAGCCTGGCACTATCCACTGTGCTACCTGGCTACCATTGCTCTTCCCTATCAGTTTTCAAAGACCACTGACAACTGGTCAGCAATCACATCTAGAGACTCTTACAGTATCTTTAAATGGAGCTCATCTGAGTCTAGGCTCTTGAACTCATTAAGGGCAGTTGGGGCTCTTGTACCCTCTCAGTCTCAGGAATCTGGATTGCAACTGCCTCACTCAAATGAAACTTCTTTTTTTTTCTTTTGTTTGGATCTGTTTTATAGTATCTTGATTTCTCATAAAGTCATTAGCTTCCAATTGCTCCAATCTAATTTTGAAGGAGTTATTCTCTTCAGTGAGTTTTTGAAATTTCTTTTCCATCTGGCAAATTCAGCTTTTTAAAGCATTCTTCTCCTCATTGGCTCTTTGGACCTCTTTTGCCATTTGAGTTAGTCTATTTTTTAAGGTGTTATTTTCTTCAGTATTTTTTGGGTCTCCTTTAGCAGGCTGTTGACTTGTTTTTCATGATTTTCTTGCATTATTCTCATTTCTCTTCCCATTTTTTCCTCCACTTCTCTTACCTGATTTTCAAAATCCTTTTTGAGCTCCTCCATGACCTGTAATCAGTTCATATTTTTCCTGGATGCTTTTGCTGCAGGAGTGCTGACTTCTGTGTCTTCCTCCCACTCCATGCCTTGATTCTTTTTGTCCCCCAAAAAGGATTCTATCATCTGTTTGTGCTTCTGTTGCTTGCTTACATTGGCAGCCAGTTACTTGACTTTTGAGCTCTTTGCCACAGTAGAACTCTGCTTCCAAAATGGAGAGAGCTATGTCCCAAATTTGTGGGGTTTTGCAGCTGCTGGAACTATTAGATAGGAGCCCTCTCTACAGTCCCCACATGCTCTGGCTTACTGGTCACACACCCCAGGACCAACACCCAAGACCATGATCTGCATCCAAGCAGGTCAAAGCAAGAGTGATTACACTCTGAATGGTTGCTTGGTTGCCTACAATCTGCAGTCCAGGAGCTCTGGAAGCAGCTACACAGCAGCGGCTGCAGCCACCACACTTCTTCTGCTTCTCACTCTGGGAGTAGCAGCCAGATCACACTTCCCCTGTTTGAAGAAAGTTCCACAATAACCTTTTACTTTATCTTTGGTATTTGTGGATTGAGAAGTCTGTAAATGGCTACAGCTGCTGGTGATTTACTCTTGTGAAGTCTACTGCAGCGACGGCTGGTCCAGGCCACCCTGGGGCTAAAACCTCAGCTCCTGTAGGTCTGTGCTGGGCTCCCAGCAAGCTAGGATGGACCCTTCCTGCTGGCCTGCAGGACTTCCTTCAGCAGGAGCTTTGTTTCTTTCCTTCACTTTGTGGGTTCTGTAGCTCTAAAGTTTGTTTAAAGTCATTTTTTACATGTATCAGAGGAGGTGGAAGCCAGAGCCGTGCAGAAGTCCTATTTCTGCTCCATCATCTTGCCTCTGCCCCCCTCAAATGAAACTGATCTCTCCTAAAGTACTGATGATGATCTCTGAATTGTCACATCTGATGGCCTTTTCCCAGTCCTCATCCTTCTTGACCTCTCTTCAGTATTTAATATTGTTGACAAACCTCTTCTCCTGGATTCTCTCTCCATTCCTCTTTCTTGATTCTCCTCCTACCTATCTACCTGTACATCTTCAGTCTTATTTGGGAGATCATTATCTGTATATTATCTCCTACACAATGCTCTGCCCTGGATTCTTTTTCCATTTTCTCTGGTCGTATTATCACTTTTCATGAGCCCAACTTTTATCACTGTGAAGATGACTCCCATGTCTTCATGATAACTAACATTTACACAGTATCTTAAGGTTTGTAAAGGCTATGCATATAATATCTACTTGTATCCTCACAACAGCCCTGTGATGTAAGAGCTATTATTACCCCCATTTTACAGATGAGGTAACTGAGTCTGAGAGGTTAAGTAATGTCCCAGGATCACCTGAGGTAGAATTTAAACTCAGGTCTTTCTGACTCCCAATCCAATACTCTATCCACTGTACAATTTCCATTTCCAATCGTAATTAAAGTCCCAGGCTCCACTCCCACATCACCAATGGTCTAGTAGACCGTTTGAACTGGATGTCCTGTAAGCATATTAATCCAAACACATCTAAAATTAGCTTTTCCATACACCCATCCTTCTTCTGAATTTCCCTGTGTCTGTTAAGAATATGACCGTATTTCTAAGTTCTACAGCTCTTCTTATCACCTCACCCAGTATACTGGTCTTATTGATGCTCCCTCCATGATATTTCTAACATCCATCCCATTCTTTGTTTTAATTAATTTATTTATTTTTAGTTTTCAACATTCACTTCCATGAGATTTTGGGTTCAAAATTTTTGCCCTATCTCTCTCTTCCCCCCACCCCAAGACAGCATGTAATTTTATATAGGCTCTATATATGCATTCATATTAAACCTATTTTCACATAAGTCATGTTGTAGAGAATTAGATCCTTGCTTTGCTATGAAGAGTTAAGTCTGTCAAAGTTAGTCATAGCACAATGTTACTGTTACTATATACAATGTTTTCCTGGTTATGTTCACCTCACTTGGCATCAGTTCCTATAAGTCTTTTCAGGTTTTTCTGAAGTCCAACTGCTCACCATTTCTTATGGAACAATAGTATTCCATTACACTCATATACCATAACTTGTTCAACTATTCCCCAACTGATATACATCTGCTCAAAATTCTAATTATTGTTCATCATAAAAAGAGCTGCTATATTTTTGTACATGTAATTCCTTTTCTCATTTGTATGATTTATTTGGGATATAGCCATGGAAGTGGTATTGTTGGGTCAAAAGTTATGCACAGTTTTATAGTCTTTTAGGTATAGTTCCAAATTGCTCTCCAGAATGGTTGAATCAGTTCACAACTCCACCAACAATGAATCAATGTTCCAACTTTCCCACATCCTCTACAACATTTATCATTTTCCTGTTTTGTCATACTAGCCGATCTGATAGGTGTGATGTGGCACTTCCAAGTTGTTTTGATTTGCATTTCTCTAGTCAATAATGATTTAGAGCATTTTTTCATATGACTATAGATAACTTTAATTTCTTCATCTGAAAACTGCCTATTTGTACCCTTTGATCATTTATCAATTGGGAAATGACTTATATTCTTATAAATTTGACTCAATTCTCTATATATTTTAGAAATAAGACCTTCATTAGAGACACTGGTTGTAAAAATTCTTTCTCAGTTTTCTACTTCCCTCCTAATCTTGGCTGTATTCACTTTTTTTTGTGAAAAAAAAAAACAACTTCAATTTCATGTAATCAAAATTACCCATTTTGCATTTCATAATGTTCTCTATCTCTCATTTGGTCGTAAATTCTTCTGTTCTCCATAAATCTGATGGGTAAATGATTCCTTGCTCTCCAAATTTGCTTATAGTATCAGCCTTTACATCTAAATTCTGTAGCCATTTTGACTTTATTTTGGTATGTGGTATAAGATGTTGGTATATGCCTACTTTCTGACATACTATTTTCCTGTTTTTTTTTAATTTGTTTGTTTATTTTTGGTTTACAACATTCATTTCCACAAGATTTTGAGTTACAAATTTGCTCCCCATCTTTCCCCTACCTACCACCCCAAAACAACGATTACACCAAATACCTCCTTCCCCAATCTGCTCTCTCCTATATCCTTCCCCAGTCCTCCCTCTGACTCTCCAGCAGGGCAAGATAGATATCCATACCTGAGTACCTGTATATCTTATTTCCCAGTTGCATGTAAAAAATAATAATAATAATTTTTAAACATTTGATTTTGGTTTTTGGGTTTTTTTGGTTTCTTTTCTTTTTTTTTTTTTTTGGCTTTGTGGAGAGGGGAAGGTAGGGCAACTGGGGTTAAGTGACTTGCCCAATTGCTAGTTTTGTGTTGAGTGACTAAGGCCATATTTGAACTCCAGAACTCCTGACTCCAGGGCCAGTGCTCTATTCACTGAGCAACCTAGCCGCCCCTTAAGCTTTTGATTTTAAAACTTTGAATTCCAGATTCTTTCCCTTCTTCCCTCCTCACCCACCCCCACTGGGAAGATAAGCAATTCAATATAGGTTGTACATGTGTAGTTATGCAAAACATTTCCATAATGGATATATTGTGAAAGATTAACTATATTTCCCTCCATCCTTGTTCTATTTTCTACTTTGACCCTGTCCCTATTCAAAAGTATGTGCTTCTAACTACCCTCCCCTGCCAATCTGCCCTCCCATCTATCATCCCCCCTCTTATCCCCTTCCCTACTACTTTCCCGTAGGGTAAGATACCCAATTGAGTGTGTATGTTATTCCCTCCCTAAGCCAAATTCAATGAGAGTAAGGTTGACCCATTCCCTTTTGCCTTCCTGTTCTTACCCTCCATTGTAACAGGTTTCTCTTGCCTCTTTTATATGAGGTAAGTTACCCTATTCTGTCTCCCTCTGTCTCTTCTCATTATATTTCTCTCTTACTTCTTAATTTTATTTTTTAGATATCATCCCTTCCTTTTGAACTGATTTTGTGTCCTCTATGTATACATGTACACATATATACACACACTCACATATGTATTTATATGCACATATACCCTCCTATACAAACATATATATATGTATGTATACATATATATACACATTTATATTCTCTTCAATTATCCTTATACTGAGAAAAGTTTCATAAGTTACAATTATCATTTTTCCATGTAGGAACGTAAATAGTTCAACTTTAATAAGTTCCTTATGATTTATTTTCCCTGTTTACCTTCTTGTGCTTCTCTTGCTTCTTGTATTTGAATGTCAAATTTTCTATTCAACTCTGGTTTTTTCATCAAGAATGCTTGAAAGTCCTGTATTTCATTGAATGACCATACTTCCCCCTGGAACATTGTACTCAGTTTTGCTGGGTAGGTGATTCTTGGTTTTAATCCTAGCTCCTTTGACCTCCAGAATATCATATTCCAAGCCCTTCAATCCCTTAATGTAGAAGCTGCTAGATCTTGTGTTATCCTGATTGTATTTCCACAATATTCAAATTGTTTTTTCTTGGCTGTTTATAATATTTTCTTCTTGACCTAGGAACTCTGGAATTTGGCTATGATATTCCTAGGAGTTTTCTTTGTGGGATCTTTTTCAAGAAGCAATCAGTGAATTCTTTCAATTTTTATTTTACACTCTGGTTCTAGAATATCAGGGAAATTTTTCTTGAGAATTACTTGAAGCTGATTTCTAGGTTCTTTCTTTGATCATGGTTTTCAGGTAGTCCAATAATTTTAAAATTATCTCTCCTGGATCTATTTTCCAGGTAGTTTTTCCAATGGGATATTTCACATTGCCTTCTATTTTTTTCATTTGTTTGGGTCTGTTCGAAGCAAGCCAAAACATTTGATCTTGGAGGTCAGTTCACATACAGATGCTCTGGAGATGCAGTTTTGGCATAGATTTGTGTTAAACAAATCTAAATGCTTTGAAACCTGCTCTCATTTGCATCATCCTGTAAAACGTTAATTGACTTCCAAAGACCTGTTGGATTTCCAAAGACTTTTGGTGCCTAGAATTCTCAAAGCTTCTGATAAGACGAGTCTTTCCTCTTTAGGTCCCAAGGTATAGCAGATTCAAGACAATGATTTACCAAAGACTTAGATGTTTGGAGGTCTGCTCTGATTTGCATTCTCTCTGATAATGTTGATTGACTTCCTAAGGATCTGATGGACTGCCCCAGACTCTTGGAGCCTAGGAATAAGAAGGTTTGATTGTGTCTGATGTTACTTCCAGGATGTAGTTGAACTTCGAAGTAATAAAATTAAGATAGTATCCCAGGATGTGAAAAACTAAGTCTATCGATAAAAATACTTGAATCTTAGTCTTTTGGATCTTTAAAAACTCTGTCCAAATGATCATTAAATGGAGTTCTTCCTTGAGCTACCCTCTGGTCTCTCTTTTCTCTTTATCACGTCTCTGCTCACACTTGGAGCTGGTACCCGAGTGGCCCCCCATATCTGTTTAATAATATCTTGATTTCTCATAAAGTCATTAGCTTTCATTTGCTCCAGTCTAATTCTGAAGTGATTATTCTCTTCAGTGAGTTTTTGAAATTTCTTTTCCATTTGGCAAATTTGGCTTTTTTAGACATTCTTCTTCTCATTGGCTCTTTGGACCTCTTGCCATTTGAGTTAGTCTATTTTTTAAGGTGTTATTTTCTCCAGTCAGGTTGTCGACTTGCTTTTCATAATTTGCTTGCATCTTTCTCACTTTTCTTCCTAATTTTTCCTCTACTTTTCTTATTTGATTTTCAAAATCCTTCTTGAGCTCCTCCATGGCCTATAACCAATTCATATTTTTCTTGGAAGCTTTTGATGCAGGAGCTCTTACTTCATTGTCTTCCTCCCACTCCATCCTTTGATCCTTTTTGTCCCCAAAAAAGGAATCTAAGGTTTGATTTCTATGCTTGCTTTGCTTCCTTTGCTTGCTCATGTTGCCAGTCAATTACTCTACTTTTGAGCTCTTTTCCACAGTAGAATTCTGATTCCAGAGAGGAGAGCTTTGTCTAAATTGCTGAGGCTTTCACAGCTGCCAGAGCTATTAGTTGGGTGCCCTCTCTGTAGCCCCCACAGGCTCTGGCACACTGGCCACACACCCCCTAACCTCCACCCAAGACAGCGATCCAGATCCAAGCAGGTTAAAGCAAGAGTGATTACCTCTGAATGGTTACTTGGTCCCCCTACAATCTACAGGCCAAGAACTCTGGAAGAAGCCACCTGGCAGCAGCTGTAGCTGCCATGCCTATGCCACTTCTCACCTTGGGGGCAGAGGCCAGACTTTGGTCTTCTGCCCTGCCCCCCCCAATTCTGACAGAGTTCCCGACTGATCTTTTACTTTCTCTTTGGCATTTATGGGTTGATTAGTCTGGAAACCACCACAGCTGCTGGTGATTCACTCTCCTGAAGTCTGCTCTGGCCACCACTGGTCAGGCTGCCCTAAGGCTAAAACCACGTGGCTCACTGGGGACTGTGCCCTGCTCCCAGTGTTCTATGATGGACCCTTCCTGTAGGCCTGCCAGGCTGCCTTCAGCGGGAGATTTGTTTCTCTCTGTCACTTTGTGGGTTCTGTAGCTCTAAAATTTCTTTAGAGTCATATTTTATAGGTATTTGAGGTGGTTGTGGGAGGAACTCATGGAATTTTCCTGCTTCTACTCCACCATCTTCACCCCTCCCCCTATTTTCCTGTTTTTCCAGCAGTTTTTATCAAATAGTGAGTTCTTATCGCCATTATCATTTATCCCATCCTTTCCACACATGCAGCCATCATCCTAATTCAAACCTTCATGGCCTCTCACTTGGGTAATCTCAATAGCCTTCCAGTCAATCTCCATGCCTCAAGCCTCTCCCTTCTCTAATTCATCCTCTACAAAGCAGTCAAAGCAATTTTTGTTCAGCATATCTCTGAGCATGTTATTCCTCTGCTGAATAAACTTCAGTGGTTTCATGTTTCCTCTAGGATAAAATATAAACTCTTCTGTTTGGCATTTAAAATCCTTTACAACCTGTCTCCAACCTATCTTTCCAGCCTAATTATGTATCACTCCCCTTCTTACAGCTTTGGTCCAACACAATTTGCCTTCTTGCTATTCATTACACATGACATTTTGTAACCCCTCTCCATGCTCTTGGCCATTACCACCATCTCAGTCATCCCAAGCAATAGTCTTTAAAAAGCACTTTTTGTCATTTTTAGCATTTATTGCAAGCTTGGACACATTGGGGACTTTAGTATTCTCAGCATTATTCTTTTAGTTCCATTCCACTATTTTGTATTCATCCTCAGTTGTCTGCCTTGCTTCCATCTTTTCTATGTGACTTTAAAAAATCTAACTGGGTTGATATGTTCCTTGTCCATTCTCATCAGTCTCCTCAGACAGCTCTTTTTTTTCCTCTTCATAATCATTTGTGTGAATAGGAATTGTATTCTTAAGAGCATCCTATCCTCTTTAAGCCAACTTATTCTGTAGAAATCTAGGCCACAGAAGCCTCCTTTCTGTGTTTCTCTTTAAAATACACTCTCCCACAAGTCTCTGGCACATGTCAGACTATGCCTGGATTCCACAACTTTAATTATTATAAATTTGGAGATGTCATAGCTACTTCCTCCCAAGGTTCCCATCGCTTCTGTTTCTTTATTAGAATCTGTTCTAAAATAAGAGTTCGGGGGGGAGGAAGGGGTTGAGGCAGAGCAAAGGAGGTAGAGAAAAGCCGGAGATTTACCTGAGCTCTCCCAAAGTCCCTTCCAAACAACTTTAAATGATGCCTCAAAATGAATTTTCACATAAAAGAGTTGTGAAAGAGCTATTACAGTGGAGGGGAAGATAGAGGAGCAGGGGCAGAACTTGACCCTGATTCTCATTGGAATTGGCTCAAAGAGAGAATAATATACACACTCAGTCAGCTATAGAAATCTATCTTACCCTACAGGAAGTGGGGGGGGGAAGGGGACTAGAGAAGTAGGCAGGGCTGATAGAAGGGAAGGTAGATTAGGGGAGGTATAGTCAGAAGTAAAACACTTTTGAGCTTGGATGGAGTGAAAGGAGAGGGAGAGTAGGATAAATGAGGGAATAGGATGGAGGGAAATACACAGTTATCATAATTGTGCAAAAAATTTTACACGTTTCTCTTATAAAGGCCCAATTTCTAAAATACATAGAGAACTGAGTCAAATTGCTAAGAATACAAGTCATTCCCCAATTAATAAATGATCAAAGGATATGAATTGGCATTTTTCAGATGAAGTTATCAAAGCTATCTATGGCCATATTCTTTAAAAAGTGCTCTAAATCACTATTGATTGGAGAAATGCAAATTAAAATAATTCTGAAGTACTACTTCATTCCTATTAGATTGACTAATAGGACAGAAAAAGAAAATGACCAATGTTGGAGGAGATATGGGGAAATTGAGGCATTAATGCACTGTTGGTGGAGTTGTGAACTGATTTTACCATTCTTTAGAGCAATTTGGAACTATGCCCAAAGGACTATAAAGCTATGCATACCCTTTGAGTCAGCAATACCAGAGAAGGTCTATGTACCAAAGAGATTTTAAAAAAGCAAAAAGGAAAATACCTACACAAATTTTTATAGCAGCTCTTTTTGTGGTGGTAAAGAATTGGAAATTGAAGGGATGCTCATCAGTTGGGAAATGGTTGAACAAGTTGTGGTATATGAATGTAATGGAGTATTGTTATACTATAAGAAATGATGAGCAGGATGATCAGAAAACCTGGAAAGACTTACATGAACTGATGCAAAGTGAAGTGAGCAGAACCAGGAGAACATTCTACACAATAAATCAATATTGTATGATGAACAACTGTTAATGACAGCTATTCTCAGCAATAAAAATTACCCAAGACAATTCTGAAGGACTTATCATGAAAAATGTTATCCATCCCCAAAGAAAGAACTGTTAGAGTCTGAATGCCAATAGAAACACACTCATTTATTTGTTTGTTTGTTTGTTTGTTTGTTTGTTTATTTGGGGGTTTGAGGAGAGTGTTGGTCTCTGTTTTCCTTCATATGCCTAATATGGAAATATGTTTTACATGACTATACATATATAACTATCAAATTGCTTGCCTTCTCAATGGAGTTGGGGGGAAGAGAGAATTTAGAGCTCCAAATTTTTTAGAAAAGAAAATACTGTTTTTACAAATAATTGGGGGAAAATAAAATACAAATATTTTTTAAGAAAAGCAAAATAAAATAGGAGTTCCCATTATGACTGCATCCAACTTCTGAAAGAAAAAAAATTTCATTAAATCAACTCAAGAATTTCTCAGCTGCTCAGCTTTTTAGTAGATTCTAGAAAGGTATAGTTTTTCATCACTACTAATATCTTGATTCCATGTCAAGTTTAGCAACCTGCTCCTAGAACTAATCATGTTTTCTTCATTTGTCTGGGCAGTTCAAAAGAGAAGCATGTGTTCACATAGTTGTACACATGTAAACACACACACACACACGCACACACACACATATATATATAATATATTCCGAAAATATATAAATACATGTCCATATGCATACCTATAGATACACATAAACATACCACATATGTGAATATGTGTGATATGTACATATAGACAATTCTCATGTTAGGAGCCATTCTTCAGACTCTGGTAAAGTGATTTTCATGTAATTCAAATTTGCCCTGATCATAGGGAAGAGAGGGAGGGAGCCAGGAAGGTGGCTGAACACAGTGGAAGAAGGAGCTAGCACATGGTTCAAGAACACATGAAGGCTGGAAATGGAGAAGAAAGAGTAGGAGGAAGGACAGATGAGGCTGGGGCCAGTCATGTAGGGGCCTGGCAGGAACCAAGAGGAAGAACACAGAGTGGAAGACATACAAGGGTTGGGGTGAGCAGACATGGATTGGGGACCTAAATAGTGAAGATAGACAAGTGGGGGGTTAGACACAAGGGAGGGTGGGCAGAGAGGGGCAAAGGTCTTCTATCTCAGAGGTCTCAAGTCAAGGCCTCATCCAGAATTGGTCTCTCCCAGGTGTGTTTTTCTGCTTTCATTTGGAAGCTTTTTATTTTTTTGCTTGGGAGGTAGGAGGCACAAAGCCCTTAGTTAAGGGACAGGAGAGGAGGGAGGGAGAAAGAGAGAGGGAGAGAGGGAGAGAGAGAGAGAGAAAGAGAGAGAGAGAGAACACAATACTGTAAAGTTAACATAAATGCAGATTTCTCTCAGAATTCTTTATGTAAATTCTAATTTGTGGAATGCAAATTTACATAAAGTGAGAACTGTCTACATAGATATACATATACATGTATTCTACCCAGTCTATAGACATTCCCAGAAACTCAAAGTTAGAATACATCCTTCCTTATTAGTGTCTTGTGCATTAACACTGGATATCAAGCTCACAAGACAGAACAGAAGCTGGATCACCAGCAAAAAGGAGAGATCCTAGAAGGTTCATATTCTCTTATTTTAACTTTGCAAATTTCTTTTCCATAGATTATGTAATCTACTCTTCATAATAAGCCTGTGAAGTAGGTAAGGAATATGGTGTCCTCATTTCACTCAATCCTAAAGAGATTAACTGATTTGCTCAAGATCACCCAAGGTATTATGCAAAAGAGCCAGAATTAGACTCCAACTCTCCTGACCCCTAGACCTGTGTTTTTAGATGGATTGGTGGTAATGGGTCACATGGACACACCTCAAAACTTGGATGGATCCCTGGTCTCAGTCATATGGAGTCTTCCTCCAACGATGCAGTTAGATACCTATCCATCCTTGCTTCCTCATACAGTGCAGCTCTTGTCCCTTCCATTTATACTCCCCCAGGGAATGATCAAACTCACTGGCACCCCTCCCCCTATATCTTGACATTACCAGTGAAGTAGGTGGTTTGTCCATGTATTATACCTCACCTTTCCTATATGACTTGCCCACACCTCTTTCTTGTCATGTATCTCTTTTATGATATCTATAACATTTTTTTATTTCCTTCTTTTTTTATAAACTTAAACATCAACAATCAAAGACATTTCATTGTACAAAGAAAACTAAAGACAATTCTATTAGAATATATTCAATTTGATTTTTTAAGAAATCTACATCACATATATATGAAATTAAACAAGATAGTAAAAAAAACTGCTCTCTGTATATGTCTTCTTCTGCCCTTATTTTTGTTTTATATGTAATTGTTCATGGGCAAAATACTGCCTCATTTTCCCACCCACCAGGCATATCCCCATTGTCCTTTGGGTGACTCACAACTTTAATTGTTTATAGACTGTGCTATTCCATCACTTGAGGTCATATAATATCACTGGAGGAATGTTAGAATTGACAACATATGGGCCTATTGACAGGGGAATGAATAAATAAATTGTGGAAAATGAAACAGTAAAATATACCTGAGCCACAATAAACAAGTATGAAGAAAAGCATAGGAAGACTTATCTGAACTGGTGCAAAGTAAAGTTAGCAGAACCAGGAAAACACTGACTACAACAATAGGAATGAAATGAAATGAACAAAGCACATTTGAAACTGAACACTATAATTGTAATTCTCAAGCTTAACCAAAAGATAAGAGGAGAAAATTCTCTTTCCTCACTTTTTTTTCTTAAGAGATGAGAGAGTACGGGGATGGAACATTGAGCTAATGCTAGACTAAGATGATATATTGTTAGTTTTGCTGAAATGATTTTTTCTTCTTTTTTATTCATTGTTACAAGAGATGGTTCTCTGGACAGGGGAAATGGAGAGGATTATATGTGGAAATAAAAGTAATGCGAAAAACCAAAAGATGGCAATTTTTTAGAGATTTCTATATTTCATAGAGAAGCCTGGGGTCATTAATATCTCCATATAATTTCCCAAAAACAATTCATAACTCTTTCTCTCCTACTCAATTCTAGACTCAGTCCACAAAGCATCCAACTTGAAGTCTTTATCATCATATGGAGGTGACAATCAGTTTTTGAAAGTAAAGTCAGTAAAGCATAAACACTGCTAAGCTGCATCAGACTGAAAAAGTTCCAAAGATGGTCCCAGCAACAGACTATGTCCATTTTCGAAGGATCAGCCTTACTCAGTACAGAGAGGCTCATCATTGGTAGACTGACCATGGAGAGAGGAATTCTTTAGCCCTGACACTTCATACTAGTGTACATTTCATTAGCAGAGTATACCCTGGCAGGTCCTACCAATTGGGCTGGAAAGGTTACAAGTATAGGCTCTAAGACAGGCTTTATTGTATATCCGTTGTTAGATAAATCGTTCTCTCTGGTTCAGTCCTCAGCTTGTCCTCTGGAGCAAACAAAGAGGACACAGCAATGTGCTGCAAAACTCCTGTGTAAATAACCTGAATCCTCTTTTTCTTTTTTTTTTGTTTTCAACATTCATTTTTTTTAAAACTTTGAGTTCCAAATTTTTTTCCCTCCATCCTTTCCCCTCTCCTCATGACAGCAATAAATCTAATATATGTGGTATATGTGCAATCATGTTAAACATATTTCTACACTAGTCATATTGTAAAAGAAGAATCAGAACAAAAGGGAAAAACCACAAGAAGGGAAAAACAGAAAACAAAAACCAACCAAAAAAGTGAAAATAGTATGCTTCAATCTGCATTCAGGCTCCATAGTTCTTTCTCTGGATGTGGATAGCATTCTGAACCTCCTTTTATCCAAGAATCAATTTGTCAGTCTTCAAAATTTTATTGTTGCTCAATTGTCCAGTCACATACAACTGTTTGTGATCCTATTTGGGGTTTTCTTGGCAAAGACATTGGAGTAGTTTGCCATTTCCTTCTCCAGTGAATTAAGGCAAACAGAGGTTAAGTGATTTGCCCAGGGTCACAAAGCTAGTGATTGTCTGAGGTCAAATTTGAACTCAGACCTTCCCGATTCCAGGCCAGAGCTGCCTCTCCAAACTTTATAAATACTTACTGTGTTCTTGGCCCTATATTGACCACCTGGCCGCAGGACATGGGGTAGGATAAATCAGTGGCCACTCCAGTCTAGGGGAGAGATTTTAGATTTGCTAGTCAACAAGCTGGAGTCCTAGGAATGACTATGCCACCAGTTTGCTTTGGGACCTTAAGCAAGTCAAAGAGCTTCTCTGTATTTTAGCTATATTAACTATAAAATGGGGATAATAATGCAAAGATAATGTGAGGTTATTGTAAGCTTCAAAAGAGAAAACAGAGAAGAGCTTTAAGAAAAAAGCATTATGCAAATACACCATATCAATACTCTACCAAATTCTTGTCATTCTTTCTGTACCTGTCATTGTAAGAAATTAATGTTTCTGGGCCTCAATATTCCCATCTATAAAACAAAGGAAGTAATATCTGTTTTCTTCCAGTTTTCCTCAGTATACCACATAGACAAACGGAAGAAAGCATGACAGAGGGCTTTCAAATTCTGAAAGCAAAATAGTACAATTTAATTGAGCAAACAGAGCAAGATTTCCAGGACAGTATGCATAATTCTTAGGGACTCTCATAGAACAGTAGACTATGACACCTAGAAAGGTCCTGAGAGAATCAATCAGTCAACAAAGATTTCTTAAGTATTTACTATGTGCCAGGCTCTGTGCTAAATACTGAGACTATAAATACAAATAGAAAGACAGACAATCCCTGCCCTCAAGGAGCTTACATTCTAAAGGGAGCAGACACACATAAAAGGGAACTGACCTGGGAGAGGAGGTAGAATGGAGGTACCAGCTGGGGGCAATGGTAAAAAGGCTGCAGTGCAGAACAGAGAGAAAGGAGAGGAGAGGAAGGAGATGTGGTTTTCCTAAACACTCTCCTCTAATGGGGGTTCCAAGAGGACATAGATTAGAGAGAAATTAATTAGGGAGAGTCCAGCCTGGTGGTAATTACTAGGAGTATGTGGATTCCAAGCTTGGCATGAGCTTCCAGGATGAAGAGATTTCTGCAGCATGGTAGAGAAAGTCCAAAATATAGCCTGGAGAGAAAAAGAAAGTCCAAAATAGAAGTCCTTTCCCTTTTCATTTCACAAACAAGGAGACTGAGGCTCAGAGAGACGAAGTGAGTGAACTTGAACTAATACAGCTGATTAGAATAATCTAGGTATGTGTGTAGGAAGTTAAAAGTAGGAAGGATTTAAGAAATCTCTACTCTGCCTCCTTCATTTTACAGAGGTGTGGAAACTGAGGCCTGGAGATGTGACTCCACTTTATTCTCAGAGTCACACAGCAGTGACGTGGAAGAGCCTCTGTCTCCTGGTCTCCTGGACTCTGGCCACTTTTCTGTTCTACTTGAGTTCCTCCTCCCAAGACGCCAATGTAAAGGCCGGAGAGATGGTAGGGAGGTGGTAACTACTGCCGGTGACGCACACAGTTTAACAAGATTAAGCCTTTTTGCCAGCAGATGTATATCTTGTTGTTGCCTCTTTCCCACATGCTCGAGACCAGAGCTGAGGCGGCCCAGCTCACAAGTATCAGGGGGACAGTAATGCCTCCCCAGTCAGCAAAGGATCATCCATTAGAAAACAAAAAAAGGTACAGTAAGTGCCACCGAGCTCCTCCATTAATTGCTAAGTAAGGGGAAAAAAGAGAAGAATAAAGTGCTTTTACCTGCTCGGCTGGATAATTAAAAGCTGCCTGAAGCACTGCTAACCTTTTTCATTATGGCAGTGTTCATTATAAAGCCAGAAAGAATTAACTACACTGCATTATCAGATATCGAAAAATATTAATAGCAAAAGTGAGAAAGGGAAAGGAGGAATTTTGGGCAAGTTAATTAAACCACACGTCCTCAATGACTTATTAAGTGACTGGACGAGCTTCCTGGAGCTCTGCGAGTCCCAGGGAGCATGTGATGGACTCTTGCTCCTCAGGAAATGAGTTTCTAGACCACAGAACTTTTTTTTCTTCCTTTTAGCACAATTTTTTCTCTTTTGCTTTTCCCAAATCCTTCCAAGTACATAAGGTGCCCAATGTGAGCCTCCTTAGAATCTCTGAATGTGGGAGTTTCCTCCTAATGCCATTGTCAGGGGTCTTGGCTGTAGGATCACTTTCCAGGTAAGATAACCTTATAACAAGGGCCTTTGCACCCCTCAGTTTCTCAGCCACCTTGAATGGGGTTCAGAATAGCCCTGCCTCCTATTGGATTCCAGTCTCTAGCTCCCAGCATTCTACCAGGGATCCCACACATTTCAACTGGGAAATGACCTTGGCGGTCACGCTAAGTTGCTCTTACCAAGTACATGATCAACTCAGTGTCTCCAAGAATGAGGGCAGCCGATAGCTCTGTAGCACCAGGCATGTGCTAGTCCCCTCTGCTATAGCCCGCTGAGCAAATACAACTGTACTAACAAATCTTCTTCCGTGGACTCCACTGACATCCTCAGCAATGCCATTAGGTATTTAATAAGGAAGAGGCCAAACTTCCCCTGCTCTCCTAAAATAGAGCTGTTCACTTGAGTTCTGCAGATATGGTGGAGGGGGTGAGAGGAGTGGGGTGGAGAGAATCGATATCTACAAGGGTGATGGGGAGGAGAAGAGGGACAGGAGAGAGAATGAAAGCATTTCCATTTAGCAAAAAGCAGAACTGATGATGAAGAAAATGCAGTATTGATTTTTTTCCATGCTGGCCCTGGCCCTTTAAATGAAGTCATAGAGCAATTGAGACTCCAACTTTGATTGGCTGTGGTTCAATCTAATCTCATTGTAAGAGCCTCTTTTGCATGATGGGTGACATTTGGGTGGTTTTACTTTCTGCAGTGCTGGACCATTCATTCTCTGAAGTATAGTCACAAAAATCAGGAAGTATCCCTGAGAACTGATGTTTTTTGCTTATCCTGACATCCTTTAGCCTCTCTGTGACAGAGATTTTGAGGACAAAAGAGGATGACACAGGATCAGAAATATGACCCTGTGTGCTTTGTAAGTGATGGGCCATGGATGTAAGGGGCCTGTTCTCCTGAAAGTCTTTTGGAAAAGCAAGTAAGAGGTGGTTCATCACTCTGAAGTTCATGCAGAATTAGTTAAGAATGGAAAACTTTGGTTGATGTATAAGGCAATGCCTAATTAGGTGGGAGAGCCAAAAGAGATCGTTCCATTAAAATGGACTTACTGCCCATGTCTTCTTCTGGCATACTTCTTTATAAAAGCGATAACTTGCAAAGAAAACTAGTATCTCAGCAACCTATCATTTCTATGTAGCAGTTAATACCCAACAGTAACTCAACACAGCTATGGCAAAGTGGAATTTAGCAACATTTTTCCCTGTAACTTCCCAAAGGCTATATAGATGTCTTGAGAGTCCCTGGCAGATGAAATCTAGTGATGCCCAGTAATGGAGTGAACAAAGATTTCATTCCCTTGTGTGGAGGGAGACTGAGATACTGGTGGTGATTTTCCCAAAGACTGAAAAAATGGCCCTGGGAATTCTTGACCCCTTGCATTTATAGCTGGGCTGCTCTGGGAAATCCAGCCTTTTAGAGAACTAACAACTTTAACACCAGGGTTAGGTGATTCCTCAAATTCTGAGAAAGACAGGCCACTCACCAGAATTTAACACAGAATCTCAGCATGCAGAATGATCTCAGTGGCCAAATAATCCAGTTCATATATGAACAAAGAACCATCTACAATTCACCTGCAAAATGGTCATCTAGACTTGCTTAATAAGATCAATCCTTTGGTTAGCAAAAGTGGTTTCATGGGAGTATGCACTACAGGTCTTCCCACTACCTCCCAAAGAATGCTCGTTGTTGGGATGTTTTTACTTACATCAGACTTAAATGTACCTCCTTATAGCTTATAGCTACTGGCTCTAATTCAACTTGCTGAGGCCAAACAAAACAAATTGAACCCCCTTTCTACATTATAGCTTTTCAAATACTTGTAAAAGGTTCTTTGTGTTCCCATTAAGTCTCCTCTTTTTCAAGCTGAATATGAATTGATTCACATAATAGAATTATCTGGAGACCATGCACTGACCTGTTGATCATCCTCCAAATATTCTCCAGTTAACCAATGTTCTCCCTAAACATGATACACAGAGGATGGAGTCTATACTACAAGAATGGACTTTTCTTACAATTGTGGGACTAATTCTAAGAGCTGGAGAGGTTATCAGACTTTCCCACCCATTACCCAACATTTGATAGCAAATGCTTTCCAAATGGATCGTAAACTTACCTCTGAGCTATTAAAAGGTAAAAGGCAAAACCCAAAGAATAACATATATTTTATAGCTGGTCTTACTGAATGCAGTGATATGTCATTGTTGGCTTCGTTTCAGAGGGACAGTCAATACATAAAATCTGCCAGACTCTCTAGTGTTTCCAGTTGAGGAGCATTTCCCCTCTGGCTTATGGAGAACCTGATCCTCAATCAGCCTTTGACGTGCTAATAAAAAACGAACAAACAATAACAACAAAAAAATCTAGCATCCGGGCAAGTGTCATAGAACAAGTCTGATAGCAGTAAAACTAAAAGCTGGATCATTCTTACTTACATAGACAAAAATGTTCTACTTCAAACCATTCTTACCAATGACCCTAATTTTTTTTCATCATCTCTAACAACTTAGGAGTACTAGTTGGCAAGAACACATGTGGCTGGGCTCACAGTCTTTTCTGAACTGATAGTTGGCCTTTTGGAGAACTTGGTCTTGGCATATACCTTTAAGGCCCTCAGTGGCCTCAGATGTAGGTAGCCACTACCTGGCAGAAACTTATAATAGGCAAGTTCTCATAACTAGCATCTTGCTGACATATAGTTGTGAACTCAGGAAATAGCTGTTATCTCACAGTGAGCTACAGTTTAGGTATTAGTAGTTATCCTGATAATGACCTTGAAAGAAACTATGTTTTATTATTTTAAATTTGGGAGTGGGGGAGGTTGGGGGGGGGAAGAGGGAGCCAAAAATTGCTGACATTTTATCATTCAAACTATGATGTTGCAAGCAGCTTTGTTTCAAAGAAAATTACTAACTCTTAACATGTAAGCAAAAAAGTATTAAAATAAACCATACTTGATACAAATATTTCTTCTCCTTAGGAAATGAGATTCCCAAAGTGGGTTTTGCACTTAGAGTTTCAATATACAATAAAGTAACAAATGCAAAAGCTTGGTCTATCACTTAACTTCACTTGGACTCTTCAAACAGAAATTAATGTATAAGGGTGTGCTCCTTTCAGACTTTGATAGTCTTACTTTTTAGAAGGGGCAAAGATAAAAGACTAATGTAGGACTTGTTTATGAGAAACACTAAGAAAAGTTCCCACAGGGAATGCTCTTATTATTTAGAGTGGCCTCAGTGCCTTTTTCCCCAGAGAGTCATTTTCATATTACCAACTACAGAACTTTGAAGTTAATAACTGGGTAACCCTAAATCCTAGAACTGTTTTTGTGACTGTTGGACATATGTACACTGCCTGATTGTGGCTTAGCTGCTGGAGATGATGATTTGGTCGCTCATCACACACTTCTTGAGATTTCTCCCTATGAAAACCCACCCTTGTGACAGAAAGTGTTGGTCAAAGAAAAGATCTCAAAGTTCAATAAAAGAAATGCTACAGAAGAATAGAAAGAAGCATAGAAGGTAGAAAAGAAAAGGAGGAGAGGATATAATTCTTTGCACTGCCTTGTGCTACAGAGGAAACAGAGAACTTCAGAGGCCAGCTAAGAGAGCAAAACTAAAGATGATTTTGCCAATCCTAGACTAACAGTCCTTTCCTTTATCAAAGAGTATTATACTCTCTCATCTGAGAACTTCAGCTTAGCTTGAAGAGAGAAATGATGAAGACTACAGTGGCTAGTGAGAAGCAAGCCCAAATGAGAGGAGTACCAGCCCAGCCTAGTTGCCTATTATCAGTGGAGTAATTCTCAATAATAATAATAATAATAATAATAATAATAATAATAATAATAATAATAATAATAATTGCATATAGATAGATAGATAGATAGATAGATACACATTCATAACAT
>CM053588.1:112644674-112660718 GCA_028646515.1 Pseudochirops corinnae
AGGCTCAGCGCCAGATAACTCAGGAGGCTGAACTCAGAAAGCCCCAAGTCAAAGTCCCACAGAGGCATCCTCCCTGCAGAGTGGAACTAGGGATCAAGCATGGGGACCCCCTAGGGTCCTCTTCTCATAAAAAGTAGTCCCATAAGGGCCTGGGAGACTCCAGTTAATAGGCACCAAGAACCAAGCTCAGCATCCCCCTCCTGGAAGACTTGATACTCTGCCAAGAGAGCCAAATCATTATCATTGTTTGGAAGATAGAGCTTAGACAGAATCACCCAGCAATTAAGTGCCTAGTCTAAGATCACAGAGCAAGTCAACACTGGGGCCTTCAAGCACCAAACCCTCCTGTGGCAATCAGATGATACGTGGGCTGGGCCTACACAGGCTGCCCTGAGGCTGCCAGGTTCATGTACCTTCATCTTGCTGCTCCAACCACTCAGCTGCCTCATGCCTGGGATCCCACACAGCTGGAGAAACTCAGCACAGTCTGATCCTGAACCTCCTCTGTCACTCCAGAGCTGGGCCCTCTCAAAATCAGAATCTGCCTGCCCCAGGGACAGGGGCACAGCTTTAGTGAGTCAGAGTCCAGGGATGCTGAAGGGTACAAGAGTAGTTAAATGAGGAGAGTGGAAGAAGGAAATTGTGGATGATGCTGAGATGAAATCGCCCTCCTCTGGAATCAAAAATGGACTGACGATGACCAATTCAACTGGGACCAGAGTAATTAAATTGTAATTGGGTTTTGCTTCTACCAGTCAAATGAAACAGTTTTCTGGAATGTCACCAGTAACCTCCCAATTGCCCAAAGTCATGGTCTTTTCTCAGTTCTCCTTGGTTCCCCTGTAGTCATTTGTCACTGTTGACCATCCTACCCTTCCTCCAGCCCTTTAGTTTTCATAAAACTTCATCATCCAAGTCTAATTGTTCCTTATCTCCCACCCCACTCCCCATAAGGCTCTTCTTTTTAAGCCTGAAGTGTGGCTATGTTTTTAATTCCTTGAGATAGTAACCTCCAATTAACGGAAGTTTTCTAGCAATGGATAGATGACTACCTACCAGTCAGCCATGTCACTGGGATTACTTCCCCATAGAGAAGGTCTGACTTACTAGACATCAAATTCCGCTTTATACTCCAAGATTCTATGGTTCTGAAAGAATCTATGACTTTGAACAAGTCACATACCCTCTCCTGGCCTTAGATTCCTTTTAATATAAAGGAGACACTACATGATCTGTAAAGTCTCTTTCTTGCTCTAGGAATCTGTTGTTCTACAGCTCACAATGAACTGTAGAACAGGTAGACTGTAAGTTCCTTGAGGACAGGGACTTTTTTTTTTGCCTTTGAAACCTCATTGCCTACCATAGTGCCATATTCATGAGGCTTAATGTTGGTGGCCATTGTTTGTTAAATAATAGAATCTCAGAGAGAATAGGACCTCAAAAGTCATCTAATGCAGTCTAAATAGGAGCCTTCTCTTCAATAAGCCCAAAAATTAGTCATGCAACCTCCATCTGAAGAAGTCACTACTTCCCAGGTGTTATCATTGTTTGTTCTTTGTTCTTGAAGAGGACCAATGACTTTAGGAAGGTGGTGTTTTGACTTGCAAGTGAATTGGATTTAAGTGAGGCAGAGTTACACAAAGTTGTTGGCCACCCTCTCTTCCAGAGTCATTGAAGTCCAGTAACAAAAGTCAGGACTACTAGTGTGGGTGACCTTGGCATCTTCAATGTCTAACCAAGCTCTCTAAGCCCTCCACAGCACCTGCTTCAGATGCCTTCCTGGCAATTGGAACAAATTGTTCTCATCTACCCATTCTGCCAGGAAATGTCTTCACATGGTTGAGCTGTTCTTGAGGACAGTTATGATGCCCCACACTTCTCTCCCCAGACCAATATCTTCTAAAACTAAAATCCTTAGCTGTTGTTTTTCAAATGATCCTCATACAGCATACTTCTTCACTATCCTGGGTGCTCTCATCTGGTCAAATCTTCCTTCCTAGAATACAATTTTCAAATATGTATGGTCTGACCAGAGCAGAAGACCAGTAGGGATATCACATCTCTAATTCTAGGCAATATGTCTCTCAGGGAAGCCTAAGGTCATATAACTTTGTTTTCTGACTGACAAGGAGGCAACTAGGTACAATAGTTGATAAAGCTCTGGCCCTAGAGTCAGAAAGACTTAAGTTCAAATCCAGCCTCAGATACTTACTAGCTGAGTGACCCTGGACAAGTCAATTTGCCTCAGTTTCCTCCTCTATAAAGAATACATAATAATAGCACCTACCTCTCAGGGTTGCTATGAGCACCAAATGAGATAATATTTGTAAAGCACTTAGCCTAGCACATAGTAAGTATCATTAATAAATGCTTGGTCCTTCCCTCTCTCCTTCCTGTCTTTGTCAGCTACAGATTGATAAAAAGCATGCCATCTGTACATTTGAGTCCTAGATAAAAATATTGCATAGCACAGTAGCAAGTACAGATTTCTGGGGCCCTCTACTTAGAGATCTCCCTTCAAATTGATACCAGTTCATTAATGGTGACTCTTGGGGTCCAGTCATTTACCTAGCTCGAATTCCACTTACCAGTACTATCATCTAGCCCACATTTTCCACCTTGTCTACATAGATAGTATGAAACAGTTTGTCATATGGTTTATTGAAATCTAAGCATATTATTCTTACAGCATTCCCCTTATATACCAGTCTAGTAAATGTGCCAAAAAAAACCCCCAAAAGATGACATTTCTCTGACATGACCTGTTTTTTGTGAAATCATGCTGACTCATGGTGATTATTGCTTCCCTTTCTAATTGCTGACAAAACATCCCTTTAATAAGATATTCTGGGATTTTGTCAAGAATTCAAGTCAAATTCAGTAACCTATATTTGGAAAACACTTTTCCCTTTTTTGTAAATGGGGTCATGTTCCTTCTTCAGTTCTGTGGGAGCCCTCCCATTTCTCTATGATTTAAAAAAAAAATACTTAAGTAACTCAGAACTTCTGTGATGCTACTTACGAAAAGACTGGAAACTCTTCACATACTTTCTATACTTTGTGATATTATCCACTTCCTTTGACTTCAACTATGGCTTTTATACAGATGACTCCCAAATCCCTAGCACCATCTTGGACCTCTTCCATGTTACAACCTGCCCCTCCAATTGTCAGTTAGATTTTTCTAATTGGATGTTCTGCTAACACCTCAAGCTCAACATATTCAAAACTGAACTAAATATCTTCCTCTTCCCACCAAAACCACTTCTCCCTTTTCACTTCCCAATTTATGTTAATGATACCACCATTCTCCCACTTACCAAAGCTAAGATTTCAGTGGCATCTTTGATTGCATCTTCTCCATCCCCCACATATATAGTCATCAAATCCAAACAATTCTCCCATTTCACTGTGGTATATCTGTCCCTACCTGCTTTATGTCAGTGGAAATGGACAAAAGAAAAGGAAGCATACTCATTACTGTTCACCTCTGGAGTGAAAGAAGGGAAGGGAAACACTTTCATCACTTTCTGCCTTTGGACTATTGTAGTTATCTCCTGACTGTTCTCCTTGAGTTCATTCTCCTTTTCACAGCCCATTTTACAATTTAATTCAATTGGCAGTGCTAGTGCTGAATACTAAGGCTACAAAAAGAGGTATAAATATTCCTTACCCTCAAGGAGCTCACAATTTAATGGGGGAAGTAACAATCAAATGGATATGCACCAAAAACTACATACAGGAAAACAGAAAATAATTAAAAGAGGGAAGGCACTAATTAAGTGCCTTAAGAATTAAGAAGGGTTTGGAAATTAAGAAGGGTTATAGAAAGTAGGATTTTAGTTGGAACTTGGAGGAAGCCAAGGAAGTCACTAGGCAGAGACATGGAGGGAGAGTATTCCATGCACTGGGGACAACCAGAGATGATAGTAGGAGCTGAGAGATGGAGAGAAGGAGAATCTTGCTGGCCAGTACCACTGGATCAAAGACTATATGACAGTGAGTAAGGTATAAGAAAACTGAAAAGGATATATGTATATGTATGTGTATGTATGTATATGTGTGTATATGTATGTGTATGTATATATGCACAGAGATATTACATATTATATTCTATATGTATATAGAATATAATATCTGTGTGTATGTGTGCATATATATGTATATGTATGTGTATATGTGTGTGTATGTATATAACCTGCTAAATTCAAAGGACTATGACAGGTACTAAGATATAAGACAAAAAATATATATACAATTCCTGCCCTCAAGGAGCTTATACTCTAATAAAACAAATATGAGATGTACACAAATAAGGAAGATTATAATATGGACAAAGGAGAGGTCCAGACAAAGCTCAACAAAGTATAGAATGAGAAAGATCGGTTTCAGCTGTGGAGGATCACCTTTATGGTTAACCTAGCAGTAAAGTTTATCCTTGAAGAAAGAGAAGAATTTAATTAGGTAAATAGAAACAGGATGGTACAATGTAAAGAGCACAGAAAATGAAGTCATAAGACATGAATTCAAATCCTAACTCTTTCTACTTACTAGGTGGCACAATAGCTAAGAGCACTGGCCTCAAGAATCAGGAAGACCTGAGTTCAAATCCTGCCTCTGGCATTTATTAATTATGTTATCATGGGCACATCACTTAACCCCTTTCACTTTCAGTTTACTCACTTGTAAAATAGGGATTATAGGGACTTCTGGCCAAGATAACTAACTGAATGGACACAGAGAGCTCAACTCCTGCATATCTATTCTATCAAAAACCTGAAATTCAATCTGGATTGAATAATGATAAAAAAAAATCTAATGAATTATTAAAATAAGTGACTTTTTCCATCCTAGAACTGCATAAGAAGTCAAAAGTCTATCATCAACAGGAAAGGAAGCTTCCAGCAGGGTCAGCTCTAGAACAGATAAATAATCTAGTAGCCTCCCAGCAAGACAAGAAAAAGGGGCCAGAAAATAGGTAGCCTTCAGGGCAGCAAAAGCATCCCTCTTCCCACCACCCCAAGAAATTCAAGGGTGGTCAGAAAACCCAGGATGAGGACATTGGAAGCCTTAGGGAGTGATAGCCCCTAATACCACACAGCAGCATTCAAACCAGGACAGCCCAGGTACCCATGGACTCTTGTCATTCTTTACTGAGATGTCATAGTGGTCTCTGAAATCCAGCATTCTGAATCTCAAGGATCCAAGGGGCTTAACCCCAAAAGGTAGAGGTCATTGTAAGAATCTCTATGACACGTGGTAAGACCAAGTATGATGAACTACACCACACAAAGGCACATTAAGAGGCAGAGCCTGACCCTGGTTCAAAGCCCCAGTTCTGAAACTAAAACTAGAGAGATAAGTAAACCAAAGAAAACACCAACCAGTATGAAACATTATTGTAGCTCTGGATATTCATTCCACCAAAGAAAAAATAATAACTCCATAATAATGGCAAGCAGAGATTCACAAGAAAAAGTCTGGTTTTTTTTCCCCACAAGAACTACATGAATATAGCCAGAAAGATTAAGCAAGAGATATACCATGAAATGAAAGCTCTAGGAGAAAGAATTAGAAAGAGAATAAGTAGCTCAGAAGAGAAATTGGTAAATGTTATCCAAGAAATAGACTCCCTACAAATTAGAATAAACTAAAGTAGAAATCAATGATGCCATGAAAGAGCAAGAAAAATTAGAACAAAATCAAAAGATTGAAAAAGAGAAAATGTAGGATATCTGAAATTTCTTCAAAAATTAAATTTTGAAAATAATACTGACCCAAAGGGAAATCAAAGAGACATATTTTATGATTCATTCAACTCCCTGAAAATCATGATTTTTAAAAGCCTAGATATTATATTTCAAGAAATCATAAATGAGACTGCTTATATTTAAAAGAACCAGAGAGCAGAGTGAAGATAGGAAGAATTCAGTGATCACTACCTGAAAGGAATCCCAAAAGGAAAAACCTCAGGAATGTCATGATCCAGAGCTGGCAGATTCTAACGTAAACAAAAGATCTTAAAATATAATATTCCAAAAAGCAAAGGACATAATAGATTTATAACCAAGAATAAGTGGTCTTGTTCTGAGGGTTTTAAGAGAAGGAGGGTAAAAAGGAATGTATTAGTATAGAATCGAAGAAGGGGTTGAAATTTGTTGTTTCTGATAATTAGGGTATGTGAGAAGAGTATACAAATGTAGGGGTAGGGGTAGAGGTAGCAGACATCAGTTACATATCATTCATTTGATAGGGATTAAAGAAGGGTTGAATTCCATGAAGAGTATGGTGTGAAAAAAAAACAACATCAAATACAACAGGGAAATAAGTGGCCTTAAAAAGGGAAAAAATACTAAGGAGAAATTAGTTACAAATAAAACAAACTTCCTGATACTGGAGGAAGAGATAAAAAAAAAAAGCAAAGGAAATAAAATCTAAGGTGCAATACAGAGGAGAGTCATCAACTGGGAAATGGCTGGACAAATTGTGGCACATGAATATACTGGAATATGATTCTTGTTATTCAGTTGTTCAGATGTATTCAACTCTTCATGACCCCATGGACCATAGCACATCAGGTCCTTCTGCCTTCAACTATTTCCCAAACTCAGTCCAAGCTCATGTTCTTTACTTCCATGACACTATCTATCCATCTCATCCTCTGCTATCCCCTTCTTCTTGTGCCTTAAATCTTTCTCAACATCAGGGTCTTTTTGAAGGGGTCCTGTTTTCTTGTTATGTGGCCAAAGTAATTAAGCTTCAATTTCAGTATTTGACCTTCCATTGAATAGTCTGAATTAATTTCTTTAAGTATTGACTGATTTGATCTCCTCGCTGTCCAAGGGACATTCAAAATCTTCTCCAGCATTACAATTTGAAAGTGTCAATTCTGTGGTGCTCAGCTTTGTTTAGAGTCTAATTCTTACAACCATGCTTGCTACTGGAAAAACCAAATAGCTTTGATTATATGAACTTTTGTTGGCAAGATGATGCCCCTGCTTTTTAATATGCTGTCCAGATTTGCCATAACTTTCCTTCCAAGGAACAAGCATCTTTTAATTTCATGATTACAGTTGCCATCTGCAGTGATCTTTGAGCCCAAGAACATAAAATCCAATGCTGCTTCCATTCTTTCTCCCTCTATTTGCCATAAAATGATGGTACCAGTTGTCATGATCTTATTTCTTTTTAATGTTAAGCTTCAAGCTAGCTTTTACACTTTCTCTTTCACCTTCATCAAGAGGCTAAAATCTTCTTCACCTTCTGCCATCAGAGAGGCATTGTCTACATATTTGAGATTGTCAATATTTCTCCCAGCAATCTTAATTCCAACTTTTGACTCATATAGGCTGGCATATTTGCATGATGTACTCTGCATATAAGTTAAATAAATAAAGTGACAATATACAGCGTTGCTTATTGCTTTTCTCATCTTAAAGCAATCAGTTGCTGCATGTTTGGTTCTACTTGTTGTTTCTTGACCCATATACAGGTTGCTTAGGAAACAAGATGATCTGGTACTCCCATCTCTTTGAAGACTTGCCATATTTTGTTGTGATCTACACAGTCAAAGCCTTTAGTATAGTCAATGAATCAGATGTATATGCCTTTCTGGAACTCCCTTGCTTTTTCTATCACCCAGTGAATGTTGACAATTTGGTCTCTAGTTCCTCTGCCTCTTTGAAAACCAGCCTACTCTTCTGGTAATTCTTGGTTCACATATTGCTGAAACCTAGCTTGAAGAATATTAAGCATAACCTTTCTGGCAAGTGAAATGAGTACAATTTTTCAGTAATTTGAACATTCCTTGGTATTGCCCTTCTTTAGGATTGGGATCTTAACTGATTGTTGCCAATCCAGTGGCTACTGTTGAGTTTTCCGAATTTGCTGGTATTGAGTTCAGCATTTTAACAACATTCTCCTTTGGGATTTAAAATAGTTCAATTAGAATTGCATCACTTCATATAGGCTTAGTGTTAGCAATGTTTCTCAAGGCCCACTTGACTTCAGTCCCCAGGCTGTCTGCCTCTAGATCAGTAACCACACCATAGTGGTTATAGGTGACATTAAGACCTTTCTTGTATAGTTCTTCTGTATATTCCTGCAACCTCTTCTTAATCTTTTCTGCTTCTGTTTAGTGCCTACCATTATCATTTATCATACCCATTTTCATGTGAAACATTCCCTTTATATGTCTAGAAGAGATCTCTTATCGTTCCTTTTCTAATTTTTTTTCCTATTTCTTTGCATTGGTCATTTAAGAAAACCTTCTCTCACTTGCTATTCTCTGGAATTCTGAACTCAATTGGGTTTATCTTTCCCTTTCTCCTTTACTTTTCACTTTCCTTCTTTACTCAGCTTTTGTAAAACTTCATCAGTCAGCCATTTTGCTTTCTTGCTCCTTTTTCACTTTGAACTGTTTTTTGTAACTGCCTCCTGTACAATATCATGAGCTTTTGTTCATAGTTCTTCAGGCACTTTAGTTACCAGATCTAATCCCTTAAATCTATTCATCACTTCCACTCCATATTCCTAAGGGATATTATGTAGGTCACACCTATTACTGTCTGATGGCTTTCCCTGCTTTCTTCAATATAAGTCTGAATTTCACAAGAAGCTGCTCATGATCTGAGCTATGAGGTCTTCTTTTAACTGACTATAAAGAGCTTCTCCATCTTTGGCTACAAAGTATATAATCAATCTAATTTTGTTTGATTTGTGGCCATCTGATGAATTGTCTTTGGGGCTGTTGAAAAAGAGTGTTTGCTATGACCAGTGAGCTATCTTGGCAAAACTCTGCCATGCTTCATTTTGTACCTCAAGGCCAAACTTGCCCCATTATTCCAATTACCTTTTGGTTTTCTACATTAGTATTACAATCCCCTATAATGAATGTGACATCTTTTTTTGGTGTTATTTCTAGAAAATATTATAGGTCTTCATAGAACTGATCAACTTTGGCCTCTTCAGCGTCAGGGGCTGAAGTTCAGACTTGTATTACTGTCATATGGAATGGTTTGCCTTGGATTCAAACAGATATCATTTGGTCATTTTTGAGATTATACCCCAGTACTGCTTTTCTCACCCTTTTATTGACAATGAGGGTTATTCTATTTCTTCTAAGGGATTCTTGCCCACAGCAGTACATGTAGTGATCACCTGAATTACACTCATTCCCATCCATTCAAGTTGACTGACACCCAAGATGTCGATGTTTAATCTTTCCATCTCCTGTTTGACCACATCCAGCTTACCTTGGTTCATACATCTTACTTACCAGCTTCCTATGCAACATTGACCTTTACAGCATTGGACTTTCCTTTCATCACCAGACACACCCACAGCTGAGCTTCCTTTCAGCTTTGGCCCAGCTGCTTCATTAGTACTACAGCTACTTGTAGTTGTCCTCCACTCTTCCCTAGGAACATGTTGGACACCTTCCAATCTGAGGGGCTCATCTGCCAGTGTTCTGTTTTTTATCATTTTATTACTGTCCATAGGGTTTTCTTGGCAAAGATACTCGGGTGGTTTGCCATTTCCTTCTCTAATGAATCACCTTTTGTCAGAACTCTCCACTATGACCTGTCCATCTTGGGTAATCCTGCCCAGCATAGCTCATAGTTTCTTTGAGCTAGCAAGCCCCTCTGCCATGACAAGGCAATGATCCAGGAGGGGGGAGTATTATTGCATCATGAGAAATGACAAAAGAGATGAGAATCCTAGATAGTAATGAACTGAGCAGAACCGGAGAAACATTTATATGACAGCAACATTATAAAGACAAATAACTTTGAAAGACTTCAGAATTCTGGCCTTTCTTAAAGACCAACCATGTCTGTGGAGGACCTATAATGAATTATGTTATCTACCTCAACACAGAAAGGTGGTAGACTCAAGGTGAAAAAAGACATGAATTTTTTAACACAGTCGCTATGTGAAATCATTTTGTTTGATTATATTTATTTGTTCAAAGGTTTATTTTTTTTTCCTTTCTTGAAGTTTGGTGGTGTTTAGTGGGAATAGGTAGTCAGGGGAGGGAGCTTAGCATTAGTGATGCTTTGAAAAAAAAACAGGCCACTGAAACATTTTTTAAAATGCACTAAAGAGGACAGAAGGAAGTTCAGAAGAAACCACAGAAAAGCAGTACAATTTTAAAGTAACATGTGGGATCTATTACATATTTTTAAAACAGCAAATGGTATGAAATAGAGGTTCCCAGTTTCATATACAATTCTCTTTTTGAGTTTTGCTGTGTCTATGGAATGGCTATTTTTGGTGCTTAAGCTCAGAATAAAAAATACAATTAATTTTTAAGAATAAAATAAAATGGGGACAATAGCAATGATCATACCATAGGTATTTTGAGGAACAAATGAGATGGCATGTATAAAGTTTTTTGTAAAACTTAAAATGCTGTATCATCATCATAATCATTAGCCTTGTAATCTTAGACAAGTCACTAAACTTATCTACAACTGAGTTTTCTCATTTGTAGCATGAAGAATTTGGATTAGATGAATTCTAAGGTCCTTTCCAGATGTACATCAATGCTCCTCTGATACCAAGATTCAGAGAGTCCTTTTAAGATGCTTGGTTGGCTTTCTGGATTGCACAGGAAAGGGGAGAGGGCCAGGGAAGAGCTAGCAATCCAGTTTGGCTGGAATATAGTGTGAACAAAGGATACTAGGGAAGAATAAAACTTTAAGGTTGCAGCCAGATCAGAGAGAACCTTGACTTCCAGGCTAAGGCATTTGCATTTGATTTTAGAAGCAAGTAGGGAGCTATTTTGAAGGTTTTTGAACAGCAGTTACATGATCAGAACTGTGTTTTTGGAATTGTTTTGGCATCTGTGTGAGGGATGGATGGGGAACAGGACAAGCTGGTGGCAGAGAGGCCATTTAGGAGGTGATTACAATTGACCATGAAAGAGATGATGAGGGCATGAGCTAAGACCATGGGAGTATGAGGGAAGGGGAGGAAATAGGTAAAGAAGGATATGAGTGATATTGTGGTGGTAGAATTAGAATTGTGCTTGAATATGGATGGCTGAGGAAAAGGAAAGAGTCAAAGAGGACTTTAATTTTCAAGCTTTGATAAGTGGGGAACAATGAAGCCATCAGGACAAATGTTTAAATTGAGAGGAGGGAAAATTTGGGGGAAATGACAATGAGTTCAATTGTGGATATGTTAACAGCAAGACAAACATGGATTTCTTCAGCACACAATTGGATATCTCTGTCAGATTACTTTTTTTAATGCACCAATTTAATCAAGTCATGCACCTGTTTGGTAATCCTTTGCCTATGGAGCAAAGTCCCAACTCTGAAACCGGGTGTTTAGTACTATCACATGGTGGTTCCAATTTGAATTCCAATCTCTTCCAGCCACAACTTCTCAACTTAAACCCTATGCTTTCATGAATTGTATTGCTCTTCATTCCTCAAATATGACTTGGGCCTTGCCACTCTGGTGACTTTGTTCATGCTACTCCCTCTGTGTAAAATATTTGCCTAGTAAAATACTAGCCGAGAGACATCACATGCTGGAGAAAAGAGCCAGCCTCAAAATGGAGGTACTGGGTTCTAGCCCTGTGACTGTCACAAGTTGGCTATGTGACCCTAAGCAAATCATTAAACCTCATTTGAGAACAATAAACTCTTTAACACTATAAAGTACAGAACAATCACTGATCTGTATTGGTAGAGTCTACAATGAAAAATTCACACATCTGGAACAAGAGTAAAAAGAAACAAACAAACTTACCCATCCTTCAAGGCCGAGTTGAAATGCCAGCTCCTTCTGAATTCCTTCCCTAATGAATGGTGAAGATCAGGTATAGGAATCATTCTCTGTAGCTCTCTCACTCTGCATTCCTGTGCAGGGACATAGCTAATACTCATATGCTTCATGTTCATACTGTCTTAGAATCACAAAACCGTAAACTCACAATGTAAGTCCTTATATAGTAATTATTAGTCTTATCCTTCCTGCCAGACTGTTAGCTCTTTGAGGGCAGGAACTATTTCTTAAACATTTTTATATTAGCCATAGCTCCTAGAGCAGTCTTGATTCAAGCTGATTTTTTAAATATATGTAATGGGAGCAAATAAATGAGGCCCCTACCCCCCAAAATAAACCCTGCAAAACCCTAGACCTCTTTTGATGGGCTGTGTATGGGCAGGTTCAGCATTAAAGGACTTGGAGCTTTTGTATGATACAAGTCAACCTTGCATGGTCCCTTAGCCTCTCCCTCTGCCACCACCATGATGGTAATGGGGTAGAGGGAGGGGGAAGGAGGAGGTGAATGGACAGGAATTACACTAATTTAAAAGGAGTGGCTGCTCTCTTCCTTCCTTTTTCTTGTCTGTCTCTCTTTCTCTCTCCTTTTCTCTGTGGGTCTTTCTGTCTCATTTCCTGTGAGGGGTAGGTCCAGATGATTGTTAATATGTGTCAGCTAAAGTAGAAGCTTGTGTCTCATATCTTTTAGCTGCCTCTTCTGCTTTGTATTTCTTTCCCTAAGCATAGGCAACCAAAGAGCAAACTTGAGAGGGATGTTTCCGACCTAGAGAACAACTCTGTGGAGTTCTAGAGCTTGGGAACTCCCAACTGAAGGAACTGGGTCCATTAGTAGATGTGGGTTACACTATGGGAGGTGCCCCCGTCCCTGCCCCCCACCCCCACACCACCACCACCACCACCACCACCACCCTCAGACTGGCTTGGCAAGGAACTTTAGGGAGATAGAGAGTCAAATAGAAAGTGAAAATATCAGTTTAGTAGTCTTGCAAAATGCTTCATATTTTGATGTTTTACAACCTCCTGGGAAAATACAATAGTAATGTTACTACTTCACATTTAAGTCTTTGTCAGTGCAAACTTGTGACTCTTTGATATTCTAAGCATGTCTTTTGTGATGAAAGAAACAAATAACTGTCCTATACCTGATCTTCACCATTCATTAGGTACCTTTTTTTTAAACTCTTCTCAGGAAGGCCCTACACATGAGTCAAATATGAACTTTATGTGCTTTTTCCAAGGTTCTGGAATGGGGAGTAAAGATCTAGATAGTGGATAAAGGGTCTGATCATTCTCTTCTGAGGTTGTCCTTCACAGTTGAACCTGATCTACTTTTATGAATCCAGTGCTCCCTTTAGAGAGAGAGGGCAGACATTCCCATCTTCATGTGCCAAAAGCAGAGCTCTTTGTTATTTGTACACATATATAGATGTGTATAAACACAAATTTAAATGTTTGTTGAGTTAGTGGTCCAATATGTGATCATTGAAGGGGACCAATGGATAGCCCAATGAATGGATTTGAATTCAATCTTCATATTCATCAGAAGCGAAAAGAGGACAGGGGATGAGTTCCTAGATAGGAAGAGTCTCAGAGGAGGGATAAGAGATCCAGGATAGGGAAATGTAAGCCTAGTTCAAAATTATTTTCTAGGCAAAATTCAAAGGGATCAATGCATAAGAATTAAAGTGACTGTGGAGATTAACAATTTTGATCAGGACTTGAGAGCTGGACTCAAGCACTAGACAGAAAGAACCTCACCATCACAGTGACCAATAAGATTAAGAAAAATATATCTGGCCTGAGAGTGTCTGGCCTGCGAGCGTAAGTTAGAAGCAAAGAAGAACCAGATGGGGAATTAGAAACAGCTATTAAAATCTGAACCGTATGTGAACTTGTGCCAAGCTGAACTGAGTAATATGAAACTCTGTTCCTGAAACTCTGTTCCTGTAACGGCTAATGTGTATAGAGTTTGTACACCAAAGTTCCTCCATATTCTCATTATGGTGACATGTGGTAGACAGGAAAGCCTTTGGAGGAAACATGCTTACTCCTCTGAGTACTGGAAATAACTCAGTAGCCAAAATATCTACGGGCTTCTGTTTGGGGGCTATCCTAGGCTATATTCTCAATACAGTGTTCGGTAGCTGGTAAGCAACAAGAGAGTTCAGAAACCATTCTGGAATCACACTCCATGGTTCATGTGGCCATTCTTGCAATACCCACTTTCATTTCCCAAGAATGGCAGTGTGATCAGTCATCCAGTCAACTACCATTTATTTAAGTTGTTTTCATTGTTTTGTGCCAAGCACTGGGAATACAGAGAGCAACTAGGTGGATTGAGTGCTGGGTCTGGAGTCAAGATGACCTGAGTTCAAAACCGGCCTCAGACACTTACTAACTGTGTGACCCTGGACAAGTCACTTCACCCTATTTGCCTCAGTTTTCTCATCTGTCAAATGAGTTGGAGAAGGAAATGGCAAACCACTCCAATATCTTTGCAAAGAAAACCCCATATATGGGGTGGTCACAAAGAGTTGGACACAACTGAAACACCTGAGATAACTGGGGATACAAAGAAAGGCAAAGGATAGTGTGACCTAGTAGAAGGAGCACTAGATGTAGAGTTAGGAGATCTATGTCTGAAACTCTCCCAAACCTGTTTATTTATTTTTAACAGGGAAATGAAATAATTATATCACCAATCTCAGAGGACTGGAGGCGGGGAGAAATGCTATGAATATCCAATATTAGTATCAGCCCCTCATCTTTTTAATAGGCCTCGGGTAGGAATGGTCCTGAGATCAGTCTCTACCCTACAAGGATGCTTTTGCTTTTAATGCTTAATGGAGCCTTGAACAGGTGGATAAAGCAACTGTATTAGGATGCATGTCCATCCTCTGTAGGCTCGCTGAGAGCTTCGCTAGTCCAATTCCAGCAGTAGACAGGACAACAGGAATGCTTTTGATCTTCTCAACTAGGTCTCTGTATTTTGAAACTTTTTCAAACTTTTCAAAGCTCAGAGATTATATAGAATTTGGTATGACAGGAAGCAACAAAGGGAAGGAAACAAGCATTTATTAAGTGCCTACTATGGGCCGGGCACTTTACAAATATCTCATTTGATCCTCAAAAGATCATGAAAGGTAGGTGCTATTATTATACCCATTTTGCAGTTGAGGAAATCAAGGCAGACAAGTTAAGTTTGCTAGGTGATACAGTGGATAGAGTGTTGAAGATAGTCCTGGAGTCACACATTAAGTACCAGACTTGAATTCTGTTCTTTCTGACTACAGACCCAATGCTCTATCCATTGCACTCCCTAGCTGCAGAGGTGGCATGATCAGACCTGCCTTTTGGGTAAATCGCTTTGGCAGCTGAGTGGGATTGGATTGGAGTGAGAAGAGACTTGAGTCAGCAAAGCCAATGGAAAGCAACTGCAATAAGCCGAGCTTGAGGCAATGAGGGTCTGCACCAAGGTAGCGGTTATATGCATGGAGAGAAAGACACTGAATGGAGAAATGTCAAGATGTGACAACAAATTAGATGTGTGGGATGAGAGAGCAGGGAGTCAAGGATGACACCTCAGCGGGAAGCCTGGATGATTGGAGGAATGGTGGTGTCCTTGACAGCAACAGGAAAGTTAAAAAGAAAGGAGAGTTGGGGGGGGGGGGGAATAAGGAGCTCTGTTTTGCACATGTTGAGTTTAAGATTCCTAAAGAACATTCCACTTGCAATGTTCAAAAGGCAGTTGGTGATTGGAGAATGGAGCTCAGGAAGGTGATTAAGGCTAGACGTATAGAACTGGGAATCATCTGCAGAGAGACAAAAAAGGAACCCATGGAAGCTGAGGAGGTCCCCAATGAGATGGTACAGAGATGGGGCAGCTAGGTGGCACAGTGAATAGAGCACTGGCTCTGGAGTTAGGAAGACCTGAGTTCAAACCCAGCCTTACACATACTAGCCATGTGACCTTGGGCAAGTCACTTAACCCCAATTGCCCTGCATTCTCCCCCCCCCCGAAAAAACAAACAAACAAAAAAAGATGCTACAGAGAGAGAAGAGGACCCAAACAGAGCCTTGGGAGACACCCAGGTTAGTAGAGATGACCTGGATGAAGATCCAGCAAAGGAAACTAAGAAATAGCAGTCCAAAATGGAGGAAGACAACAAGGAGAGAGCAGTGTTACAAAAACCTAGAGAAGGACAGTTGTGAGTATCTCTCCCATAGCGTGACCTCTCAGGCTAC
>CM053588.1:112660818-112687405 GCA_028646515.1 Pseudochirops corinnae
CTACAGAGAGAGAAGAGGACCCAAACAGAGCCTTGGGAGACACCCAGGTTAGTAGAGATGACCTGGATGAAGATCCAGCAAAGGAAACTAAGAAATAGCAGTCCAAAATGGAGGAAGACAACAAGGAGAGAGCAGTGTTACAAAAACCTAGAGAAGGACAGTTGTGAGTATCTCTCCCATAGCGTGACCTCTCAGGCTATACACTGCCCCATCGTCTCACCGCCACCACCTCCATGCCCCCAAAATCAAGGAAATAAAAGACTTCCTGCTCACAGCCAGAAGAAAAGATGCCAAATCTGTCAAGATCAAGAAAAACAAGGTCAATGCGAAGTTTAAGGTTCGCTGCTACAGGTACCTGTACACATTGGTCATCACAGACAAAGAGAAGGCAGAGAAACATAAACAGCCCCTGCCTCCTGCTTTGGCTGTCAAGGAGCTGAAGTGAAGGAATCATTCAGTGTTTTTCCTGTATTAAAATATAAGAAAGAAAAAGAAAAAGCCTAGAGAAGAGAGAGTATCCAGACGGAGAGAGTGATCTACACTTTCAAAGGCTCCAGAGATGTCAAGAAGGACAGGGGTATGCTGGAACTAGCTCTGACAGGCTTGAGAGCTGATTGTTAAATTTTACAGCTTGAGCATTTACACTTGGAAGTTGGCAAATGCTATGAATCAGGGCTCTATTTATTGCTTTGTTGATGGTTTAGACTTGAAGTGGAAAATATTAAGAATGTACATTAGATTTTAAAGTAGGTCAAGTATATTTTTTTTAGGGGAAAGTCAGTTGTTAAACATTTACTGGTGTACTACTGAGGATGAAGATGGAAGAAAAGATATTAGATTTGACAATTAAGGGATTATTGGCAACTTTGGAGAGAACAGTTGCAGTTGAATGATGAGGTTAGATGCCAGATTGCAGAGATTTGGAGAAAAAATAAAAGGAGATGAAGCAGAAGCAACTAGTGTAAGCAGCAACTGAGAAGGGAAAGGGAAATATAGAATTACAGCTAGCAGAGATGGTTAGATCCAGTGGGGGGGGGGGGTGTTTGTTTTTTAAGGATAGGGAAAACCTAGGTATGTGCAGAGACAGTAGGGAAGGAGCCAAGAAATGGGTGGAGATGTGACATTAGAGAAATAGTGGAGACGTTAATCATTGAAGCAGTTCTCAACCTGTGGGTTATGTTCCATTTGTAACAATGAAAATACATCCTTCATATCAGATATTTACATTACGATTCATAACAGTAGCAAAATTACAGTTTTGAAGTAAGAATGAAAATAATTTTATGGTTGGGGGTCACCACAACATGAGGAACTGTATTAAAGGGTCGCAGCATTAGGAAGGTTGAGAACCACTGCGTTAATGGGAACAATCTGTTGGAAAAGATGAGAAGGGATGGTACAGAGGGCACATGTTGTAAGGTTTGCCTTGTCAAAGAAAAGTGCCATGTCTCCACGTGAGACAAGAGTGAAGGAAGAGATAGCAGGGCTTGGGGGAGAAGGAAGATGTCTGAGAGATGTGAGATGAAAAGGAGAGAAGAAGAGGAAGTTCTTGGAAAATGACTTTTTGTTTTTTACACAAAGAGAAAGGTCCCCACAAGGTTGCCACACGGGCAAGGTCCCCAGATGAGAGGGTGGGAGTAGAATGCATGTGGGATTGAGAATAGAGAATGTCTACAACAGCCACTGTGGTGAACAGGACAGCAAACTGACTGGAAAGACGTGAAGAGATTGCCTTGTAGCAGTGAGGCCTTGGTTGAAATTATGTAAAATAAAATTTGCAGTGGACCCAGGCAGCACATTTCATGATTTCTGCATCTTCTCTCAGAATGTCGATAAGACAGAAGGAGGCACATGGTGAGAGTAATCCAAGGCTGGAGTTTGACAAAGGCATAATTGTCTATAAGACAAGGGATTTCTGGATGATATAGGGTTGAAATAAACATTTATTAGTGCTTAGTGTGTGCCAGGCATTGTGCTAAGTGCTTTACAAGTTATTAGATCATTTGATCCTCACAACAATCCTGTGAAATAGGTGCTATTATGATCCCCATTTGACAGATGAGGAAATTGAGGCAAGCAGAGCTTAAGTGATTTGACCAGGATCACACAGCTGAGTATCTGAAGCTAGATTTGAACTCAGATCTTTCTGACTTCAGGCCCAGCATTCTATCCACTGTGCTTTTTGTCACAACTGACAAATCCAATGGCATGTTTACTGTTGTTGTTGTACAGTCACTTTTCAGTCATGTTAGACTCTTTGTGACCCTATTTGGAATTCTTCTTGGCAAGGATGCTGGAGTGGTTTGCCATTCCCTTCTCCAGCTCATTTTACAGATGAAGAAACTGAGGCAAACAAGGTTAAGTGATTTACCCAGGGTCACATAGTCAGTAAGTATTATCTCAGGAAGATGAGTCTTCTTAACTCCAGGCCTGGCCCTCTATCCATTGTGCCACCATTGTCTATTATCAATTTCTACTGTTGCTCAGAGAGGTGACTTCTGCTACTTCCAAAAGTACTTAGGTAAGTTTTTAGCCTGTTTATTATGTGCAACTAAGAATGCTCATCCATCCTCTTCCTCCTTTAATACATTTCTCTCCATCCTTTGTCTTCCTGTAGCACATTTAGTCTACAACCACACAATTTCACAACAGAGAATTTCATAAGGATCATAGAAGTTAGGACTGGAAGGCACCTTAGCAATCATCTGCTCCCACTTCCTTATTCACAGATGAGGAAATTAAAGCCCAGAGAAGGCACATATCTTGTCCTGGTCACACAGCTAATAAAGGAGAAGGATCTAAAATCTAGGTCTTCTCATTCCAAGTGCAACGTTTTTTCTGCTCTATTCAACTTCCTCTTGACTACACTGTTGAATGTTACTCTGTAAATGTTCTGAGTGTGTGAGTGTGTGTGTGTGTGTGTATGTGTGTGTGTGATTTCTCCAACTAGACTGTAAGCTCTTACAGGAGAGGGGCCACCTCCTTTAGTCCCATGCTCATCACAGAGCCCAAGAGGAAGGAATGAGGCAGGGAACTTTAGAGCCCAGACAAAGGATCTTACTTTCTAGGCAGGCCTTCAATGTGCACAAGCTATGTCGATGAATACTTATTGACTGATGGATTGCTTGGGCTCCATTCTCCTTAAAAAGCAAAGTAACTGCCAAGGGCCTGCAGAAGAACTCCTAGAATCCTGAGGACACATCAGATCCACCTTGAAACCATCATTCCTTCCAGGCCTGGGGAAGACTGCTAACCTTCTCTGGACTAGTGACAGTAACAATGAGAATAATACCGAGCGTGTACACAGCGCTTCAATATCTGTGGCACACCGGTCATTTCTTGAAAATCTTCATCTGTGAAACAAGAGGAAGAGATCAGATATTCCCTCACGTCCCTTCCAGCTCTGGAATTTTATGAATTCATTTTGTGAGCTTTAAACAGCATGAACTTAAAGATCTGTTCCACTCCTGGGGGAGGGGGGAAGAGAAAACTGATTTAGGGGGAAGTGAGGGGCAGCTAGGTGACACAGTGGATAAAGTGTTAGAGATAGAGCTGGAGTCAGGAAGACCTGAGTTCAAATCCAGCCTCAGACCCTTCCTAACTATGTGACTCTCCAGAAGTCATTTAATCCTGTTTGTCTCCATTCCTCAAGGAAACAGCAAACCAATCCCCATATCCCAAAAGGAGTCACAAAGAACTAGACACAATGAACAGCAGCAACAAGAGTTGAACTATTCTCCAAATGCCCAACAAGGCAGCGTAGTGAGACAAATGGGTGGGGTCGTGGGTAGAACACTGGACTCGGGGAATCAGAAAGATCCAGAATTCAAAGACTGTCTCAGACACTCTCAGGTAAGTCATTCAACTGCTGCAAGCCTCAGTTTCCTCATCTGTTAAATGGAAATAATAGCAGCATCTACTTCACAGTGAACATCAAATGAGACAATGTATTTAAAGCACTTTACAAGGCTTAAAGCACAATATAAGCATGAGCTATTATTATTACTATTATTTAAAACAGGCCTCTTTGTGGAACTTACTGGATGTTTCCAGTCCCTCGGCCAGCACCGTTTGTGCAACAGCAAGATCGGATTCTTTTGCCAGGAAATAATGAAAGGCCATACTTCTTCCCTTGAATCAAGTTGTTATTGTCGAAATGCATTATTAATGATCAGGGCTGCAATCATTTATAATATGGTCATCACAAAAGCAGCTGTTACCATTTACACATAGTTCTCTGCGAGTATGTTATTAAGGTAATATTTTACCATGCATGGGACTGGCTCAGGGCTGCATGCCTAATGCACGGCTTCGACATATCCCCTACTCCCTTCTTAAAAGTAATCACTCCTTTCCCATCTTCAAAGAGAAGCTACCCGCCAGGGGAGGGGGAAAAATAGCAGAAGAAAAAAACAGGAAACCATGAAAAATGGAACTGTAGGCATAAATTATATTTTTCACCTTATCTTTTCTTCTTTCTCTCTCTTTCTTTTCCCTCTCTTTGTCTGTCTCTCTGCCTCTCTGTCTCTATCTCCCTGTCTCCCCATCTTTCTTTTTCTGTCTCTCTCTGTCTCTGTCTCTCTCTCTATCTCTCTGTCTCTGTCTCTCTGTCTCTGTTTCTCTCTCTATCTCTCTTTTTGTCTCTCTCTCTTCTCTCTCTCTCTTTCTCTTTCTCTCTGTCTCTCCCTGTCTCTGTCTCTGTCTCTCTCTGTCTCTCTGTCTCTCTCTCTTTCTGGAATGAGAAAGAAAAATGCAGAAAGTCTTAAGAGTCTCATAACTTTCCCATTTTTATTTAAAAATAAACTTGCCATCACGGCTGTCACTGCTCCTATGCATGGAGCGAGATCTCCAGCCCCCACAGCCCAATATTTATATGATAGAAAGTAAATGTTCTAAAGTGAAAAAAATAAATCACATTAGAGTCTTGTAGAAGGAACAGAGATCTTGCCAAAAAAAGATGGTTGTGGGAACATAACCCAAAGGTCTCACCCACAGCAGACCCTGCAGTGCCCTCTCAGACCCAAGATGCCAGAGGCCAGGAGGATGGGAGCTGATGAGGAGAATGGAGACAAAGAAGGCGTGTATATGACCGATCGCTCAGGTGAATTTAGTGCATCCTGTCTGCCTGACAGGAGAGCCTGATGAGTTAAAGGTATGGAAAGAAGAGGCAGCAAAATCTTTCCTGTGTCTGTGGATTCTTCCTGTCTCTTTATGTAGAAAAAGTGAGTAGAAAATGATGCCTCAGCAGTCACTATCTGATAGGACCTTCTCCTCTCAAGATTCAGTCCTTCTAACTGAGCGTCTTTGTCTTTGTTAGGTGAGATGCTAACACTTTGAAGCAAAGATTGGTTGGGAATGTTGGACCTCTCTGAGGCTTCCAGCCAACAGCTGAAAGAAGAAGCATCATTTTCACTAAGTGGGGAAAGAGAAAGAAAAGTCTGGAGGGGCTACTTAGCAATGGTCTTCAAGGCTGATTATTTCATATTGGATAAGGAGTTTTCATATGGCATATGGTGACAACTTCTATAAATGGTTCATTGGCCTAGAGATTTGATTATTACTTAGGGTGGGAAAGGTCTGAGTTTCAAGCCCCTGCTGAGCCCCTGTGTGTTCTCTTCAAATATTGTAAGGACAGTCTTACAGAAAGAGCTCTAGAAACAGTAATGGTATAGAGAAGATTCCTTTTAAAGGATTTGTTCTGTGAAGTTTGTATTCCATCAAAGGGCTACACTTGAGGACCTAGAGAGCCACATGTGACATCGAGGCTGCAGGTTCCCTATCTGACTCACACTAAATTATTTCTGAGGTCCCTCCCAATTCTGAGATTTTATTAGTCTGTGAACTGGGCTGTAAGGTCTGCTCTATCAGCTATGGGATCTAGAGTAAGTTACTTCATGTCTCTCACATTTTTCTTTTCCCTAAAATGAAGGATTAGATTCAATGATCTCTAAGAAACACACCCAACTACAACCTTCTACAATTCTTCTTCCTACCGAAGGCAAACAAAGAAGGAATCAATTAAAACTGTAACAAGAGAAAGTATGGTCAGATCTAAGGAAGACCTTCCCAGCAGTAAATATTAGAAAATGCTGGAACAGGATCCTGAGGGAGATAGTAAAATTCTTATTCCTTGGATGTATTCAGGACCAAATACAGTCCCATCTTGTCTGGAGCAGTTTTGATGTGAGCTTACCTCAAGGGACAAACTGGACTGATTTCTATGTAGACCCTCCTTCAGCCTGCAACAAGATATACGTCTGCCTCATTCTCAAACAGGCTCTGTGTCCTCCATTAACTAGGCCACCCAGTAAAAAGTAGAGGAAATACAGAAAAACATTCTCCCAGAGCCAGGAGAATGACCAGGATTACAGTGCAATGCCCAGCCCCAGGGTCAGTAATGGGGAGGTATTAGTCATCTCTCTCTTCAGACCCAGGCTCCATTATTTTTGCCGGAAATGTGAGAACAGCTCCCACTAATAACATGTGGAATCACTTCCAACTATTTGCCTTTCAAGTCAGCCTCCTCAGGTCGGGTGACATATCTCGTTTAACAGGGGGTGCCATTAGAGGGAAGATTTAACGTGCGGCTAAAAGCATTTGTAGCAGGAGCTGTGGGTGGGTTCCTTTTTAAGCTTCTCCCAGTGCTATTGGGTTTTGTTCTCTTCTGAAGGAGGTCGGTGATTAACTCTCCCCTGCCCAGAGACTCTTTTGTCATGGGAAGGACTGGCATGTTGCTGCAGTAGAGATCGCCTTCCCCTCTTACCTTCCCACCTTGTCCCAACTAGTCAACACCTGATTCATCTGAAGCCTGGATCCAAGGGAACCAACAATGATTCACTTCAGTTCAATTCAGTGCAACACACCTGTATTAGACTGATTGGTGGAAGGAAGAGTGAAAACTCAATGAACTAACTAACTGTATTTCACTGGTCCCAGACCATGACTCACATCCTGCTCAACCATTCAGCAGTGCACCAAAGTTTACCTGGTAAAAGCTTCTTGGCATCTGCCCTGATTCCACATAACTCAAGAACTAAGAAAGCCCTGAGTCTAAATTTAGAGGAGACATCCTCCCTCTTGAGTGAGACTGGCTGGGGTTCAGTTGTAACAATCTATTACTCTATGACTTTGCTCATCCCTGGGACAGTCTAGCTCTCCACTACCCAGGCTACCCCAATTCTCTAAGTGTTGTATCTCCCCTTAGAATAGAAGATCATCAAGGCCAGAAACTGTCGCACTTTTGTATCTCTATCTCCAGTCAGGCACAGGCAGGATGGGGATGTGAACTGGACCTATGATTCTACTGATATCAGGAACACCTGGATGAGGAAATTCACTTACACTACACTTGGTGAATTGGAATTTCCCAAATATTCCCTCTCTGGGCACTTTATCAAAATAACTACAGCAGAACCACAAAACTTTCAGCCAAAAGCAATTATGTGCCTAATTTCTTCACCAGTTTGTGTATTATGCCTGATACTCAGTTTCCATACCAGAGATAGGCTCAGTAGGGCAATGGGAGTGATCATAAACTGCTTTTCACCTTGTGGATAAAAGACTCAGGAGAAAATCAACCCATTTTTAAAACCCTCCCCTTAACTCTCAGTCTGGAAGGCTGCTTTTTCACCTACTCTTGCTGCATTTTCCCCCAAGTCTAAATGCAAAAAGGAACCTTTATCAATGAGCTTTTGAAAGGTCATGACAAGATGCCTTTCCACCCCTTTTCTAGTCAGGTCTTCCTCAATAGAATCACCACTGGCCCTGGACTGGAGATAATGAAATGGCTGGAAATAACTGAATCAGAGCCCTTTCTAGGCAGCTAGTTGATGTAGTTAACAGTGTTGACTTTGGAGTCAGAAAAACCTGAGTTTGAATCCAGCCTCAATCACTAGCTAGATGACCCTGAGCAAGTCACAATGATGACCTTGGCCTCAATTTCCTCATGGAGATAGTGACAGTACCTACCTTCCTGGGCTGTTGTGAGGATCAAATGAGATAACATTAAAAAATGCTTGCAATTTATTATTTCTGAACAGGCTTACAGCAGCCAAGGGGCCCCCTTTGATCCTCATGTGGACCTCTCTTGCTACTGGTTACAAATCAAAGACAGTATCCTTGAACCTTGTGCTCTGAGTCCCCAAGTACTGTCTCTATCAAACCAACCCAATTTAATTCAGCAAACATGAAGTGCCTTTTATACATAAGAGAGTATATTAAGAGCTAGTGATACCAGAAAGAAAAAAAAAATTGCCCCTGTAATCGCAAAGAACTGAGAATCTACTGAAAGGAGAAATCAAGCCACCAGGTTGGTCAACACCATTATCCTTCTGTTTCTTAATAGACTCAACTAGCTCACTAAGAGCCAGGTTGGCAAGGCCAGGTATCCCTAGAGGCCACTGTGGCAAGGTCAGGAAAGAAGAGAGTATTATTCCCCTGCATGCATCTACACCTGCACCAAGATCCTCCTTATCCATAAAAATAGTGCATATGTACATAGTGATTTGAGATTTACAGAGTACTTTCCATGCATTAATCTCATTTGACCCCCATAACAAGGGAATAGAAGCTCTGAGACTCATCCATGGGCACCAGAACTGGCAAATTTAGGGGTCAGGATTTGAACTCAGGTCTCTACTGGTTTCAGTACATTACTTTTTCCAATAGACCACAACACACGCAGAACAAATTTGTCCTGTAAAATTTGGATTCACTCAAAAGGCCACATTTAAGGATTTAGAAAAACACATGTGGCCTTAAGACCACAAGTTCCTCACCCTGGACCATACTGTCTCTAAAAACAAAACTCTTTTCTCATCACCACCCCATAAATTATGCAGTATAAGTATTATTATGTTACAGGTGAATGAAGTGAGAGATTCAATGATATGTCCAAAGTCACACAGGCAAAGCCAGGATGTACACTCAGATTTCCTGACTCCAAATCCAACAGTCTTTCCAATATACCATGGTAGTTCTCATGACTGGTGACATCAGGAACAAGAAAGAGATGGAATAGAAAAGGGAGATGCCTGAGAACTGATTCCAAACTATGGAGGGAGGAGAAGAGTGCAAGAAGAAAGTGTCAGAGTCCTCTGAGAAGAAGGGCAGGCCAACCTACTGCTCTAGGCTACTCAGGATGTGGGAAAAGGGGAAAAGCAAGGAGGCAGTTCTGCCCACAGGGGCTGGGCTATGGAAAGAAGCTTTCCTGGAAGATTTCCATCCAGATCGAGAATCTGAGACTGGTGAATGAGATGTTGCCAGCACCAGCTGACCTCACCAACCCCCACATAGTCAACAAACAGCACAAACAGGAGATTGAACTCTCTCTCTTTCTCTCTCTCTCTCTCTCTCTCTCTCTCTCTCTCTCTCTGTCTTTTTCTGTCTCTGTCTCTGTGTGTGTCTCTGTCTGTCTGTCTCTGTCTCTTTCTCTCTCTGTCTCGGTCTCTCTCTCTCTGTCCCTCTATGTCTCTATCTCTCTCTGTCTCTGTCTCTCTGTCTCTCTCTGTCTCTGTCTCTCTATCTCTCTCTCTATTTCTCTGAAAAGCCTTCTAAACAAAACGCATTTCTAAGAGGTTAATCACCAGCTCCCAAGGAAAGGGCAGGCCTCATCTGAAGTGTTAAGCTGGGGAGTGGGTTGAGAGCTGAAGAGGAGACATGCTGCTGCCTGGCTGAGATTAGTCTGGCAACCACTCCAAAGAGCAGCCCTTCAATGGACCTATTTGTCTGAGCCCTCAGAAGCCCCTGCTGCCTGCTGCCCGCCAGGCTAATGGGTGGTGAGCAGTTGGGGCTATGGCCTCTGTCTGCAGCTGGCTGATGGTAGGCTGCTTTGAAGGCAAGCTGGGAATCTGGCTTCCCCAGCTGCATGATAGGGCAAGGATGTTTAAACTCATTCCCCCTAGTTCCTACTCTGTCTACCAGTATCCACAGGGCATTAAGAGAATCACAGAATCTCAGAGCGCAAAGGAATCTCAGAAGCCATTTTTGAACAAGAATCTCCTCTGTAATACATCCAAGTGATCAGCCATCATTTGTACGGTGACCTTCCTAATGGATTCACTACTACCTGTCTCCTCTGGCAGTCACTGGATTTGGGGACAACTCCAATTTTTAGGGAAGTCTTTCCTTGTGGCACAATTTAATTTGCTTCTTTTCCATTCCTGCTCATTACCCCTACAGCTGTTTTATAGGGCATTGGTGCCAGCTTATGGAATCCTTCATGACAGGGATGAAGGTATAGGTGAATGAGGGGTGGTGAGGGGAGATGATGAGCAGAATAATGAAGGCCTGAGTGAAGGGGCTGAGGAAGAGGAATCATCCCTTATAGAGCTGAGCTGCAGTGTGCTCTGAGAAGCAGAGGAGACAGGAAGAATTTCATCAGAGACTTTCCTAGACTGGAAGATCACACATATAACCCTGCACCAAACCTCAAGCAGGAAAACCAGATTGAAATGCACCATTGCTAATGAAAAAGGATGGACTCAGGATTCACTGGTACTCCAGAGATCTGCAGAGACAGAGAGCCAAGCCTTGATGGGATGCCCCAGTGATCACTTCCCAAAAGGCCCAGGCAATCCTTTTTGGTGAAAGGAGGGGAGAAGGGTGTCAGCAGAAGCAAGAACAAAATTGAAATGCTGCTGGTGCAGTCCTAAGGGGATAGAGTGGACAGAAGTGGGCTAGTGGGAGAGAGAGGAGACTGTGTGTAGGTGTTCCTCTGCTCTTTGCAGCAGTCTCTGTGGACTTCACAAGGAGGCAGAATGATGGAGAGAAAGAAAAAAAGAAAGAAAGGCAAAAAAGAGGAGAAGAAAGTGAGGCAGTTGTGTTCATCTCCAAATCAGCATGGGTTTCTGCTGGTGCTTCTAATCACCCAGCTGCAGCTCCAGCCGGCTCATGCCCTGAAACCGCTCCCCAGGACCTGTCAGCATCCTGACAGTGATTACCCCTCTGATGAGGGAGCGGAGAGTCAGGCCACTGGACGGCTGCTCTCAGGACTCAGTGCAGGCTCCTTCTACCTTGGCCCCACCGGCTGCCTCCTGCAGTAATGAGGACTCGGCGGGATGGGCTTCCATCTATTTTTATGCCTCTTGCCTGGAAGTGGCTGGACTGTGGGGAGGGTGCTCTTCCCCATCCATCCACCCCCTCTGGGCTGGGCCTGGCCAGACCCAACCCTCTCCCCACCCAGAGTAGGTTAGCCAGGATCCAATCAGCTTGGCATGCCTATCCTTCCGAAGCTTCCTCCTGTCACTCCCTAAGCCTCAGAGTTGGGAGCCCAGAGCTACCCTACCCCCCAGTCCTTCCCTCCCAAGTCCAGAGCTCCCTTTCTGCCATTGAACTCTTCACCTGGAGAAGCAAACAGCTGAGAGGAAACAAGAAAATCTCTGAGACACCGGGCTTATGAGGGCTCCGGGAGGGATCGAGGGGAGATCTGCAACTCCTGTGACCAGGTTCTTGAAGATACGTCTAGTTGAACTTCCCAAGTGACCACATACTGCCTACTGGGGCTGATAAGTTCCTCTCCTAGGACCCACCAGGGCTCTTTCCCACGCCCACCCTGCCACCAATTCCCTGGAGGCAGCCATCAGTTCTGAGTCTGCAAACAAATCTCCTGAACCTTCTAAAGCTTCACCTAAAGCTCCTCTTATGCCTACACTCTCGGTCCCCTTCCAAGCACCTGCCCCTTGCAGCGGTGCCCTCACCTAGGCAGCTCCTCCCAGTAGGGTAGGCTCTCTCCCTCTCCATAGCCAATAAGATCCCAAACACGAAAAAAAAAAAAGTTCCCCTTAGCGTTGAGAGCTCCAGCATGGCTAATAGAATCCATTGTGGTATTGGGCTCAAACCAAGGTCAGCTCCATCCTGCGAAAGAGATTCCATGGGATGCCCCAGGGACCTACATTATTTTAGGCACCATATTACATTCAGTGCCATTTACTACTTGTGTGGCCTTGGGCGACACCACCTTTCTAAGCCTCAGTTTCTTCATCCGTATAACAAGGGGACTGGGTTAGATAACCCCTGAGGTCTCTTCCCACTCTAAATCTGTCACCCAAGGAAGGGCCAAGTGCAAGGGCTAGATCCAGGCTCTCCTCCTCCAAAGAGACTTGAAAGCCTTTGCCAAAAATGAACTCCCTCCTAAGTCGGGTATGCTGAAGAGTCCTGAGATAAAAGTCAAAAGACTTGATTCTAGACTCTCCCTCCAATTTACTCTATAACCTTGGACAAGTCACCACCTCTCCCTGTCTGGGCCCCAATCTTCCTCATCTGTGCAATGAGGGAGTTGGACTAGAATGATCTCTAAGGACCCTCCACTCTGATACTTTTATGATTCTAACTCTGACGGTCTTTATCTAGCATCTACAATCTTGTTTCATTTTTAAATTGTTCTAGGTACTCTATTTCCCCAAGAAGACTGTAAGCTCTTAAGATCTTCAAGTAATTATGATCTATCCCCATCCTCAAAAAGAGCCTAGACTGGGGCAAAGAAAGAAGCAGGTGTTCTGTAAAATGTTTGTCCAATTCAAAGTAAGCATATATTAAGTGCCTACTGTATACAAGGCACTGTGCTAAATTCTGGTGAATCAGACATGAAGCAAAACAATCCCTGCCCTCAGAGAACTTACATTCCATTGAAATGATTTATTTATTGACTCGCCCAGGGAGTCTGTCCCTAAGGAAAGTATATGTTTCCAGACGTGGGAAATTTTCTTTCTCCTCAGCTTTCCTGGGTAAAGATGATCAGGATATTCCTTTTTCCTCTCTCTGTTTTTCCCCATCTCCTGGATCCCTGTAGGTTTGTGGGGCCAATGCTTGTGTCTCTCAGCAACAGCAATCGGCTGTCGCTGGGCTGGAGCTTCACCCTATGCTGCGTTCATAAATTAATCTCCTGGGATTAGATTCTGTGTTTTAGTAACACTCCCGAGGCATTGTATTTACACATTAATAATAAAAGAAAAAAGCGAGACAAGTTCTGACAACTTTCAATAACATTCAGAAATAAAGTGTGAGGCGCGGAAGTGTCCAAAGTTAATTAAGACCGTTTGGTGCTGGCGGGGGCAGGGAAGGGGTGCTTGACTTCCTCCGACAGGTGCTATTTCTGAAACCCAATTTCCCTGTTTATAAAGTACCTGATGCCTGCAGGAAAGAAGAAATAAGAATGAGCCTGATGAGCTCAAGCTTTCCTTTATTTTCCTTTGTAGTAACATTAGAAGGATTCCAATGTTTGTGGCAGATCTCCAGCAAATTCCCTGTATGTGTATGTAGGGTGATGGTGGTGGGCGTGGGGGAAATCCATGGGATAGCATGGCTGAAAATAGATGGCGACCACGTAAAATCCCAGCGGCCAAGAGCTCCCCTCTTAACTCCTACCTGTTATAATCACCCAGGGTCCCAATCAGAGGCAGAGAAGAAGGGGCAAAAAGATAAGAGGTGAGTCAGGGGTGGAAGTGGGAAAAGGCACTTCCTTTTAGTCCCAGCCTCTCAATCACATGAAAATGACTGGCAGGTGACACTCTGGAATCACAGAATTCTAATAATTATTGGAAGAACTGAATGACCTTAAATGTCATCTGGAGCAACTGGACATAGGGCTGACCCTGGAGTCAGGAAGATTCATCTTCCTGAGTTGAAATCTGACTTCAGACACTTAGTTATGTGACCCTGGTCAAGTCATTTAACCCTGTCTGCCTCAGTTTCCTCATCTGTAAAATGAGCTGGAGAAGGAAATGGCAAACCACTCCAGTATATCTGCTGAGAAAACCCCAACTTGGATCACAAAGAGCCAGACATGACAAAACAAATAAAAACAAAAAAGGCTATCTAGTCCAACCTTCCACCCCTTGTAGCAGCCTACTCTTCACCAGGCCACAGGTTTCCCACCCCTTCAAGTCTAGAGCATCCTTAATAGGGGGTCATCAAGAAACCTCTGGGATTATCTAATCCAGCCTTCTTCATTTGACAGGTGAGCAAACAGAGGGTTTCTGCAGGTTTGGGTTATCTCAGTAGTTACACAGCATCTCTTGCCCTAACCACGTAGCCTGAAGGAAAATCAGAGTTAAAGGAAAACTCCTACTGACCACAGGAAACCTGTGGAGAAGAATTGACTTGGTTTTACTCTCAAAATCAATGTAGGGAAATTGTGCTAAATAATCCCTTCCCAATTATATGTATGTTAATATTGTACCTGCTTTTGCTTACCGTAGGTGCACTATTGCATTCTGTTTCTTGTGTTGCCATGGTCATACAATTTGTCAGCATGGTCAGCCTTCTGTTAATAATTCTTCCATCTCTAGTCCAGTTTTCCATTTAGATTGTTGAGATGCTGAGATGTAGAAGGGTTTTCAAGTGAAGAAAATCCTAGAAGGAAAATTCAAAAGAACTGAGCATATTTAGCCTGGAGAAGAAAAGCTTAGAAGGGGGTAGGTAGGCGAGTGACAGATATCTTACAAAATATGTAGGGCTAGCCTGAGAAAGAGAAATTTTATTTTCTTCTGTATAATGCCAGATAGAAGAATAAATAAAGGCACATTGTTTTAGATTGATGTAAGGGAGAACTTGCTAACAATTAGGAAGTCTAAAATGAGTGCCATATATTTTAAAAGACCCTGATGAACTGAAATAGATTCTGAAGAGGGCAGCCAGGATAATGTGAAGACTAGAGATCATGGGTGGGAAATCTGCTGCCTCAAGGCCACACGTGGCCCTTCAGGTTCTCAAATGTAGCCCTTTGACTTCACAGAACAAATCCCCTTAATAAAAGGATTTGTTCTGTAAAAGTTGGACTCACTCAAAAGACTGAACCCAAGGACCTAGAGGGTCACATGTGGCCTTGAGGTCACAGATTTCCCATTCCTGCTAGAGATTATGTCGATTAGAGAAGTGTAGGACATTTGATTTAGAGCTGGAAGGAACCTTGGTTACCATCTAACCCCACCTCTTCATCTGGAAAATGAGGAAACTGGGGTCACGAAAAGTTAAGTGACTTGCCCAAGCTCACACACATAGTAAGAAATGGAGGCAAGATTTTAACCCAAATTCTCTGAAGGCAAAGCCAGTGTTTTTCCCACTTTTACCCCCCTGCCTATTTAGCCTGCAGAAGAGAAGGCTTAGGTGGAACATGATAGCTGTCTTCTACTATTTAAAGGCCTGTCATGCAAAGGAAGAATTACACTCATTCTGCCAAGACCAGGAAGGCAGAACTAGGAGTGATGGATAGAAGTTGCAGAGAGGCAGATTTCAGTTCTCTATAAGGAAAACTTGTTAGTGACTAGTTCAGTGAACCTCCTTAGAAGGCCATAGGTTCTCCATCAAAGATGTTCAAAAGAACCCTGGTGACCATTTGTTGTGAATGTTATAGATAGAAGTGTCAAACTGGTGGTCTTCAAGTAAGGTGGGAAACAGATTAAAATGAATTGAGAAGTTTTTAACAAAATGAATAAAAATAGAATGTAGATAATGATAATTTGTGGTTTTCTAAGTCAATATGAGACCCACAGGGATCCTGTTTCTATTTGCCTAGAGAGGTATTACTATTCATTCTGAATTTGGTAGCCTTTGTTTCTTCCAACTCTGACAGACTGATAAATTGTATTCCTTCATATCCTTCAAGCAATCTATAGGCATTTGTCAAGCACTACTGAGAGGGCTCAAGCTAAGACTGGAAGACCATGTATCAGAGGATGTCTGCTTTCATGTAAAAGTTTAACATGCCTTGATAAAATAATCCAGGTTCCCCCTACCCATCCATATACTCCATTTTGACGATGACCTTGAACTAAGTACAATTGGTCCCCTTCCTAAAAGTTGTAGGTTTCCATAAATTGACTTTGCAAACACATTTACACCGAACGGAAGTGCTTAAATTGGAGCCACAAAGTGGTTTCCCAACAAAAAGCTCAGCTACCTATCTGCTCAAGGAGAAGAAGCTACTCACTGGACTCCCACAGCTATCACCAGAACTCTCTGCTATCTCTGGACCCTGTGTTTGCAGTGGGGCAGAAAGGAAATCCTGAATGGCAAGAAGTACTTGAAAAATACTAAGAAGCAGCCAAAGTCGTCCATCCATTGACTGAGTCGCAAAGAGGGCCATTAATGCTAAGCTACAGCCAGTGAAACACAGAAAACGGCATTAAAGGATTTACTTTTCCTGACCATAATTCACAGTTAATGTACATTTGATGTTTAATGTATGAACCACAGGTGACTTCAAACTTGCATGGCCTTTTCTAAATAGTGTTTTAATCTAAGTTTAAAAAAAATATAGAGAGGTTCATACACTCGGTCTGTCAGACAAGAGGGAGGGGAAAAAAAGGCAGAGCTAGGTGTGAGAATGCAATGTGGGAGCAGGCTTTTGTTCAGTCCTTTATTGAGGTTTTACCTCTAATCTCTCCCTTTTTGATGCAATTTAAGATTAAGGAAATGAAAGGCAAGGCTGACTGTGAACAGTTTTACAAACAGGACAGCCAAGGGGCCTTCAGAAGACAGTTTTGTAAAAGGCTTTGGACTACAATCCCCAGAAAGGACAGAGGCTGGAAGGCTTGGCAACTCCACCTCTGTGGGGCATGTGTGTGTGTGTATGTGTGTGTGTGTGTGTGTGTGTGTGTGTGTGTGTGTGTGTGTGTGTGTGTGTGTTGGTCAAGCCCAGGAGACTGAGGAGAAGACAAAGCTTGTGTCTGCTTTCCAAGTAGAACTGATTTTCAGTTTTGAAACGGAGTGTTATGGTTTCCCCATAATACAAATTACTGACTAGTGTAAAACCCGAGAGGCCAGCTAGGGACCCAAGTTGAGGAAAGGGGGTGACATGAAATAATGCAAAGAACTCTGAGCTAAAAGTCGGGAGACCTTGAAAATAATTATGTGTCTGTGTGGGAAGAGGCTACTGACCACTATCCACAATTTTGTTTCTCTGGGGAGAAATACAGAATAGAGTCAGAGAACCTAGGTTCAAATTCTGACCCTGCCACTTTCGTCTATATGAGGCAATTAGATGACAAAGTAGACAGAGCAATGGGCCTGGAGTCAGGAAAACCTGAGTTCAAATCTTACCTCAGATGTTTGTTAGCTGTATGACCTTGAGCAAGTCACTTAATCTCTGTTTGCCTAAATTCCCTCAATTATAAATGAGAAGAATAATAGTACCTATGCCCTAGGGTTGTGAGGATGGCATGAGATAATATTTAAAAAGCACTTGGCATAGTGCCTGACACATAGGAAATGCATATAAATGCTAGCTATTATCATCATTATTATATGTGATTTCAGTTTCCATATCTATAAAATGGGTGTGTTGACATAAATAGCCCCCGAGGTCCCTTCTAGTTCTAGATCTACGGTCCTGTAAAACTAGGCAAGTCACTGATTAGCAAATGCCTCCATATATTGTTGCACATTAATGTAATGGAACCTTATAATGCTACAAGAATATGAGGAAGACAGAGAAGCCTAGGAAGATATGTGAACTGATGCAAAGTAAAGTAGGGAGAATCAGAAAGACAATAAGGAAAATTATTTCAAAAATGGAAACTGAAAGAAGGAATCCTAAAACTTGACACAGTTTAATTATATTCATCAACCCTCACCTGAAGATAAAGAAAAAATATACTTTCCTTTTTTGCAGGGAAGACTATAGGTGTGAAACACTGCATACATTTACTGTTAGATTCTGTATTGGCTGCTTTTGCTGAACAGCTCTTACTCCTGTCTATTTTTTTTTTTTTTTGTTAGAAGAGATGACTCAGTGAAAAGGGAGATGTTCAGAAACTAAGGCAATTCAAAAAACAAAAAATAACAAGCATTTTAAAAGAAATAGAAACCCAGGTCTTTTATCTCACTATTCATAAAATAAGTAGTTTGTAATTGATGATTCCTAAGGTCCCTCTAATTTTTAATATATTGTGACAGTGAATATAATGCCAATTAAATACCCAAATACTGAGGGACAGACAAATTAAGGAACTATCTACCCTCCTCTACCAGAGTGAATGTAAGTAGTAACTGTTTATCTTCTGACCAGCAACCCTGAGAGATTTAACCCTCCTAGATTTATTATTATTTTTTTAAATTTTATTATAGGGGCCATTCATTGACTCATTTCTTAAAGAGGACTATTCACTGAACGGGCATTACCTTACTCAAAGTGAGAACCTGAAAAGCCCTAAAAGAGCTAGGGTCTCCCATTGTATCCTGGGCCATCTCCAGTCATCCTCCCTGGATCCACATGACTCCAGAGGAGAAAGTAAGGCTGGTGACTTTGCAAAGCCCTCCCTCACTTAAATCCAATTCACTTGCATGTCATGGCATCACCTCCATGATGTCATGGTCCTCTCTGAGAATGAAGGATAAAGACAATCTTTTCCAAGATGGATGCAAGGCAACATTGTAGGAGGAATTCACATTCTAACATAGAAATCAATAATATATAAAAGAATATACAGACCATTGTATGCACCCAAAGGAATGATGAGAAAATGATGGGATAGTGGGAAAAGAACTGGATTTAGGGTCAGAAGACCTAGCCATGAATCTCTACTCTAACACTTCCTGCCATGTCACTTTGCACAAATCCTCATTTGCAAAATGAATAGGTTAGACTGGTGGATCTCTAAAGTGCCTTCTCCTTCTAAATCCCAGGATTCAAGGAAATGAGGAAACTAGGAAGCATTATGGATAAAGCTTTGCAATGGGAGGCAGAAGGTCTGAGCTGGAGTCTCGTTTGGCATAGCTTTGAGCAAATCAAGTGGTTCTCAACCTTCCTAATACCGCAACCCTTTAATACTTGTATGTGGGAGTATCTGCATGTGGGTGGACCCGCCTGAAGATGGATAGAGGAGCGATATCTCTGTTCCTAAGACCGTCGGAAATATATGTTTTCTGACGGTCTTAGGCGACCCAAAAGGGTCACGACCCACAGGTTGAGAACCACTGATCTAGAGTCTCATATGACATGGCACACCGTTTGGTATGTGGACCAGGTGGCCCTTAAAGGTCTCCTCCAGTTCTGATATTCCATGACTCTGTTCTGCATATGTTGCAGATGAGGTCACTGTTACTTGCTCATAGCATAGCCATTTCTCTAGCTAATTAAGTAGCCAAGCTAGGATTTCCTTGCTAGAGTCCTTCAGTCTCCAAGTCACTCAATGCTCTTTTCACCACATCAGGTTGCCTCTTAAAGGAAATTCTTGATAGGGGCAAGGTGAGTCATCCCCTGCCTTCTGTATTTATAAGGTTTAGAGCCAGAGAGAAACATTAAATTCCAGACTGCTGCAAAGATCCAACACACCGTTCTGAATCTCTAGACCCAGTCTTTTAGCAGGTGTACACCAGATTCCACTTCTTATTCGTCATAGATCCATAAAACAAAAACTTTCCACAATCAGCTTCTCTTTGTCGTTTCCACCATCCAGAATTATTTCCTTCTGTCTAAACCTGATCAGTCACTGAAGACCAGTAGGTGTTGCAGTAGATTGACAACGGCACCTAGAGTCAGAAGGTTATTGTTGTTGTTTAGCTGATCCGTCTGGTCTGACTCTTTGTGACCCCATTTGGTGTTTTCTTAGCAATGATTCTGGAGTGGTTTGCCACTTCCTTCTCCAGTTCATTTTACAGGTGAGGAAACTGAGGCAGATGGGGTTAAGTGACTTGCCCAGAATCACACAGCTAGTAAATGTCTAAAGGACCTCAGTTTAAATCCTATCTCAGATGTTTACTAGTTGTGTGACCTTGGACAAGTCACTTAATCTCTGTTGGTCTCCATTTCCTCATCTGTAAAATGGGGATAATAATAATACCTACCCCCTCAAGGGTTATTGTGAAGATAAAATGAAATAATTTTGTAAAGTACCTTTAAAGAACTATATAAATGGTAATTTTTTGTTGTTGTTGCTGTTACCTGTTACCAAAATAGCAAAAACAAAAAATCCTTTTTATTAAACAAAGCTAGGACAAAAGTAAAACAGGACAAATTCCACAAATAAAGAAAACAAGATGTTCAGAATTTGGGTTATAATTAGGTTGACATGAGGCAGCTAGGCAGCACAGTAGATAGAGCACTGGACCTGGAGTCAGGAAGACCCATCTTCCTGGTTCAAATCTGACCTCAGACTTACTAGCTGTGTGACCCTGGGCAAGTCACTCAACCCTGTCTGCCTCAGTTTCTTCATCTATAAAATGAGCTGGAGAAGGGAATGGCAAACCACTCCAGTATCTTTGTCAAGAAAATCCCAAATGGGGTCACAAAGAGTCAGACATGACTGAAAAAACAATGGAACCATAAGTAAATTGACATATCAAAATACGACTCTAGTGATCCTATACTTCCTTCACCATCTCATTCTCCACAACTTTTTCTTTCTCCACAGTTTTAAAATGGGGCAATGAAGCTCTCTTCCTTCCTCCAGCATCCCAAAGGGAGCTGACTGTCCCATCCCTGCCACCTTCTCTGCGATTGTTTAAGACATAATTGTTCTTCTCATTCTTTTGATGGGAGACATATAGTTCAAAGAACTCTCCCTCACTCACATAGACCCTCCAACCCACCATTGTAAATGGTTTCTTTTTACTTTAATGAATCAATGCTCTCTTCCATGGAGTTATGCCTTCAGCTGATGCAGATTAAAATTAATCTCTTCCCTTCTGATCCTGTGTTATTCTTGCCCATGTCTTTCCAAAACTTTGTTATTTCAATAGGAAACTTTGAGTTCAAAGGATTTCCCTGACCACTCCACTTGACTTAGTAGCTACTCAATCAAAATCCACAGTTTTCCGAGCAGCTTCCTCACAGTAGGTAATGGCTCTTGATTATTTATTCCATTAAATGTCAACTCCTTAGCACAGGCTTTCAAGTCCTTGAACCAATTGGCCCGAATCTCTTCAACATTTTTATCAATGACTTGGTTGAAGGCATAGACAGCAAGCTGATCAGAGTTATGACTGGCTCAAAGCTGGGAGCAATAGCTAGCAGTTTGGGTAATGAACTGCAGGTCCAAAGGAGGCTCTTTAGGCTAGAGCAACAGACTTAACTGAATGAGATGAAATGTGGGAGGGATAACTGTAAAGACATCTTCCACAACTTCCTTCTCCTATGTCTCACCATGGAATGGAGGTGGCCCTGGGTTGCCAAAGGATATTTAAATGGAATGCAAACTCTGGTAGGTTCTATCATACTGGATACACTTCAACAGTGATCCTCACAATGGACTAAGGATCCATCATCTGTAGTAGATTGATCATTGGTGATGAATCCTTCAGTCATGAAAACCCATTATTTAAAAATTACCCTTTTTGCTTCTGCAACAAGAGACAGAGAAGTGGAAACAGTGGCTGAGGGATTTAAAAATGGGAGTTTTTTAGACTACCCACAACATCAATTAAGCTTATACTTTGACATGGAGCAGCTAAGTGACACAATGGATAGGGTGCCAGGCCTAGAATCAGGAAGGCCTGAATTTAAATCTGACCTCAGATACTTATTGACTGTGAGACCTTGGGCAAGTCACTTAACCCTGTATTCCTCAGTTTCCTCATCTGTAAGATGAGCTGGAGAAAAAAATGGCAAACCACTCTAGTATCTTTGCCAAGAAAACCCCAAGTGAGGCCATGGAGAGTAAAACATGACTGAAATGGCTAAACAGCACTTTAAGTGTGAATTTTTGCCCAGTGACCAACAAGTAAAGATACCACTAGAGCAGGACTCCTCAACCCTTTTGTATGTCATGGACCCATTTCACAGTCTGGGGAAACCTAGGGGACCTCTTCTAAAAATAATGGTTTTTAATGCACAAAATAAAATATATAGGATTACAAAGGAAACCAATTATATAGAAATACAGTATGTATATATGCACATATGTACATATATACACATATATGTATGTATACATACATTTTAAAGTTCACTGCTCCTAGGTTAAGGCCCCTTGTTCTAAACTGATAATAATACTTTGATTCTGTCATGATACATTAAGAACTCCATAAGAGTTCTTAACCTAAACCCTGTGAACTTGTCCTTAAAAATATTTTGATAACTATATTTCAATATAATTGATTTTTCTTTGTTATCCTTTGAATTTTATGTTACGCATTTAACATTGTTTACTGAGAAAGGGCCTCCAGGCTTCCTTCACTAGACTGACAAAGGAGTCCACAACAGAGAAGTGGTGAAGGGTTCTAGATATTCCTGTGGTAAATGAAATAAGAAGACGGAAGGTATTTGCAGCTAAATGTATGGTTTACAGGTTCCTCCTGCAGAAGCAAAGAAAAAAATTAGCCATGTGGGTGTGCTTGTGCTTCTAAAGGTGAAAATAACACCATTCCCCTGTATGTTTGGTTATCTGGTATAATTTTATTACCCGTGCTCATGAAAAGCATTTGTAAAATAGATCACGGTGAAATAATTACAGCTTTGGTATGTGTATTTTTCAGTCATGTCTGACTCTCCATGATCTCATTTGGGGTTTTCTTGGCAAAGACACTGGAGTGGCTTGCCATTTCTTTCTCCAGCTCATTTTACAGGTGAGGAAACTGAGGCAGTCAGGGTTAGGTAACTTGCCCACAGTCTCAAAGATAGTGTCTGAGGCAGGATTTGAACTCAGGTCTTCCTGACTCTAGGCCTGGCACTCTCTACCCTGTGTCTAGGGGTAGCTGCCTAGCTGCCTCCTAATGGCAGCTTAAGCACCAACATATTCCAGATGATAATGAGGCAGAGAAATTACTCAAAAAACTCAGTGCAATCCTCCAAATTAAATCAACAAAGAAACATTTAAGTACCTACCATGATATAAAGGCAACTAGGTGGGTCCAGTTGATAAACCGCCAATCCTGGAGTTGGAAGGACCTGAGTTAAAATCCATCCTCAGATACTAGTTGTGTGATCTTGGGTAAGTCACTTAACCCTGTTAGCCTCAGTTTCCTCATCTGTAAAATGGCAAACCACTCCAGTATCTTTGCCAAGAAAACCCCAAGGAGGATCCCAAAGAATTGGACATAAATGAAAGGACTCAACAACAAGAAATGACATAAAGATAAAAATTAAACAATTCCTGCCTTCAGGGAGTTTATCTATCAAATCAACATATATTTTAATATTTGGTGGCTTCATGGCAAAGGTGAACATAGAGAGTCACAAAAGACATTGTAAAACTTGCTTCAGGTGGGGCAGCTAGATGGCATAGTGAATAGAGCACTGGCCCTGGAGTCAAGAGGACCTGAGTTCAAATCCAGCCTCAGACACTTATCACTTACTAGCCGTGAGACCTTGGGCAAGTCACTTAACCCCAAATGCCCTGCCCTCCCCCCTCCAAAAAGCAAAAGCAAAAAAAAAAAAAAAACTTGCTTCAGGTGCCAAAAGTTTAGACTATAAGAAGTCTTATATCTATATATTATAAAATACATCTTCTTTTTTTAAAGTTAGAAAGTGCTAGAAATGATAAGCAAAAAATAACATGAGGAAAAATGAAATCAATTATATTTTAACAGGCAAGGAATGACTGGCTACCGACGTGGGAGTAATTTTCAAATCAGCCATCTGGGTACAGTCAGACCACTAGCTTGTTAGGGCAAAGAGCAAAATCAATAGCAGCCTAGAAGAAAGAATAAGAATGAGAAGGAATGATGGGATTCAGCGAAGGCAGCTTCAACCTGACCTATTTAAATCGGAGCTGGACACACACAAAAAAGGGTGGAGGGGGAGAGATGAAAGAACACACCTCAACACAAACCATGACGATTTCCTAGCGAAGTTTAACAGATGTAAATCAAATGCCACAAGGAGGAGACCAAAAGAGCCTAGAAACCGTCTTAGCCAGCAGCGATTTGATCTCCTTGCCAAGCAAGAGAGGTGTGACAGGCAAGGGAAATGCTGATCTGGAAAATAAGTATGTTTACCAAATCTGATGGAAAAGGGTGGTGGAGGAGTCTGATACACTGAAAGGGCATTTAAAGATGAAACTGGAGGGAAGACAACATGTTGGCAAAATGGAAAAGATCCATAATGAAGATTTTTTATAACCAACTTTTCTCCATTAATTATAGTGGGGACATCACAGTTGGACTGGGATGTCTTTGCTGTGCTACGTGAGAGCAGACATCACAAGAAAGAAAACAAAGATGGTGAGAGAAGTTGGACTAATCCAAATATACCCAGAAAAAGTTTGTGATGGAAGTGACGCAATTTTTAGTATATTGAGGTATTGGGTTTCAAGATAACTTTAAAAAGAGAGGATAGCAAAAGACTGGGGAAAAAAATCTCTAACCCTGTTTTTACCCCAAAAGGATAATGAAGTCAATATTAGTAATTATTGTTCTGAATGCCTTTGTTCCTATCTTTCTAAAAAATATATGCGGGAATAACATACATAGGTTGAAGACTTGCATGATGGTGGTATGAGAAGGGAGCAGGCTCGGGGCAGCTAGGTGGCACAGTGAATAGAGCACCAGCCCTGACATCAAGAGGATCTGAGGTCAAATGTGACCTCAGACACTTTACACTTACTGGCTGTGTGACCTTGGGCAAGTTACTTAACCCCAATTGCCTTGCCTTCCCCCCCTCAACAAATAAATAATAAAATAAAAAAAGAAGGCAGACTTTTGAAAATTATATTCTACCTCAGGCTACATCTTTACACAATTTATAAATTATATATAGTTGTATTACATAATATATAAATTATATATAGCTATACAACTGATGAAAAGATGTAAAAGAATACAAGATCTCACCATTCTTACTGGTTATTTCAATCATCACTTGACAGACGCTGCTCTCTCTCCAAAGTCATTAAGTCGGCAAGCATGTATTCAGTGGTTAGCATGTGCCAGGCTGCGAGCCAAGTGCTGGGGTTACAAAGACAGGCAAAACAGTATCAGCCTTCAGAGAGTTTATAATTTAATAGGGGAAAGAACATGCAAATAACTAGGTACAAGCAAGCTATATAAAGGATAAATGGGAGATGATCTCAGAGGAAAGGCACTAGCATTGAGGCAGACCAGAAAAGCCTTCTTGTAGAAGGTAAGAGTGTAGCTGAGATTTGGAGGAAGCTGGGCAGAGAATTCCAGGCTTTCGGGATAGCTATTGAAAATGCCTGCAATTGGGAGATAGAATGTGTTATGCAAGAAGTAAGAAGGAGGCCAGTGACACTGGACAGAGGAGTAAGGTGTAAGAGAGGAAAGGAACAATTTGTAAAGGGCTTTAAAAGCTAAAAGATTTCCAGTGATTTCTTTTTTTTTTTTTCTTGGAAGGGCAATTGGGGTTAAGTGACTTGCCCAAGGTCACATAGCTAGTAAGTGTTAAGTGTCTGAGGTCAGATTTGAACTCAGGTCTTCCTGACTCCAGGGCCGGTGCTCTATTCACTGCACCACCTAGCCACCCCCAGTGATTTCTTAATTGCCAAATCCAATTACCTTGTTTTAGTTCTTCTCCTTTTTACCCTCTCTGTTGCTTTTGTGATTGTTGGCTAGCCACTCCTTGGTACTTTCTACTCTCTGGGTTTTGTGAACACCTTGTGCACAAGAAATCAAGAAATTAATTTCTCTCTATCTTTCTGTCCACTGATCAATTTCTTTTACTGGATCATTATCTGGAGCCTAGCCCCTAACTGTGAGTATACCCTAAGGCTCTATCCTAGGCACACTTCTCCTCTACCCTTCTCTCTAGGTGATTTCATTCAGTGCCATGGTCTCGATGATCATCTCCAAATAGACAATTCCAAGATCTGCATATATAGCCTGATCCTTTTTACTGAGCTCTGGACTCACATAACAATTTCCTATTGGACATTTCTAGCTATATGGCCCAGGGGCATCTCAAAACTTGACATCTCCAAAAGAAAATTCATTAATTTGCCTCCTAAACTCAGCTTTCTTGCTTACTTTGCTATGTCTACCAAGGATGACCAGTCACCCAGGTTTGAAACCTCCTCATCTCTTCATCCTATATCAAATTAATTGACAAGTTGAGTCAATTCTGGTTAGTTCTCAAAGAGGACCAAAATGTCATCACTATGTTAGCATCAATTCTACATGCCTCCATGACATTCTACCATATCCATTCCTTTCTTTTCACTCATGCCACAACCATTAGAGTTCAGACACTTATCACCTTTTGCCTGAACTGGTGCAATAGCCTTCTAATTGGAGTTCAATTACCCATTGATTCTGTACATACAGGAGGAAGAGTACATCACAGGCTTTGGGGGAAATATTTTGTAGTATTTTACTATATCACCTTACTAAATACTCCTATCTAAAACTAAATCTGGTAAAGTAATTGATATCAGGTCTTCCAAAAGGTGATGAAAATGCATGAGACGGGAACAATGAGACTATAACTGATTACTTGAAAAGAATTATGCAGGAAAAGCAATGTAAAGAATGTGATCAGATCAGGGGTGGAGTCAAGATGGTGGCATAGGAGCAGCAAGAAATGGCAGCTCTGACACAGCCACATCAAATACCCAAAAAATATGACTCTCAACAAATTCTAGGGCTCTAAAATGCACACAGATATATTTCCTGATGAAGGTGGCTCGGCTTGAAGCGACCATTTCACCTCTGAGAGATGAAACCAGCCAAGCCTGAAAATGCGGCTTTTGCACTGGGGGGG
>CM053588.1:112687905-112710868 GCA_028646515.1 Pseudochirops corinnae
AGAGTCTCTTCTGGCCAAATCACACAACTCTTCTCAAAGTGAGCCCCAAACCAAAATCTCACATCAGGGCGTATATATAGCCTTCTCCTGGCTTGGAGAATGTCACAGCCCTCTGGACCCACTGCCCAATCACAAAGATACAAGGCACAGGCATTCCTGAAAAATAAGCCTGGCGCCACAGGCTCCACGTGACCACATTGAGCCTATTAGGGGTATACTTTCAAATCTGGGAAGGTTCTCAGGGTCAGTAGCCACTTTAACAAAGGGCCTAGGGGCAGGGAAGATCTTCAGATTCCCATAACAGCCTGATTACCACAGCAGGAGGTACTATGGTTGAAACATACAAAAAAAAAATGTACAAAATCTTCTGTAAAGATGATTCCACTCACCATGATATATAGAATGTGCACACACTTATAGACGACACAAAATCCATTAGACCTGAAAAACAAACAGCTCTTGTTGTGAGAGAACTCAGCAAGTATCACATCCAAAGAGCAGCCCTTAGTGAAACAAGGCTGGCAAATGAAGACCAGCTTACTAAAGCTGGAGGTGGATGCATGTTTTTCTAGAGTGGCTGCAGTGAAGGGGAGCATTGTGAAGCTGGTATAGGTTTTACAATCAAAACTAATCTAGTCAGTAAGCTTGCATGCCTCCCAAAAGGAGTGAATGACAGGCTCATGACAATGCAATTATCACTTTCAGGAAAAAGTCATACCACTATCATAAGTGTCTATGTTCCCACCATGATGAACCCTGATGAGGTGAAAAAAAAAAATTATAAAGACCTGGAGACCTTCATCATCAATGTGGCAAAAGAAAACAAGCTTATAATTCTGGGAGACTTTAATGCTAGATTAGGCTCAGATCACCAGACTTGGCAGGGAGTCCTAGAGAGGAATGGAGTTGGAAACAGCAACAGCAGTGGTCACTTATTACTGAAGACTTGTACATCTCATGACCTTCTCATTACCAACACTGTCTTCTGTTTGCCTAAATGAAATAAAACTTTGTGGATATACCCTCGAAGCAAACATTGGCATTTAATATTGTCATTGTAAGGAAAAGATTCAGACAATGTGAGAGTGATGAAGGTAATGTGTGGTGCATAATGCTGGACTGATCATAGACTTATCTTCACCATCAAGCTGAATATTTGCATTCAACAAAAGCAGCAGCCCCAGGGCAAGATAACTACCAGAAGAATAAATGTCAACAGATTAGAGTGCTTCTCTGAGAAAGAACAATTTGTTGCTAACTTGGAGGGAAAGTTCAGCTGACACACAGTTGGCAACAGTGGGCAACTTTCAGAGATTTGGTATACAGCATTGCATTTACTTATTTGGGTCAGAACACTCGCAAACATCAAGATTGGTTTGATGAAAATGATGGGGAAATTCAGAAGCTGTGAAATGAAAATTAGAATTCCACAGGGTTTACCAGCACGATAGTTCATCTGTCTCAAAGAAGGCAGCATTTAAGTCCATCAAAAGTAAAGTACAAGGAAAGCTCAGAGAGATGCGGGATTCTTGGCTCAGTAAGAAGGCAGATGAAGTTCAGTTTTATGTTGATAATAACACTCCAAAGTGCTTTTATAATTCCTTGAAGGCTATTTATTATCCAAACACTTTTGGTGTTTCTCAACTACTCAGTGCTGATGGAGCCACATTGATTGGTGATAAGGACATGATCCTGGAGACATGGGCTGAACCTTTCCATAGTGTTCTCAGTTATCATTATCAGTCAATGCCGAAACCACTTGCCATTTTCCTCAGGTTGAAGCCAAATTTCCATCTGAAGAAGAGGTTTTGAGTGCCATTGGGCTCCTCTCTTGTGGCAAAGCAGCTGGTGCTGATTCTATTCCAGCTGAGATTTATAAGGTGCAATATCCATTGCTCATACAAAAGCTGGCTCAAATTTTCTGGGTTATATGGCAAGAGGAGGTTATACCCCAGGGGTTCAAGAACACCTCCATTGTCCATCTCTATAAAGGTAAAGGCAATAGCTCATCTTGTGACAACATGGGGTGTGTGTGTGTGTGTGTGTGTGTGTGTGTGTGTGTATGTCTCTCTCTCTCTCTCTTAGCCATTGCTGGCAAGATTTTTGCCAGAGTCCTCTTTAATAAGGCTGATCTTTCATCTGGAAGATGGTCATCTACCTGAGAGCCAGTGTGGCTTCAGAAAGGGCCGAGGAACAGTCAATATGGTGTTTGCTGCCCAGCAACTCCAGAAGAAATGTCAAGAGCAGAACAGAGATCTGTACACAACGTTCATCAATCTGACCAGTGCCTTTGATACTGCCAGTCATGAGGGCTTAAGGAAAATTATGTCAAAATTTGATTGCCTGGAGAAGTTCATCAGCATTATACATCAATTTCATGATGTCATGCTTGCTTGGGCTCTGGATAATGGACAATGCACTCATGCTTTCTCAGTCACCAATGGAGTGAAACAAGGCTGTGTGTCTGCTCCCATGCTTTTTAGCATTATGTTTTCAGTTATATTGTAGGATGTTTTCAATGAGGACAAATATGGCATTAAGGTCAGCTACTGAATTGATGGTAAATCATTTAACTTGAAAAGGCTACAAGCCAAGACTAAAGTGGAGGTAGAGTTGGTGCATGTTTTTTTGTTTACAGATGATTGTGTACTCAATGTAGTCTTTGAAGCTGAGATGTAACAAACTATGGATGGATTCTCTGTTGCTTTTGCTAATTTTGGCCTATAATTAACACCAAGAAAACATAGGTGCTTCACCAGCCAGCACCATACCAGCCATATGTGGAACTATTGGTTACAGCAAATGGAGAAGCTTTGAATACTGTGGATCACTTACCTTGGTAGTATACTTCCTAGGGATGTACATGTTGATAATAAGATTGGCATATGTATTGCCAAAGCTAGCTCAGTGTTTGCAAGTCTCAAAGGAAAGTGTGGGAGATACAAGGTATTAGACTGACTACCAAACTTAAAGTTTACAGAGCCATTGTACTGACCTCATTGTTGCATGCCTGTGAAACCTGAATGGTATACCAGCACCATGCCAGGAAACTGAATCACTTCCATTTGAATTGTCTTAGGAAGATTCTGAAGATTACCTGGCAGGATAAGTTACCAGACACTGAAGTCCTTTCTTGAACTACGCTGCCAAACATTCAAACTCTACTACAGGGAGTGCAACTCCAATGGACTGGCCATGTAATTCAAATGCCAAACATATGCTTGCCTAAGTCTACTTAATGGAGAACTCACCCAAAGCAAGCACTCACATGGAGATCAGAAGAAGCAATACAAGGACAATCTCAAGGTCCCTCTCAAGAACTTTGGAATTGATATGTGACATGGAAGACACTGGCACAGGACCGCTCAGCATGGTGTGCCCATATCAGAGAAGGTGCTGTGCTCTATGAGCAAGGCAGAATTGAAACAGCCTGAAAGAAACACAAGATGAGTGAATTTAGAGAATCCATCCCAGTGTTCACATGGACTATTTGTGCCAGACCTGCGGTAGAGCATTCCAAGCTCATATTGGTTTGATCAGCCACAGTCAGCCATGCTTGTAACTTGACGCTAACATAGTGATGTGATTTTGTTCCTCTTCAAGAATGAAGGACAACCAACCAACCAACCAACCAACCAACTAAGCCACCTCACTGAACCTTCATTTCTTGGTGTTAGTAAAATGAACATTATACTCATGTGACTTGGTGCCCATAGGTCCCCTCCTGTAAGGGGTTCCAGTTCTAGGCTCACATATAACCCAATTAATTTTGAGAGGGAGGAAGGGAGAGTTGACCCCAAAAGGAGGCAGAAAAATCAGGCTTTTCTTTTTCTTTCTTATTCTGCCCCTGATCAGGATTAAACTTCAGAGAAATCTCTCAAACAAAGCTTAGGGATGACACATGTTTAGGGCCTCTTTAAAATGTGGGCCATAGGGTCCCTTCTAGAAAAGGTACCCAATGTATAATAGAGGTATCAAGTAGAGGATATCTGTGTATTTCTGAGCAGTAGCATAGAAAGAGCTTAAAACACGAAAGACTCACAGGTGCATATTAACAAATACAGGAACATGAAACACCTACTTAGCCCATTTCCCTCATTCTCTACCTCCTCAAAGGTAAAGGTGCTTAGTTGGACTGTTGAGTAAATATTTCACATTCGCCTCAGATATTTACTGTCCAAGCAACTCTCAAGGTTAAAACGCAGTTTATGAGTTCACAGAATCTTTTCTAGAGTCAGAGGACCCGGGTTCATATCCTGCCTCAGATGCTCAGTACCTATGTGACCCAGGATAAGTCATTTAACCTGGCTAGTCCTTAGTTTCCCTAATTATAAAATTAGGAATGGGGGGGAGCGCTATCTTGACTCTAAAGTCCCTTCCAGCCTAAGATCTAGAACCCTATTACCTCTGGCCATTCTGGTTATGGCTCACTTCAGTCCTTTAGTTATAGGATGATTTAAGTGCTAGAAATCTTGTCCTCTGATTGCAAGTTATAATGGAGACTTCCTCCTGCCAGACACTGAAAACAGACTGAGGACCTCTCAGATTCATGAGCAGCCACCAAACCTGGAAAATGTTCATTTCTTAGGATTGTGATCACTGGCTTGTGCTCAGGAAAGAAAATAGAAAATAGAAGACAGCCTGGAACTTGCTCTCTGGTTCACCTAGGCTAGGAGAAGCTAATTTCCATTGCCTAGAGTTTTCCAAGCAAGGTGCTGGAAAGCAATCATTGTTCAGTCATGTCCAACTTTTTGTGACCCTGTAGACCAATAGTCTGTGGGGGTTTTCTTGACAAAGATGCTGGAGCAGTTTGCATTGCCTTCTCCATTTTTTTTAGGCAGGGATTAAATGACTAGCTCAGGGTCATTTTTCTAGTAAGTGTTTGAGGTCAGAGTTAAACTCTGGTCTTTCTTCCCAGTGCTCTACATACTTTATCACCTAGCTGCCCCTACTGGGAAGGGGAGGGGGAGGGAATACCCTCCCCTGTGCTTTAAATGCCAAAGAAGAGAGCACTGGGAGAGAGTTTCAAGGGAGAGGAGGCAGAACCCTCTCCACAACTTATGTAGAATGCCTACCCTCTCTACTCTCAGTGACCAGTTAGCATCAACAGGACTGCCCCATCTAGGGGACTCATAGTGACCAAGTGGGAGTTGCCACAAGCATCTATGTGCTAGGCACATAGTAATAAAAATTCTGGGGATACAGAGAAAAAACAAAAATAGTCTCTGCCCTCAAGGAGCTTACATTCTAATGGTGGCGATTACATATACTTACAGAGATAGCCAGAGTAAATGGAAAGTGACTTTGGAAGAGGAAAAAGTCCAGTAGCTGAGGGGAAGAGAAAGGGCCTCTCTGAAGCCAGTTGGAGCTGAGTCTTAAAGGAAGCCAGAGATTCTAAGTGGGGGTTTGGGGACAGCCAATGCAAAGATGCAGAGACAATAGTAGGAGAAAAATTACATTGGTGGGGGATTCCAGGTCTGGCCCAAAGAAACTAAGGCCCAGAGACAGGAAATGACTTCTCAAAGTCATATAGATAGTAGATAGCAGAGTCAGGATTTGAACCCTAGACCTTTGCCTCCAGAATCTATTGACCTTTCTACTAAATTTTCCCTTCAGTGACTCCTCAAGTCTCCTGAGAACTAAGAATTAAACTCATGATGGGAAAACCATATTTGAATTTGGTCCTTTGAAAACCTGGTCAGGAGTCAATCAGAATCAATGACATCATTTAACCTCTTTCTCTTGCCTTATCTTATCTTATCTATAAAATGGGACTGATCATCATACATTGCCTAGCTCAGAGGACCAGCTCATGAGAACCTGATGAGATACATCATGAAAAGTGCCTTGGAAACTCTAGAGCACAGGCTATTTTTTTTTTTAAACATTCTTATCGAGAGCTTTTAAGCTCATACCCAGAGTGATACAGTAGAATGATCCAAGGAAAGACCAGTTGCTGTCCTCAAAGAATTTTGCAATTTAGTTGGGGATATAAAGCATGAAAGAGACTTGGGGACACTTACAAAGAAACATACTGATGAGAGCTGGTTAATATACTATACACCAAGGGCTATGGTGCAGAGGGCAGATGTAAAGGAATGAGCCCAGTGAGATAGTTTATCAGAGAATGCTCCTGGAAGATGTGGGTTTGAGCTGAGTTTTAAAGGAAAAGAGAAACTGGAAGTGGTGAAGAGGGAGAGTGAAAAGAGGAAATGATTGACATAGAGGCAATGAATTGATTTTGTGTGTGTGTGTGTGTGTGTGTGTGTGTGTGTGTGTGTCCACTTGAGCAGAGGAAAAAGAGCAAATTTGTTAGGCAGAAATCATAGGCTTATATGCTGGAAGGCACCTTACAGATATAACCCCATCACTTTAAAGGGGAGGAAAGTGAGGCCAAGTAATTCATGGAAGACCATATATTTAGCAATTAGCAGAACCAAAATTTGTACCCACATCTTCTGAGTCCAAATCCCCAGCTCCTTTCATTATTCAAAGTAACCTTTCCAGATTAGGTAAATTAAATTGGAGAAGGGGTATAAAGGAAGGGAGTTGTAACAGTAATCAATCTAGCAGATACTTACCCTTAGTAACTTAGGGCTAAGTACAAAGGTGTAAGCTCTTCTCCTGTTCCTAACGTGGCAGGAGGGGGTTGGCTGAGACAGGAGGCCAGTGTGTATATATAAGAAGAGTTCTAGAGACAGAGAGAGAGAATCAGGAATCTTCCTCCTGGTGGTTCCTGATGGAGGAAGCAGGATTGTCCCAGCATCTGGGAGCTGGGCTGCTGGAGAATCTGATGAAGGCTGCCTGGAAGGCTGAGAGGGTCTGCCTGGAAGGGCTACCTGGAAGGCTGCCTGGAAGGCTGAGATTCCTTCTGGGTCTTAGGGCCAGCTGAACTACTGGAGGACTAAAGAAGCATGACCTGGATAAGCCTTTGTTGGTTTGTGGCTTGGTGGATCCTTGAGTTCCCAGCAACAGAAATGGTGAAGGGTTTGAGATGTGCTGGACCCTGTGAACTTTGGTGTGTACTGGGGACTGCCAGGAAGACTGGACAAGGATCTGGGAACTGTCTACTTTGGAGGACTGGATGAGGACCTGGGAGCTGTCTGCCCCTGAATCCAGGTGACTGTTTGGTGGATTCAGGTAGGAGCTGGGACCATGGAAGAGGATCCAGGGAATCGAAGAGACCACCCCGAGTCAAGATGAAGAAAAGGCCTCCTCTTGTAGGCATGATGAAATTAAAGACACCAAGGGGTGGAGGGTTTGTGTAATTTTCTAATGACTGTACTTAGTGATTAATATTTAGTAATTGTGAACCTAGATTAGTGACTGATTAAGTTAATGATTTCCCCATGAGTGGAAGATTGATTATTGTATTGTGAATTGATTGAATGATTAAGTAAGGAGGATTTCCCCCTTAGGGAAACCAGATGATTACTATTTTGTTCTTTGTCCTAAATATTGTAGCCACCATAGTGAAAACTGTGTGGACATTCTAATGTTAAGTTGTTGTGAACACTATACTGTGATTTTCTGTGATAAGTGTAATGATGTGAATATTATATTGTAATTTGTAGTGAATGTTTGCCTTGATTTGTGATGGAATAAACAGAGTGTTCACTATACTGTGTAATCCGAACCTCAAAAGCTGTTCACAGCAGCATTCTTTTGGGAATTTGCTTGTGCATGGTGTTACAGGGGTGCAAATGGAATAAGGGAGTGAAAGTCAAAATAATGAACTTGGATTTGATATGATTGACATAGATGCTTTTCTTTCTGACTGATGATGAGTTCTGGAGGAAGCTTTGGGACAACATTTGTTTTCAAGAGAAGTGACTTCCCCCGAAGTAAAACTCAGTCAGAAGTCCATGAGTGTTGTACAGGGAGAAGAATACTGTGTATGGAGTCAGAGTCCTTGAATCTAGAGCACAGGCTATTTTTTAAAACATTCTTATTGCTTCTGTCATTTACTACCTGTCTAATCTTGGCCAGGAGACCTGGGAAAAACATTAGATTAAAAGTATCAAGGTCTCCCACTGCATTCAGGGCCATCTTCAGTTGTCCTGACCTATTTCTGGCTACTGGGACCAGATGACTCTGGAGGAGAAAGTGGGGCTGGTGACTTTGCACAGCTCTGCCTCACTTAAATCCAATTTACTTGTGAGTCATGGCATCACTTCTCTGATGTCACAGCCCTCTTTTCAGAACAATGGACAAACAACAATCTTGGCCAAATCACTTAACCTCCCTTGGCTTCAGTTCCTAATCTGTAAAATGAGGGAGTTGGACTACATGGGCGATGGTTAAAAAGCATTAATTAAGTACTTACTACTTGCTAAGTTCTGGGTCTACAAATAGAAAAATCAAGCCTTCCTGGTCTCAAGGAGAACACTCTTCAATTGGAGGAGGCAACACATAAAAGAAAGGTCAACTTCAGGGCATATAGAAAGTCCCAGAAGTCCTAAGGGTACAAGGGTGGGGTGGATGGCAAAGCCAAGGGTCCTTTGGCCGCATCAGGACATCAGATGACACTTACGAGGGGTCTGCAGGGTATAGAGGCAAAGTGGATAGTTAGGTCTGCTGGTTCTCTTCCTCACTGAATCAGATGATGTAGATGACTCCCATTTCATTGAAGCCATATGAGCAGTCAAGTAGCAAAGATGGATTTTGGGTGGCATTGGCAGGAAGAGGTGATATTGTGTATAAAGATTCAAAGGGAGAAAGTAAGGGAGGAAGGGTGCCCTTGATGGTGGCAGGTCTTCCCATCATCTGTCCAAAGTGAATATTTTCTAAGGATGGCCTCTATAGCCTTTTAAATTTCAAAATCTAAGATCTTATGGGAACTGGGACCATTACACAGCCATACAACTTGATGAGTTCACTTAAAACCCAACCAAGTCAGCCAAAATCGAAATTACCAGCCCACCTGCCCTCAGTTTGAGGATATGGAATAAAATCTCCAGTTGGACATACCCTTAAAAGTATCCCTTATTACTCTTCAGCTTGGCTGGAGTTAAAAGGCCCTAATTCATAGATTACCTCTGATTCTACCTTTGCTCAATTCTTCCTCCGAGGGGCCCGTGGGTAGGACTTAAAAAGATCTGCCAGGCAGAGGCAGCACGAAAGATATGGGATGGGGAGGAAGCAAAGGTGAAAGGGCCAGTATCCTGCTGAGGGCGCCAGGGAGGATCTGAGACTTTCTACCTGTTCTCATCTCCTGCCATTGGTTTGTTGGTATTGCAGAAACATGGCTCTTGTATCAGGGGAAAATGGAAGGGTCAGGAACTGCAAATTGTAAACCACAGTAAAGTGAGAAGAATCAATCTGCTGTGACCTAATAGACAGGAGGAAAACTCCCTAACTGGAGACTTATGAAAAGGCTCTTAGGATGCACAGGGTTGTGGGAGGAAACTCAGTTGTCTGGCTGGTGGCTTTGTAGGATAATGGATCAAGTGAGATAATATTTGTTAAAAAAAGGCACTTAACACAGCACCTTACACATAGTAGGTGCTGTATAAATACTTTTCCTCCACCTCAGCCCTTGCCCAATTGCCAAATCCTCTCGTTTCTATCTTTGGAATGTATCTTGTATGCGTCCCCTTCTCTTCACACTCACACAGCCAAGACTCTTTCTCAGGCTCTTGTCATTTCTTGCTTGGACTATTGCAATAGCCTCCTGATTGGCCTCCTTTCCTTAAGGTTCTTCTCATTCCAATCCATCCATTGCTTAGCTGCCAAAATGATGGAGAGTCTCTTAACCCTTCTTAAAGGTTAAGAGTGTCATGGACCCTTTCACAGCCTGGAGAAACCATGGACCCATGCCCAGGATCATGTTTTTAAATGTATAAAATAAAATGTATTTTTACAAAGGAAACCTATTATATTTAAATATAGTTATCAATGTATATACATATGGGTGTGGATAGGTAGGTAGATAGACATATTTCTGTCTCTATCCATCCATCCATCCATCTACCTATTTATCTATATATATACTTACAAGATTATGGACCCCAGTTTAAGAACCCCTGTGAGTATAGATCTGACTGCTTCATCCCCCTTGCTCATTTATTACCTACAGGACTAAAGAAAAAGTTCTTTGGCATTTAAAGTTCTTCATAGCTTGGCCCCTTACCAACCTTTCCACTCTTCTCATACTTTCCTCCCCTCCTACAAACTCTGTTTTCCAGCTATACTGGGCTACTTCCCGTTTCTCAACATGATCACCCATTTCCCAACTCTGCCTTTGCCCTGGTTGTACCCCAAGCCTGCAATGTCCTGCTCTCTCACTTCTGATCCTTAATTTCCTTGACTTTCTTCAGGACTCACCTCAAATTCCATCTTATTCAGTAATCCTGTCTTGGTTCCTCCAGCTGCTAGTGCCTCCTACTCTCATATTATCTTCCATCTGTTCTGGATATATCTTGTATTACCTAGTCATTTGCCTTTTGTCTCTCCCATTGGAGTGTGAGGTCCTTGAGGGCAGTGCCTCTTTTTGTCTTTCTTTATATCTCTAGCACTTAGTTAGCAAAGTGCTTTGGCACATAGTAAGGATGCAATAAATCCTTGACTTGATAGTTGAGCAGCAGAGTTTAGAGCCCTAGGACTCAGATAGCACTTTCATTAATAAATAAAGTAGCAAAAAAATTGAAGACCATCTTCTTGGGACATCTTTGCCTTCTCAGATAGGGGATGTGGAAATCACACTGATGAGGGAAATGGTCCTTGGGAAACTCACAAGGGAGAGAAGGCTGGATTTGATCCAATTCTAGTCAAAGACGGTATGCTCTGGTATGCTCTGGTACTCATCTTTGTGTTGGGTGGAAGCATTCTGAGATTTGAGATGAGTGGCAAAATTTTTGATGAAAAACTAGCAACAGCAGTAGCAGCAGCAACAACAACAGCAACAATGATATTCTCTGCCCAAAGCAAAGGAAAGGATAGAAAGAGGAAAGTTAGTACAAGAATTAGAGAGCTGAAATATGGAATACTGAAAGCTGGCCCTTCAGTCAGAAGGCTTCATCCTTGCCTGAAGGTCGACTGGTTTTTGTTTCATTTTGTTTTGTTTTTGCATAGGACCTTGTAATAGCATTGCAATAAGGAACTCTTGATGAGGAAGTGGGCTCTACCAGTGCAGTCAGCCAACTTCTCTGAAAGATTATATTGGAGAGTTGTCTGGGGAGATTAAATGACATACCTAGAGTTACAAAGCCACTGTATGTCAGAAGAGGGATTTGAACACAGGACTTCCTCATTCAGGAGCCAACCCAATATCTACTATACTAGGATGCCTCTTAATGAGCTTGATTCAGAGAACCCAGATGGACAAATCCCAAATCTGCGGAGGGATTGTGGGGTGGAATAATAATAACAATAAATAATAAATATTTATATAGCATTTTAGATTTGTTAAATACTTTGTACATTTAAAATCATTTGTTCCTTGCAACAACCCTGAGAGGTAAGTGTCACAGATATTACCTGTATTTTATGGATGAGGAACCGGAGGCTGAGATCTCAGAGCTTGCCTAGGGTCACATAGTTAGGTGTCAGAATTAAGATTCAAACCCTGTTTTTCCTGCCTTTGGGACCATTGTTCTAGCCACTACAGGGAGAACTGTACACTGATGGTGAGTCTGCTGGTCCATAATCATCTGATCATAGAACTCAAACACTTCAATTAAGAATTAGGTTAAAAAAACTTACGTACTGCCTGGTCTGGGACTAGGTCATTGTCTGGTGATTTGCTGTTGCCAGGGAGAACAATGAGGGGATCATGGTGGGAGTTTTCTAGATGAAAGGACTTCAGAAAATACTGGAGGCCAGGGCTCACTGGTCAAAGCCCACTGTAGAATCTCACAGGAACCCCCTGATCCACTGAGTGTGAGAAAATGAGATGCTTTTGTCTGACTGGACACTGTTTCTTGCCTGGTGTCGGACTCTTACAGCTCAAAATCTGGGCCTCATACCTCCCTAACCCCCATCTTAGCCTTTGCTGTGAATAACTTCTTGGTTTTGACTTTGGTTCCTTGCCTCCCGATTCTGGTCAATCTCTATAGATTTGTTTTGCCCGGTTATTGATCTTGTACAGCAGAATGGGAACCTCTTAAGGGTAGGGTCTCTGATTTTTTCTTTGTCTGTGTATCCCAGTGTCTTGTGCATATTAACTGCTTAATAAATAGCTTATGGGATCAAACATTAATGGTTTAAACTTTAATTCTGATCTCTACTTATGTAGGAACTCACCTTTAGCTGCCATCCCACTTCCCAAAATGGGGAGGACTCTATGAACAACACAGGGACTTGGTAAGGCAGTTATTTTTGGTAAGGCAGTCTTTTGATTCTGGCCTTGCCATGGGACCACAGGAAACCATAGACTGATTTTCTGTGAAAGACACTCACCCTGGTGCATTGTTTCTGAATTGGTATAGTTTTTTCACTTTTATATAAGCCCTGGAAAATGCAAGTTTTGTGTGGTCTATAATAGATGGAGATAAGGGTAGAAGGGAAAGGGGGAAGTGCATATTAGAGCTGGGTACCCTGATACAGAAGAAAGGGGACAAGTAATCAGGGTTCAAGTGTATCAGATTTCTGAACCTAAGTGGCAAAGCTGGATCAGTGATCAGTGAAGTTTAGAGAACAGTGAAATTTGAGAGCTTTGAATTAAAAGCTCACTCCAGAACCCCTGGTTGGCTCTGAGGAAGAGCTGTCTCCAGCTCCCATCTCACCACCTTCTTTCCAATTATTGCTGTTCAGTAAGGCCTAAAGCTAGGTTGCACAGTGCATAGAGTGCCGGGCCTGGAGTCAGGAAGACTCAACTTCCTGAGTTCAAATGTAGCCTCAGACACTTCTTAGCTGTGTGACCCTGGGCAAGTCACTTAACACTGCTTGCCTCAGTTTTCTTATCTGTAAAATGAGCTGGAGAAGGAAATGGCAGACCACTCTGTCAAGAATCTGTCAAGCAAATCTCAAATGGAGTCATGAAGAGTCAGAAACGCCTAAAAAAATGATGGAACAACAGAAAAGAATGCTTTCTGTTCTTTCCCTCCCCCTACCTGGTATGTTTCCACAGGCAGTCACAGGTGCTGGGGAGGATGTAGTGCGGGAACCTGAATTTGTGTTGGATGGGTGGTAGTGTTTTGTCGGCTCCTCTTGACCCTCTTCAACAAAATCAAATAGAGTTGAGCGCGGCATGAAAAGCCCCTCCCTGAGTCCCTGCCCTGTAATTCTTCCCTGGCTGATTTGGAAATGAGTGAACAAAGAGAGCGGAAAGAAAGGAGAGTCTGGTGCTCTGGAAGGCCAGCGATGTGCAAAACCCCTGATGCTAAACAGAAATGAAAACATTAATGGTGAGACACCCAAAGCAAATGTATTCCATATGCGCAGTCCAGCAGGCAGCACAGGCATACAAATGCAGCCAGAGATTAGCTGGAGGGAGGGCGTCGCCTGACTCTGCTTCCAGCCACAGCTGAGCCAGCTTCGAGCCTTGGGGGTCCCCAGGGTTCCTGGACCTGACCTCTCCCTCTCTTCTTAGATAGGGACATTTCAGGGCCAGCTTCCTATGAGCTCCACTGAGCCTCTGGGTTTGGTGCTGGTTCTGGGGGCTTTGCCTAGGGGTGGAGGGTGGGGGTTGGGGAAGCACTTCAGAAGCTGAGCTCTGGAGAAGGCCAAAGTCTGAAGTCCTTCGGGCTCCAGTGGTTCCCAGCAGGCTGGCAGCCACCACTGCGATAAGAACGGATGCTTTGGGACTCTATCCAGCCATGCATCTTCCTCCACTGATCAGGGTGCTGCCAGTGACAAGGAAGAGATAAGGCAGTTAGAGCAAGCCACCCTCAGAGTGAAAAATGGCCTGCAGCTCTAGGAGTGATGTTCCTTCTTATGCTGAGGCTTTCTCATAAGGCTATGTGGGAAGGTTTCTGGGAGGCCTACACTGTAACCTGTCCTGTTCTAGGAAGGTGGAAGGAGCAGTGGTTAGAGCCCTGGGAAGTTCTGCCTGGATGGAGAACTTCTCAGTCTTCCTTTAATAATGGCCAATTAAGGATTTGTGAGACAGGAAATAAAGAACCAGCCTCATTCAGGAAGATTTGAGTTCAAATTCCACCTGAGACACACTGACTGCATGATCCTGGGCAAATCACTTAATCTCTCAGTGGCCCAGGTAACATTAAGATTATATATCCCAGATCAGTTATCCATCTATATTATTAGAGGATATTTCCTCAGAGTACCCTGCACCAATGAAATCACAGGTCTTTTTTAAAAAAAATATTATTTTTTGTTACATTTTAAGTTCCAAATTGTCCCGCCCTTTTCTTTTCGCACCCTGCACCAGAAAAAACCACTGTCTGACACAGATTTATAAAATATATGTATACATATGTAAAACCATAGCAAGAATACATATATTTATCAGTTCTTTCTTTGGAGGTGGATAGCATTTCCCTTCATAGGTTCTTTATAATTGATTTGAGTATATATAATACTCAGAATGTCTTGGTTTTTCACAATTATTCTTTGAATAATATTGCCTTTGCTGTATGTAACATTCTTTTTTTGAATGGTCTGTGATTTCATCATCTTGGATACTCCCTCTGGGGCATGAAAATCAAGATGCAATCCCCAGTAGCTTAGTAGATGGTCTTCAAGGGTTGCTGGACCTCCAACATCCATTACCCTATAACCCACAGGGTAAAGAGGGCAGTCTTTCCGAGTTTATCTAGGCTGGCCCTGAGTTCCTTGGATGTCCATCATCCATCACAGGCTTGTACCTGAAACGTTTCTAGCTCTCTGTAGGGTCTGACAGAGCTCACATTCTTCTGGAAGAGCCTTTGAAAACCCAAGGTCACCTTCATGGCATGATGAGGCATCAGAAAAAGACTGTTTGACTTCTGGACATAAAATCCTCCCCCCTCACCCATGTACCCAGTTCCTACTTCCTGCATACATTACGTAGCATTACTGTGTGTGTGTGTGTGTGTGTGTGTGTGTTAGCATAAAACTAGAACAAAATGGATACTTATTAATAGGGGAATGGATAGTACATTTTGGTACATAAATAAAATGGTATATTATTGGCTTGCAAGAATGGGAAAATATGAGGAATTTGAGGAAACATAAGAAGACTTGTAGGAACCTAGGCAGAGTAAAGTAAATAGAATCTGGAAAACAACTTGTACCTCAAAAATAATGGAAATGAAAATGACACTGAAAGTCAACAGAACTCAGATTAATTGTAAAGATTTGTTCTCCTTAGTGAGGAGAACAAGGGATGAAACACATTTCTCCCCTATCAACAAGAAGGTATGTGGAGAGGGACAAGTGGATTAGAAAGGTCCATACAGAGTCAGGTACAATCATTTTTCCAGCTGATTTTGCTCAACAGCTTGATGTGGGTCTGCCTGCCTCAAGTCTCTCCCCACACCAGTCCATTTTCCCTTTAGTCGCTAAAGTGATTTCCCCAAAAACATGCAGGTTGATTATGTTATATCACCCCTCTCCCCATTTCCTCCCACCGCACTCAATAAATTCCAGTGGCTTCCTATTACCTCCAAGAACAAATACAAAATGCTCTGCTTGGCATTCAAAGCCCTTCCTAACCCAGACCCCTCCTATCTTTCCAGTCTTCTTATACCTTACTCCCCCAAATGTCTCTTTAATGAGAGACACAGGGCTCCTGGCTATCCCACAAACAAGATACTCTTATTTCTCAGCGTTGGGCATTTTCTTTAGCTATTCCTCATGCCTGTGAATGCCCCCTTCATCCACTCTGACTACTGACCTGTCTGGCTTCCTTTAAGTTCCAACTAAGATCCCACCTCCTACAGGAAGCCCTCCTCAACCCCTCTAAATTCCAGCACTTTCCATCTTTCAATAATTTCCTATTTATTCTGCATACAGCTTGCTTTGTATGTATATATTTGCATGTTGTCTTCCCAATTAGATTGAAAGCTTCTCAAGGGCAAGAAATATAACTTTTTTTTTTATTCCTAGTGCTTAGCACAGTGCCTGGCACATGGTAGGTGCTTAATAAGTATTTATTGAATTGAATTATTAAGAAAAATCTTATAAAAAGGAAAAAGAATCAACAGTGAGAGAACTTTAATAGAGGAATATTTATTGACCATTTATAAGAAATCTATTTTTCTACAGTGTTTTAGGGTTTTCTTAGGACTTTCTCACAATAACCCCATAAAATAAGTAGATGTAAGTATTATTGTGCCATTTTATGGAGGAGAAGACTGAGCCTTACAGAGGTGAAATAACTTTGCTGAGGGTCACTCTGCAAGTTTCAGGACTTGAACTCAGGACTGCTGACTCCAAGATGCAGTACTTTTTCTACTGTAGCATATCCCACTGGATCATCATACATAGCTAGAGGAATAATAAGACTGTCATCCCTGCTTTCCTGGAGGGTCCAGATTGTCTTGTCGTTAGAAGATCACTTATTTAATTTCAAGAAACATTTATTATCTCCCCTTCCTACATCCTTCTCATCTCCCCATTCAATAAAAAGAAAAAAAAACCCCAAACCCTTCTAAATATGCAAAGTCAAGCAAAGACAGATTCCCAAACTGACTGTGTCCAAAAACATACATCTCATTCTGTATCTTGAGTCCGTGGATGATATTTTAGAGGGAATCCTCCTTCATCTAGCTATTGGAAGACATGACCTCTGAGGTCCTTTTTGATTCTTAGATGGCCCTTGAGTGGACATTATTTGAGAGGGGAGATAATGCTCTTAAGGAGTCTTTGGGAGACCTGGAAACATAACTCGCGTCCATTCAATGAATTTCACCTAGCAAATCCTTTCAATCCCTTCGTTCCTTCTATTTCTCATAGTCTGAATTCAGATTCTTCCCTCCTGTGTCCTCCTAAGATTCTTCTGCCATAATGCCCACAATGCTGAGTGCAGGAAATCTTTAGGGCCAACCTGCAGCTCTGCTGGAAAAACATGAGAGAGACAAGAATAGGATTTTATTTTAAATACTAGCTTTTAAGTTAAATCCTAGGGGATTGACTGCCATCCTTGAACTGCAGGAGGGAGGGTCTTGCCAAGAAGTTTCACAATTGGAGCTGTCCAAAACCTGTGGTGCTCTTTGCTGAGTTTCTGGATTCCTTGGATTCAGGGCAAATTTCTAGTGCTTCAACGAAACTGATCCAAAATGGGGAGGGGGAAGCAACGTTCTCTGAATCATTGCCTCCTTGTCTGGATGGAGACCAAGTCTTTTTGTGGTGGGTGCTGTCTGCCCGAGATTTCATGAGGTTCTTTGACCTGAAGCTGAGTGACCAGTCCTTGACAGGGAGAAGAGGATCAGCCCCTTTGCCCCAAATATGAACAACTCATAGCTGAGTAAAAACTGGGGAAGCCTTTGGAATTTTATGGGTACATTTTGATGTGATCAGTTGGGGATTGTCTTTTAACTAGTTTGGTTTACACCTATGTTTTCTGACATTTTCCCTGCATGAGGGAGAGATGACATGACAAAGGGAATACTGTAGTAACCAGGTAGGGTTGTATAGGCAAAGCCAGGGCTCATAGAAGAGATCCCAGGAATAAGATGCCAGAATGTGACAGGAAGTGACACTGAGATGAGAAGTTGTGCCCCCTACTCCTCTAGACAAAAGATGGCAGCCACATTCATGGTGCAGAGATTGTTCCTGGATTGGAAGTCTGGAGGAGAGTGTATTAGGTCAGCTAGTTTAGCCTGGTTCATTTTTCACTGACTAGTGCAAGGTTGGGGGTGGGTCCTTTGGCTCAAGACTCAACTCTTTTTCATAAATGCATAGAAATCCATTTCCTGTAGCATTTATATATGTTTAATAGCTCTGCCCTTCCTTTGCATTGCCTCTAGGATCAAAAACAAACTCTTCTGTTTGGTATTTAAATCCCTCACAATCTATTTCCAACCTATCTTTCCAGACTTATTACACATTACTTCCCTTCAAGCACTCTCTAATCTAGCTGTACTTGCTTATTTACTATTCCTCACACAAGACATTCAATCTCCCATCTCTGAGACTTTGCATAGGCTGTCTACTGCGTCTATGAGGCATTTCCTCTTAATTATCACCACTTAGTATCCCTAGAATCCTTCAAAGTTCCTTAAATGCCATCACCTACATGAAGCCAGATGCTGTTTCCTCCCACCCCCTACCTTTATCTTTTATATAGTTTGCAAATTTTTTTGGCAAGGCAATTGGTGTTAAGTGACTTGTCCAAGGTCACACAGCTAGTAAGTGTGTCAAGTGTCTGGGACTTGATTTGAACTCAGGTCCTCCTGATTCCAGGGCCAGTGCTCTATTCACTGGGCCATCTAGCTGCCCCTAGTTTGCATTTTTATTTTATTTTATTTATTTTAATTTTTGCTTTTTTTTTTATTTTGGAGGGGGGAGAGCAAGACAATTCGGGTTAAGTGACTTGCCCAAGGTCACACTGCTAGTAGGCGTTAAGTGTCTGAGGCTGGATTTGAACTCAGTCCTTCTGATTCCAGGGCCAGTGCTCTATTCACTGCACCATCTAGCTGTCCCTAGTTTGTGTTTTTAAAGCAATTCGTAAGTACATATATTCTCTCCTGATAGAAGGCAAACTCCTTGAGGGCAGGAAATATTTTGTTTTTGGCTTCATATCACCACTGCCTAACATAGTGTCTGGCTCTGTAGCAGATTCTTAATAAATGTTTCTTATTTTGAATTAAGTTAATCCTATGCTGCTTCTCTCATGAATGAAGATTATCTGAGTCTAAATCACTTTCCACAAACAATCATGTCTGTAAATCACATATGAAATACCATGCTTTGTTCTGTTCTGAGCACCCCATTTTCCAAGGACATTGATAAACTGGACCAAGTCTAGAAGAAAGTGACCAAGATAGTGAAAGGATCAGAGACCATATTATGAAAAAAATCAGTTGAAGAGACTGGGGGTTTTGGTCCCAGAAAAGAGAAGAGTGGAGAGTGGGTGGGTTGAGACACAATATTTCTCCACAAATATTTCAAATGCTCTCATTTGGAAGAGAATATAGCTTGGGCCTAGAGGACAGGCTTAGGTAGTCATTATAGAGAGTCATATTTCTGTTCAACATAAAGAACATTTAGCAGTTGGAGCTGTCCAAAACCAGAATGAGCTGCTTAAGGAGGTGGTGAGTTCCTTGTCTCTTTAAATAGAAAATGAATGACCAGTTGTCCATTATATTGTATTGTATTGCAGAGGAGTTGTATTGTAGGGGAGTTGTATTTTAGAGGAGATTCATGCTGAAGGTGAAAGTTGGTCCTTCTGAGCTTGGAAATGTACAGTTAGAAGAGATTGTCCACTCTACCTAATTCTTGTTCAACTCATACTTGGTGAAGAATCTTGTCTTCAATATCAGTGATACAAAGTCACAACAGTTAGAGAGCTTTCCTCTACATTGATGTGAAGTCTGCCTCTCTGTATCTCATACCCATTGCTCCTATGTCTATCCTCTGGAGCCAAATCTAATTTCTCTTCTACATGACAGCCTATTAAAGACTCTAAAAGAATTATTGTGTCCCACAAACTCTAAATTTTTTTTTCTCCAATCTGAATATCCCTAGTTTATTAAACTAATAACTATGTGCTATGATCTCTAGTTTTCTTACCACTTAGGCTGCCTTTTTCTTTACATGCTTCATTTTGTTTGCTGGTCAGAGCATTGTTCTTGGCATCAGGAGTGATTCAAAGACGAAATGAAATAAATTGTAATTCTTACTCTCATGGAGCTCACAAATCTAGGGAAGGATAAACCACATGCATGAGAAAATGATCTTTGTGTTTCCCACCTCATTACCATTGCACAGACTTTCTGTACCACAAGAGTAGGAAGAACATGTTCTAAAGTGCTTGGCTTTGAGAAGAGAAAAGAACTCTGGGCATAACGTACTGTGGTATAATGGATCGAGTGCTAGATTTACTATCAGAAGAGAGAGAAGCTTCCAGTTCTGGTGCCTTATTTCTTGTTTAACTGTGGGCATATACTTTCTTCACTCTCAGTCTCCTCATCTATGAAATCAGGGGATTGGAACAGATGGCCTTGAAGGTCCCTCCAAATTCAAAATTGAATATCTCATGATCGTCTTCTGGTTTTGGCTTCTCCATGATCCTTCTATGATCACTATAGTGGCTCAGCAACCACATCTATCCTTTCAGTAGAAGAGGGTATAATTCATCTGGTCCTGGGGGCTTGAGTTCTTTGAGGGGAGGAAAATGCCCTATTGTCCTCTTTTTATCCTGAAAATATTTTTTGTCCAATTCTTCATAGTCCAAAGATAAATCTATTTGAAAGAGAAGCAAAACAAAAGTTAAGCAGATCTATCTTCTCACCATTGCCCATAATCATAGTGCCATCCACTCTATAGTGGCAGTTCTATCCCTATCCCGGTCTTTTTCTTACCTCCAGCATACCTAAAAAAGTGCTCCCCTCCTTTTTTTGTCCTTAGCATTCATCACCAACCTCCATTCATTTTGGGTTTTAGCACTCATGACACTATTCTTATAGCACTAGGCATCTCTTTTGTATTCATCCTCTGTTACCTGCCCTTGCTATCTTCTATGCTTGTCTTTAAAAAAATCTGAGTCGGTCGATGATTTCCCTGTAGAGCCACACTGGTCTCCTTAGACAGCTGCCCCCTTTCCTCTTCATCAGAATAACTTCTGCTTGTGTTTTCAGAATTTCATTCTTGAGAGTTTCTCATCCCTCTTGGACTGACTTACCTTGTAGAATTGTAGTCCATGAGTTCCTCTTTATACTTTCTCTGACTCTCTTGAAATTTCCTCTCCCCAAATCTAGGCTGTACATCAGATTCTTACTAGTGTCTCCTCTGGCATCCATTCTAAGCTATGAAGTACCTAAGGTATTCCATATGTACCTAAGGTTCTATGCTTTTCTCCTTTAGGAACTAGTTCCTTTTTGTTGGTTAGAATCAGGCCCAGAACAACATTTCCCCTAGCTGCTCTAGCCACTTTTTGAAGAATAAAATTAAATTCATTTGCAATCCAATAAGCATTTATTATATGCCTCCTATGTTTCAGGCACTGTGGTTAGCACTAGGAATACAAGAACAAAATAAACAGATAACTGCCTGCCTTCAAAAAACTTAGGTTTTTCTGGGAGAATACGTCATCTATACAGATAAATAAATCAAAACAATTTTGAGTTGGGGAGAGGATAGTAATACCTAAGGAAATCATGAAAGACTTCTTATAGGCCACACTCATAATCAGACTTGAAGGGAAATAGGGGATTCAGGAAGCAGAGATGAGAAAGGAGAGCAGTCCAGGCATGGGAACAGTTTTTTCCAAAGGTCCAGAAATAGGAGATGTGTTAATACATATGAGCCAGATGGCTATAATGTAGCATGTGTAAAGTATGGCAATGAGCAACCTACCTGGAAATATAGGACTGGAGCCAGCTGATGAAATGTTTTAAATGTCAAACAGAGGAGTAAATATTTTATCCTAGGTAATTTGACAATTATGGGGATAGAGAAGGTAATACAAAGATAAGTTCATGGAAGAGACAGGATGGGATCAAATATGTAAATAGAGGGATTTATCTTTCATAGGGAGAATGGTCATGTATTCTTTGATAATGAGAAAGGAAGAATAGAATGGAAAATGATGTTGAGATGGTTGGAAGTGCAGGATTGAGGAGTCATTAATTAGTCATTATTAATTTATTCCAGCTCTATAATTTCCCTGATTCTATGACTACTCAGACTGGCCTGAACTTGAGGACAAGCCCTAGAGATTTGAGACATTAAAACTATGGCTCTCTAAAGTCCCAAGACGGCTTTAGCTTAAGTGGATGTGGTGGGAGGGTTAAAAGGATGAAATTAACAAGTGAGGGAGAAAGAGCCTAGAAGAGATGCTGCTTAAAGAGGCACTTGGTAGAATACTGTGGAAATCAGAAACATGGAGTCAGAGTTCAGATGGTTTTCAGAGAGAGTTCTGTTTTACCAAAGGGTGGGTCCCAACAAGGAATGATTGACCCACTCAAAGATCAGGGCTGAAGGAATGACATAGGAGTGAAACTGGGTAGATGACGGGTGTAGAGTAGGTAGGAGAGGAAATAGGTTGTCAATGTCAATGTCAATGAGTGGCTAAGTAAATTGTGATACGTTAATGTAATGGACTATCTTTGTGTTCTAAGAAAAGATGAATATGTAGAATTCAGAGAAACTTTGGAAGATTTGTATGAACTGATGCAGAATAAAACTGAGTAGGAACAAGAATAATTTGCAAGAATTTATAAATTATAAATTTTGTAAATTATAACAATTTATAAGAACAATTTATAAGAACAAGAACAATTTATACTATGACAAGAATAATGTAAAGGTAACCAATACTGAAAGACCTCTGGTTAATGTAGTGAGGCATACACTATCAGAAATGGTTGATATGTTGATTTGTTAATTAAGTAATTATGAATTTTAAGGGAGTATGGGAGGGGAATCATAGGAAAATGACACTTTTTTCCCCAAGATACCCTGTCTTAACCTTTTAATCTCTGAAACTTCTGCCTTGGGGCCTCGATTTCCAGATTGGTGACTGCCTCACCTGTCCTTCTCTTTCAGGCAGACCCCAACCATGTTTTATTTATGACCCTAACCACAGTGGATAGACTCCCAGGCCAAGAGTCAGGAAAATTTAAATTTAAGTCCTGCCTCAGACACCTAGTAACTGTGACCCTAGGCAAGCCATTTAACCTCTGCCACAGTTTCCTTGACTGTAAAATAGAAATAATAATAGCACTTATCTTCCTGGGTTGTTGTAAGTATCAAATGAGATACTTGTAAAGTACTTAATACAGTTTCTGGAACATAGTAGGTACTTAATAAATGCTTGTCTTTGCTTTTCTATTTATTTTCAGCATTTAGCACTGTACTTGGCACAAAGTAAATGACTAATAGCTGCTTTTTTTATTCATGCATTCATTTATCCTTGTGC
>CM053588.1:112711368-112735536 GCA_028646515.1 Pseudochirops corinnae
AAGAACCATTATTTAATTGATAAGTGGCCAAAGGATATGAACAGGCAATTTTCAGAAGAAATAAAAGCTATCTACAGATATATGAAAAAATGTTCTAAATCACTTTTGATTAGAGAAATGCAAATTAAAATAACTCTGAGGTACCACCTCATATCTATCATAATGGCTAACATGACAGAAAAGAAAAATGACAAATACTGGAGATGTGGAAGAATAGGGACACTAATGCACTACTGGTAGAGTTGTTATCTAGTCCAACCATTCTGAAGAACAATTTTGAATTACACCCAAAGGACTACCACTACTAGTATCCCTAGGAGAAAAGAACCTACATGTATAAAAATATTAACAGCAACACTTTTTGTGAAGGCAAAGAATTGGAAATTGAGGACATGACTATCAATTAATGAATGGATGAATAATAGAATATGATTGTGATGGAATACTATCATGGCATAACAAATGATGAGCAGGATGGTTTCAGAAAAACCTGGGAAGACCCATATGAGTTGATGCAGAATGAAGCAAGCAGAACCAGAAGATCATTGTACTTAGTAGCAGCAATATTGAAATGATGATCAACCGTGAAAGACTTGGCTACTTTGATTGATACAATGATCCAAGACAATTTCAAAGGATTCATAATGAAAAATGCTATCCACCTCCAAAGAGAGAACTGATTAGCTCTAAATGAAGATTGAAGTATATTTTTCCTTCATTTTATTTTACTTGCTTTTGTATGACATAGCTAATATGGAAACATATTTTACGTAATTTCACAGGTATAATTGATATCATATTGATTGTCCTTTCAATGGGTGGGGGAGGGGCTGGAAGGAAGAAGAAGATTGGGAACTCAAAAAAATTTTTAAAGGATGTTAAACATAAATAAATAATTTTTACAGGATGGAACAGGCAGGCACAGGGAGTTGACAGTTGGTCTGAAAAATATATGAAGATTTTAGAGGACAGTGAGTGAGTCAGCAGCATAATGTGGCAATTAAAATAACTGGTGTGATCTTGGGTTTTACTGAGGTAAAGCATCTGGAGATAAGTAAGTGATATCCTGGTCAGACTACATCTAGAGCATTATTCTGGTTGCTCTCCTTGGATACTTTCCATCTTATCAATTTCCTTCTTGAATTTTGCCACCCAGACCTGAGAGCTCTGAACTAGAAGGGAATACAGTTAGATAATTTGAATGACCAAACTCAAGGAGCTAAGGCTTCAAGGCTGACTTAGCAACTAGAATGTTGAAGGGCCTTGAGTATATGTTAAATAAAGGTTGACTAAAGGAATTGGGAATGTTTTCACTGGAGAAGAGAATACTCGAAGGGGGTTGGATGGGGGTAGAGAGTCTGATAGCTATCCTACCTGATTTGGACCCAGAAGGAAGAAATAAGAATAATGAGTAAAAGAGAAAATTTGAACTTATTATAAGGGAAAAATTCTAATATTTAGAGCCATCTGAAAGGAGAATTGGGGCAGCTAGGTGGTGCAGTGGAAAAAGTGCCAGGTCTGGAGTCAGGAAAATTCTTTCTAAATTAAAATCTGACCTCAGACATTTACTATCTTTGTGATACTGGGTGAGTCACTTAATCCTGTTTGTCTCTCAGTTCCTTCACCTATAAAATGAGCTGGAGAAGGAAATGGCAAACCAGTCCAGTATCTTTGCCAAGAAAACCCCAAATGGGGTCATGAAGAGTTGGACATGACTGAAAAACGACTCAACTGCAACAACAAAAGTGGAATAGACTGCCGAGGCAGTGGGCTCCATCTCATTGGAGGTCTCCAAGCAGAAGTTGTATGACCACCTATCAGGTAGGTTATATTGGAGTTTCCTTTCAGTTATGAGTTGGACTAAATGGCTGCCAGGATCCCTTCCAATTCTAAAATTCTAAGATTGACACAATGACAGGGAAGCCAAAAATGCAATTAAAATGTCCAAAATTAAAGGCAGAAGGAGGAGGGAGGCTCATAGGGCCATTAGACTCTGCTCTGGTCAGACCACAACATGAAGTGTATTCAGCTCTAGGTGGCATTGACAAACCAAGGATGCTGTCAAGTTGGAGTGTGTCCAGAAAACAGTTACCAGGATGATCCAGGGAATGAAAACTATGCAATATGAGAAGTGATAAAGAAACCAAGACTATGTAGCCTATAGAAGACAAGACTTGGAGGAGACACATTATCTGTTTTTCTATATTTGGATGGCTATGTTAAAGCAGGATTAGGTGGTTTTACTTGGCCCCAGGGAGTAGAACTAGGAGCAAAAGTGGAAATTGCAGAGGTCAACTTCAATTACATATAAGAAAAAAACTTCTCAACAATTAGAGTTGTCCAAAAGTGGAATAGACTGCTTGGGGAGATGCTTGGCTTCCCTATCCCCCACAGGGATAGGCTGGAACCAACTCAGACTAGTTAGGAAGAGCCAATTGTTAAATTATCAGTGTGAACATTTACACTACAGAAACAAATTGGGACTTGATTTACAATTTTGTTCATCTAGACTTAGGAAAGTGATTGAAAAAAATGTCAATAATGCAGATTAAACTTAAAAGGTATACACAGTACACTTTTGAAGACAGTATACTCTCTTTTGGAGAGCCAGATGTTAAACAATAATGAGTGTGCCTTTGCCTCCCCATCACTGGAAGCCTCATAGCAGAGGCTGTATGACCATTTGGAGATATTGTAAAAATGAATTCCTATGCAAGTGTGGATTGGACTTTGCTGATTGTCTGTGATTTAAATTTTTTTGAAGTTTTATCATTTTATTTAGGACTATTCTAGAGAACAGAACTGGGACCAATAAGTAGAAGTTTCAGAAAGACTATCTCAATAGAAAAAAAGAAATATCTAATAAGTTAGCCAACAAGAAGTTTGACTGCCCTATGAAGTAGTGATCTCGCTATCAGTGTGGGTATTCAAAAAGAGGTTGGTTGAGAATGTAACAAAAATAATTCCTCTGCTGATGGGAAGGTGCACTGGTGATCACAGACAGGTTCTTTCTAAATCTAAGATGCTATGATTCTAAATGCAGAAGTACACTGATGAAAATTATTAAAATCATAGTATCTTAATACTGCTTAAGACTATAAAAATTATTAAAAATTACCCCCATACCCATTTTACAGTGAGGAAAACTGAGGTTCAGAAGGGTGACATGATTTTCTAAAGGTCACACTGCTTATTCATGACAAAGCCAACACTGGATTCCTACTTTTCTGACTCCAAGCCAGACTCCCTTTCTTTACACTATAGAATGTACAGCACCCCACTCCCATGCAAAAAAAAAAGAAAAAAGAAAACGCACACACACACACACACACACACACACACAAACCCCACCTTCCTAACCATAAGGACAGACTGCCAGACTGGCTTTGAATTGCCGCAGGAGAGCAAGCATCCTGCCCTCCAGAACACACGCCTGTTTAGAGGACATACCTGGTCCCTTGGCTTCTACTTTTCATGCCCATCTGCCACACTGGCACAGCACCCCCCAGCAAAGGGCTCACCATTTTTCCTTTGATATGGATGGTCTGCAGACTTCTCAGACCTCCTCCCCTCCAGGATACCCTCATCTGACAGTGTACATGGCATAACGTGGGTACTTCAAATACCCACACTGACCTTACCACTGGGTCCCAGTGTACCCTAGAGTATTAGGAAATGGGGTATGGAAGGGCAGGGAACCGGTGGGTCCAGCAGCTGCCAACTGAACAGGTTGTACCACATTGATCACTCTGTGGAGCCAAGACCACCCAAGGAAAAACCAAATGGGCTCTTGGAAGAAAGACCCAGAACATAAGTGATGATGCCAGTACCGAGGGCATTAGTCACAGAGTATTGGGCATTGCATGGGGCTTGGGTCCCTTAGATGGGTACCAGCTGATACAGACTCCTTGAGGTTCAGAAGAACATATAAGGAACCATGACTTTCCCCAATGAGTGAAGTTAATTTCATTGGATTTAGAGCTGGAAGGGACCTTGGACATTTTTGTCCTTATCTGACAGGTAAGAAGTCGTGGGACCAAAGATTTTAAGTCACTTACCCAGGGTCACACAGGCAATAAAGAGCAAAGCCACATTCAAACCCAGGTCCTCTGATTCTAAATCCAAACCTCTTTTCTCTTCATTGAACCGTTTCCTCTTAATTCCGTCTTCAGTGAGGATGGTTTAGCCTTCTTTATTTATATCAGGTAGGTAGAACTATACCTGTGGACATTTCTGCCAGTTAGATAGATGTGTATGTCTGAATGCAAGTTTTCTTTGGTCCTGTGTGTATGTGTATGTGTTGTTCTCTGTGTATATCTATGTATATGTGTATGTATGAATGTGTCTGTGTGATGATATAGTGTGGGGTGGTAGAAAGTGCTAGTTTGGGGAACAGAATCAGTCTATCAGTCAACAAACATTTATAAGTGCCTACTATGCGCCACGCATAGTGGGACAGCTAAGTGGTGCAGTGAATAGAGTGCCAGATCTGAAATCAGGAAGATTCATCTCCCTGAGTTTGAATCTGGTCCAAGATGCTTACTATCTGTGTGATCCTGGGCAAGTCACTTAACCCTGTTTGCCTCAGTTTCCTTATCTGGAAAATGAGCTGGAGAAGGAAATGGCAAACCACTCCAGCATCTTTGCCAAGAAAACCTTAAATGAGGTCACAAAGAGTAACACAGGACTGAAAAACAACTGAACAATAAATGCACCAGGCACTGAAGATGCACATATGAAACTGAGGTAATCCCTACCCTAAAGGAGCTTATTTTCTACTATCATGGAAATACAATATCGACCCAGATAAGTACATGCAAGACAGATCCAAAATAACTACATCATCATGAGGAGTGGGCACTGACAGCTGGCAATTCTAAGAAAAGTCCCTTAAAGGAGGTGCCACCTGAAGTAAACTTTGAAAGGAGCCAGGGGTTCCGAAAGGCACAAGAAAAAAGCAGACCATTCCTACCCAGGGGAGCTGAAGGGGTGGGGGGACCCAGGCAGTGCAAATAAATATCAGGTGGGTGTAGGGAACAGAACGGAGGTCAATTTGCCTGGAGACCAAGGTTCAAATTGCAGCTCTATCATTTGCTGGCCTTGGGACAATAGACAAATCATGTAACCTCTAAGCCTCCATTTTCTCCTCTGTAGGAATTGGATTGAATAATTTCTAAGATCTTTTCCAAATCTGACATTTGGTAATTCTATCTTATGTTTGTGTGTGCATGCATATTCCTATATGTGTCTGCAAACATGTGCATGCATGTCCGCTTATGTGAGTGTGTGTGCTCATATGTGTGCCTGTGGGTTGCAGTAATTGCATATTGCTGATGCAGCAAAAGCCCATGGAGGCTGGGCAGCTAATCCAATCATTCATGCTTCCCTTGTTTCCACTCTTGGATCTGATAGATAAAAACACCCAGGCAAATGACCAGTTTCATGGACTGTTTCCTCTTTTGTCAATACAAGGAATTGTGAGCTGTCATCTTGTCCCTCCTCTCCAGAGAGAGAATTCAAATATTTATGACCAGCTTTTATAACACTAATTGTATTTCTAATTGTTTTCCCTCTCAGCAACATTACTTCTCTCAACCCAGGGTGAGAATGGGCAGTTCCGGGGTTTATGAAGAGTGTTCTGTCTAAAACAAGACGCAGAAGAGGACTCACAGGAGCCACTTGCCCTCCTTGGTTTTCCTCCTTGTCCCCGATGCAGAAGGTTGGGCTGGAAGCCAAGGACCAGAGCTACGTGTCAGACGTGCCTGCTACAAGAGAGCTTTGGCCCTCCTGAGCCAAGGTAGGAGAGCATCCCTCCTCTCCCAGAAATCAGCAAGATGGGGAAGGGTCAAAGACAGCTCTGTAAGCTGGGTGCCTCTGGACCTCAATGAAATATAAAATCATTCCCCCATTTTCTTCATCTGGCAAATCTGTATTTCCCTTTCTGCCTCCTCTTTTGACCCCACTTCCAGTCCAGGTGCCCACCTTAGGTTCATCACAGCAAAATTTGAAACAAAATGGCATCTGAATTAGCCAAAATGGCAAATTTTTTGTTTAACATTAATTTTAGATTTTCAGAGGGAGACTTTATATTGGTAAGTTAGAGGGTGAACAGAGGTTAGGGAGAGATTCCTGGACTGGGAAGGAGGAGCTTGGGAACTGGTTCCAGTTCTGCCACTACCCAGATCCCCACCCCACCCCCAGCCAGAACAAGGGGGTTAGATTAGATCCTCTCTAGGGTTCCTCCCATGGCTGCCACTCTGTGATGTTATACTTGCAATCTTAATGGTACATTCAGATTTGTTCTCGCATCCAACAAGGCATGGTGCAAAAATGGACTCCATTTCCAGTTTAAAGGGGAATTTTCATTCGGCTTCTCCTTTGGGAGCAGGTTAAGAATGAATCAAGAGAGTGAGGAAAAGGAAAAATTGATATCCCACATAAATCTTTAGAAAGATTCCCTAGTGTGATATCACCCCAAGTTCCCATCCACAGACATCAATAATAATTATGCTAATTTTTACCAGAACTATGGTTTCATTAGTGGTGGGAATTCCTAGTGAGGCAACTCCTTTTGCCAACGGAGAGCAATACTTGCTCTGCAACTTAAGAGTTTTAGAGAGTTGTTGGGGGACACTAAGCCCCCCATCCAACCCCCTACATTTCAGATATGTAATCTTCCTAATTGCAAGACCTGTTTTCTCTCTACCCAATATACTATCCCGTGTTTCATATGCAAAAGAAAGAATTAGTTATAAGATAGAATCCATCCCTAGAAACTGAGGGTGTGTTTGCTATGAAATGATCAGACCCAGCCCTAGCCCCAGGTTCAGCCACTATCCCCTGAGCATCAGACTAGTACAAAAGTCAGGCTAATGAACACTAGGTCTCTGTCTAGAAAGAATGGGAGGAGCCCCATGACATGAGCTTCTCCAAGGTCCTGAATGGCTAAAAATGGGGAAACTCCCTAAATTCTTCAGCCTTGCATCTCACACCTCAGAAGTACCTTCTGTCCTTAGGAACCTTCCTTCTAATTAGAAGATAGATGGTTCCTCCTAGAATCTCCATTCAAGAAGGGAACCCAGACCAGCTATCTCTTTATTTCTCATTATGTTTCACTACTTTGGACTTCTCCCATCATGATCACATGCTGGGTACCTTCTTCTTCCATACCTCTTTGTAACTTCCTTTTATATCTTGTCTTCTCCATTGGAATATAAGCTACTTGAGGGTAAGGATTATCTTTGTTTTTATTTGCTAATATTTGTATTCCTGGCTAGGCATGTTGCTGTTATTCAGTCATTCAGTCAAGTCTGACTCTTTGTGACCCCATTTGGGATCTTCTTAGCAAAGATACTGGACTGGTTTGCCATTTCCTTCTTTAGCTCATTTTATAGATGAGGAAACTGAGCCAAACAGGCTGAAGTGGCTTGCCCAGGGTCACACAGCTAGTAAGTGTCCGAGGTCAGATTTGAACTCAGGAAGATGAGTCTTCTCCAATTCAGACTTGGCACTCTATCCACTGTGCCACTTAAGTCCTCATAAGTACCTGTTAACTGACTAAGATCACCCTGGTAGAGGGAATTCATGGTCAGGTTCAGGTTGGGCTCAATGGCCTCTGATGTTCTTTCCAACTCTGTAATTCTGTAATATCATAAAAGTTACAACTGACATATACAGGAAGTCTAGAAGAATCATACCTCCCATAATATTCATTGTTTAGTGTCCCTATGCCCAATGTGGAATGTATTGAAAATAAAGGGCAGCAGATTCCAGTTGAGCCAATAGCTGTGCATGTGCCTGACATGGAATTTCCCAGTTCAGCTGCACCAGCTTCACCTGTCAGCAGTCCCTAGGGAGGGATCCATTATATTTGTTAGCTGTGTTTCCACCGATAGAGTCTTAAATTAAATCACTCTCCAGGTGGAAGAAAGTTTTTAGGAGATCCTTTGAGAATGACAGCTTCCAGGAAATAGCGGACTCTGAACAAGCCAGGGCCTACCCGCTGAACATGAGGCTGGGCTCTCCTTCCAAAGCAGGCAGGCGTAGGCTACCTGGAACAGCCTTAACTTTCAAAAGGTGGGGGCTGCTGGCAGCCACCCTGACAGAGTGTGAGGGGGGCAATTTTTCTATTGATTTAAATGCTGCTGCTTTTATTCTCTTTCCCTCAGGAGTTAACCAGAGTTCTTTTAACATTGATTAGCTCTATCTGGTTTCCTAATGGAGTAAACACAGAGCCCCTTGGATATTGACTGGAATTTAACAAATATACCCCTTAAAACACCCAACTCTTCTCTGGACCACAGCCCTCACAGGCACAGAGGCCCCTTCTGCCTTTACTCGAAGCAAACACTGCCCAGTGACTTTCCTTTGGGTGGCTCCAGGCTCTCGGAGCAGCTCCAAGTGGAATTCATGAATCAATGGAAACTGTTTCCAGTTTTTCTTCTTTAATTTTGAGGTAGGACTGATTAGTTTGGGCCTCACTGAGGCAGGGGACAGCTACATGCTGCTGATAGTAAGCCACAAAAGGGATCAAGTTTTTGGCAGTCTTGTGCTGTTCCTCCCCTCCCCCTCCCTTACCTTCATTACCACCTACCTCACCTTTGACTTTCAATGTTCTCTCTTTCCTTTAATTGGCCTAAGCCAGGGGCCAATTGTCTCCTAAGGTTCCTTATACTAGGGCTGTCTTTCCTAGATTGAATGCAGTTCTCTCATCCCCATTGATGCTGCTCTGGACCATTCCAGGCTCTGGCAAATCTAAGCCTCTTCTTCCATTACAATCCTAATCCTATGAGTGGCTCAGCTCCATCCACTTGCCCTCTTTGATCCCTCGGGTCACCTTCCTGCTTCCTCCAGGGCTGTGCAATCCCAGCAGCTGATCTTGCTGCAGACACTAGGCCCATGACCTCCATGCTCTTCTCCAAAGACAACCAAAGTGCAGTTGGGGAGCTCAGTCAGGTGAGCTCCCAAGCAAGGTGGTCTGTGCCCTTAGCACAGTAGCCTTTCATCTCCCCTACAGGGAAATTCCAGGTCAGGTGATAGGGGCAAAGCTCTGACCTCCTCAGCTCTCGGAAACCAGTCTTTTTTTCATTACATCTTTAAGCTGCTGTTGTTCCCTCTTTCCTCTCAGAATAGCAATAACACACACCAAAAAAAAAAAAAAAAATGAAAAAATTCCTTCTGAAGTGGACTGGGATGACTGTCTGGCTTGAATCATTTATGAAATGCAATTAGTCTGGGGAAGAGTTCCCATTCCTGGTGGGAGGGAGCGGCTATGGGACCCCTCCCTACTCCAGATTACGCCTCCTTGAAGCTCCCCCCCCAATTCAGTTTTGACCAAAAGGAGTCCAGAACCTTAAGCTCTACTTAGAAGTTCGCCCATCCACTAAGGTGCCCGCCCAAGCTCTAAACAACAAGGGCAGCAGTCACTGCTGGGGAAGAGGGGACAGCTCCTCGCCTATTTTCCCAGGGCCAGATGCACATTCTCCAGCTGACTCCACCTGGGCTCCATATCTCCAGTTTCCCTAGTAATAATTGCTTCCCCCACCCCACAGCTTCCCCCAGGAGCAGCTCAATCCCTTTATTGAGCTGAGCTATAAATTTCATAGAGGCTGGCCCTGGGAGTTGGCAATTACCTTCTCAGGAGGCTCCCCCTGGACTGACTCCTCAGCTCACTTCTTCCCAATACAAGAGGCTCTTTCATAATCGAGCAGGGTTGGGTGATGGGTTACAAATGGCTGCGTATAGCCTGAGTCGTCCCCCACCCCCATGGACATAGATATAATGTATAACAAGCCAGCAGCAGTCACAGGAACAAACGCTCCAGTTAGCTGCCTCCCCTGTCTTCAGATGCTCATAACTTTGAAGGAGACTTCTCCAGCTGACTGCTTCCCTCCACCCCACCCCCAAGTTCTGGCCTCCACCCAAATGAGAGTTTGGGAAAGAAAGGAAAAGGATAAATAGATGCCCCTACATGGCGGGCTTTGAGTCATGACAGTGCATGGGGAGGGAGTTAAGGAGGAGGGCTGGAGGCAGGACCTTTTCCATTTTAAGGTGAGGGATAGTGGGGAGGGAGGGGAAGAAATTGCTACATTTTCTAATATCAAATAACTAGAAAACAGCTGAACCTTAAAACTACAAACTTCAATCAAAGTCACTCTTTCAGAGGAAGTGGTTTTCAAAGACCAAGAAAGAAAAGCAAACACATACACACAACTGGTAAAGAATTAACCAGTTTCTGCAATATGGTAGAGTAGAAAGAATGTGAGATTTAGAGTTAAGGGACCTGAGTTTGGATCCCGGATCTCTTACTCAGGTGCATGAGTGATGAAAGAGACCTTTGAGGTCACCTGATCCAATCCCATCCTTTTACCAAGGAGAAAACAAAGTCATTAGGTGACATGCCCAAGGTGGTGTCCTCAATTTGAACCAAGTTTCTCTGACTCTAGAACCTTCTTCCTTTCCAATGGACTGAAAGGTCCCCTGACTTGCCAGTGTGACCTTGAACAAATGACAACTTTTGTGGGCTTCAGTTTCCCATCCTGAAAAATTAGGGGGTTGAACTATTAGACAGCCAACAAGGCTATCCTTTGGGCACTAAATTAATGAATCAACTTATGATCTTATTATTAGATTAGAAAGTATTATTTTTGGAAGACAATGTTTCAGAAAAGCAAAGGCTGCATTCTCAAATGGTCCAAGATTGAGGACTACTGTCTCTATGCAGGGTAACAATTTTGTCAGAATTGTTCTGAGGACCAAATATGTAAAATGCTTAGCACAGTGCCTAGACGACAGCCGATACTTGAATGCTTGCTCCCTTTCGCCTTCCCCTCTTTCCCCTTCTCACCACCTGGAAAGTTCTTGCACTGGGGGAGGAGTGATTGGGAAAGAAGCCTGACCTAGGGCAATGAAGCCATACACACACACACACACACACACACACACACACACACACACACACACACAAAACCATAGCAGCATTTACTGCTCTTCCCCATTCACATGGCTGTAGTCAGACAGAGCAGCAATGGAAGGGAGACTGGGAGTCTCTTCCTAAGGGGTAGGCAGGCACCCATGCCACCAGGATTGACTGGCAGCCTCCAAAGAGAGAAGGCACTTCTATAGGAAAAAGGCAGCTGGGTTCCTATGACTGTCAAGTCACTAAACTCATTTAAACCAAAAACATAAATGTATTTATTCCCTGATAGACTTGATACACTCTAGTGCTCCTGCCAACTTGTTTTGCAACTTTGTACACAATGGATCAATGTGTGCATTTCAGGGCCTTGTAAATTACCAGATGAAGACCTCATTGAAGAGGTCGAGAAGGCGGGACCAGTTGTTCCTACTCCCGCTTTCTCCCTAGCTATTCCTTCCCCCAAGAAATTATTTTTTTTTCTCTTCAGTCAATTGTCACTGAGGCTTTAAAGCTGGGAGTATGGTCTTTCAACTACAATGGCTCTCTCATCATATTTAATTGCAGATATGGAAGGCCAAGCATAGAAATTAACTTTGAAAGAGGCATGTGAGGGATACCGATTTGTTAACATTCTTTCACATAGAAGAAATTCATTCTCATCAAGGTTCCGTAGGAAGGTCCTATCTGAATATAGTATTAGGAGCTGGGTTTGCCTTGGCCCACAAAAAATGCCTTTGAGTCTGCTGCAGATACAAGGAACCATGAATAGAAGGATGACAATGCCCACATCAAGTACTGTCATTCATGGCTGCATGAAATACTTTCTACAGGGAGAAATTCTAGTTCAGTGCCAGGAATAGCCCTAGACAATATAGGGTTGGGCCAATTGTCACAGGTGCGAGTTCTGGTAGCCTCATTCTGAGCAACGATTCATGAAGGTGGCCAGTAGACAAGAGACTTATAGATACCTAATTAGTTCAAGAACTCTGGAGACTAAGGCAGAGTCTCTTCCTACTTCCGCATACTCTCTCTCTCTCTCTCTCTCTCTCTCTCTCTCTCTCTCTCTCTCTCTCTCCCTTTCTCTCTCTCTCTCTCTTTCTCTCTCTCTCTCTATCTCTCTCTCTCTCACACACACATACACACACACAACACACACACACACACACACAGTCCTTGATTTTATTTTTTATTTCATCTGGATATAAATGTCATACAGGAGAGAGAGTTCACAGTACAATTTGCCTCAAATTCTGAACCCGTTAGAAATATGCTTATCCAGTCCAGCATAGACTGGGGCTGGGGGGCAGAGGGGACAGTGTGAATCTGAGAAAACAGAAGATACTTCTCCATACCACACTTTTGGATGCATCATCTTTGATGATATGTGTCCCCAATATAGGACAGTGGTATCTCAATCTATCCAAGGAATGGAATAGTGATAAGTAAAGGAAGAAGCCATGTAAGTTGTATCTTTTGATAAAATGAGGCCAGGAGTAAGGAACAATCTTTCTACCAAGCTAAGAAGAAGGTAAAGACTTGAGAGGAAGTGTACTGTAGTAGGTAAAATATAGGACTCAGAAGGAAAAGTACTGTAGTAGGTAAAATATAGGACTCAGAAGGAAAAGCTCTGGGTTCCAGGTTCAACTATCTGTGCAACATTAGACAACTCACTTAACTTTTGTGAGTCTATTTCCTCATCCATAAAATGTATAGTTTAGATGCTCTCTAAGGCATCTACAACTTCTAAAATTCTGAGTCTGTAACCCTCAGCCCCAGAAAACATTTGTTAGCAATATGAGTAATAGAAGGAAATGGTCTTAAATTGCAATGGAATGGATTTATGTTGGAACTGAGTCATCTTTCTGTCATTGGTCACCATTAGCAGAGACAATTGTCAAAGAATATGAACTCCCCTACACAGGAGAGTTGAAGACCAAAAGAAATTCTTAGCCATTTATGACAGTATCAGCAATACCAAGCCACATTCAGGGAATTGGATAAGGTAACCTCCAGAGGGGCTCATGATTGTGTGCTCTTTTGAATCCTCCCAGCTTGGAATGTCTCTGCAGTGGTGTAGAGTCATTTGTATAACACACAGGATTCCTCCAGACTCCAAATACATTGCCAAGATTCTCATCATCTCTCACCTGTTCAGGTATTCACTGCCCCTCCTCCTCACTTGCCATGTTTCAGCCAAGAAAAGACATCAGTCAGCTATATAATCTATCTGGAGAAGACCCAAGATAGCACACCTGTTTGGAGATTACCTGGGTATATTCTGGGTTAAAAGTTCCCAGACTCTCAAATCCTGTGGTGATGCTGTAATGTGTGTGTGTGTGTGTGTGTGTGTGTGTGTGTGTGTGTGTGTGTGTGTGTGTGTGTGTGTGTGTGTGTGTATCCAGGGCATGGGGAGACAGGATTTAGAAAGACTATAAGGAACTAACAACCCAGCCCTACTCTTTTCATTCTGATTATAGCAGTGGAGTCTCCCAATCACAACTCAACCTCTAAGCCTACACTGCTTCCATGGCTTTCATAAAATTATTTTGCAGGTTATTCCTTAGAGTCTTCATGATATTTTTAAAAGAAAGAAAAGAGCAGAAAGATTGGTTGACAAGCTGTTCTCTCTCCATCCACAGTAGTGCTCTATGAAGTGGTCCTTTCTCCTATTTGGGTTATCTTCTCATCCCAGAATCTTACTCCTCTCACCTCCAGCCCTCGGAGAGACAGCCCCTTCCACCCCTTGTAGCCCTTAGCTTACACTGGAGCATGGGGATGTATCACTTCTAAACACTTTGCCTCATAGCCCCTGTAGAGTTCAGCTTCCCCTCCCCCTACCATAAAATGGCCCAGCTGCTTTGCCCAGTATTGTCATCGTGCTCATAAGCCAGGCTGCTGGGTATGTCATCTATACCAGGTGTTACACATGTACCTGTCAAGTGATCCACTCTCACTTATCCCCTGTCTCCAGTCCCTACCCTGGAACTGGAAGTGTCCAGAGTGGGAATAGAGAAAAATGATAGGCATATCTGTATGCAACCTTCATATGTCATGCAATATTTGATCCTCATCCAAGTTGTCAGAGAAGCTTTCTTGCATGATGAAGGCTGAATGTGATATAATGCAATACCTGGTGGTTGTTTTTAGGCTTTAAATATCAGTGAACCCTACTTGGAAATCTTCACCTTCCTGATATCTGAAAGTTGGCAAGTATGGGCTTCAAGAAGGGTAAGCCAGGTTATACATGCAGCCTGGCTGGCTCCATGAGCTGCTGAGCATGTCAAAATGTTTCTGAACTCCAAGAGCATATTGGGCTAGGGCTGGCCTGGATGGGGCTTTTCTCCCTCAGCTGGAAGGAATCCTGTGTGTATCTTCTCTCACTGATCAAATGACTTCTGATCCCCAAGCCTGTTTTACCCTGGAGCAACTTGCTATGTTTGAATGAAGCCTGCTCACGCTTCAGAAATGGCCACCTTTTCTCTCCCTCTTCTCCCCTTGCCGTCTGGCCCCTTTGAAGCTAGATGCCCCCCTCCTCCCTGCGTGTGGGCCCAGTGGCAGATTAGATTACATTCGAATAAGCAATATTCACTTGGCTCTCAAAGCCTCTCGTAAATCCCTTGAGCTGCTCTCCTGGAGAGGTATAATATTTCCCCTCCACCCCGACTCCTACCCCCTTCCTTCTGCTCCTGTTTCAGAGAAAAAAAACCTTGCCAAGGATATAAATGTGAGTGGGTGACTATATTTAAAACAATGCCACCAAAATAAAGCCTCAAATGGAGAAGAATCAAAGCCCTGGGAGCAGTTAGTTGATGAACAATGAATGAAGCTACTTGAAGGGTTCAGATACAGGTTCTTTCTATCTTGCTTTTCTACAACTGGACAGAGGACTGGTTACTCTTCATGGCTTCTTGCCCAGCTACCAGCTTGACTGTGTTGAGCAACCACCAAGGATGAAGTTCCATTCTGGAGGGGAAAACAAAACAAAACAAAAAATGTTTTAATGACTCAAAATACTTTATAAGAACTTTGTTTTGTTTTGTTTTGCTTCAGTTTAGAGAAATACCCTGAACGGCACCAGCCCTTGGTAAAACTTGTTTTAAAAAAATTTGTATTCAATGCTCTTATATCTACAATTCACAGAGACCTCCATCCTTCTATCCATTCCTCTCCTGCCTGTGCTCTTGACTCATTCCAGACATCAACATCGTGCTTCATCCACAGCATCACCCTGGAACATCATTGTACTACATTAGTCCCCTTCTACCACTGCTGAGTTCCTTCTGGGGTCTCCATTTTATGGAGGGGCCCATGCAAGTCCTTCATTCCCTTCCTGGCTATGCTTCTGACTTTTGCTGGACATCAGGTACCTTCCCCTCCATACTCCTCAAGATTTCCAGCTCATATTGTGTTGTCTTCTCCTATTAGATTGTATGCTCCTTGAGGGCAGGGAAAATCTTTTTTTATTGTATCTGTGTCCCCAGTGCTTAGCATAGTGCCTAGCACATAATAAACACTTAAAAATGCTTATTGCCTTGTCCTGCCATCTATGCACCAGCATGCAAAACACATCCAGGTTGATTCTGGCTACCAAGAGTCTTTCTTTCTGTGGAAACAACCAGATCTTTCCTGTGATAACATCTCTGAATCTCATATTTCTCTTCTGTGAAATGAGTTAGGAAGTGATGGAGAGTAATAATAAATTCAGAGCTGCATGGAGTCGTGGAAGTCCTTTAGCCCAACCCCTTTCATTTTATGAAGCCCAGAGATGCCAAGAGACTTGCCCAAGGCCCCAGAGGTAGTAAGTAGCAGAGTTAAAATCTGAACTCAGGTTCCCTGATTCCAAATCTAATGTTCTTTCCACTGTACCATGTGGTCTGTTAGATGACCATTAAGGTTTCTTCCAGTTCCAAATCAGTGAACTTGTATTCCATGCTGTCGAATTTTCCTGAATAACTGAGTTCTCTCTCTCTCTCTCTCTCTCTCTCTCATAATTTACCTATTATCTCTCACATTTCCTCTGGTGAGGCAAATATAATAAACTAATTTATATTGAGGTGTTAATGGCTGATAATGATTTAGTAAAATCCCTCCCCTAGAATGTTAAATGATCTGAAATCAAAAGAACCACTAAGATGAACTTTTCAGGCATTGCTGGAAGCTCCAGGAAAAGGAAGAGGTCATCTGAGCCACAGGGCCTCCCAAATAGTGCTATATGGCTAATTAATTGCCCACTCTGCCTCTTTAAAGGACCAACCCTTGTCCTGTGTTTTCTCCCAGGGAACTGAGGAGGGTGAGTTTCTCCTTAGCTCGAGAAAGAATATTTGAAAATTGTTTGGCACAACTTGCCATCTACTCGGTGAAAGCCTAGCTGATGATAAGGAGACCCCCCCACACATAAGAATGTGGTCATTTTTAAGGGCTCTTCACAGGAAGGAAAGAAGAAAATGGAAGGTAAGAGCCCACTCCCTTAGTCTGGTAATCAGAGGATCTGGGTCTGAATTCTTGACTTGCTATTGCTGATACCTGTCTGTGTGAGACTTTGGGTAGGTAACTTCAGCTGTCTAGGCCTCAATTTCTTCCTCTACAACAGAAAGGGTTGGATTGGATAATCTCTAAAAGCCCTAAGAGGCAGGTGGACAGCACAGTAGATAGAGCTCAGGAAAACATGAGTTCAAATCTAGCCTCAGGCACTTACCAGCTGTGTGACCTCATACAAGTCACTTAACCTCACTTTCCCTCAGTTTCCTTAACTGTAAACTGAGGATAATATCAGCTCCTACCTCACAAGGTTGTTGGGAGGTTCAGATGAGACAGTATTTGTAAATAGTAGTAGAGGGTAATGCTTGTTGCTCTCCTTTCCCAGATCAAAATATATGAGTCTAAGAAATAAAAGACAGAAAATTCCCTATTTCAAGTTGCACTCAGGCTGCTGACTCTCTCCACCGTGGGATTTCTAGGACTGGAGTGAGTTTGATACACCAATACTAGTATCCAAGAATTCCCTACAGCCTCTGACAAACCCACAGCCAAGCTGTGTCCCTCCCTCACTGTATATTTGTCACATGAGCCTCTGTGGAGGAGGAGAGGATTCCTTGGACTGGAATCTCATAGGAAATAGAATTAGACAAAGTGCTCTCACAACTGGTAGATAAGTAGGACTGAAAATTCCAGTCTGCCGCCTTTGCAGATACTAGTATGTTCTATCCATTGGGCATCTACCCTACCTCATTTGTTTAAGGGAAGGAGGGTTTTAATAGGGAAGTCCCTGATCAATTTGCTAAGTGTTTTCAATCAATCTGACAAGATTGGGGGGGGGGGATGTTTACAGGAAATAGAGTTTGTCTTGAAGGTATCTGATGGCTACCTCCCCATAGAATGTAAGTATGTCTACTGCCCCCTCACAGATGTCACACTGAGAGCTAAAGATTGACTGAATGAGACACAAGGATATATCTTGTTGAAGGGACCATCCTTCTTTATGGCCTATTAAATTATACTATGAGTCTTTTTTTCTCTCCCTCCCTTTTCTTCTTCTTTTCTTCCTCTCCCCTCTCCTCTCCTATTCCCCAACAATTTCCTCCTCTCAGGAGCAGTTAGTTTTGGATTATTTGTATAGCAGAAGCTTTCAGGCAGCCTAGTTCAGAAACAATGTTTAAGATACCCAATTCCTGAATGGAAGAGGGAGAATGTTTAATTCCCTAGACAGCATGATCTCAAAATCTAATTCTTCCCCTCAGAGAAGGGATAGTTTCTGGGCAGCAGACAATCAATAATATATTATACACCTTCTATCAGTCAGGCAACCCCAAATTCAATAGTCACCAGTTTGAGGGTTTGGAGATCAGACCAAAAGAGAAAAGAGGATTTCTTATTGTACTATGTCCCTTTGTGAAAAAAGAACATCATCTACTTAATTCCTGGAATGTCATACTTAAGAGAAAAAAGTCAGTGAGTTACTCTGTGATAGGAAGGAGATTATGTGTCCAAAAAACTCCCAACATTTACCTTCTCGTAGAAGACTAAACTATAGGGTGGTATCACAAGTCTTAAGGAAACTATAATGGTAGGAAAGAACTAACTGGAATGTCAAAGATTTGCCCTAATGCACCCTGTCCCCAAGTTCAGAATCTCAAAATCTGAGACCTAGAAGGTGCATTACAGGGTACTAATAGGCTATAATGCTTTAACTGGTTCCTGTAAGTTCTCTAAGTTTTTTGAATTTTCTGTGGTAAGAAATAGAGCCTGTCCCATAATGTTTTTACCATGAATGCTTGTACAGGACCTATTACCCACATTTTGGGAAAACTAAATAAGAGCTATGAGTATACTAGGAAATGTTCCCAAAGTAACTTGGGTACAGGCAGCATGGCAAAGAGAACTGAGAACTAGCCTTGGAATCAGGAAGACTCAGGTTCAAATCCTTCCCCTGACATATGTTGGCTATGTGATCCTGAGTGAGCTTACCTGTATTGGTAGAATGAGTTTCCTATATCAATGAGCCCCTTATGTCAATGAAATCACAAGCCCAGTCCCTATCCTTAACTCCAGGTAGAGGAAATGAACCAAAAAAAAAAAAAAAGCAGCTGAGCCTGTTGGAGTCATCTCCCAAACCCAGGTGATGTAGCTCAGAGTTTTGGTGGGTGGAGCCTGGAACACAGACAGGTATACCTGCCAGAACAGGGAAATCTCTCTCTCTCCCCATTCAACCACAAATCCTACCATTATTCATAACGTTTATCCTTTCTTTTCAATTCCCCACTCTAGATTCAGAGTCTTAAAGCTGAACGAAGCTAGTTGAAAGTCACCTAGGTCAACTTTAACCTAAAACTTGATTCCCCTCTATAATACCTCCAATAAGTAATTATACAGTTCCCAAATGAATACCTACAGTGATAAGGAATTCACTCATCATTGGACAGCTTGATATTTGGATTTCAACTCTATTTTGAGTCAAAATCCATATGCTGTAGCTTCTACCCTTTGGTCCTGATTCTACCCTGTGCGACTAGGTAGAACAAAGAGCAATCCTTCTTCAACATTTCAACCACTAAAGTATTGGTTCTATAAAGTAATATTCTAAAGTTCCATAAAGTAAAATAGTTCCCCTAAGTATTATTAACAATATTACTATTATTAATAATGGATGTTAATTATAATTAATAATATCCAGCTTTATATCTTATTAATTTCTTCAATCATTTCTTACATAACATTTCTCATATAAATCAACTCGCTCATATATATACATATACACACATGCATGCAAGCACACACACACACACACACACACACACATACACATATGGGTATCCCACATCCCTGTCAAATTGGCCTACTATATATCCCTATAAATAACATTCTATCTCCTATCTCTCTACCTTTGTCCATATTGTCCCCCATGTGTGGAAAATATTCCATTTTCACCTTTGTTTCTTGGAAACTTTAGCCCTCCTTCAAAGTTCAATTTATGTGCCTCCTCCTACATGAAGTCTTTGCTGGTTCCTTCTACCCTTTCCTTTTTTCCTTGCATATATTTTATTTTTATATATCTATGTATATCTTGTCTCCTTTCTCTCCCACCCTGCCTTTCCTGCAAAGATAATGTATTCTCCTCAAAAGAAGAGACTATCATTTTAGTCTTTGTGTTTCTACCACCTGGTACAAAACACGTTTAATAAATGATAGTTGAATGAATAACCTCCCCAACAAAACACACACACACACACACACACACAGCACTATACTTCTCTGAACATAGTCCAAGATCTCATTAGCTTTTTTGGCAAATACACTACAATCATCAAGCTCCCCTTGGTTCACATGATTGCCTGGACACTTTCCCATGGCCCATGACTTGGTGGATCAGTGCTACCACTTCAAAAGGAGTCAAAATAAGTCCAGTCTTCATGGAAACAATAGGCCAACTGCCCTTCTATGCTCTGTCCAAGTGACTTGACTCTGACACTCTTGCATTTGTTCCTTAGTTTGTTTGTGGGTTGTTTTTTTTTTATGGTGGTGGTAGTGGATTTTTACTCATTTGTTTTTCACCCTGGCTCTTTTTAATTCTGGCTTTGATCCCACCCAGTCCCAGACCACCAACCTTTAGTAACTTGATCTTATACTTCCTGACCTAATACTTGCAAATTTGACTGCTTGTTCTTCCTAATACTGACCTCTGAAGTATTTCTTTCAGTTTGTTGACAACATTGTTTCTGTCTGGATCCTATCCTTGACTTCTCCTTTATCTTAGAATATAACTATTTCTGCACCCTTTCCTTGGTCTGGGCTTCCTTTGCCTCAGCAGATAATCTGGGTATTTTATCTTGTTTCTAAATCTTGGCTACCAAACTTACATCTTGCAGCACACCTCCCATTCTTTGTGGTCTTCCAAAATCACCAAGAGGAGTATAGCAAGTTCACAAGTAATTTCATGACCTTGGATTATAATTAGTCCTAACCTATTTCGGTTCATCACTTCTATGCCTGGATCTTTAAAAATTCTCCCAAACAGTCTCCCTGTTGATAGACTCTATTTCTCCAGTTTATCCAGGATATGCTGACACTTTTATCATGCTATTTTGGTACTCAAAAAACTTCAATGTTTCCCTATTATCCAAAACCCAAACTCTTTAGTTTGTAAGTTTTTTAGATAGTAAGCATCCTTTACAATTTCTTCCCTAAATTTCCAATCTCTTAGAAAAATGTATCAAGCATTTATTTTTTTTCTCTCTCTCTTACTTCTGTCCTTTCCTAGGAAGGATAGAAGGAAAGGAAAGGAAAGGAAAGGAAAGGAAAGGAAAGGAAAGGAAAGGAGAGGAAAGGAGAGGAAAGGAGAGGAAAGGAGAGGAAAGGAGAGGAAAGGAGAGGAAAGGAGAGGAAAGGAGAGGAAAGGAGAGGAAAGGAGAGGAAAGGAGAGGAAAGGAGAGGAAAGAAAGAGAGGGAAGGAGATGAGAGGAGAGGAGAGTAAAAAAGGAATGGAGACAAGGGGGCAAGAGGGAGGGAGAAAATAGAGGAAACTATCACTTCTTTCATTTTTTATAGCATGATAGTATTACATTACATTCATATAGCATAATTTGTTCAACCATTCCACAACTGATGAACATCCCCTTAGTGTCTAGTTCTTTGCCACCACAGAAAGAGCTGCTATCAATGTTTTTGTACAAGTAGGACCTTTTCCTCAGTTTTGGTTAAGAGTGTTTTGTAGTTGTATTCATATGGTTTTTAATGTACATCATGGTAGGCAGATTCCCAAGTAGTTTATAGTCTGTGGATATTTTAAATGGAATTTCTCTATCTTTTTCTTTTGGGTTTTATTAGTATTATGCAGAAATGCTGGTGATTTGTGTGGATTTATTTAATATCATATAACTCTGATGAACTTATTTATAGCTTCAACTAATTTTTAGTTTTTGTAAATGTTAGCTGAAGATATGTGGCACAACGTATAGATTGCCAGCAGTGGAGCCTGGAAGACTTGAGTTCAAATCCGTCCTCAGACACTTAACACTTACTAGTGTGTGACCTTGAGCAAGTCACTTAACCCCAATTGCTCAGCCTTCCGCCCTATAGAAAGCAAAAAAAAAAGAAAGAAAGAAAGAAAAAAGAATTTACTAGCTGTGTGACCCTGGGCAAATCATTTAACTTCTGTTTGCTTCAGTTTCTTCATCTGTAAAATTGGGATAATAATAGCACTTACATCACAACCCTTGTTGTGAGCCTTAAATGAGATAATAATTATAAAATGTCTTAGCATAATACCTCACACGTAATAAATGTTATATAAACATTATTATTATTAGTTGACTCCCTAGGGTTTTCTAAGTACATCATCATATCATTTATCAAAATCAATAATCCAGATTAAGAGAACAAGAAATAGAAAAATTTAAGCAACTTGGTCTTAGAAAAAGAAATTGGACAAGTCATATATTAACTCCCAAAGAAAAAAATCCTAGAAGCAGATGAATTCACAAGTTAATTCTATCAAATAGTCAAAGAACAACTAATTCTTATATTATATAAACTATGCAAAACTAACAAAAAGCAAAGAATTGGAAATTGAGCGAATGCCTATCAATTGGGGAATGACTGAATAAGTTTTAATATATGAATGTAATTGAATACTATTATTCTCTAAGGAATGGTGAGCAGGCAAATTTCAGAAAAACCTAGAAAGACTTGCATGAATTAACATTGAGTGAAGTGAGCAGGAAAACCCTGTACACAGTAACAGCAACACTGTGCAACAACTAACTTTGTTAGACTTAGCTCTTCTGAGTGATGCAATGATCTAAGACAATTCCAAAAGACTCATGATAGGAAAAGCTATCCATATCCAGAGAAAGAACTATGGAGTCTGAATACACACCAAAGCATGTTATTTTCTCTTTTATTTTGGTTTTTTGTTTGTTTTTTCTTCCTCGTGGTTTTCCTCTTTTGTTCTGATTCTTCTTTCACAATGTAATTAATGTTTAATATGAAATACATTTAATATGCTTGTACATGTATAGCCTATATCAGATGACATGCTATCTTGGGGAAGGAGGAAGGGAGGGGTGAAAATTTAGAACTCAAAACCTTATAAAAGTGAATGTTGAAAACAAAAAATAAATAAATGAAAATAGCAAAAGAAGAGCTACTACTAAATTTCTTCTATATTTGCACTAGGAATTCGGGGGGGCGTTAATATTTGGAAAACTACAAGTATAATTTATCTCAAAAATAAGAACAACAACAAAAATCATATGGTGCTTTCAACGGGTGCAGACAAGAACCTTTGACAAAATACAACCATTTCTGGAAGAAAAATAAAAACACTAGAAAACATAGGAATAAATGTGTTGGGGTTTTTTTCCTTCCTTAACATGTCAAATAGTATTTATCTAAAAAACAAAAGTCAACATTATATATAATAGGGATAAACTGGAGTCATTTCCAATAAGATCGGGGATTAAGCAAAGATCTTCATTTTCTTTTTTAAAATTTATTTAGTATTTTTTTTAATGTTCACTTTTAAAACTTTGAGTTCCAAATTCTCTTTCTTCCTCCCTTCCCAGCCCCCTCACTGAGAAGGCAAACAATTTGATATAGGTTATACATGTATAGTCATGCAAAACATATTTCCATATTAGTCATGTTGTGAAGGAGAATAGAGACCAAAAAAAAAATCTCAAGAAAAATAAAGTTTTAAAAGTATGCTTCAATCTGTATTCAGAAGCCATCAGTTCTTTCTCTGTAGATAGATAGCATTTTTTATCATAAGTCCTTCAGAGTTGTCTTGGATCACTGTATTGCCGAGAATAGCTAAGTTATTCGCAACTAATCATCTCACCATATCATTCTTATGTTGTACACAATACATTTCACTGCTCACATAAGTCCTCCCAGGTCTTGCTGAGAGTATCCTGCTCATCATTTCTTATAGCATAGTAGCATTTCATTGCCTTCCAGAATATTGTATTCTAAGTCCTCCAATCCTTTAATGTAGAAGCTGCTAAATCTTGTGTTATCCTGACTGTGACTCTACGAAACATGAATTGTTTCTTTCTGGCTGCTTGCAATATTTTCTCCTTGACCTGGGAGCTCTGGAATTTGGCTATAATATTTCTGGGAGTTTTCATTTTGGGATGTCTTTGAGGAGATGATAAGTGGATTCTTTCCACTTCTATTTTAACCTCTGGTTCTAGAGTATCAGGGAAGTTTTCCTTGATAATTTCTTGATAGATGATGTCTAGGCCCTTGTTTTTATCACAGCTTTTGGGTAGTCCAAAAATTTTCAAATCATCTCTTTTGGATCTATTTTCCAGGTCAGTTGTTCTTCCAGTAAGGTATTTCATGTTGTCTTCTATTTTTTTATTGTTTTGGTTTCGTTTTATTGTTTCTTGATTTCTCATAAAGTCATTAGCTTCCATTGACTCAGTTCTAATTTTTTTCTTTTTTTCTTTTGTTTTCTTTTATTTATTTTAGTTTACATCATTCATTTCCATGAGATTTTGAGTTACAAATTTTCTACCCGTCTTTCCCCTACCCCCCCCAAAACAGCCATCCCCTTGTATAACCCCTCTCCCGATCTAATCTCTGCTATGTCCTCCCCCATCACTCCTCTACCTTTCCGATAGGGCAGGATGGATCTCCCTTCCACAGTGCCTGTGTATCTTAAGTTACAGTTGGATGTAGTTCATAATAATAGTAATAATAATTATATATATATATATACATATATATATATATATATACATATTTATTTT
>CM053588.1:112736036-112752923 GCA_028646515.1 Pseudochirops corinnae
GCTTCCATTTGTTCCACTCTAATTTTGAAGGAGTTATTCTCTTCAGAATGCTTTTGAGATTCTTTTTCCATCTGGCAAAGTCGACTTTTTAAGGCATTCTTCTCCTCATTGGCTTTTTGGGCCTCTTTTGTCATTTGAGTTAATCTATTTTTTAAGGTGTTAATTTCTTCAGTTTGGTTGTTGACTCTCTTTTCATGATTTTCTTGCATCATTCTTATTTCTCTTCCCAATTTTTCTTCCACTTCTCCCATTTGGTTTTCAAAATCTTTCTTCATCTGATCTCTAGCTTTTTGGCAATCTTCATGTTTTTTGGATGCTTTTGGTGTGGGAGTTCTGACTGTTGTCTTCCTCCCTTTCACTGCTTTGTTCCTTGTTTTCCCTGAAGAAGGAATCTAGAGTTTGGTTGCTGTTCTTACTTTGCTTCCTATGCTTATTCATGGTAGCCATTCAATGGTGTTTTTTTTTTTAGTTCTGTGGAACTCTGCTTCCAGAGGGAACAGCTCTGTCCCAAATTGCTGGGGTTTTCCCAGCTGCCGGGGCTTTTAGGAGGCTGCTGGGTCCCTCCCCAGCTCTGGCTCACTGAAAAAAAAACCCCAGGGACACTGCCCAAGACCATGATCCGGATCCAGGCCGCTCAACGCAAGAGCACTTGGCCTCTGAATGACAGCTTGGCTCCCCTGCTGTCTGCAGGCCAGGAGCTCTGAAGCAGCCATGTGGAGGAGGGTGCAGAACCTCCACTTCCTGCTTCTTTGCCCTGGAAATGGCTTGGCCGGACCGCTTTTCTTCCCCGGTTTTTAGCCAAGTTCCACTAACCTTAGTCCTTTTTTTCTTATGGCTTGATAATTCTGGATACTTCCACAGCTGCCACAGATCCGCTCTCCTGAAGCTCCAGCTATGTTGGGGCTCGTTTTGTCAAACCACCCCTGGGGCAAAAGCCACCATTTCAGGCTGGGGTAGTTTCGGCTCTCAGAGCTGAAATGGTCGCTTTGAGGCAAGCTGCCTTCAGCAGGAAATATATCTGTGTGCGTTTTAGAGCCCTAGAATTTGTTTAGAGTCATATTTTTTGGGTATTTGATGTGGCTGTGTCAGAACTGTGATTTCTTGCTGGTCCTATGCCACCATCTTGGCTTCCCCCCCCCCCCCCCCCGTTCTAATTTTTAAAGAATTCTTTTCTTCAGTGAGCTTTTGTACTTCCTTTTCCATTTGGCCATTTCTGCTTTTTAAGGCATTCTTCTCCTTATTGGTTTTTTGTACCTCTTTTACCATTTGGCCTAGTCTGTTTTGTAAGGTGTTATTTTCTTCAGTATTGTGTGTGTGTGTGTGTATCTCCTTTACCAAGCTGTTGATTTGTTTTTCATCATTTTCTTGCATCCCTCACATTTCTCTTCCCAATGTTTCCCCTACCTCTCCTACTTGATTTTCAAAAATCCTCTTTTGAGCTCTTCCATGACCTCAGACTAATTCCTATTTTTCTTGGAGGCTTTGGAGATAGGAGCTTGGACTTTGTTCTCTTCTTCTGAGTGTGTGTTTTGATTTTCCTTGTTACCATAGTAACTTTCTATGGTCAGAATTTTTTTCTGCTGTTTGCTCATTTCCCCAGCCTATTTCTTGACTTTTAACTCTTTGTTAAAGTAGGGCTCTGCCTCCAGGTGGAGGGCTCACCATCCCAAGCTTCAGGGGTTTTGTGCAACTGTTTTCAGGATACTTCTAGGTACTGTAAGTTTTCAGTCCTTCCAAGGTGGTATGATCTTAGGAGAGGTATATTTACTGCTCTTCTGGTCTGTACTCTGGTCTGTAAATGACCACAAGCACTCTTTTCTGCCCTGGAACTACTATGAGGGTCCCTACTCCATTGTGGTTGTAAGCTCTGGTGTGCTAGTACTCCTCCTTATCCTGTGACTGCCACCTAGGACTGCAACCTGAATCTGAATATGGGCAAAGCAATAGAGTCCTTCTCCTGGTGCCAGCAAAGAGACCCCTGTAATCTCCTTCTGACCAGTTGTTCAACCCTTTTACTGTCCATGGGCTGAAAGCTCTAGAAGAAGCTATTGACGCTGGTGATTCAATGGCCCCCAAGGTTTGCTCCTGGTTTGCTGGGTCTGGGTCTATGTTGGTGCAGCCTGTGCTGGACCATGCTCCACTCTCACCCAAGTGCGACACATCTTTTCTACTGACCTTCTAAGTTGTCTTTGACTAGAATTTATTATACCCCATCCTTTTGCAGGTTCTGCCACTCCAGGAATTATTTTATGGCATTATTTAAAGTATTCAGAGGGGTTTGGGGGAGCACTCAGTCTAGTTGCTGCCTTTTATCCACCATCTTCAAGGATCTTCATTTTTACTACTTCCCTTTAACATAGTGATAGAAAGTGACTCAGTGGATAGAGCACTGAGCCTAGAGTCAGGAAGATTCATCTTCCTGAGTTCGGATCTGGTCTCAGACACTTAACTAGCTATGTGACCCTGGGCAAGTCACTTAATCTTGTTTGCCTCAGTTTCCTCATCTGTAAAATGAGCTAGAGAAGGAAATGGCAAACCACTCTAGTATTTTTTCCAAGAAAACCCCAAATGGGGTCACAAATAGTCAGGCATGACTAAAAACAATGGAACAAGAATAAAGAAGTGCTAGTTATAGCAATAAGACAAGAAAGAGTTATTGCAGGAGCAACCATAGGTAAGGAAGAAACTAATTTCTAACTTCTGATTTTTCTCTTATATAAATCTTCCACTCCTGCCAGACTAGTCTATTTACTGTCCCCTATATCAAGTGCATTTAGATCTAGAATATCTTAGAATATGGTTTTCTCTCTGACTCTCCAGATATCACCCAAACTTCAACATCCAACTCAAGTTCCCCCTTTTCCCTAAAGCTTCTGCTCACCACTATAGCCACCAGTGATTTCTCCTTCCTGTAATACTGAATTCATTTGGTACATGGTCTTACAATGCCTTATTTTATCTCATATTGCTGTCTTATATTATTATTCAACACTACCTTGTAAGCTTCTTAAAGACAGGCACTGCATATTATCTAGAAGCCACCTGGCTTCTAGAATGACTAAAATTGAAGTTAGGAAGTACAAGGTTTGAATCTTGCCAATGATACTTATCAGTGGTGTGGGCAAGTCACAACCCTTTTTGAGAATAAATTTCTTCATCTGTAAAATGGGGATAATATAATACTTACTCCACAGGGTTGTTATGAGGATCAAATGATAAAATATTCTTTGCAAACCATAAAGCATTATATAAATTTAGGTTGTTAAATTGCCACAATAGGCTTTTCATAAAAATAATTCATGAATGAACAATCTGTATAAAGTAATACTTCTTGGTAAGATGGTGAAATTCCTTGCTCCAGTGGGCAATAAAAGGACTAATATTGCAGTGGAAAGGATTTTAGATAGATATTAGAAAGAACTTCTGGAGGGTGAAGTAAGGAGAGATTTCAGAACTGAAAATAAAATAATAGTGATTGTCTTTTTAAATAGAAAGAACTTTTGGTGTCTAAGGAGGTTTAGTATTGCTTCCTTTGGAGATAATTTATAGGATTTGAAGCTAGAAGGGACTTCAGAAATCATCTAGTTTGTCCTCCCTCCCCACCCCCTATCCCTCTCTGTCCTGCCCTGTCTTTTTTTTTTTTTTTAATAGTTAAGGAAACTGAATAGCTTACCCAGGGTCACAAAGATACAACAGAGCCAGGATTCTAATCCAGGTCTTTTGATATTAAATTCATTGTCCTTTCCACTACATCATAGTTGACTTCAGGGAAGCTACATTTTCATTTGTTTGGCTGAGTTAGGGATAGTCCTGTCTATGGTACCTCACAGTGCTAAGCACATAACAGACATTCAATAAATATTTGGCTTGAATTGAATAGGGGCAGAAAGGTGGAAAACATGACCATTTAGCTCCACTATTCCCACACTTCCAAATCAGGCAACTATTGTAAGAGTTGGCACTTTCCTGATTCACAGAGATGGGGCTTTTTGCATTTAGTATTAGCAAGCTGACAAAATTTAAATTCAAATTCAAACAACCCTGAGATACCACCTCACACCCTTCATACTAACAAAGATGCTAAAAGATGGAAACACTCGTTGTTGTAGGAAATGATGAGCCCTAAATCAGTTCAACCATTGTGGAAAATAATTTGGAGTTATGGAAGAAAAGCTACAAAATAGAATTATGCAAGAAAAGTTATTAAATGGTTCAGACCCTCTCACCTAGAGATTAGGTTACAGAGACTGTCTTTCAAGGTCATTATCGTCACTTACAAAAGGACTCATATGCACAACAATGTTCATAGCAGCATTATTTGTGATAACAAAAAACTGGAAACAAAATAAGTGCCCATTGACTGAGGACTGGCTAAATAGATTATGGTATATGAAAGAAAAGGAATATTACAGCTCTGGAGGGGTGCATTGTGGGTGGGAGCAGGCTGGAATATATCAACAGCAAAGAATTATTCAGGATAAATGCTATAAAAGATAATTGCAGGAGATAAATGGCCAAAAAAGTTCTATCATCCACTGAGAAAGCAACTGACAGACAGTTTACTTGCTCCACTGCTATCCACACAATGCCAAGAGTTAAAAAGAAAGCCCCTCCCCCTTGTAATGTGGAAACCATGAATGATTTATGGTAGAATATAGACAACAGTAGCACATGATGAGAAAAAGATGTGGACTAGATGTAACCTGCCTCAATGAAAGGAGTACCCACAGTTTTGAGATTGCAGAGCCAACAAAATACTGAAGTAAGAAACTGAGACTATGAAAAAAACAGAGAAACATGGAATGTAGAATAAAGATGGTGGAATCAAAAAAAATACACCATGACTGAAATGAGGTAAATAAGTCAATATGAAGAGGCAACTAAAATGATCGATTACAATGGCCAATGTTAGAACAGTATGATCAAAAGTAAAGTTTATTTTTTAGCTCTTCCTGTTACCAGTATCTCTATCTCTGTCTCTGTCTCTCTGTCTGTGTCTCTGTCTGTGTCTCTGTCTCTGTCTGTGTCTCTGTCTCTCTCTCTGTCTGTGTCTCTCTCTGTCTCTGTCTCTCTCTCTGTCTGTGTCTCTGTCTCTCTCTCTGTCTGTATCTCTGTCTCTCTGTCTCTATCTCTCTCTCTGTCTGTGTCTCTGTCTCTCTGTCTGTGTCTCTGTCTCTCTGTCTCTATCTCTCTCTCTGTCTGTGTCTCTGTCTCTCTGTGTCTCTGTCTCTCTCTCTGTGTCTCTGTCTCTCTCTCTCCATCTGTGTCTCTGTCTCTCTCTGTCTCTCTTTTCTCCCCCTTCCTTCCTCTCTCTTTCCAGAGAACATACTTGTAAAGAGGTTTGTTTGGATGTATGCTGGGAATATTTCATGGGGTCAAAACAAAATGTAGAAAACATTTTTAAATGGCAAGTTTTTTACTATTGCCTTTACCAATGGCTCAGTTTTACCATTTTTAAGTGCTAATACCAAGGGTTTTATACCGAGTGACTGATTCAATGTGAAATAATCTCATGTGTCCATCAATTAGATATACACCTGTCTCTGTAAGTTTCCTGGCACTTGGCATGTCTAGGATGAGTCGCCATAAACCCAGAGCCGTTGAGTTTGCCAATCATGAATACACAGCAAAGCCTCCCCAACAAATGCACCCCTAGGCACATCCTTAGTCAACAGGATTCCTTGCCTTCCCCAATCTCTAGGACAATTGTTCACGCAGGTCTTCAAGTTCAAAAGGAATTTCACTCCCGATGCCCCCACCTACATGAATTTCAAAGAAAAATATGCTTATGCTGATCCTCATCCTCCCTGCTGCCTGAGGAAAGAGAAGGTAGCAAGCTCTCTGACATCTCCCAGAGCAGCCAGCAAGTATCCTAATTCAGAAGCCCAGGCAGAGAAGAAGACTTCAGTTTGAGTCACTGGAGCTTGAGGCCTCACCCCAGGGCTCCTGAATAGAGAAGGCCAAGAAAAATCATGCCAGTCTTCATTCCCCACACCCTTCAAAAAAAATAGAAGCAAAAATACCAGACACCCTGGAGTTAGTGACAAAATTCTAGGTTCCAAAGCAAAGCAGAATGCCTGGATGACCCAGATTTAGAATCTGAAGTAAGCCATGTGTGCTGTTCAGAAGTGCATCAGTATAAGGATAGCCTTACGTACGTATACCATAGCTAGGTACTCTCTGCACACCCTCGATAAAATTAAAGAGGTTGGTTCTACTGCACAGCCAATGCCATCTTGGATGCCATCTTGGAACCACAGGGATGAATTCTTTCTAGAATTCAGTGCCAGGGAAAATTGGTTTCTCTATAACAAATGTGTGTGTTTTCTTTGGTAAGACAGTGAGAACTGTATGACCCAAATGGCTTCCTTTTTCCCTTGAGCTGCCAGGAAGCTCGGAACTAAACTGCCTCACTGCAGCACTAAACTCAACCCAAGTGAAAGATTTATGTGTTTCTCTCTACCTTTTAACTTTATTTTGGAGCTAATCAAGGAAAGCTTTCGGGAAGAGGTGTTAGCCTTATCCACAAAGCTGTGATAGCCATAAAAATTGCATTTAAGACAAAAAACTTCTGATTACCCTGAAAGAGTAAGTGTGACTTATTTTCTCAGCTCAGATAAATATTTAATTATCAAAAGTAATGAAGCCTTAAAGAAAAAAAAAAAAAAAACCTTTTCTGCATCTGAATCACATGGAAGAGTTTTATTGCGACTCTCCTGGAAGTGAATGGCAGCCTGGTGTGGCATCTTCTAAGTGACATCCCTATAATTAGAAGGAATTGTCTTTTTCATACCACTAATCTGAACTAGCTAATTACTCAATGAATATTTAGCTCCTTGCATAGGCAAACATTAAGTGACAAATGCAGGCCTCCCAGAATGTCTAATTCAACTCTGGTGGAAAAAAAAAAAGTCCTGCAACCGTAACTGCCGTTTTCAGGGCATCCCTGGATCAAAGCTTTAGCTTCACTTCTGTAGAAGGCTCCAGTCTCTTCATCTAAGATTTTGATAAAACATTTATTAAAAGCCTACTATGTGCTACATGCACCATCCACCTAGAATAAAACGTGCATGAAGGAGACTAGCAGGAAATATGGGGTTGGTTATAGAAGACCTTGGGTCAGGCATGTTGACTTCATTCCATAAGCAATGGGGAACCCACCGAAGGCTTTGAGTAGAGGGGTGACATGATCATAGTAAAGCAACGGAAATTTACCAGGGCATCAATGTAGAGGATAGATTAGAGAGAGAATAGGTGACTTAACTTAAGCAAGAAGAGGTGAAGAGGGATGGCTAGGTGGTGCAGTGAATAGAGCACCAGTCCTGGAATCAGGAGGACCTGAGTTCAAATCCAGCCTCAGACACTTAACACTTACTAGCTGTGTGACCTTGGGCAAGTCACTTAACCCCAATTGCCCTGCTTTCTCCCGTGTAAAATAAAAAAAAAAAAAATTAAAAAAAGAAGAGGTGAAGGCCAGCACTGGGGTGGGTACATTATGAGAGGAGAAAAGGGGGCTTCATGTGACAAATTTGACAGAAATAAAAACCAGAGAACTTGCCAACTGATTGAAGGGACAAGATGATGAAGATCCAAAGGTAATGCCAAGACGCAGAGTCAGAGACACTAACAGGGAGAAGGGGGAAAGGATAAGCATCTATGTAGCACCTACTGTGTGCCTGGGGCAGCTGGTGAGGCAATGGATAGAGCACTGGGCCTGGAGCCAGGAAGACCGGAATTAAAATCTAGCCTTAGACACTTGTTAGCTGGGTGACCCTGAGCCAGCCACTCAACCCTTTTTGCCTCAGTTTCTTCTGCTGTCAAGTGAGCTGGAAAAGAAAATGGCAACCTACTCTATTATCTTTGCCAAGAAAACCCCAAATGGGGTCGTGAAGACAGATACAATAAAAAATAATTAACCAACAAAGTATGTGCCAGGGGCACAGCGGAAAGAGTGCTGGGTCTGAAAACGGGAAGACTCATCTTCCTGGGTTCAAATCTGGCCTCAGGCACTTATTAGCTGTTTGACCCCAGGCAAATCACTTAACCCTGTTTTCCTCAGTTTCCTTATCTATAAAACCAGCTGGAGAAGGAAATGGAGAACTACTCCAGAATCTTTGCCAAGAAAACCCCAAATGGGGTTATGAAGAGTCAGACATGTCCGAAAAAAATAAAGCACTTTACAAACATGGTCTCATCTGATCCTCACAACAACCCTGTGAGGAAGGTGCTTATTGTCCCCATTTTACAAGATAAGGATAAACTGAGCTTAAGCGACTTGTCCAGGGTCACACAGCTAGTAAATAATTGAGGATAGATTTGAACTCAGGTCTTTCTGACTCCAGGCCCAGCCCTCCATCCACTGTGTTACCCAGGTGCCTCTCAACAGAGATGAGAGATGGGGAAGAAATGGAGGTATTGGGGTGAGGGGAAGAAGAAATTTGATGGAAAAGCTGCTTAGTATACCTCACGTCACATCATTGCAGATGACTGGTTGCCTCATTCAAGCTGGCCCTGATGACTTATGGATGTCTAATGGGCAGGCAGAGGCACTGGACACTAAGTTTATCCCCCAATAAACAACGCTTCCTTTCTGAAATGACAGGTGGTGTGGGGTAAAGGAGAAACCTAATTTCTACAGGATCTCAAGGGTTACTAATTATTCTCCATCTTCTCTGAAAAGAGAGAAAGGGCAAAAGAGTTCAACTTTAACTGGAGAGATTTAGGTTAGACATTAGAAAGAACTTACCAGCAAAAAGAGAGTCAGTCGCTGGGGCAGATTACCAATTTACAGAGTTCTTTAAAAACAAAGTTCAGCTGCCTGGACTGTTTTAGTAGAAGGTGAAGCAGGAATCTGAACTAAAGACAGCTCAAAACCCCAATCTTTGATTTTGTGCTGTAAGCCAGGGCCTCCTAAGAATCCTTTCCTTTCTAACTGCCTCCTTAGTCTGAACTCTAGACTTCTGTTTGTTAAGGTCTTTCTTTTTCTTTCTTTCTTTCTTTTTGAAGATCTCTTTTTCCCTTCTACTTAGGGGTAATGAATAGACAGCTTGTCAGCATGATCATATCCCTCCTACCCTCCTAGCATCTCAGAGAAGATGTTGGAGGTGACCTCCTAGTCCCCTAAACTCCAGCCCAGGCTTCCCTTTCCAAAGAGGTATGCCTGCTTCCCCTTTCACGACTCACAGCTTTCTGCTTTATTCTTCCAGAACTGGGGGTGGAGAAAAGGGAAGGGGGGAGGGTATGGGTAGGAGGAGAAGGGTGGGATATCTTTATCTGGGCTGGAAATATAGCTCAGGTCTAAAATTTCACCCATATGCACACACTTCTGCCTAGGACTATAATTTAATTCTTTCAGTGCTGTCTGACATTTTGTGACCCCATTTGGGATTTTCTTGCCAAAGACACTGGAGTGGTTTGTCATTTCCTTCTTCAATTCATTTTGCAGATGAGGAAACTGAGGCAAACAGGGGGAAGTGACTTGAAGAGGGTCACACAACAAGTAAATGTCTGAGACCCCATTTGAACTCCAGTCCTCCTGACTACAAGGCTCTATCCATTGTGCCTCTTAGCTGGGTCACATACACTGTGACTCAGGCTCTTAGCCCATCCAGGATGCCCTTCAAGTCCAAATTCAGTCTCCCCTGCCCAGTGGTTCTCTTCTCCAAGTATCTGATGTTTACCAGCTCCAGTTGGATTCCTCACCCAGGATTTCTCAGTTTGTGACTTCTTTGGGGGTCTTAAAGCTTCATCTAAAATCCTGTATCATCTCTGTGATCCCGACCAGGCGCTGACAGAGAGCATTGTTATGGCAACAGGGTTTTTACTCAGGCCTCCTTTTCCAGTAGCTTTGCTGACACATTTTCCTTCATCCTCACCACACACCTGGGAGGTATAGGTGATCCTCCCTGGGAAAGTGTGATTCTGAGAGATCACTGAACTGCCCAAATTCAAACAGGCAGTAGTAAGTAGATAAGGATCTGGAGCCCAGAACCGTGGTCACAGAGAGTGCATTCTAATTTATAGGTTCTAAGATAGCCTGAGTTCAACCCCAGGGGAATTATGGGAAGTTTTGCTCTGGTCCCTGGCCATGCAGTTCCCCCTACCTTCCCTCTCCTCATTGCTGCTGCGGCCCCGCCTGAACTAATTCCATCCAATTCTACTTTTAAAAAGAAAACCCAGGAAATAATTACTCCAGTCAGACATTATTTACTTAAGTAATTCTTTACTCAAACGTCTTTAGGCTTTATTTTACTAATACTACATAATTACGTAATTGTGTAATTAGAAAGAAATTAAATGACAAATGTTTGCTGAGAACAAATGGAAAAAAATAGATCCTTTCTTTTCCTAAATGCTCCCAGTTCAGTACACAAGATCTCCTCCTCCCCCAGCCTACCCTCCTCCCTCCCCACTTCCAGCCCCCTTAGTTCCTCATTCGCTCTTGGAGGGGATGATGGTGGGTGGCCCTACCTGGGCAGGTAACTGCAGGTGGAACCATTTCCAACCTCCTGTTCCTCCCCTGAGGCAAGAAAGCAAAATCTTGTCAGAGCTCACCAAACCTGACTATATCCAAAAGTCTCCCCTGTGGGTGGCACTGGGTGTAGGAGTCAAATCTCCTTCTAATTTCCTGTGCAATTATGACTGGCTTCATCTCCTGTTGAATAAAAGTCTCTTCAGCAGGCTTTTGATGGCTTCCATCCCATAAGAAGTCCTAAAATGAGACAATATTTGTAAAGCACTCTGCACAGTTTCTGGCACCTAGGAAGCATGCAATAAAGGCTTGTTTTCTTCTCTTTTCCTAAAATATTAAGAGCAATCAGCCCGCAGGATTGTCTCTTACACTCTGTTTCAAGCATTATATAGGTGCTATGGATGTATTATTATAGTGATGGCTCTGGTAGTGATTGTATCTGCATAAATGAAAGCTGATTCATTGCTCAATGTCATGCCCCTGAAGAAGAGATGAGGGGAAAGGGAGATGAGGGGAAGGAGAGAATAGTCCTAGGATCAATGTTGAACTAAGGTTGTTGTAGAAGACAGGCTCCTTTTAAAGTCATATATCTGGCACTGGAAAGGACTTCAAAGGTCATCTGATCTAACCTGTTCATTTTCCAGATAAGAAAAGTGAAACAATGAAAGAACTGACTCACCCAAGGTCACACAGGTAAAGTTGACAAAGCCCAGAATTAACCTATAATGCAATCCAACAAGCACTCCTCAAACTTTGATCTGTGCAATGCACTGAGCCTGGTACTAGAAATACTGAGGCAAGAAATAAAAGTCCAACCCTTTCATTTTACAGGTGGGGAAACTGAGGCACAAAGCCGTGGAGTGAATTGCTCAAGACCACACAACTAGTAAAGTGTCCAAGGAGGAATTGAACCCAGCACCACGTCTGGCACCCTATCTGCTACAACAAAGTCCAGGACGAGTAGAAGGGAAGGGGTATCCATTCACAGATTTCTATTGCCATTTTTCATCCTCCAAGTCCCAGAATATCAGGAGGCTATGGAAGTCAGTGGAGCTTCAGGAAAATGATTCAATCAGTCAAGTATAGCTATTAAGCAGCTGCCATAGAACAGACACCATGCTGGGGAAGGGGAGTATTACTGGGAAATGTCGTCAGTGTACACATTATAATCAGAAGCATCAATAAAAACTTTTAATACACCATGCTGGGCACTGTTGAGGACCCAAAGAAATTCAACAATAGCTAACGTGAACATGGCCCCTTATGGACTGTATATTGTCTCATTCAATCCTTACCACGCACGGAGGTGGGCACTACAAATATTGTTGCCCACAGTTTACAGATGAAGAAACTGAGGACTGGAGAGTCTATGACAAATTGTAGGCAGTCAAAGAGCCTAGGACAGAGACAGGATTCCAACACAAGTCCAGCATTTTTCTGACTATTATTATTGTTCAGTTGTTTCAGTTGTGTCTGTCTCTTCCTGACTTCATTTGGGGTTTTCTTGACACAGATACTGGAGTGGTTTGCTGGTTCCTTTTCCAGCTCATTTTCAGATAAGGAAATTGAGGCAGATGGGGTTAAGTGACTTGCCCAAGGTCACACAGCTAGTAAGTGTCTGAGGTCAGATTTGAACTCAGGAAGATGAGCCTTCCTGACGTCAGACCTGGAACTCTATGACACATAGTCACATTCCATAGAGTTTATATAAAAATGACAAGCTATTTTGGAACAGGGGATTCAAATGTCTGACCAACTTAAAGAAGAAAGCAGCCTAGCCAGGCCTTAGGGAAGGAGTCTCTTGAGAGAGAGGAGGAGGAGAGCATCTGTTTTGCCCCATTCTTTTTGATCTTAGGATGGCCTGCTGAGCTTTGAAGGTCAGAAGATTTTGGATTTCCCATGGTCATCCTAGCAGTGTCCCTGGAACAGCTGGTGGTAGTATCTGCATTGGCAGCTAAGCACAAATTAGACACATTAAGGAGAGGCAACTCTAGGATAGCACAAGAATTCCAACAGAAATCTGAACTATACCTAAAGGGGACTTCATGAGGATCCTACCAAGGAGAGAGAGGCACTTCCAAAAACTAGGAATTTCACCGTTGTTAGATCATTTCCTCTAAAGCTGATCCCACTTTCCCCTGGGCTCTATATGTACTTGTGGGATGCTTTATACCAAGTGCTCTTATGATACCACTTTAGTAAAAACCACCTTCTAGAAGCTACTTAAGTCTGCCTGGCTAATTAATATCAATTGATAATCAATAGGGGAAGTATGTAGGTAGGGTCTCATGAGTTATATCTCCTAGGGATAACATTCCCCTAGAATAAAAGTTCTCAACCTGTGGGTCGTGACCCCTTTGGGGGTTGAATGACCCTTTCACAGGGGTCACAGGGGTCGGAAAACACATATTTCCAATGGTTTTAGGAACCGAGACACCTCTTCTCTATCCGTCTCCAGGAGGGTCTGCCCACCTGCAGATAAGCCCACATACGAGTATTAAAGGGTTGTGACATTAGGAAGGTTGAGAACCACTGCCCTAGAACTCTCAGGGGAGAAGTAGTAGCTGACCTCTGAGGATTTGGCCAACCAATGCCAATGAGGAAGAGCCACAATATCTTTAAAGTTATATTACAAGCCCAGTTCGTTCACCCCACTCTTGACCCAGTAGCTCTTTATTGTAGACTTCTAGGTAGCTATTCTCCATTGAATGACAGATAATTAGGAGTTGCATTCTTAACTGTAGCCAACATAGCCCTGGTCCTTAGTCTTCTTTACCCCCTCAGAGAAAGGAAATTCCAAAAATCAGAGAGGGAGTATGGCTGTGTGCATTTGTGTATGGGGGATAGGGGAGGAGAAGCCACTGGTAAAGGGAGTGATCTTTGTTGGCCTCACTCTTGTCTCCTGAATGTAATCCAGCACTACTTCATATGTTTGGTAGGGCACACTGTGGCCAGTCAATACCAATCAATACATGAACTGCGTCTTTGAATACAAGCACTTTCTCACAAGTTGCCCCCTTCCCCCCTTCCCGGTGCCTGGTGGAAACTCTATCCCACTTGCACTCAGCAGCTCCAGGCTTCCTTCCTAAACTTCAGATTTTTGCCTGCTGCCCAGGACCTGGCTGGGAGCTGACGCTATTAATGATGGGTTTGCAATTAACAAGGTCTCCCCCGTCCTCCAGTCTTAAGAAGGACAGGGAGAAACCCGAGCCCAAGCAGCCGCTCTACATCCTCCACCACTTTGTTTGTTATCCTTAAAGATTGTTATTAGAAGAGCCTCGGAGCTAATCACCTCCCCAGGGGTCACCCGCTCCTCTCCGTTCCTTGCTCTTGACTTCTGAGCCTGACCTGGCTTCCCAGAGCTTCCAGCCTGCCTGCTGGCGACTCCTACAGGAGAGCAGAGGTGAGCCCACTTGGGTGGAGTATGGAGGACTGTCTCCCCCAGGAGGGTGACCTCTGCCCTAGTCCCTCAAGGAGAAGGACTAAGGGGAGGGAGGAGGGAGATTTTGGAGAAATGGGAAGCTGCAGCCCTGCAATAGTTAGAGTGGGTTAAGTCCTGTTAGACAACATTCAGAGGAAAAGAAAATAAAGGCTTAGAAATGAGATGGAGAAAGAAATGTGGAGGTGCTTTTTAACTAAGAAAAGTAAAGGCTGACTTACAGGATCAGACTTTGAGAATTTTTTATTCTACAGGTGGAGAAACTGAGGCACACAGAGGTTAAGTGATTTGTCCAGAATCACACAGTTAGTAAGTGTCTGAAGTGAGATTTGAGTCCTCAGAGCAATCTTCCAATAAATGAAGGATCATGGGATTTAGAATTTGGAGGGACTATAAATATTAAATTATCCAACCCCCCCCCCCCATTGGGAGCTAGATGGCACAAACCTAAAGTCAGAAGAACTCCTCTTCCAGAATTCAAATGTAGCCTCAGATACTTAGTAACATGTGTGACCCTGGGCAAGTCACTTAACCCTGTTTTCCTCATTTCCTCATCTTTCAAATGAGCTGGAGAAGGAAATGGCAAAAGACCCCAGTGTCCTTGCTAAGAAAACCTGAAATGGGATCACAAAGATTCAGACACAACTGAACAACAACAACAACAAAATCTTCATTTTACTAACTGAGGCCAGAGATTTGAAATTATTTGCTTCAGGATCACACACACACACACACACAATTCCAAGATTCAGTTCATCCGTTCACTTCAAATCCTGTGTACTTTCCACAGAACCATCCTGGTTCTGGTGATTAGCCTTTCTCTTCCTTTCTTCCCTAAGACTAAACAAGAGAAAGAGCATTTAAATTACAGTAGAAAGGATTCAAGCTACCACAAAGAAGGAACTTATTCACAGGGTGGATGATCTATTCTAGGTAATAACTTCCCTTGGATATTGTCTAATAGAAAGCAAAGGAGGCTCACATTTATCTGAAGTGGGTTAAATATATCCAGATTAACCTTTTAGGAAGTCACACACACACACACACACACACCATGTCTAAACAAGTTGTTACACACAAATGCAATTTTTTTATTACTGCAGTTACAATGAACATGATGAACATAGAAAAACATAGGGAGACTGATGTGAACTGATTCAGAATGAAAGCAAGCAGAACCAGGAAAAATATATACAGAGTAACCACAACAATATAAATGGAAAGAGCCTCAATTCTGTGAAACTATAATGGCCAAGCTTTGCCCCACAGAAGATATATAAAAAGGGGCTTCCATCCTTTCTTTCATTAGTGGTGAGCGTGAATATAATGTCAGACTTAGCTAGATGTGTTGGTTAGTTTTTGCAGTTTTTTTGTTCTTTGTTATAAGGCATTTCTCTCTAAGGAGAGAAAGATACATAAGGAAATGTAGGTGACATAAAAACAAAAAAATTACTCATTTTTTAGAATATAACAACAAACAAAAGTTATTCCCCTCCTCAATAGTTACCCATTACCCACAAGATCAAGTCCAACTCATTAGCTTGGCATTCAAGGTTATGGGTAATCTGGACATCTTTTTCCTCCCCCTTTTCTTCTATCCTTTCCTCCATCCAATCTCTACCTCTTCCTAAATATTGTCTTCTTCCTAGCTTTCAAACTCCTACCTGTCTCTCAACACCCCATCTCAAATTGTCCTTCCTGCACAAGCCTTTCCTTACCAACTCCCACCTAGATGTGACTTTTATAGCACTTATTCCTTTCTTCCCTTCATACAGTACAATACTTAGAGTCGATCTTACATTGCTAATTATTTGTATGTTTGTTGTCTCCAGGTCTCTGCGATCTGGTCAGGAAGACAATATACACGAAAAATGTCAAGTGCTATACAAATAGAAGGTGTTTATAGTTTCATCATATCTAAATTACTTGCTTGATTTTGGCCAAGTGGACTGTTCTGGAGTGCCATGAGAAAGAAAGTGATTTGGACAATGTGAAATTGCAATATCTTATGTTGGTTAGTACTTTACACTTTAAAATGAGTTTTGAGATCGATCCAACCTAGGCTTCCGAAAGGGGGCAAGGCTTGAGCTATGATGAGGTAAGGGATAATGCCAGTGTGTTTACCCGCTTTGGAAGCCTCCATTTAATTCTATGCCTCCTACTTACTACCTGTATAACCTTAGGCCAATCACTTAAACACTTTGGGCTTCAGTCTCCTTAAATATAAAATGAGTGAACGGAAGGAGACTTCTGAGATCCCTTCCAACCCCAGGTCTGTGATGCTATTGTCTCAGCCTCCCTGCATGTTATATCTTGTGTTTCTCCCTTTGCTAAATCACAGCACTTCTTACCCCCACCAACCCGCAGGAGGCGTGCGCGCACGCGCACACACACACACACACACACACACACACACACACACACACAGCAAAGACATTCTTCCACCACCAACATTCCCCATCTCTAAATCTGGGACATCCCTGAAGTCACAGGATGTTAGATCCAGGTCTAGAGGAAACCTCAGAGACTACCTTGTCTAATCCCCTAATTTTTACAGATGATGAAAGTCAGAGGACCAGAGAGATTAAAAGGCCAGCTGAAAGTCACACAGGAAGTAAGTGTAAGGAGATGAGATTTGAATCTGGGTCCCATGACTTCAGAACCAGTGCTCTTCCCACAGAACCAGTATACTAAGTCCCTTACCTAGAAGCCAGAAAGGATATCTCCTTTCACAAACTGGAAAGGGCAAATTATAGACTGATTCCTTTCTCTAGTTACCTTTTCCTCTTTCTCTGATCTTCCTGGTGCTGCCCCAGAGAACAGAGGTGGATGCTTGACACTTGTGGCCCCCAGAGAACAGAGGTGGATGCTTGACACTTGTGGCCCCCAGAGAACAGAGGTGGATGCTTGACATTCTTGGCCCCCAGAGAACAGAGGTGGATGCTTGACACTTGTGGCCCCCAGAGAACAGAGGTGG
>CM053588.1:112753423-112779620 GCA_028646515.1 Pseudochirops corinnae
GGATGTAGCTTCTCCACCAACATCCTCTTGGTCCAGATGCTGCCATCAGAGAGAGGGAGTCCTGTCAAGGAGAGCTGGCCTGAGGTCTGGCTCTCGCCTGTCAGTCTTGACATCTTCAGTGGATAATGGAACGCAGGGATGTGAGAGGCAGAGCAGGTGCATGCTAATGAGGAGATCAATTTTAATTATGATTTTAATTAAACACCCAATCTATGAGGAAATATGACAAGAACTAGGCTGGGGCTGTGCAACCTAAAAGGGCTGGGGGATGAGGGAGGGAGAGGGGGGAATCAAGAAAGAAAAGGCAAAGAACAGAAAGAAAACTATAGCTTCTTCAGGATTTTCAAGAAATTAAATGCAAGGCAGATGGGAAACAAAGAAAGAAACTAACCCCAGGCACTTGAGGACCTTGTGTGAAACACAAATAACCATACCTATATATGTTCATATAGAGGTAATAGCTTATCTCCAAAATGTTGGCAGAAATAGAATCTTATTTGTCCTCATATCACTCCCATCTGAAAGGAGGAAGTCTCCCTATGGTGCACATGGGGTAACTGAGGCCCAAGTTAAAGTGGGAGGATGAGGTGCCTTGTCCAGTTTTCACACAGCAAACCAGAAAAGCCCTGGACTAGAACCCAAATGCTCTTATCTGCAAACCTAGGCTCTCACCTCCAGATATTAGAATCATAAAGGCAAATTCAAGGACCTTCAAAAAATTCATGGTGGTAATGATGGGAGAGCAAATTTCACTGCACAAAGCTCTAACAACCTTTAGTCAATACATAGACATGTAGTGACTGGAGAGGAGACATGGCTGGGGGATAGAATGCTGGGCGGAGTCTTAAAAGGCCAGGATTCAAGGCTGAGAACGGGTCAAGGCAAGTCACTACACATTCGTGCCTCAATCCACCCCCCCTAGGATTTATCCTAGGCCATACATCATCTCTTCCCTCCCTGCCTTTGTACACATCTCATGCTTGAAATGGTTCTTCTCTTCCCCCGCTGCTCCTTGAATTCCCCAGATTCCTTCATGTCTCAGCTGTGGTGCCCCCTCCTAAATGAGGTCCTTTCTAAATGCCTCCCCCCAATTGTTAATATCCCCAGCCTCTCACCCCAAAAAATTATTTACTCTCTCATATATATGAAATGTATATATCATAATTTTTATATTATATATGCAATTTTTAATTTTATATGAAATCTATATATGTGTAATTTATTTATTATATATGACTTTATTATAAATATTATGTAAGTTATTTATTTCTATATGTATATATACATATACACATAGTAGATATGTATTGTGTATAGTATATGTGTACTCCATATAGAATATCTATTTATCTCTACATGTTTTCTACAGTCTAAATAGAGGCTCCTTGAGAACAGGGAATCTTTCCTTTTAGTCTTTGTATCCCCATTAGCTAACATAGTTAACATCTGGCATATGGTTTATTGAATCAAATTGAATCTACTGTATCATAAACAATTGTCTCGGTGGAGGGAGTTTCCATGCTGGGAATCACAGATCCTTTTTATCTCTTGAGGGGGCAGCTTTAACCAGCAAGGGCTAGCTCTGGTGCAGAGCACCACCCCTGACCTCCTGCACAAGTGGCCTTCATACCTTTAAGATTTTCTTCCTGTGATAGGCGGATCAATCAATCAATGACCATTTATTAGGCACCTTCTCTGTCAGGCACTCTGCTAAGCACATGTGAAATTAACAGTTTCTTCCATCTATTGTTCAGTGGGGTCATTCTTAGATATATCAAAACATGGAAGAGACAAGACATTGCCACACAAGAGAAGCTGTACTGGGGAGAGGTGGAGGCAAGCTCCGAAAAAAGCCCTTCCCACTTCACCTGCTTTCCATCTCCATTGACAGGGAATGCTGCTTCTGCCTATCTTTAGTCTTCAGCAGTGCTCTAGCAGGCAGGAGCCATCTGGCTGATCCCCTTGATGAAAAGAGAGGTCACTCTCCCTTGGTATTCAGAAGTTCAGGTCTTGTTGCTAGCATGGACCAAGAAGGTGAGATTGGCAATGGTGGTAGAAGTTAATGGGGATTCAATGCACGTGTTCCATGGTCAGTGGGAGTACAGCTGCTCCAAGTTGTTTCCTAAGTGCCCTTCCCCACCCCTTTATTCCACCCCGGCAGACTCTCTCTCAGGTGCTTCAGAGAATATTGATCTGGTTGTTTCTCCCTGTTGCATGTGATGACTGGCAGCTAAATTTATGGAAATGTCCATAAAATATGAGGTTTTAATGGAGGTGAAGGCAGAAGCTTTAATACCAACTTACCCCAACCACAGACTCTTCTCCTAAAATACTATTACTACTACTACTGCTACCACTACTACTGCTGCTGCTGCTGCTGCTGCTGCTACTCCTCCTCCTCCTCCTCCTAACTAACATTTATATAGTGTTTAATAGGTGCCAGGCACTGTGTTGTGTTTTTTATTATAAACTCATCATTGTTATCAATATTATCAATATTTTATTATCAATAATTATGTCGTTTGATGCTCACAATAACCTTTCAAAGTAAGTGGTATTATTATCCTAATTTTACAAATGGGAAAATTGAAGCAAACAGAGATTTAGTGACTTGCCCAGGGTCACATGGCTAGTAATTAGCTGAGACTGGATTTGAACTCAGGTCTTCCTGACTCTACGCCCAGAGCTCTGTCCACTGTACTACCTAGAGACATAAAACATTGTATCTGGGAGAAACCTTAGAGGCCATTTAGTTCAATCCTCTTATTTTTCATAATGAGGAAACAGACCTAAAGAAGGAAAGTGATTTTTTTCTAACCTCAACTGGTTGGTTAATGACAGCCAGAACAAGAATCCAGATTTCCTACCTCCTATTCAAATGTTCTTCCCACTAAACCCCAACTGCCCAATGCTCCATTTTCCCTGCTAGTCAGAGGCTAGAAGGGATATCTGGCTACCTATCAATTGCTCCCTACAGTCAAAATCCAATGCCTTTTTCTCATTGCTAACATACCTTTAAGAATCTGGAAATGGCAGCAGCAAGAGAATATGGGGATGGAACATTACAGAATAAGCAGGTCACAGTACATCATAGATGTAGATGTGGAAGGGAACTGAGAGGACAGCTAGTCCAATGGTCTATACTTTTTTTATTGTATATCCCTTATCAGCAAAAAATATATAATTTTGTATCCCATATATAGTTATTGATTTATAAATTATCTACAAGTACCACTCTGTTAATTATACACATTATAAAAACTAACACAAAACTAGACATTCTAAAAAGGATGAGATAAAGATGAAATAATATTTGATTCTATAGTTAATAGGGAGCCACTGGAGTTTATTGAGCAGGAGAATGACATGGTCATATTTTAGAAACGTGACTTTGGCAGGCATGTGGAGATTGGAGAGGGGAGAGATTTATGGCAGAGGGACAAAAGAGAAGGGTATGCATTAGTTCAGGCAAGACATGATGATGCCTGAACTTGGCTAGTGGCCATTTTGAATAGAGAGAAAGGGAAGAATATGAGAGAGATGAAGACAGAAACAATAAGATTTGGCAATTGATTGGATAGATTACATGACAGATGGTTGGGAATCAAAGAAGACAGTGAAGCTGTATCAACAGTAATTTGGAAGTTTGAAAAAAGGGTGGATTTAGGGAGAAAGATGATGTAATGATTCTGTGACACAGACCATAGCCCATTCGTGTCTTCACAGCCTATTTGATTCATTCTGTCCTACCCAAAATGGAAAGGGGAGAGGTAGAATCCTTTCTCACTGATCAGCATCACCTCTGAGGGAGCTGCTGCCACTGTGGGTGGTTTGGGGAACTGGGAGTGTGAGCAGAATTTTCCTGGTGGTCCCTCAAAGTCCCTACTATGAGTGCCTGAAAACCTGGGCAAGTCAGCTCACGATGGAAACTTCACAACGTGAGGGCAGGGAGAGTATGGAGGAGTGTTTAGTATAAGGACAGGGGTGGCTGTATTGATTGGTTATCAAATGGAAGGCCAGATGTCTTCCCATGCTCCAATTGCTTGATCACCCATCCCCTGGATTCAGTTCCTGACCTCCTAGGGAAAAGTCCAGCCCCCTTTGAGGGTTATTTATTTAATATAACCCCCTAATTTTACAAAATATAAACCTTAGACATAAGGGACAAGTGACTTGCCTGAGGTCACACAGGTAATAAGGTAAGATTTGAACCAAGCTTTTCTATTTCTAAATCCTGTGTCCTTTCCATGACACTGCATTGATCTGGCAATTCCCCTCCAAATGTTCCACATCACACCACCTCAGAGGCCTGTTTTTTGGGTAGATTGCAATCTTCATACTCCTAGGTGTTTGTGCCGCTTAATTGAGGTCAACTCATTAGGGTGGACAAGCATTCTAACCTTCAGTTTACCTGGGCCCTGGATGAGGGGCTGGACTTAGCCACCTGGACCTTCTCCTTTTGTGGCATCCTCTCCTGTTTACTGCCACTGAGCTGGGCTGGCTTTCAAAGCTCACCAGAGGGGAGGTGAGACCAGTCGCCTTAGACACACACACTCTCTCCTGATCCTTCAACCCTCATGGACAACTAGGGAGTCTGGAGCTAAAGAAGCCAGAAGTAGGTCTGTGTGTATCCAAGGGGGAAAGGGGAGGAAGCAGAATTCTGCCTGGACTAGGAACTTCAGTGTTTTCCTGCTTTCCCAATCATGTTAACCTGAACAAAGGAAAATGGAAAAGATGAGAGAGAAGGGAAAATATGGTGAAGGGATGCTCTGAAGGGAGGGAGGATGAGAAGCCAGGGAGAGTTCGAGGAAGGGACAACATGAGTAACCTTGGAAAATCTTGTTCTGAGTTAGGGAAAGACAATCTATTTGCCAGAGGGCAAGTTAGATGGTTTCTTCTTTCCCAGCTTGTTTTCAATTATTCTTCATTCTCTTTTCTCAAAGCTCTCTTCCAGAGAGAGGAGATAGTCCCCGTGGACAAGCAGGTCGCTGGTTTCAGGCAACATGTCTCGATGACAGCCTGGACCTGGCCTGGACCACCTAGGGCAGAGTCATAACTTGGAATTCCTTTCACCTAAAGAAAACAACGACTTGAAGTTAGGGAAGTACAGAGGGTAGACCAACCCCAGGGGGAGTCACAGCAAGAGATGAGCCAGTCCGGGCCTTGTCCCACAGGGGCTGGGAGAAAGGTACACCCTGGGAGAAGACACCAGGACAACTGGACTCTGGAGGCAGGACTCTGATTTCTCCTGTCGCTCACAGGGTGGAGAAAGGAGGAGGGCCAAAAAGTCCCCCCTGGTGTGGCTGCATTCACAGTTGGTTTGGAAGCAGTTATGCTAGGCAAGAAGGGCTATGGGGTGAGGCATGAGGACGGGGCTGCCATAAGGAGGAAGTGCACCCTGCCCCCACCTCCGCACCCCCCACAGATGTCAACCTCCTCAGGTGAAAGCTCCATTTACCACCGGATAGTTCTAACTCTGACCTAAGGCTTTCTGGTGCTGAAGTGAGAAACCATGGCTCTCTCCCTTACACCTTCCATTCAACTCATTTTACATGTTTTTTTCTAGTACTTCCTTTTTGCCTAACCTCATTTTCCACCGAGGGCCCACCTCCTTCCCTGCTTAGCTATACAATATCCAGCACCGCCCTGCCTAGTGTGCTTGGCACAGAGTAAGCCTTAATAAATATTTGTTTATTAACTGCTTCCTCTAATTTAAAAGCAGAAAGAAGGAAGGAGACAAGTATTTATTAAGTCCCTACTACATGCCAAGCACTTTACAAAATCTCATCTGATCCTCACAGCAACCTGTGAGCTAGGTGCTATTATTATCTCCATTTCATAGTTGAGGAAACTAAAGCAGACAAAAGTTAAGTGACATGCCTAGGGTCACATAGCTGAGGCTGCATTTGAACTCAGGTCTTCCTGATTCCAGGTCCCTGATTTCTAGCCACTGCACCACCTAGCATCCTCTACAGGTAAGGAATGTGAACTATTTTTTTCTTTTTGGAGGGGGGAAGGCAGGGAAATTGGGGTTAAGTGACTTCCCCAAGGTCACATGGCTAGGAAGTGCTAAGCGTCTGAGGTCACATTTGAGCTCTGGTCCTCCTGACTCCAGGGCTGGTGCTCTATTCACTGCACCACCTAGCTGCCCCTGAATGTGAACTTCTAAAGTCAAAACTAGGGTGGGGTGAGGAAGGGAATGGGGATGGACCTTTTTCCTTTCATCCAAGTTCTTACCTGTATTTTGATCATTTTTTTGCCTCCATTCAATTTTTTCTAAGTGAAATCAATAGACATTACTTAGCACCTACTATGTGTATTCGCTGCTCTAGATTTACTGATGGCAGTGACAGCAGCTCACATTTCTGTAGACCTTTAAGGTTTAAAAGCACATCATGTATCATCTTTTTTTTACTGATGGAGAAAATGCCACCCTTTGCCCAAGGTCACACATTTAGTAAATGATAGAGTTAAGATTCCAGCCCCAGTGTTCTTACCCCCCACACAATCCAATGCTAGGTCTGCTCTACCATGAAGCCCCTCGTTTCCAGACTCAGATAGCAATCTTGTGATCTTAAAGCTCATTTCTCTGCGCTGTCAAACACCAGGGATTCCCAGAGGTAAAAGAAGCCAGGACAAGTGCTTAGTGCCACAGAACAGAACAGAGGCCACCGCAACCCTTCAGATGTTGCTGCAGTCCCTCCTTCCCAGTTACCTTTCTCCAGGCAAGAGGCAGTCACTGGAGGGGCCCCAGTCATTCCATATCTCCAGGGTGCTGCATTCCAAGCCAAGAAGCTCAATGTTATTTTAAACCTCACGCCCACACAGCCGAGTGTCTAGGAAGAGGAGCGCCAGAAGAGAGAAGCAAGGATTTCAGCCTGACAGCTGAGGGGACCCACATCTCTCTCTTGACTCTGCACAAACATGTTTCTCCTCCTCCCTCTGAGACTTCTGCCCACAACCCAGCGACTTCATTGTTCTTCAGCTGCAATTAAAGAGTGTGTTGAGCCCGCCTAGGGCTTCATTAGTCCTGATAACAATTTGGATTGTTCCAGGGCCTCCCTGCCAAAGTTCAGAGTGGATCAGGTAGACAGAACTCATGTATTTGTCTCCCCCTTTTTTGGGGGGGGGGGGAAGGTTGGAGGCAACTTTATGGCCACCAGAAATGAGACCCAGAGGGGTTAAGGACAGTTAACCCAGCCAACCAGAGGCTGGAACTCAGATCTCCTGAAGCTGAGTTTTTCTCAGGCCAGTCAAATCAAAGTATTCAGTATGTATGTATGTGTAGATAGATAGATATATACATACATACACACACATATGGATATGTACATATGTGTATATGTGTATACATACATATATGTAGGCATATATATGTATACATACATATGTGTATGTATATGTGTGTATATATATGTATATATCTATAGGTAGATATTTAGATACATAGAAAGACAGGAAGGAAGAAAGAGAAAGATTTCTTTGAATACCAACTATGTGCAGGACCCTGTGAGTTTATGGAGAACTGTAAGACACACTCCTTGCTCTCAGAGAGTTTATAGCATAGTTAAGGAAATGACTCCACTGGAAAAAAAAAACCTAAAATTATAAAGGGGCATACTAGAATAATAACAACTCATAGCTATGTAGGGCTTTAAGAAAGGGCTCTTCTAGAGAAGCAGTGTACTCTCAAGCAAAAGTGTCAGACGGGGGGACTGCCAGCAGCATGCTGCCTACAACACTCCCAGTGTCAGCGGAAGCAGTTTAAAATGTAATTGGGAAATGTTTAACAAAATAAAAAAAATACAATAAAGCATAGGTAATATTATATGTTAGAATTAAGCCAATATGTGACTGTAGGAATTCTTATATAGGGATCAGGGACCCTGGTTTCTATTTGAGTTTGATACCATTAGGGTAGTAAATGGAAAGATGGTCTTGGAGACAAGACCTAAGTTCACCTCTTAACACTTTAGATAACTCTTAAGACTCTATTTCAAGGGCATAGAGGGAATAGAACATTGGACTTGAAATCAGGAAGGCTTCTCTCCCTGAGTTCAAATCTGACCTCAGATTCTTACTAGCTGTGTGACTCTGGGCAAGTCACTTAACTTTGCCTCAGTTTCCTCATCTGTGAAATGAGCTGGAGAAGAAAATGGCAAACCATTCCAGCAACTTTGACAAGAAAACCTCAAATGGGGTTAGGAAGAGTTGGACATGACTGAAACAACCAGATAACAAAGACTATATGTTGCAGAGAATATACTGACCCTCTTCAGTGGAGAGTTTTCCCCTAAAAGAGACTTTCCCAAAATAATGAAATAACAGGTCTAATCTCTGTCACTTTGTTAGGATTCTAGGTTTAGAGCTGAAATAGACCAACTTGTCCAACTCCATCAATTTTTGGACAAGGAAATTGATACCCGGGAGTTAAAAGTCAGAAGTGGGGTTTAAACCAGAACATGACTCTCAGAATCAGCACTCTCTCCACTGAACACTTCTTCTTCATAATAAGACTGGAATTTAGAAAACACAATATTCATTGCTACTATTTTGTAGCTGAGGAAACCAAAGCTCTGGAACCTAAAGAGATTTCCCCAGGACACATAACTGCAAAGAAGTAGGATTTGCATCCAGGTTTCCTAAATCCAACCACCAGTATTCTCTGTATCAGAGGTGCCAAACTCAAGGTCATTCCCAAGGGTGGTCCAAACCAGAATAAAATATAAATTGGGAAATGTTTAACAAAATAAGCAAAAATACAATACAATCTAGATAATGTTAATTCGTGGTTTTCTAAGTCAATATAGGGTTGAACGGATCTTTTTATTTGAATTGGACACCAGTGCTCTGTATCAAGCTTTCTCTTGGCTAAATGAGTGACCAAGGCTCTAAGTGCTATTTCAATTTTATGAAGGGAAAACTCATTGGTTGGGTCTTATATAGCTTTGAAAGCTTTCTGGGAGAGGTGAGATTTAATCTGGGCTTTGAATGGTAAAATTCAGGTTATCTGGAAGTGTGAACTCCGTGTCAGAATGCATCAGGTTGGGATTAAAGGGATAGTGAGTAGATCAACTTGGAGAGGCAAGTGCATGTGAAAAAGGAGAAGATAAATCTGGAAAGACTGATTTGGTGCCAGATTATAGAGATCCCTGTATGCCTAGCTATATGTATTTCGATATGTGTGTGTAATCTGTGTGTATGTGTATATATGTACTTATTAATCTGTATACAAATTATTTCCTAACCCTACCCCAATAGAATATAAACTTCTTGAGGGCGGGGACTATTTTGTTTTTATTTTTTTAATCTACCTAACACAGTGACTTACACATAGTAGGACCATAGGATTCAGGAACCATAAATGCAGAGCTGGAAGGACGTTTAGAGTCCATTGAGTCTTACCCCTTTGCATCTTACAGATGAAGAAACTGAGGCACAGCGAATTTAAGTAACCAGACAGAATCACACATATAGTAAATGCCCAAGGCAGAATTTGAACCCATGTAGTGCCCTGTCCTATATGCCATGAGTACTTCGTGAATGCTTGTTGCATTCAGTTGTTGAATGTCATCCTACATTGCCTCCCCACATGAAAGCAATTTCCTGGGTTTTCTTGGGAGGGGGACTGAGCTTGGGTTGCAGTTGACTTGAGTGGTTTAGTTGTTATCAGGATATCTCTCATCGAGAAATAGTTTCAGGCTACTCCTAAATGGATAATCTGGGGAAAAGTGGAACCAGACCCTTGACCAGAGTTCAGTTGAACAACAGGATTGCTGCAATCACACACTTGTAGAATGGACAGTCTCCAGGCATGCATCTTCTGAGATTTTGTTCCCATCTCTGCCATCCTGTTCTCCTGGCTGCTATCTTGGCTTTTAGAAATAGAGGATCTCTCAGTCACCCCGATCTTAATCTTTACAGAGTTCAGCACTTAGATCTAAAAGTACCTTTTTAGTCATTTCATATGAAACATATTTCAAAACTCTCCCTCCCTTCTCCTTACTAGTTTTTCCCCCATTCTATATATTCCATCTCTTGTATTCATGCTTTGCAAAGATATTCATTCCCTCTCTACCTTAAAATGCCTGCAAGGCCACAACCAGGTGTCTCCTACAAAAGGCATTTATCCATCCCCCTACCCCATTGTTAGTACTTTCTCTCTCCTGAAAATATTCTGTATGTACTTTGTAGATTTTTTATTTATTTATCTGCCCACATGTGGACCGAAGTCAGAAAGACCTGGTTTAAATGTGACTTCTGACACTACGTGATGCTAGGCAAATTTCTCTGAGTCTGTTTCCTCATCTGTAAAATTCTGGTGTTAGAGCAGGTGGCCTCTGAAGTCTTTACCCCTTTATTTTTGCTGCTTTACATTCATTTTGTGGCGATTTTCTGTCTGTTTGTGGAGAAAATCTGGAGAGCCCTGAAATTTCTGACCTATTCCATCATCATCCCAGAATGCCCTTTTCATAGGTTCTTCATATTTATTTAATTAAACAATCTTCCTTCCCTCTTCTCCTACCTCCTCATTCCCAAAATACATCTTAAATAAATTTGTAAATTTATATATACTGTGCTTGGGTTTTATGAGTTTCTGGTTCTTTTAACAATTTGTGGTACTCAAAGGAAGGCCTCCAGCCTATTGGAGAGATTCTCTCCTAGGGATTTATAAAGAAATTTGGAAACATAAAACACAGGATGAGAAAGTATGACTGGGTGGTGAGCAGCACTCTTGGAGGAAGGAGCCATACTTATGTGATCACAGATTCATTGAAGAATGGACACCAGCTGATTTACCACCTTCCCCTTGGAAAGCTCTACCTGATTCTTATTTCACTGAAGAAGAATGTTCCTTCTGCCTGGAGCCCCAAGAATGTCTCTCTAAATTCTACTTATCAGGTTCCTACTTATTCTTTGAAGCCCAGCACATAAGTAACCTGCTCCATGAAACCTTCTCTGATCACCCTACTGGTACGTGAGCTCTCTCTCTCTCTTCTTTACTAGGATAACTTATTCCATCTCCTTTATTGGCCTTTCATAGTATACCTTGTATCAATTATTATTATAGTTAACATTTGTATAACACTTTCAGGTTTGCAAAATCCTTTATTTGTGTGTATAATTTTAAAATAATTATGAGAGATATTGGCAGACACTTATCTCCCCTAATATATTTTTTACAGTATATATTCTCTGTAATAGTATACTACATACTACTTATCATAGGATATAGCATATACCATACAATATATTGTAAGATCTATGAAGGCAAATTGCATATATCCTTTCATCTTAGATTTAGAGTTGAAATGGACCTTCAAGTTCATCTAACCCAACCTCCTTATTTTACAACTGAGGAAACTGAGGCCTGGAGAGATTGGGTAATTTGCCCAAGGTCACAAAGTGAGTGGCAGAGAGACCTGAATCTAGTTTCTCTGACTCCAGACCCAGCACCCCCTGTCATGTTTTTCTATTAGGCATGGTTTTAAGGTCAGTGCTTTGCCCCTTATAGAGGGATGTGTGTGGGCAATGAATATTGAACAAATGGATAAATAAACATTCTTAGCCATTTGGCCTGGAGTTGATTGACCCAGGATTAGCTCCTGGTCTGACAGCCACGTTCAGATGCTGAATCTTTCACCTTAAAGCTTCTTTAGTCTCTAAGTAACTGCCAAAGATGCTGGGCAAGTTATGGAGAAAGACTCAATAAGAGCAAGATCTACTATTGAACGTCAACATTTGTGTGTGTATTTAAAATAGATTGTCCTAGGGAGAGCAACCAGGATAGTAAAAGTATTACAAACCCTGTCGTAGGAGGAATAGTTATAAGAACTGATGATCATTAGCCTAGAAAAGGAGGAGATAAAGGGTGTGCTAAATTTTGTTGGGATTTTCCTTCCTGTGAGGAAGTTCCTCATAATGTAAGGTAAAGCTTCCTAACAATTAAAGCTTCATCATAGGCTTTTGTTACAAGCTACTAGAGTTGATGGAGTCTTACAGGTCCTTCAGCACAAACCCTTCATTTTACAAATAAGGAAACTGAGCCCAGAGAGGAAGTGACTTATCCAAGGTAACAGAATTAGTGTGCAGAGAACAATAGACAGATACTCTATCTATAATAAGTCCAAAAACTAAAAATAAAATCCATATGGATTGCTCAGTTGGTGCTTCCTACTACGTTTTTAGAAGAGGGTAAGAAAGGTCAGAGAGCAAGATATCAAGTTTATTCTGAAGCTTTCATCAAGGTTCATCTCATGTGCTACTTCCCAAAAGACTATGACACCCTTTTCCCTCCCCCCAACCCTTCCATCCCCATCAAATTCAAGCTTCCTGAGGACAGGGGCTATTTTTTTTTTTTTTGCTTTTAAGCACAGGGTCTAAGACCTAGCACCCAATAGGTACATCAAAAATGCTTGTTAGATTAGATTGGAGAAATGGTGATCTAAAAATGGAAGGGCAGCTAGGTGGTGCAGTTAATAGCATACCATCCCTGGAGTCAGGAGGACCTGAGTTCAGATCTAGCCTCAGACAATTAACACTTACTAGCCATGTGACCTTGGGCAAGTCACTTAACCCCAATTGTCCTGCCTTCCACTCTCCAAAAGGCAAAAAAAAAAAAATTAATGGAATAGACTGCCTCAAGAGAGTGAGTTTCCTACCCTTGGATTTGTTCCAACAACGACCAAATGACTATTTGTCAGGGATGTTGTATCTATCATTCTGGGAGCTGAACTAGACAGCCTCTAGCAAGCCCTTCATGCTCTTAGACTCCATGATTTAGAAGGTATTCTAGTTTTTGCTTCAGTGTGTAATCTTTGCTAATTAATTAGAATAAATATGTGTTTAGTAACATAGATAACTTGCATCCTCTTTGTTTAGTTTCTTAGTGTATATACTCCAAGGTCACTGACTGGCAACCCTCTTGTGTGGCGTGTTGGTCATGCCCCCTGGATAATGCAGCAGGATCATCTTCTGGGGACTGTTGGGCATCGGTAGAGGATGGCCTCTCTCACACACACACCTCTGTGATCTCACTCCAGTGGTCTCTCTCAACACTCAGGCTCTTAGGACCTGAGACTCTTGTTCCTCAGTTGAGCACCTAGGTCCTATAGAAAACATCTGCCCCAGGCAGAACAGGGCTGAAATTATATTTTCATGGGACGTCAAACCTCCTCTTCTACCTTAAATGAAAGGTATTATTTCCCATAGAAGAATGTCACACTTCACCAACAAAATTCTGCCTCTTAGGCAAAAAAAAAAAGAAAAAAATTTCCTCTGCATGCCTGGCAGCCCTCCATCCAAGGCCAATCTTGGGAAACTTACCAGGCCTCAGTCAAATCATAAATGCTCAGAATGTCCACCTTTATATAAGTAGGATAGCAGTGACAGGGGGGCATGGGCCAAGGACACCTCCTTTGTTCTCCTTAGGGACATTTTCTATGTCTCTTGCCAATAAATAAGTGTGTAACTAAATAATAAATAAATTTCCACTTCCTAAACCTCCCAGTCTCTCCTTCTGTAATAGATGATCTCCTTCCAGCTTCCTCTTTGGTATGTGTAAAAATACATCCTTCTTAGCTGCCAACAAGATATCAGTCCCTCATCTCTGAGGGATTCATGCTGGAGGCTGAGCCTGCTTTCTGATTCACCCATACCGAACCTGCCCTGGCATAAAAGCTTCATAGAGTTGCTAGGGAAGGCAGGGGGAAGGAGTCAGGCAGGGAGTGAATTCTAATAAAAGGCAGCCAGTTTACACTTTTTAATGAGACAGAAGGGGCTGGGAAGAGACGTACACAGAAAGAGCTGCTCCCTACGTCCCTTGGGTTTCCGTGTGTGTGTGTGTGTGTGTGTGTGTGTGTGTGGCCTAGGGGCTGATCAGACTCTCACTTTTGAAAACTCCCAGAGCAGGAGCTGGCAACTCACCTTGCCAACAGTGCTGAGCTTGGGCCTATGGCTGGTGAGAGCAGTGCCCTAACCTGAGGGATGGAGGTGTGACTTAGCTTCCCTGGCCTCTTCTTGAGGCACTTGTTTCCAAATGGAATGAAGGCTTTATCAAGGACTTGACCTCAGTGATGAGCTCAATCAATAAGCTTTCATCAAGTGTTTACTATGTTCCAGGCCCTATGCTAAGGCCTGCAGATACCAAGAAAACCCCTACAAAATGATCACTTCCCTAAAGATGCTCACATTCTAATTGATTAAATGGCATACAAATAACTTTGTACAAACAAAATATATACAGAATAAATGGGAGGTGATTTCGGAGGGGAGACATTAGCCACTGAAAGGCCTAGGAAAGACCTCTTGCAGAGGTGACATGTCAGCTAATCCTTGAAGGATGCCAGGGAATCCAGTAGGCTAAGGTAGCTTGTGTCTCCTGGGAGCACAGTGGTTCAATCCAAGTACCAACTTGTTCAACTCGGGTGTTATCATGGAGCTTGGTCAGATGTGACATGGTGTTCTGAACATAGGAAGGGGAATGGGGGAGGTGGTGCTAGGTGAATGCAGATACTGTCTACAAATATCAAGCTAGATGTTGGTTGCAGGCCTACAGTGTATCCCCTCAGGCCTAGCCTACCACTGGTACAACAGTCTGCAGGTTGGTTGGATTGGAAGGCAGACTGGACATTGGCAATCTTCACTCTCTAGATAAGGAGGGAGAAAAATGAGTAAAAATACCCTCTCAGACACAAACTTTCTCCACTAGGCAGGTCCGGGAAAGATCCCCCCCTTAGCCTCATTCTCTTGCATGACCCAAGGCTGTATGCAAACATTTGCTTTGATTTGTAAAATGATCCACATAATTAGGAAAAAGAGTTAAATAAAGGGACTGATTTCAGAGAGCAGGCTCTTAATGACACTAATACCTGACAAAAGGGGCCGTTATGATGGGCTAATGGGCCTTGCCTGGCGTTCAGCTCTCTCAGGACACAATCCAACACACTCAATTATCTCCTAATCAGGGCCATTTTGTCAGAGGTTATTGCCCTGAAGTATCAATTATGAGAACATTATTAATACTTTATGGAGAAACCACTTGCATGAAAGTGTTAAACTTATGGGGCATGCCCTTCACCCATCCCTACACAGGCCCCTAAGACATAGCTTCTCCTTATACCAATTTAGCTACCCCAGTCAGTGCCCTGAATGGGTCACGAGTTCTCTATGAAAAGGACCCTGGACGATTGTGCTCCTCTCAGCCCTGTCCCAGGCAACTAAGACAACCATTTGACTATCCCAGATCTCCATCTCTATTTTGCTGGGTAATATTAGTATATTAGTATCTTTGCTCTAAATTACACCATTAGTAACTTGGGGTCCAGAAAGGAGCTGGGGAGTGTCTCTCCCTCTCCCTCTCTCTCATCCTCCCTCTCTTTCCCTCCCTCTCTCTCTCCCTCCCTCTCTCTCTCTCTCTCTCTCTCTCTCTCTGTCTCTCTCTCTCTCTCTCTCTCTCTCTCTCTCTCTCTCTTTCAGAAAGGTGGTCAATAGCAAAGGTCCTTTGAGGGATACTCATGGCACAATAGATTAGATCCTCATACTCATGGGAACCTATCCTTTTCATTTTGGACCCCTGGGAAACTTTCCTCCAAGAATGAATTCCCAGGGTGTTTGGAGGGAGGTCAATGATCTTAGAGGGCTATTGGACCTTTACTCAGTGACCTGTGAGGTGACCTGTCATTTTCCAAATGAGGGAGGGTACAGTAGTGACCCAAATCCTTAGAAAGTCTAAAACTGTGATGACTCCATAAGTTGTCCATCAAAAAGAAGATTCTCATGGGTAATTAAGGTTCCTGATAGGGAGGAGTAATATGGGTAGAAGAAAGGCAAGGAAAGCTATCCCTGCTACTTCTTCTATCCTGTGTTAAGCATGTGACAGACAGACAGACAGATAGATAGAGAGATAGAGAGACAGACAGACAGATGAGGTAGATAAATAGGTGATGGATAAATAGATGATAAAGAGAAATAGATAGATGCATGATAAAGGATAGATAGATATGATAATAGATAAATAAATAGATGATGGACATATGGACAGATAGATAAATAGAGGATAGATAACAGAGGGAAAAGAGAGAGAAGAAGAGAGAAAGGGAGGAGGGGAGAAAAAGAGAAAGACAGGGATAAAGCCAGGAATGGACAATTGTCATATCACATCATTTCTACTTGAGAAAAAAAAATTGAAGATACAAAGTCTGAAGAAAAGAAAGCTAAAGAAGAGTATGAACAGGTGCCTTCCAAAAATTGTCACAAGGAAAATCATGGACAACTGTTGTACTGTTTCACCTTGCCTTCCCAATGCTGTTTTCCCTAGACTGTAAACCTCTTGAGGGCGGTTCTTGATTTTGCTCTTACATCCGTAACTTAACAGTACCTGATCCAGTAGTAGTTACTTAATAAATAAATACTTATTGAATTACTTAGTCTCTCTACTGTGTTTATAATGTATCATTAGGCAGACTCTAGACTCTAAGTTCCATGAGGGCAAAAGGTCCAAGTCTTACCTAAACATTATATCTCTCCCAATGATGAGCAGAGTACACATGCAAGCTACTTTAACCATTTAATAAATGTTTGTTCAATTGGGTTTGTTAAATGTCCACAGAGGACAGACCTTGGGTCAGAAAATGGGTTTAAACTGTAACTGAAAGGCTTTAGGCAAGATGCACTGACTGTGAATGTGATTAAACATTGAGGCAGGTTCTGCAGTCTTCCTCCCTGGAGACTCAAAGCAGCCAGCCCTTCTGTTTGTGACTTGCTTGAGACAGTGGGAAGGATGGGATGACCTATAGAGATTTCCTGCCAGTCCATGTTCCAGAGAGGTGTTCACCAAGAGGAAAGAAGGGGGTCTTTGCTGTCAAACACCGTGTCTGTGCATTGTTGCTAGCAGAGTCTGGCCCAGGACTCATGCTGAGAAGTGTGAGTTAAGGGATTTGAGGTGCTAAGAATCCACCCTCCCCATTCCTCAATTATGGTTTATAAATGTGCTATTTGGTGCCTGGGTAATTAGTGTTTGTGTTAAGCAGCTACGGGGTTAAGTGCTACAGGGGGTGTGATCTGGGCTGACTGAGTCTGTGCGACAGAGGGGGGTGGTTGCCTAGCAACAACACCTGTAGCACATTAAACAACCATTCAGCTCTGTCATCTCAGAGCTGGGGCTTTGGGGGGGGGGGAGGGGACTGGAAAGGGAGGAAGAGGCAGATTATGGAGAAGTTGGATGATGGAAATGAGACAAAAGTGGGAGAATATGTTTTTGAGTCCTTCCCATGAGTTTATTCCTCATATAAGGGGAAGGCAAAGGCATCTTCAGATGCAGACTGAGGATAGTTTGCACTCAAGGACTGGCCTTATCATTTCATATGATGCTAGCCCTACAAGTCTCAGTAAATACAAATGCAGCCCTTTGTCCTTCACCCGAATAGCATCCCTACTCTTCCCTACCAACCTGGACACTCCCTTGGCTAGGGCCATGGAGGTGAGTTGGTTGGACCTATTGTAATGCATTTTCATATTGGGGATGGGGTAGTCATCTACTTAGAAATCTTTTTAAGATCATAGATCAAAAATTAGAAGGAACTTTAGAGACTGTCTAGGCCCAAGTCCCTCACTTTACAGATGAAGAACCAGAGTGGTTAAGTTATTTGCCCATGCTCACACACTAAGCATCAGAGATGGAATTTAAACTCCGGTCATCTGGTCTAAAGTCAGTACTGTCCCCATTGTATCAAGCTGCTGACTTACTTGGGAAGAAACTTATATAGAACACAAATAATGACTATCTGCTCTTGTTCTTACATTCCACACACACATACACAGAACACACTCACATACAAGTCCCATTAGCCACCCCCTTCCATCCACACAACTCACTCCTGTCCCTGACTCATTTGGAATAAGACTTGGAAGAAGGGAAGGGTTTTCTCCTCCACAATAATTCTGTATATCAATGTATCAATTGCTGCTTTATGGGATACAGACAGAAATCACCTGACTTTTCCTCCAAAGTCCCAAAGTGCCTCTGATCTGAGATATCAGGGTAGAATCCAGAATATTATGTATAAATAGAATCCTATGCAAACAAGGGCCTCAATAGAATGAAGATTCTCATCCTAGGATGACCATCTATTAGTTACAGAGCAACTTAAATTCTCTGAGACTCAGTTTCCCAAATCTACAAAATGGGGACAGTGTAAACTGCCCTGCCTTCCTCACAGATGGGTTTATAGGGATCAAATGAGATAATGATGTGAAAGTGATTTGAAAAATGACCAACAACTCTATAACATGCAAGGTGGTATTATCGTAGAATTTTGGCACTGCAAAGTAGCTTTGAGATTATCTGATCCAGCTGCTTCAGGGTAGAGATACTGAAGCCCAGAGAAATCAAGTGAATTGCTGGGGTTACAAAGCTAGTTAGTTAATGGCAGGAAAACACCAATATACCTCTTCTTTTGGAAGAAGACTGTGCTATCTGTTAATTTGCCTAAATGGTAGGGGAGAAGAGATGCAGTGTGGTTGTGTTGCTGGGTAACTTGGAGATCAAGTAACTAGAGGAAGGGGCTTGTTTCAGCCTTTCTATTATAGATTCACTGGTTCAAATCCAGCCTTGGGCCAGTCATAATTGTCATTACCAGTTTTAGAGCTCAGAGAGAACCAGATTTCAGGAGGTTGTTTTTTTTTTCCCCTCAACTATTGTCCATGAAGTGTTTAACCACAAGATTGTATGCTGAGGATTCATCTTGCTGTTTTTGCAGAGGCGAAACTGAAGTACAGAGACAACACAGTCTTGCCAACAGTGCCACTGTAAGTTCATAAATACAAACTTCCAACTTCCCCCTTCCACCCTCTCTCACTGAACTCTACTGAGAAGGAGGGTGAATTTCTAGTTAAGTGAAGACTAATATGATCAGTTTTCAGGTTTGGGGGCAATGTTGGCCTGTTGGCCCAGGCACAGGGCAAACAGGCCTGTTGGTTTCATTCTGTTCCTGTCCCTAGCCATTGTCCTTCTTTAGCAATAAAAGAAAAAGTAAAACAAATAAGGAAATTAGTCCCCCTATCTCCAGCTACATCTTTTGTTAACCAAGAAATCCTTATTCTTTCTCTACTGCCCCCAAGACAAAAGCAAACAAGCTCAGACTCTATACATCCTGAGATCAGTTCAGCCCTGCCTGGCTCAGCTTGCAGGAGGGATCCATCAGCCCAGCATACATTGAAAAGAGTCAGGAGAATTGGGGTGAGGGGTGTTTTTTATTCCCCACAGTTTTGGGTTTGATGTCACTGGAGCACCCAGCATGAGGTCATGAATTTACCTTCAAGAGTGTCTCTTTCTCTCTCTCTCCCTTCTCTCTCTCTCTCTCTCTCTCTCTCTCTCTCTCTCTCTCTCTCTCTCCCCCTTCTCTTTCCCTTCTCTCTCTCTCCCTTCTCTCTCTCTCTCTCTCTCTCTCTCTCTCTCTCTCTCTCTCTCTCTGTCTCTCTCTCTCTCTCCTCTCCCCTTCTCGTCCCCCCCCCCTTCCTCTCTCTGGTTTCCCCTTCCTGTGTTGTGCAGTTATTTTCATGTTCTGGGTTATATTTAACTCAAGTCATAATATTTAGGAGGTTGGAAGAGTGCTGTTTCACCAAGGAAGACATTTGAATATTCTCTGTTCCAGAGAATTCCAGGGGCTCCAAGAAGGGGGTGTGAAGCAGTTGCCCCTGATTTGTCTGACACATCCTGCTCATGTGACCTCCATTAGAGGATGACTGAGGCATTGAGGGTGTAGCCCAAAGGAACATGTAGAAAGCAGCAAGGAGAAGTAGATGTGGTATCAGCAGAAATCTTGTGCTTCCTCAATTCAGATGGCATATTCCCCATGCATCTCAGAAAGAGTGTATCTCTTATTGACTGTACAGCTTGGGGCATCATAATTCTACCTCTTAGACCCAGACTCAACCTAAGAAGGACTCAGAAATGGATAGCCATGTGGTCTGAGGATTGCATCCTTGCTTTTTAACTAAAAAGGAACCAAATCCTTGACTTTAAGCCTTAGTAAAAATACAGCTACTCCCAAGACCCCCCCACCCAAACAATATTTACCTAAAAAGTCTCTTCCTGCAGCAAACACAACATCGAATTACAGAATATTAGAATTGAAGGAGAACCTAGAGACCACCTAGTCCATCACCCTATACATATAGATTACAAAACTGGGGTACAGAAATGGGGGGGGGGGAAACATGCCTTAGATCTTATCACTATTAATAGAACCATAACTCAAACCCAGGGCCTCTGATTCTAATTCCAGCACTCTGTCTGTTACAACACACTTGGAGTGGATGAGAAGTAGTATAATTTTAAATTCTAGGCCTCAAGAAAATCTTCCAAAAGGACTGTTTGTCCTTTCCTAACTGTAAGATAAACCAATTTTCTGCAAAGTAGGGCCAAGGGTATGTTGGTAAATGTTTAATAACTAGCTCTCCAAGAAGGGAAATGTTCCCACCACACTTGTAAGTTTAATATGCATTATTAACATTTTTCTCTATCACTTTCTTAAATCTAGACAATCAACAAAACAATAAATCAAACCCTTATTGTGTGGCATTAGCCAATTTCTGAGATGTAAATGCTCTACTAAAAATTTAACAACTGGCTCTCTTACACATAGTTTGAGTTATCTCCAGTGTACCACCAAGTGGGGCCCAGTTCTTATATGGACCGCCATTTCTCCCTTACAATTCATAAAGTTTTGGGGAAGAATTTACACCAACCATTGTGACCCTCCGAGGCTATAAGTAGATGTCATGGGAGGGCAGATAGCATTTCTGTCTTGTTTCTGATCATCTTAACCAGAACAAATCTCTGAGAGGTCGGAGAGAGAAGAGAAGAGAAGAGATGTCACAGCCCACTGTGTCAAAAGTTTTCTAAAGCAGGGTCTGCAGCTGAGCAGATGTGACTTGGCTTCACCGATAGCAAGTCAAACAGGCTTTTGAGCATGAAGACAATAGTGGGGATAGGAGGGTGGCCTGTGGAGGGCCCTGCCAGCCAACTGAATCTTAAGGAGCAGCAGGAATGGACAGGGCACTGACCCACATTTGTAAGCTCTCTTTCCATCTCTAGCCAGAGCTGTTAAGCACTAAGACCCAGCATTTCGTTTCACATTCATGGGAATTGACATATGGTATAATTTTTTTTTAATCCTCCAAGTTCCCTAGGCAGCTTTGACGTGAATATTAATACTAACATAATTTCATGATGATTAGAGAACACAATTAGGGGCTATTAATAATGACACAAATAATGACATTTAAGGCCTCATTTTAATTTGAGTAATATTCTGTCTGGTGGTATTTAAACAGCTCTGTCTAGCACAATTAGCACATTGCTGGGGCGAAGTCACTGTTCATAGTATCAATCAGTCCCACCTCACCAACCCACCTCCATGAAAAGGGAGATGGGCTGGCAGGGCATCACCCAAAACCTCAGAGGAAACCAATGGGAACAGGCATGGACAGGTCTTTCCTTCACGTGGCATCATCCCCAGCAGGTGCTATTTCCTTCATGTAGCAGGTCTGGGACGTAGCTTTTGTTAAGGGCTCACAACTGGAACCTTGCTGCTGGGATGTAGCTAGTCCCATGAGTATTGCTAAAATCCAAGAATCTCAGAAATGGAAGGGACCTAAGAAGTCTGGGTTTTCCTAAATAGGGATGGTAGTATAAGAAAATAGAAAACATTGACCTCCGGGTCACCAAGGAGGCCTGAGTTCAAGTGCTACCTCTGCAGTTATTACCTATGAGACGCTGGCCCGGTTATTTTCCCCTTCTGGGTCTCAGTTTATTGTTGTTGTTGTGTTGTTTCAGTCATATCCAACTCTCTGTGACCCCATTTAGGCTTTTCTTGGCAAACTGGAGTGGTTTGCCATTTCTCTCTCCAGCTCATTTTTATAAATGAGGAAACAGAGGTAAATAGGGTTAAGTGACCTGCCCAGAGCCCCACAGCTAGTAAGTGTCGGAGGCCGGATTTGAACTCAGGTACTACTGTCTCCAGGCCTGATGTTCTATCCACTGTGCCTGGGGTCTCAGTTTCCTTAGCTTTAAAATGAAGAGATTAGATAAGAAGATTTCTAAGATCTCTTCTCTAACCTTCTGTGGGTCCATGCTACAAGTTATCCATGAGCTGAGATGAGAGAATCTCAGTGAAGGACCCGATTCTCAAGCTTCTGTCAGCAGAGATCTGTCTTCCATCTGATAAGATTGTGCTGCCTGTCCTATATGATAATGTCAGCACTGACTCATCATCTGTAGGATATGTTGATGAAATTGTTCCTCCGGTAGTGGTTAACAGTTTGATATGGGGCCATCCACATCTCTTGGCTAGTTGATGTTGTGACCATTGGCAATAATTTATGGATATCTGATTCAGGGTTAAAAATCTTTGGAAGCTACCTGGTCTATTGGAATTGAACTCTCCCATTAAGCTGATGTTCTTACCCACTGAGTTAACCAATCAGAGATTGATATCACACACTCATCTCATTTTGGCATTGTGGAATTGTATCCCCTTTCATTAATGATACTTTTATTAAATGGCAGAGCATAGACCTTCAGAACCCTGGCTTCCACACTTCTAATTTGGTTCCTATGTTGTTCATCCTTAGTACTCAAAGAGGACCAATGACATCATGATGTTGGGGTCAAGGTACAGTGTGTCTGATTGTGGTTGATCAGACCAATATGAACTCAAAAGACTCTACCACAAGTTAGACATGAATAGTCCACTTGAACATTTGGGAGGGAGATGTCTCTAAATTTGCACATCTCACATTTCCTTTGTGCTACTGCAATTCTGGTTGGCTCATAGAACACAGCACCTTCTTTAATGTGGGCATGCCATGCTGGGCGGTTCTGTACCAGTGTCTCCCAACCAATACTAAAGTTCTTCAGAGAGACCTTGAGAGTGTCTTTATATTATTTCTTCTGACCTCTACATGAACACTTTCATACTTTGGCCTTCAAACAATATGGCCAGACCACTGGAGTTGTGCTCTTTGAAGTAGAGTTTGAATGCTTGGCAGGTCAACTCAAGAAAGGACCTCAGCCAATACCTTACTTTGCCAGATACTCTTTAGAATCTTCCTCAGACAATTTAATTGGGAGTGGTTTAATTTTCTGGCACGATACTGGTACACTGTCCAGGTTTCACTGGCGTACAGCAAGGAAGTCAGTACAATGGCTGACTGTAGACCTTCAGTTTGGTAAGCGGCCTAATACATCTTCTCTCCCACACATTCTTTCGGGGTCTCCCAGAATCTGAGCTGGCTCTGGCAATGCATCGACCTCATCATCTAGGTGTACCTCCCTGGAAAGTATACTGCCAAGGTAAGTGAACTTACCCACAGCCTTCAATATTTCTCTATTTACTATAACCGATGATTCCACATAGGGTATTGCAGTGTATGTATAACAGGAAGGAATTGGTTGTTGTTTGTTTTAATGGAAACAAATTTCTTAACAATAAGGATTGTTAAATAGTAGAAAGGACACATGAAGAATTCAGGGGATGCCCATCTGTCTTGGAGGACCAGAAGGAGGAATGGCTAAGGCAGTCTATTGAGATCTGTTCCTTAGGACCCCGTGAGCTTAACAGATTGAGAGATGGAAGACCACTGAGCAAAGGCAAAAACAAGAAGTCCATCAGTTGCCTGGTGCAGGAGCCTGGACCCCCTGGCATATACAGTGCTGAGCGTGACCTAGGACAAGGTTGGCAGACAGCCAGCCACCACTCAGGCCTGCAGAGCATTGGCAGAGGGCAGTCTGGGCTTCTGGGGCCCAGGCAGGGTCTGTGAGCAGCAGGGGAGGTTAAGTGGAACTTTTCTGGGTAATTGACTCTGTCTGCCCACAGTACCCCCTGCTGAGCCCAGGCAGGCCCAGGCCTGACACTCGGCAGACTGTCTGGAGTCCTCTCTGCGGAGGCAGAGTGCTTGGTTTACGGCAGGCTGGTAATTTTGTTATAAGACTCGCCCCCTCAGCTGCAAGCCTCCTTTTGTCTGAATCCACGACATATAAGCTCAAGGAGCTGCCTGATCGTGTGCAGAGAGGCTTCTGCAGAAATAGGGGCAGCCCAAGGGGAAGGTCAAGGAAGACTGCTGTCCTGAGAGCCTGAGGCTTCAGTCCTGGTTGAGCCTCCAGGCCCAGGGGCAAGGCCTTCTCCAAGTTCTGTCTGGCTGTCCAGTGCACTGGGCTCCCTCTATCCCCGAGGGACTCCTTCAGGCACCCTGAGGCACACCAGTGAATGCTGCCTTGTGCAACCTGAATTTCTAAGACAGATCTGAAGGCCTTCATGGGGAGGGACCACACATAGAGCAATGCTCACCTAGGGAAATCTCCAGGAAATCTCCCTATCCTGGGTCTTCTCAGTCACAAAACCCCAAAAGGCTTGTTTTCCAACTTTCTCCACCTAATACCATCACACACGTGTATAAGTGAGATAAATATACACATGCCTGTATAATATATCCACATATATCATATAAAAATGTATATGTACATAGACATACAGATGTGCATATATCCAGAGACACATGCATGTATATATGTGCATATAGTTACGTAAATGTTTGTATATACGTGTGTGTAAATGTGTATTACAGCTATGTGTGTGCATGTAAATGTGTGCGTTCATTTTTATATGTGCATGTGTACATGGGTTTGTTTTGTGTGTGCACATGCGTACATATGTGTATGCACACATGTATACATGTATATACACTACACACAGAAGCTAGTCCTTGGTGAATAAAAGGAACTACCAGGTGAAGAAACTCCTGAAAATGCAGGTTGGCAATTGCTTTGTAACAATCTTGGAGCAGGCCTGCACAACATACAGCCTGTAGGTCACTTGCGACCTGCCGAAGGACATTGGGCAGTCTGTGAAAAACATAGATGTAGAAGGAAGTAAAGATGCCAGGGGTGATTTGTCTGTGCTCCACGTGACCCTCCTTCCACCAGCCACTCCTGTGCCCATCCTGTAACTTGGCGGGTGGGTGGGTGGGCCGCCGCTGCGTGTGCTCGCTCTCCTGTTTGTCACAATGATGAGCTGCAGGCTCTGGAAACCCCCTTAAGCTCTCCTTCAATCTTTAAGGTGTGGGCTCTGGGAAACCCCTTCAACTCTGATTGTGTCTTCTCACTTGATGAGGCATTTGTAGAGGCCATAAGCTTTTCAGTTTTGTGGCTCTACCCAGACCTCGGTTCCTAGCCTAGCCCTCCATAGCCCATCTACTTCCCACCCTTGAGCCTATCAAAATATCAATCCACCCTTGAACTGGCCTAGTCCACTACTGTCTGTCAGCTCCAGGTAGCCTCCAGCAACTTCCCACCCTTAATCACTCACTGACCTCATTAATTCCTCCTGAAGACTCTCCTCAAACTCATTACTGGAGTCTGACTTCATTGACTCCTCCTGAAGACCCTCCCCATACCCTTCCTCCAGACCACCCCTAGATTCCTCCCACAGCCCTTCCGTATATAAGACCCCTTCTTGCCCCCATGTGTGTGAGAGTGCCATAGAATTTTCTAGTACAGACTTATTCTGTGTCCAATACATGAAAACTTTTAATACACCTTTCTTTGGCTGAGAGAAGACTTGAGTCGAATTCATTTGGCAGGACCCAGCATGTTGGTATTTTGGGATCTTGAGCAACCCTAACCCTAACCACATCAACATGACCCACAGCAACCAATCATCATCAGTCTGTCTCTAGTCTGAAAGGAACAATTTCATGATAAATAAAAATCTTAAGTAATATGTGTAATTAATTGATATTAATTGAAATTCCTCTTTTTAAAAATATGGTTTATTTACAAACGTTTAATCATACCTTTACTTGGAAAGTGAGCTGCTAAAAACCTGTCTGTGGCCCGAGGAAGTTTAGCCTATTTTAATTTGGGCCCTACCTACTGCCAAACTGTGCGGGTCTGCCTCCGAGAGTTTTCCAGAGCTCTGAGTGGATCACACAGCCAGTGTCCGAAGTAGGACGTGCATTCTGGTCTTCTTGGCTTCATGGTCAGCTCTCTCTCTAGCCACTACTCTGATAGTACATATGTATGTATGTATGTATGTTTATGTATCATACACACATACTCAGGACTTCCTGACTCCAGGCCTACCACTATTCACTCTGCCACCTAGCTGCTATATATGTATGTGTGTATATATGTGTA
>CM053588.1:112780120-112798035 GCA_028646515.1 Pseudochirops corinnae
TGTGTGTGTGTGTGTGTGTGTGTGTGTGTGTGTGTGTGCATCCCCCTAAATGGCACAGTCGATAGCATACCAGGAAGACCTGACTTCAAACTTGGCCTCAGACTCTTACTAGCTGTGTGGCCCTGGCTGGGCAAGTTGATTCACCCTCTTTGCCTCAATTTCATCATCTAGAAAATGAAGAGTGGAAGGAAATGGCCAACCACTCCAGTGTCTCTGCCAAGAAAACCCCAAATGTGGTCACATAGGGTCGGATACAATGAAAACAATTTAACAACCATAACATGTTTGTATATGTGTACAAACATGTATGTACATGCATATCATATGCACATGTGTATATATGCTTGTGTGTATGTTTACATATAGATTTATGATTATTTCATTAATGCATTTGATCTGCAACCTGTGCTTTTTTTCCCTTTCTTTCTTGTTTTTTTTGGCATAGGAAATTCACAGGGAGCAAACTCCCTCTCTCAGTGCAGATCTTGCAACGGTTCTGCATTTAGAGAGCTGCCTGGGGCAATGAGATATAAAGTGACCTGTCTGGGTCAAATAGCCAGTACCTGAGTCCAAGACAGAGTTTGTACCCGGGCCTTATTGACTCTGAGGTCTGTTCTCTTTCCAAAATGCCACACTGTCTCTACAAATGTCATGCGGCTAGATAAATGTCAGTCATGATTATTATCTATGTGATCCCAACATTGCTTCTTTGCTCTGAGACTCAGTTTCCCAATTTGTAAAGTGAGGGAATTGCACTGAATGGTTTCTAAGATCCCTTCCTAGTATAAATCTTAGGAAAACTTATCAAGTGACTACTATTGAGGTCAAACTCCTCAAAGAACCAAAGAACTCTTTTCATCTTGTTCTTATTCCTACTAGTCTGATCAGACCAGGGTCAGAGAAACTTGGACAAGTAGCCTCCTTCTCCTCCAGTAGAATGGCATTTCCAGTGAAAACCTGGAAGTCAGGATTCTCTAGCCTGCCCAAAGTGGAGTTTGCTGATGAGAAAGTCAAAACAACAAATGGAAATGTCACTCAATCATTCCTTCGGCTTTCTTTCTTCTTGTTTGGCCGTCCCTTCTGACCATATAATGAGAAATTCCTTCTACCCAAATATTGTTTGAATTTCAGACACAAAATTTCTCCTGGGGGTGACCACGTGAAAAGGGAAACCTGCTTTGTTACGTAAGACCTCTATGCAGTTGTTGGAGTGAGTGGCCACAGGAAGAAAGTTTTTTATTGATTTTCCTAAATTAACAGAAGTTCATGGAGTCAAAGGGTTTTCCCCATGAGGGTTTTCTTAATTTTTTTAATAACAATTTTTCAATTACCAAGCATTTATTTTTTTCTTCCTCCTATTTCCCTGAACACACAAGTAAAAAAAAGAGACACAGAAAGAGAGGAAGGAAGGGAGGGAGGGTGGAAGGGAAGGATGAAGGAAGGAAAGGAAAGGATTCATATCATTTAAGCATATTCAAGCAAAACAATTCCCACGTTGGCCATATCCAAAAATGAATTTTTTGTTCTTCATATTAATCCATTATCTTTGTCATGAGGTGATCAGCATTTTTCTTCATCAGTCCTCTGGAATCCCGGTTGATTATTAAGTTGATCAGAATTCTTAAGTCTTTCAGACTTGTTCATTTTTAGAATACTAATATTATAGTATAAATTGTTCCCCTGGTTCTCCTTGCTTCACCCTATCTCAGTTCATGCAAGTCTTCCCTGGTTTCTCTGAAATTGTCTCTTCATTTCTTATAACATAATAGAGTTCCACAGCATTTGTATACAATCATTTTTTCAGTCATCCTGCCGATTGTTGGGCATCCTCTTAGAGTCTAATTCTTTGCCACCACAAAAAGAGTTGCTATAAATATTTCTGCACACATCAAGCCTTTTTCTTTTTTTTTGATTTCTTTGAGTTATCAGTCTGGTGGTATTGCTGGGTTAAAGGGTGTCTACTGTTTAGTAACCTTTGGAGCATTGTTTCAAATTGCTTCCTAGAATGGCTATATCAATTCACAGCCCTACCAACAGTGCCCCAATGCACCTGTTTTCCCAAAGCCCACCCCACCCCCACTATCACCACTTATCATTTATCTTTTTCCATCAGTTTTATCAATCCTATGGGTGTGAAGTAGAGCATCAGAATCAGAGTTGCTTTAATTTGCATTTTTCAAATCACTAGTGATTTGGGACATTTTTTCAAATGGCTTATGAAGGGTTTGGGGTTTCTTCTCTTGAGAACTACCTCTTTATATCCCTACCTCATTTATCAATTGGGAAATAGCTTTTATTCTTATAAATTTGGATCACTTCCTTATGTATCTTGGAGTGACCTTTATCAGAGACACTTGCTGTCAAGATTTTTCTCCCCCAGTTAACTGCTTTCCTTCTGATCTTAGCTATTTTGGATTTGTTTTTGCAAAACCTTCTAAATTTTATCTAATGAAAATTGTCCATTTTACCTTCTGTGATCCTCACCATCAAATGTTGAGTTAGTCTCAATGAACTACACTTCAAGGATGGGGTGAAAAAATAAGAAAAGCCTTTTTAAAACATAGTGGGCAAAAAGATAGATTCACCCCCCCCCCCCCATGAATAACCTTCCTATTGATAAGCCTAGTAATTCACAACATGTATTAATGTCTAAAGACAGGCATTAAATGACTGCCACTTAATTTTAAAGCGTTAAATGTTAATGAGTAAATGCAGGATGCCTCTTTGGATGCTCGAGGGGAGCCAGTATCTATCTGGGTACCAACAGCAATCAAAGACCAACCCAGGATTGAGACAGTAGAGAAACCAAAGAATCTTGCATGTAAAATGAGCCTCAGAGCACAGCCCAGGGGTGAAACCTACAAAGCATATCTCAAGCACACCACTTGGGGAGAGATGGAAAACAATTTCATCTTTTTTTTTTTAACCCAGGAAAAAATAGCTAGTTACTAGGTTGCCACAAGGCCATTTAATCTAACTCATTAAGCAATAGAAATCCCCTCTACAACAAACCTGACATGCAATAGAGTATAAGTTCCTTGAAGAGAGGGACCATTTCATTTTTATCTTTTTTATCCCCAGAACACTTAGAATGCTATCTTGCCTGTAATGTTTAATAGAGGCAGCTGGATGGAGAAGTGAATAGAACACTAGACCTCGATAGAGTCTGGAAGACTCATCTTCCTGAATTCAAATCCAGTCTCAGACACTTACAAGCTGTGTGACCTTGGGCAGGTCATTTAACCCTGTTTGCCTCAGTTTCTTCATCTGTAAACTGAGTGCTAGAGAAGGAAATGGCAAACCACTCCAGTATCTTTGCCAAGAAAATGCCAAATGAGGTTACAAATAGTAAGACAGGACTGAAAAACAACTGAACAACACTTGTGTTTGTAATATGCAAAATATCTGTGATTTGGTCATCATAGGGAACTCTCAGTGTGGAAATTTTACTCACCAATACAGATCACAATGCATCTGGGCACAGTGCCTGGTACATATTAAGTGATTAATAAATGCTTGTTAATTGATCTATGAGTTAGTAGGTGAATCCTAGCTAACCCTAAAGAGTTGTCTGAAACATAGAGATGAAGCAACTTCCCAATGAGGGTCAGAGGAGATTCAAACCTATGTCTTCTGAACCCAGAGTGCTAGTCCCTAACCAAGCTGCCTTCGTATCTTGTAATTAGTAAGGACTTAATCAATGTTTGATGAATTGAATAAATGGATGTATGGGTCAGACAGCCCCTGCTTAAAACTTCTCATGAGAGGGAGCCTATTACCTCCTGGGGCAGTCAAATTCACTTTGGGGTAGCTTTAACTCTTGGGGAATTTTTCTTTATGTTCTTTCACTAGTGCTGTGATTTCATTGGTGAGAGGGCTTCAGGTGAGAAACTCCCTCTCACCAATGGAGATCAGCACCTTCTCTGCTTTATAATCTTAGAGTATTACCTAGAGCACTAAGGAATAAAATTATTTGCCCAGTGCCCAGAAACTGTAATGTCTCACTCTACCTTCTACCCAACGCTTCTAGTTCTGATCTTCTTGGCCAAGCAAAATATGACTTCTTCTCCAATGCTTGGATGCAGCTATCATGTCTGCCTTAAATCTTTTCATCTCCAGGCCAGTACATTCTCTGTTCCTTCTACCTTCCCTCCTTTGTAATGAAGAGAGAAAAAAGAGGAGGCCAGTGCAATAAAAACTGAAGAAAATTATCACTGAGGTAGCCTCTGGAGTCAGCTAGAAGTCTGACCTGGAGCTCCTCGTAGATTGAGAGAAACTAGTTGAGCTAGGACTAGATGCAAAGCCATCCATAGGGTGCAGTGAATGGATAACTGGAGCACAGATTTAGAACTGGATGGAACCTCAGAGGACATCTAATCCAACCCCTCCGTTTTATAGATGAAGGAACTTCGGAGAGGTGAGACAATCAATTTGTGCAGGATAACAAAGATAAATTGGCAGAATTGGAATTTGAACCTAAGTTCTCTGAAGATAAAGGTGGGATAATGGTTTATTTTGGGTACCAAGCTTTTTTGAAGGAGAGAGTATGTCACAGTCTATTATCAAAAATGTATTATTTATATTATGTAATTATGGTACGTATATAGATATTACAGTAATCTATTGTCTAAATCTAAATAAGTTTTTTTTAGATTGAACTCATAATTTTATTGATTTAGGGAAACTTTGATGAGGAAACTCCACAAACATAGAAAATAATTTAAATTTTTATATAATTGCCTGAGGCACTGCGAGATTAAATACTTGCCCAAGCTCACAAAAGCAATTACGTGCTGGAGGTCAATTTGAACCCAATTCCTCCCAATTCTTAGACCCTCTCTATCTACTGCCAGGGCCCAGGGTTTGGTTTTGTTTTGTTTTTTGTGGGGATTATTGCACAAATCTCTTTCAACAACAACAAAAAAAATAAATGTGTTATGAACCCCCAGGGTAATTTAATATATTACTCATAATATTTTGCAATTATTTACTGCTTAAGGTACCATTAAAGACATTTTAGTGCTAGCTCCTTAGACTATTGTCTTGAGCTACATACCCCGCAGGAGTTCACCAGCCACTAAACAGGAACCACTGCACTACATCACACTGTCTTTCTAAGTCCTGTATGGGAGGAAAAGGAAAAATGTTCTTCCTGAGACAGTAGCCACCAGAGGCAAGGTACATCCCCCAACCCAAAGTCCATTGGCCTAGGATGCTCCTCATTGGTACAGATGAATGCCATGTGCTGCCCTTGGTGAGCATAGGAGTTGGCAGCAAGCTAGAGGGCTCCCCTTTGGGACTCCTTAAGTCCAGAACCTTCCTTTGGGGCTCTTCAAGCTTCAAGTCTCTTCAGAATTCTTTAAGCAATGAATCCTTTTGGGTGTTTCTGGTTTCAAATTTCTAGGGAGAAAATGGAAGAGGCCAGTCCCACTTCAGGTTGCAGAAGGAAAAGACTCTGGGAAGACATGAGAGGAGCCAGCATTCTCTATCATGTCCCTATTCCCAGCTTGCTGCACTAGAGACTTTGGGAAATCCCCCTTGGGTAAGATCTAGTACTTCCTTAATTGAGCAGAGTTACCTTGCTCCCAACGGGAGAGCTCCTTCCCTCTACATTATCCAGTGTATATTCTCCTATGTATACTTTCTCTGATTTCCATTTTACTATGATTTGGATAAATGGGTTTCTTTACTATAGCTTTGTGTGTTCATTGTGGAATCATTATTAGACAGGGAAGGGGTCAAGCCTTGCATGTAAAGCTTAGGATTCCCCTTCCTCCAAATAACGATGACAAAAATGATTAGAGGTTAGATTGAATTTCTAAGTCATATCCCCTAAATTAATAATATTTAAGGAAACAAATATAATCCTAACCTGGTACCCCCACTGTCTGAGGAAAGCAAAGTACTCTGGCCCCAATTCCCTCCTTCCTTTCCTGGAAGAAATAGGTCTCCCTTGGAGAAGGATGGGGGTGAGAAGAAGCTAGAGATGTCTATTCTTGCTCTCTTTGAGTCATACAATGATAAACCTCTCCTCATACAGGTAAGCCTCTTTACACTTGAGGTATGTATGTATATGTGTGTGTGTGTGTGTGTATGTACACATAATAAGGCCCTGGATCTAGCCCTGGTTCAGATCCTTATACAAACACTTAACATGCTGTGTGACCCCTGGGCAAGTCACCTAAAAATCTCTCTGTACTTCAGATTCCCTCTCAATAAAATGAGGGGAGCAGACTCAGTGACCTCAAAGGTCTCTTCAGGCTTTAAATCTATGATCCTATAAAGGAAAACCCCCCAGCTTTAGGGCAACAAGATCAGCAAAAACAAGCAACCTGCTGTGCCACCCGTAGGTCCCTTTGAAGGATTCTAGTATTTAGAAGGAACTTTGGAGATCACCCAGTAACCACCCTCTCCCCCTCCCAACTCCCAACCTCATGTCATATATAAGACGATTGGGACCTAGAGAGGTGTTGAAAGTGAGTGATAGAGTCAGAATTGACATGGGATCTCACCCCAGCTCCTGCACTTTCCAAGGCATCATGGTGACTGCCCAACTCTCAAGATTCTATTACTTCTTAGATGTGAAAATCTGGCAGGGCTGTGGGATGGGGGTGGGAGATGTTATGGTATTCTGTACAAACCTCGAAATCGGGCTCTGGGAGAAAATGAAATCATTCCACCCATTCCACCCACTGGTCCCTTTGTGATGCCCTTTCCCAGGGTTACAGTCCTATTACCCAAACAACAGCTACAGTGTTAACTCAAAAATAACACATTTTGTCGGTTTGCATGCTGTTCTGCCTGGTGTATGCACATCACTGGCGTTTGGTCAGATTCTCCTCCGAACCTGCTCCTCTCCCAGGTGCTGGGCTGTGTGAGCCCCAGAAACCCTCAGGTTCGGTTCTGCCAGGCTGCAGCCAGGCCTGGAGCACAGCTCTAGCCCCTTGCCAAAAGGCGAGAGAGCAGTCCCTGGGGCTTCCCAGCAGAGTGAGTCAGCTGCCTAAGTGCTCAGCCTTGCTATGAAAGGTCCCCCTCTTCCTCTCTTTTCAGCCCTGTGCTCTAATTTATCCTCCCCTTTGATAACCAACTCCAAACACATTCAGCTGATGCTGGGCCATCAGCCACACAAAGGCCCTGTGCTCTCTCGGCTGAATACAGCACTTCACTCTTGGGGGGACTTCTATAGAAGGCAAAATCCACCAAACAAGCTATTACACTTGAATCAGACAATGCTGGAGGTTACGCAGGGAGACCAGTGCTAATGACTCAGCTCACAGTGGGCTTCTGGGCTCTGCGGCTTGACAGCAGCCCAGGAGAGCAACCTGCTGCCCTTCCCAGGCTCTCCGCTGTAGCCATCTTCTCCTGCCCTAGTACTAGCAAGCTGACCCTCTTTGTCTGCCCAGCCTCTGACTCACCAGGGCCTCCCACCCCGTCGACATCGGGGCCAAATCCTGCTCTTTCTCTCGATTCCAGGCTTTGGGATCTCTAGCCTGTTCCTTCATGAGTGAACAAGAGAAGGCTCTGACAGGATCCACCAAAGAAGAGAATTTGTGGCCGGCTCTCTTCCCGACAGCATCAGAGAAGAAAGGAACTGAGAAGAAAGGAGAGATGGTGCCCAAAAGGCAGAAGCTGAGATTCCCACAATATTGCAATATGGTATGGGAAAAAGAGACCCTCAGATTGGAATCAGGTGATCAAGGCCCTAGTCCCGGTTCTATCCCTTTACAGTGTGACCAAAAAAAAAAAAATAAGTCTTAGTAATGTCCTTTTTAGTATATGGCTAGCATTTCCCAGTACAATTTTCCCTTCCACATCCTAGGATTTAGGGGCTCAGTGCCCCTGCACTACACAAAATTTTTTTTGGCCCTCCCTTTGTACCAGAGAAGAAATCTGAATTTTTTCTTCTTTTTTTAATGGAGTATTTACAGTACCATATTGTAAAATTTGGGTTGAGTATTTGGTCATAGGCTCTGTGTTATCTACTGGTCTTCGTGTGTTGTCTTCAGTTTCCACAAAATTCCCATTTAATTTCTTATGCCCACCCACAATATATCGAAACCTCTGACTGGGAAAGTCATGATGTGGAAAAGATAACCGTACCTCTCCCCAACTTCCCATTAAACCATCTCTTATAACAAAGACATACAGTTGAGAAAAACATACGCACACATTTATCATTTCTGACAGCACGTGCCTCATCCTGCACCTGTTGTCCACCACCTCAGCCCAAGGAGAGAGTTAGGATTCCTAATCAGTCCTCTGGAGGCAAGATTGACCATTGGACTGATCTGACTCTTGCTGTGGCTTAGTGTTATCTTCCTTATTGCTCTCTTAGTTGTGCCTACTTTGTCGTGTGTGTGTGTGTGTGTGTGTGTCCAAGTGCCTCTCCATTCCTTGAATTCATCATTTTTTTTTATAATACAATGATATTTCTTTACATTTACTATACTTTTACAACCTATAATTACACAAGTTGTTTTCAGTATTTTGGTACCCCCCCCAAAGTGTTGCTATCAACATTTTAGCACATACACTTTTTAAATCTTAAAGCACTATGTAAATTTCAGTCATTTCTGCCATATCTGACTCTTCATGGCCTCATTTAGGGTTTTCTTGGCAAAGATACTGGAGCGGTTTGCCATTTCCTTCTCCATGAAAAACTGAGGCAAACAGGGTTAAGTGACTTGTCCAGAGTCACACAGTTAGTGTCTGAGGCCAGATTTGAACTCAGGAAAAGGAGTCTTCCTGACTTTAGGCCCAACATTCTATCCACTGCCACACTGAGCTACCCATACCAAAACTAGCAAAAATAACCTTATCTTAAAGCACTAAACTTTTATCAATCTTAAAGCACTAAATAAATATTGCCTGTTACTGTTATAGCTAATGTTATAATAATAGCATTTATACAACCATTTGAGAATTGCAAAGTACCTTACATATGCTATCTCCTTTGATATTCAAAGCAACCTTGTGAAATAGGTGCTGTTATTATTCCCATTTTACAGATAAGGACACCGAGGCTGAGAGAAGTTAAATTACTTACCCAAGGTCACACAGCCCGAAAGTGTCTAAAGTAAGATTTGAATTCAGGTCTTCCTGACTCTAAGCCCAATGCTCTATCTACTGTACCTCCTAGCTAACTTCAATATTAATAATATAATGATATGATATGGTTTGCTATAAATATTATATATAATTATGATAGACAATCTTCACCTTTGACAATCTTGGAGTATATACTTTGACTGTATGACCTATAGCAAGTCACTTTTTTTGTATTTCAGTTTCCTCATCTGTCAAATTGGGGGCATAATACTGACCAACCCACCTCCCTAAAAGCCAGGAGAATCAAATGAGATCACTGATTAGAAAGTCACCACAAAGAAACCTGTATTCTAGTCCCTGGTCTACCTATCAGGCATTTTCTGTGTGGCCTTGAACAAGTGCCTTAACCATTGTCAGTCTCTCTTTCCTCAGCTACAAAATGAGGAAGTAGGTTGACCTTTCAGGGGCTCCCAGTTCTTATATTCTGTGATATAAAGCGTATATAACACACTGTACAAGAGTTGGTTTTTGTGATTATAGAAATCGCCCCCTTCTGATTCTTTATTCACTGAGGTCTCCGGGCCTTTCCAACCCGCCAATCTCAACTCTGACCAACAAAAGCTAGTTTGGAATTAAATAAAAGAACCAGTGCTAAGGGTGTATGGCAGAGCCGCTAAGACTCTCTTTCTCAGACCCTACGCTCAGATCCTTGGCTTCCTGAAGTGCCTCAGTCCTGTGGGCCTTTGCCCCAGAGAGCCCCCTGAGGCAGCCCCAATATAGCTGTCCTGAAAACCTCTGCGTGTTTGACTCACCCAATAGCCCTGTCTGTGGCTGAGGATGCCTGAACTCAACGAGATGTGGGCAGCTGAACAAAAAGAGAAATTAGTGGGGAGGAATGGAGGGAGGAGGAGGGGAAAATCCCATAGCTGGTTTTGGCCAGGAAAGTGCTCTCTATCCCACAGCTTAGAATGCGAACCACATGGCGTCCAGAGCAGCCCAGCTGCACTGAGCAATTCAAAGATTGCCTTGTTGGACTACAACGTGCCAATTTTTCAAATCTAGAGCCATTTTCAGTATTACAGTCTGTGCAGCCTAAGCCGGGAGAATTTTCTTCTGGGAGGGAAAATTGATTCCGAGGTTACCATTAACCCCCATTAACACAGCACGCCCTTTCCAAAACTGTTCTAGGGAGCTGAGAGGGCCTGGGGAAGCTGTATAGACCCAGGGTGAGACCAGTACCTAAACTTTAGCAGTGCTAACAGTCAAAGTCCATTAGCCCCATGTCTCAGGAAGAGCTCGAGAATGAGTGAGATGGAGAGAGGAAGAGAGAGAGGAAGGAAAAAGAGGGATAGGGAGGTAGTAAATGCATGGAGGACATGGAGTTTGTTTTCCAAGGAATTCCTAGATTTTGGAAGTTTGCCCACATACATTGCTTAAATTTTGTGGCTTGGGAGTTTTGTACTCAATGGACAGCAGAGCCTGCAGTCCACAGAAACTCTCCTCGCTCTGGACTGCAACCCTTAACCTGGGCGGCCCATTTCATGACCCACGCTGAACAGACCCCGGGTCAAGAAGCGTCCTCCAGGAGCTAGTGTGGCAATCTGCCAAGCCTGTCTCATGCACCATAGACCAAGCCAGCAGAAGGTTCAATTCTCTAAAGGCCTAGGGCTAAGGGGCAGCCAATTTCATCAGCTCCAGGACCCCTATATAGAAAATTACTCCTCAGCTCCTGAGGCAGGGGTCTGGTAGCCCTGGTTACCAGGCTGCCTGCCTCTAACTTCCTCTATCGAACTGGTTGCATAGATCAGGGCAGCTGCTGCAGCTGAGAAAGAAAAGGGGGAGGAGAGTGGGGGGAAAGGGGCGTGCAAGAGAGAAAGTGATTGTGGGAAGAAAGGAGAGTGGTAACCTAGAATGGCGGAGAAGAGGGGAACAGTTTTGACTGACATCAGTGGTAAAAAAAAAAAAAAAAAGATCCACAAAACCAACCCTTTTCACAGCTTAATAATTTTAAAGGGTTCATGACAAAGAAAGGGAGAGATGGGACCTTTATAACTGGCATGAATCCAATCCTGAGAAACAACTTCTTCCTCCACCTTGTTTCTTAGGTCCAGAATCTCGCTTCTCCATCTTTGTAACCCACCAGGAACCCTGCAAATAAATCAGTCTTAGCATTATTATTATTCTATTATAATTATTATAAGAATAATAGGATTTTAGAACTATAAGGAACGTTGGACTCTGCAAAAGACTTACTCTGATATTTCATCATGACATGGTGGTGATGTAGGGGGTTCATGAAGTCTATTCTTTATGAGGCAGCAGACCAGTCCTGTGGATAGAATGCTGGGCCTGGACTCAGGAAAACTTGAGTTCAAATATGACCTCAGATGCTTAACTAGGTGTGTGACCATGGACAGCTCACAATGTCTTTCTACCCTCCTTTCCTCATTTGTAAAATGGGAATAATAACAGCACTTACCTCCCAAGATTACTGTTAGCACCAAATGAAGCAATATTGTAAGCTTAATAAATATTTCCTTCCCTTCTTTCTTTCTTTCTTTCTTTCTTTCTTTCTTTCTTTCTTTCTTTCTTTCTTTCTTTCTTTCCTTTCCTTTCCTTTCCTTCCTTTCCTCTGTTTCTTCTTTCCTTACTTTTTCCCTTTCTTTTTTCCCTCCCTCCTTTCCTTCTTTCCTCTTTCTTTCCCTTCCTTTTTTCCTTCTTTCTTTCCTTTCCTTCCATCTTTCCTTCCTTCTTTCCTTCTTTCCTTCCCTCCCTCCTTCCTTCCTTCCTTCCTTTCCTTTTTTCTTTCCTCCCTTTTCATACCACTGGAACACAAGTTCCATCAGGTTCCACTAAATTGGAAAGTCTTTCTACAACAGTATTCATACCAGATTGTGTCTTCTTTGCAAGAAATAGCAGAATACAAAGGAGTTCATCACCAGAACATTGGCCACTTGGTAATAAATTTCCCTTTAATGACCAAGATTGCAGCCCAACCTATACAACTCTTGCTCATTTTGTCTCATAAGTTTGCCTCAGGGAGTCTAGCCAATGTGCTAGAAGTCTTCTTTGCCTTCTTCTGACAGTGATTGGATGCTAGCAGAGCACAAGAGCTGTACATATGTTATTCCTCATTCTTGCCTTGGAAAAAGCCCATCTTATTTTCCAACCACACATTTCTCTGACACTACCTTTTACTTTAGTTCCTCTTTGTAGTATGTCACAGGTGAAGGGAATAGATATTTACATGGCACATACTATGTACCATCACCTACTACTTCCTAAGTACTTGTTTACACAGACAGAGAGTGTATGAAGCTAGATTTGAACTTAGATGTTCCCAACTCCAGGCCCAGCTGCCCATCAACTATGGCACCTAGCTGCTACAGACTGCTCACACCCAGCATACACCTTTCCATTGAATTCTGTGTGACACTAAGTTTCCATTTTGGTGGCTGTAATGTTCCATGACTCGCAATCACACAACACTAGTAGAATGAGTGCTGACACTAAAAAGATAGTCCTTAATTTCTGGGAGAGCTTTGGAGTCAGCAAAAGGATTCTATGATTTCCTAAAGGTAATGTAGCCCACTCTCTTCCTTCTGTTTAATTCTGGGCCCAACTCATCCTTTTATACTATGTGCCCAGATAGAGAGATAGATATATATCTGGATTTTCATCACATATACTGATGGATAAGTATGGGTTGTTCATTTAACTGTATATCATTATTTGTAACTCTGTATTATTATTCTTTATTCACTTGATTTTTCTTGTTTGGATAATTATTCCAAACTAATTTGAGTCCTTTGGGCAGCTAGGTGACACAGCAGGTAGAATGCCCCACCTAGAGTCAAGAAGACTTATCTTCCTGAGTTCAAATCTTGCCCCAGACACTTACTATCTATGTGACAGTGGGCAAGTCACTTAACTCTGATTGCCTCCGATTCCTCATCTGTCAAATGAGCTGGAGAAGGAAATGGCAAACCCCTCCAATATTTTTGCCAAGAAAACTCCACATGGGATCCCGGAGAATTGGACATGATTGAAGATGACTGAACAACAATATCTGAGTCCTTACAGATCTCTTCCAGGAGACTTTGAAGTGTCTGAGGTTTGATGTAGCCAGCATTATGACTTCTGCAAACTAGAGCAGCTGAAAGAAGCTCACCATCCATAGAGAATCCCTCTTCAACTTGAACTCTGTGAGGGATCTACCCTGTGACATTGGTGACATTACTCTGACAAGAGCCTCTCATAAATATTTATGACTCTCCTAATATTTATGATCAGAAACCTTCAAACAAGCTTATATCTATTGTTACATCTTTCAAGGGATCTTGGATAATTTTTGATGTATGAATGGAAGGAACCCTGTTAAAAAAAAAAGAGCTTTTAACTCCACTGAATCAAATGTTTTAAAAAAATCAACAAACAAGCACAAGGAGATTTTACGTTCTCTGCATCATTTGGTCAGTCACGTGATGGTAAAGATGTGGTCTAGTTTGTAATAATTCTTTTTGTTTATTTCCTACTAGTATCCCTACAGAGGATATTCTCAATGGCTGCATTAATGATTCTCATAAAATATTAAATAATTTTTAAAAATTGTATTTTATTTATTTTTATTACATTTTAAATCCCAAACTATCTCCCTCCCTCCATCCCCAACCTGCTCCAGAGAAGGCCACCATTTTACACAGATACTGTCATCGAGTTGTTTCAGACATGTCCAACTCTCTGTGACCCCATTTGGGGTTTTCTTGGCAAAATACTAGAGTGGTTTGCCATTCCTTCCCCAGCTCCTTTGAAATGAGACAATTTATTGAAATCTGATGGAACTTGTGTTCTGTTGGAAAGGAAGGGAAAGAAGTGACTTGCCCAGGATCACACAGCTAATAGGTCTTATTTGAACTCATGGAGCAGAGTCTTCCTGATTCCAAGCTCAGTGCTCTATTCACAGCTGCACCTACCTGCCCCACCGACAGAGATAAATATATATGTAAAACCCTATTATGTATACTTCTATGTATCAGTTCTTTCTTGAGAGGTGAATTGCATCTTCCTTCATGGGTCCTTTGTAGTTAAAAATCTTCCCTAATCAGGAAAGTAGGCATATTAAATAATAGGTAATGTTTTGGGAGTTTAGTGGCCAGCATGCTGGAAGACCCAAGTTTGAGTCCTCGCTCAGGCATTTCTACTGTCTGTGTGATCCTGGACAAGTCACTTACTTTTCTCAACTTCAGCTTCCTCATCTTTAATATGAGGACAATAATATCACCTACCTCAAAATATTCTTGGGAGAATCAAATCATTTTTTTGTACAGATACAAAAATATAGATATAACACGTATGTGTATACATGTTAACAACAACAACATGTATGTGTGTATATGTATATAGAACACTGCAAACCTTAAAGCACTACATAAATGCTAGCTATTACTAATAATGAGAAGGTCCAGGGCTGGTTTTCCCCCACGCCATTGGTATCTTCCCTCTTCTAGACACCTAGGCGTTCCATCTCTCCATATCTTTACTGGATACCTCCATTAACTGTTACCTCCAGCACAGAACATCTCCACATATATTTGGTCTGATTCAGCTGCTTTTCCCATCTTTGTTCTTTTTAGTGTATTTATACAACCTCTACAAACACCTCCAGGATGATGTTAGAGTTCAAGGCTGGAACCTCTATTACTCTATGAATGCGATGTTTCATTATTAAAATGCGTTATATAAAAGTGAAGATATTTGCTACAAAAACCCTTGTAGATCTTTTCCGTTTTCTCCTGTTTGTTGTCCCTCTTGTGTTTCTATTCTTAAAATGTCCTTGGGATAACTTCACTTAATTGGTTATCTTTACAGAATTCCTTTAAACTGGATCTGCTCTCCACTGGTTCTCTCTTAGTTTATGGGATGATACTTCTCATAATCTTCCATCATGTCTCTATAAAATTTTATAATTGAATTTGTAGTCTAAAGACCAACATTACATTCCACAGCTATATCTCTCCCTGTGGCAAGTAAATCATAGTTTCTGACTAAGGTGTTTTTTAAAGTTTCTTTTGATCTCCTGGTTGTGGCAATTTATTTTTATCAGTAAAACCTCTGTGTGAAGTCTATGTCTGTGTTCTTTCTGTAATCCACATCTTATTTTTCATCATCAGCAACTTGTTTGAGGCAGTTTGAATTGAGTTTTAATTGCATATCATATCTTTTCCTCATTTTTATTCTTTTTTCTAGCTTTGTTCTAATTTTCATCTTTGCTCATATGAGTAGATGGTCTGACTGTACATAGAGAGCTGATATAGGAATGACTCCCATATCAGTAATGAGGCACTTCCTGTCTGTTAAAATGCAATCAACTTCATTTTTCATAATGTTATTTGAAACTCACCATGTCCAGCACCTACTGATTCTTTTTTTAAAGAAAAAATTCATGATACGGAGGCAGGAGGCTTAAGTATCTTTTGGTCTCTCTCATTCCTCACTTATGATCCGTATTTTTCAATATGTTTCTCACCATCCTCACCTATTCCCACCTTGGCATTCAAGTCAACAAGTATCAAAAGTACGTGTTGATTTAATTTGGGGCTTCTTACTGAACACTTTATAGAATTTCTTTACCACTTCATCTGTTGCAACTGATAGTTGGTCTATAAGATGCAATTATTTTCATGGTGGTCTTTTTGCAAATACTTATCATGAGTGCTGCAATATGAGATAACCAAATTTCCCATGAAATTATGTTTCTTGTTGCCTTTGGTGCATAATAAAACCAACTCTGCCATTCCTTTTATTTGCCTCTCCAAGGAGAATCTGTGAGCCATCCTTCTATTTAGTTGTAACTTTCGTCTTTTGGTTTCATTGAGAATGTGAATGTCGATAAATCAACTAGCATTTATTAATTGTCCATTATGTGCCAAGGATTATGTTTGGGAGAGAGATACAAATACAAAGACTTAAGCTCTCAAAGCTTACACTCTAATGGGAGATGCAAAGTTTTTATATAATTATATATAGAATAATTATAAAGTAAAATAAATAAAAGGCAGTTAAATGCAAAATAGTTAAAGAAGGCACCAGCAATTGGGGAGATCAGGAATGGCTTCACATAGGTGATATTTGTGATGCATTTTGAAAGAAGAAAGATTCTGTCACAAAAGTGACAAGATTCAATTGTTCTGTTAGTAAAATTGGACAAAGATCTTACACATATAGTAGCAATATCCAAATTAAAGTTTTTAGGCAGTCTAAAAATTGTGTGACTCTTAGTACCCCCTGTCCTTTGGTGGGGGGGAGGGGCAGGATTGCCTCTAGCAGAAGTGCACAATAGGATCCTAGGGTTATTTTGTCTTTTTCTTGATTTCATGGTTAAAGGGCTCATCACCAAGTGTCTAGACTAGCTCTCCATTCTTTGCTAGACCAGTCCTCAGAAAGTGCACACAGTTTATTGCTTATACCATACTTGGAGTCTTTCCATCACAGTCAAACTAGTCAGAACTAGTGTTCTACTAGAATTACTTTCAAGAACCTAGGATCCCCTTTACACCATGATGAGAAATCAGGGTGAGATTTTGTGGAGGCAAGAAAACACAGACTGACTCCGAGTCCACTACAGTGACAGTGGCAAAAAAGAAGACAAAGGATGCTAAAAAGCCACCCCATCCTTAGAATATATACAAATTATTGGTACAGACTTTGTCCAATGGCCAATGAGTTGATTTTGAAGAACTAAAACTAAATGGAATATGTATTCTCATATACAGAGCAGAACAGAAAAAGGAGGATCATACAGGAAACTTCAGGTCTTCATTATGTACAGCTTATTTTTTAAGTATATTGTGGTTCAGTTATTTTTCAGTTGTGTCTAATTCTTCCTGACTCATTAGGGATTTTCTTGACAAAGATACTGGAGTGGCTTGCCATTTCCTTCTCTAACTCATTTTACAGATGAGAAAACTGAGGCAAACAGGGTCAAATGACTTGCCTAGGGTCACACAACTAGTAAGTATCCGAGGCTGGATTTGAACTCAAGAAAATAAGCTTTCCCAACTTCAAACCCAGCAGTCTATCCACTGTGGCACCTAGCTGCCCCTTTAAATATACAGGGTATCCCAAAAGTCTTAGTGCAGTTTCAAGCTATTGACTAAGCTAAGACTTTTGGGATGCTCTGTAGCTTTTAAAGTTATCCTGCTTGTCTGACTTTTCTTTTATTTCTTTTTTTAAGATGCCTCAGAGAGCCTCTTTTTTTCTTTCTTTCTTTTTTTTTTTTTTTTGCTTCCCTATTCCTATCTCTCCTTGTTCTTCCATCTTCCACCCCATAACTGGAAGAAAGAAAAAGACACACTTCTTTTTTTTTTCTTTTTTTTTAAATTTAATTTTAGTTTAGTTTAGTTTACATCATTCATTTCCACGAAATTTTGAGTTACAAATTTTCTCTCCATCTTTCCCCTACTCATCGCCCCAAAACAGCCATCCCAGTGTATCCCCCCACCCCAGTCTATTCTCGCCTATGTCTTCTCCCCTCACCCCTCTGACTTTCCGGTAGGGCAGGATAGATCTCCCAACCACAGTGCCTGTGTATCTCAAGTTCCAGTTGGATGTAGTTAATAATAATAATAATAATTGTGTATATATGTATATATATATACATATACATATATATTTTTAACATTTGATTATAGAACTTTAGATTCTAGATTCTTTCTCTTCCTCCCTCGTCACCCACCCCCACTGGAAGGACAAGCAATCAAATACAGGCTGAACATGTGAAATTAAGCAGAACCTCTCCACAGTGAGCACACTGTGAGAGTCTGATTACATGTCCCTTCTTCCTATCCTTCCCCCCCCAACCACTCTCT
>CM053588.1:112798535-112817403 GCA_028646515.1 Pseudochirops corinnae
TCCCCCTACTCTTCTATGTGGCAAGATGCCCAGTTTAGAGTTTAAAAAGACACACTCTTATATCAAACAGATAGTCAAGCAAAACAAATTCCCACATTGTGTCCAAAAATCTATGTCTCATTCTGCATCTTTTCAGTTCTCTGACAAGAAGTGAGTAGCAAACTTTATTACTGGGATTCTTGAGTTGTGGTTGATCATTGTATTGATCATGGTTCTCAAGTTTTTTAGAATTGTTTTTCTTTATAATGTTGTTGTTAGTGTATACATTGTTCTCCTTTTCTGCTCCTTTACTTTGCATCAGTTCATACAGTTCTTCCAGGGTTCTCTGAAACCATCTATTTCATTCTTTTTTATGGCCCAGTAATATTCCATTACATTCCTTTATTCCACTTTATTTAGCTATTGTCCAATAGATAAACATCCCCTTAGTTTCCAGTTCTTTTCTATTACAAAAACAACTGCTATGGTCTAACTGGGTCAAAGAATAATCACAATTATTGACTTCGGGGGCATAGTGCCAAATTGCTTTCCAGAATGGCTAGACCAATTTATAGCTCTATCAACAGTACATTAGTGTGCCTGTTTCCCTGAAGGCACTCCAACAATTGCTATTTTCCTTTTTTGTAATCTTTCCCAGTCTGATGGGTGTAGAATGGAACCTTAGTGTTGTTTTAATTTGCATTTCTCTAATTGTTAGAAATTTATGGAATTTTTTTCATATTTTTTTGATAGCTCAGATTTCTTCCTTTGAAAACTGCCTGCTCATATTCTTTGACTATTTGTGTATTGGTTCATGGTTTTTTGGACAAGTACGTTGGGCCTTTCTCCTCAATACCCAAAGCACTTTATGAAGAAGCAGCAGTGGCACTCCAGGAGATAAAGTTAGAAGGAATGATTCTTCCTGGCTACATATATGCGTACACACACACACACACACACACACACACACATACATGAAAGAAAGAAATTCTTAAGACAAATTGTTTTAGAGGCCTTTGAATACTAATTTTCAACAAATATTAAAGAAGAAAAATTCAAAAAGAATAGGAAAAGACCAACAATGGTATTTTCACCAGCACCACCACTCACTACCACCACCACAACCATTACCCAAAACACAACAGTTTCTCATCTTTATAAAATTTTTATGAGAATGGTCTATTTACTCATTGTTATGTTTGGTGAAAATGTGAGCAAATATCACACAGACTATCACAAAAGATTGTCCAAAATAGACTGTATCTTCAAAGTTTAAGGCTGTATTAAAGGTATAGAATGACATAATTTTAGCATTCAAAATAAACCCAGCAGACTAATCATCACTCAAAAGGAATCCCAATTATGGCATGTATAAAGCAAATATATGTAATACTTTTTGTACATATCATGTCATAATATATGGAATACAAATTATAATATATTACAATATGTAATAAAAATAATATAGGCAATATAAATTATAATATAATTATAATATAACAGGTAATGCAAACATTATGGCTCATGTAATACGTGTATATATAATACACACATGTGTGTGTGTATTCTGCAAATAATAAATATTTTTGAAGTGTCATCCAGTCTATGATTGAAGACCTTAAATGAGGGAGAATCCACTTCCTCCTGCAGTAGGCCACCCGACTTTTTGGACAGCTCTAACGGCTAAGGAATTTTTCCTGAAAGCAGGCCTAAATTTGCCTCTTTGTAACTTCTACTCAATGCTCATGGTATTTTTTCTCTGAGGACAAAACAAGTCAAATTTTCCTGCTATATTTTTCTTCCACATGACGGCTCTTCAAATACCTGAATATAACTATCATATTCTCCCTTCAAAGTCTTTTCTTGTCTTTAGTTTCTTCAACAGATCCTCAAGTGTCATTGACCCAAGGCCCTTCACCATCCTGATCACTCTCCTCCCTCCAGCCTATTAATGGTCTTTCTAACCTGTAATGCCCAAGACTGAACATGATACTCCAGATGGTATCTGATGGGAACAGAGCACAAAAGCACTAATTGCATTTTTATTCCTGGGAGTCACATTATCTGTTTTGGCAACCACATCATATTGAGATCTCAATTTGTGAAAAGTTCCAGATCTGTTCAAACCATCTCCTCCTTCTTACATGTATGAAGTTGATTTTTTGAATTTATGTAAAACTTTACATTTCCCCCTTACAGAATCTCAACTTATTAGATTCACTCCAATGCTTTTGTTTGGAAAGATCTTTTAGGATCCTAATTCTATCATCCAGTATCCTACCTACCTTTCTCAGATTTATGTCCCATGCAAATTTGGTAAGGATGCTACCTATCTTTTTATTTAAGTCATCAATAGAAATGTTTAATAGCCCAGGACCAAACACAATACCTCTGTATCTATTGCTTGTTCAACCAACCAAAGATTTACTAAGAACTTTTTATATGCCTGGCATTGTGCTTGGCATGGTAGTATTTGAGCTGATTCTTGAAGGAAAAAATGTATTCTAAGAAGTAGAGGTAAGCCTAGAAGTGCATAACAGGCAGAGGAGATAACCAGTGTAAAGTCAGAAATTAGAGTGCTAAATTTAAAAGCAATAAGAGGTGGCAGCTAGGCAGTGCAGTGGATCGAGCACTAGGCCTGGAATCAGGAGGACCTGAGTTCAAATTCAGCTTTAAACACTTAACTAGTTGTGTGACCTTGGGCAAGTCACTTAACCCCAATTGCCTCCCCCCAAAAGAGTGATAAACACATCAGTTTGTTAGGACCACAGATCACAAGATGGGAAAAAATGTATAATAAAGTTGGAAAGATGGGTCGAAGCCAAGATGCTAAGGATTTAAAATGCCAAGGAGTTTACATTTGTTTCTCTAGACAATAGAGAGACAGTGGAATTTATTGAGAAGGGGAGTGACATGGGCAAACCTACACTTTAGGAAAATCATTTTGACGGTGAAGATGACGGATTAGTGAAGAGAGGGACTTGAGGCAAGGAGGCCAGTTAGGAAACTAATGGAACATACTTTGTGAGATGTGATGAGAGCCTGAATTTGGGTGGTAGCTGTGTGAGTATAAATAGGGGATTTGATATGAAATATGTTGTGGAGGTAGAAACAATACATTTTGGTGACTAAATGGATATGTGGTGTGAGAAAGATTGAGGAATAATGCTGACTCTGAAAAACTACAAGAATGGTGGTCCCTGGGACAGAAATAGAAAAGTTCAGAAGGGAGCTGAGTTTGTGGGGGGTAGGGTAGGTTAGATAACATAAATTTGTTATCTACCCTCCCCCTCCCCCATCATGTTTTGGACATGATATTTAAGACACCTCAAACACCCCAAAACCAGTTTGAAATGTCTACTAGGCAGTTGGGAACTTGGGACTGGAGCTCAGGAGAGTTACTGGGGCTAGATATAGAGATCTGGGAGATATCTGAATAGAGGTGATAACTGAATCCATGGATATAATGCCCAATAAAAGTTGGTGGTAACCTTCTTATTGAATTTAGCATTCTTCTCTACACACATACACACACAAACACACACACACACAAACACACATCACCACCACCACCTCTACCACCACCAGTGAAGAGGTTGCCAAGTGAGAGAAATTAGAGAAGAAAAAAGATCAACAAAATGTAGGGGACATTAACATTTTTTTGTACTATGGATCTTTTTGACAGTCTGGAGAAACCTTTGGATCCTTTCTCAGAATGATATTTTTAAATAATTGAAGGCATTGTTAAATTCCAATTAAAGTAATGCTAATGTAAATTTAAAAAACAACAAGAAGAAGTAATTTTTTCCCATCCAAGCTCTTGGACCCCCTGAAATCAATACTTGAACCCCCAAATTAAAAACCCTTGCCTTAAAGGCTCTTCTCAATAAAGATGTTTCTCACACATGCATTAGACTCATACTGCTTGCTGCCTCATAAATTCCATGGAGGTTAATGGAGGCAGGGACAGATTATAGGACCCTCCAGCTGACAGGGTGTGTGAGCAAGCCTGCTACCCCATAAATTCCATGGAGGCTAATAAGGGCAGCAGTGACAGGAAGAGCTTTCTAGCTGAAAGGTTTGGGTAAGTTGGGAGAATAAGGGTATGTGATGCTCACCCAAGCTTAAAGTTTTCATGGGTCTAAGTAGTTTGGGGGTATGACCACTATATTAATTTTCCTTTCCTAACTTGACCCCTTATTTAGCTCTCAGGTCTGAACTTTTACAGGCTACCTCTCATCAGCAACTTCCTCAGGGATTTTTTGATTCTCTTTTTTTGGCCTTGCTTCTCTTTTGAACACTGTCTCATGACTCTGGCTTTCAAACCAAACCATGGGATCAGGGGGTGTCTGACACCATCATGTTATTCTGTTCTCCTTCCATCCATTTGTGTTGGAATTCCTCTCTTTCTTTTCCATATCTGCTGCTAGAGGCAGAAAGGGTTCAATACATGCCATGGACCCTGCCTACCCATAGTCCTTGCTCAAACACATCCAGGGCCCAACTTCATATAAAACATAACTATTATATATGCAAGATTCCATGGCAGAGACAACCCAGAGAGAATCTTTCCAAAGATCTGCTGAGCATCACTGTCGAGTGAGGCATAAAATGGAAGCTATATTCCTACATTAATTGATTTCAGTTGCATAGAGGATTTCCTATACCAAGTTGAAATAGAAAAAGAAAACTCTCAAATAATAATTAGGGTCCCCAGTTGCTCCTCTTTTATTGCCTTGAGCTACAGGGTCTTCACGATGAAACCTACAGTCATTGAAATTTTTTTTTAAAAAGATCAGCTGCTCATCCAAACTAGAAATTAAAAGTGGATGAGAAATGGACATTGCCTCAGTTCTTACATATAGTTGAACAGACAATCCCTTCAGATAGTCTATCAATAAATATATACAGGACAGCGGCTGAAGAATTATAATGAGTTGCACCTGCTGTTGAACAAGAGAAAGAAGAGGTCAGACATCAGATTGGATTGTATTATTGAAATTGTTCAATGCTCAATGATTCCAAATTGTTCTTTGATGCAAAAGCCTATTTATTTAACACCAGTATTTTTCTGGTGATGTAATATGGCTGTGAATTATGGACCACCATGATTTTAGAAGAATCACAATTACAGTGGAACATAAGTAAGCTGGAGTATATCACTAAAAAATGATTAGCATGAAAAGTGACATAAAAGGGCAAACTTGTCAAAGGAGTCCATGATACAAAAAATGAATGTCATGTTGTTTCATGCTCATTCTCTCCACCTTTGTTGAAATTCCCCCATTTCTTTTCTGCCGTTAGATGCCAAATTGCAAAGGACTTCAGAGGGACTGAAGAAGTAATTATTCATCATGTGTCAAAAGCAAAGGATAAACACTGGAACCAAATTGTTGCATTGATAAGGATTGCAATCCTTACTTGTAATCTTGTTGGCATAGGGAACTCCAAGTGAGGCATCTCCCCTTGCAAATGCTTCAACACCTGCTCAGTAGCTTAGAGTGTTGGAGAGCAACCTGAGGCACTAGTCCAATACAACCAGTATGTGTCAGTGTCGAAACTCAAACTCGGGTCTTCCTGAGTCTGAGGCTGATTCTCTATCAAATACACCCCACTGCCAAAGCATTGTAGTATTGGGACCTATGAAATATTCAAAGAACTAAAGGAAGGTCTATAATGAGTTGTGTAGATCCACCATGGAGGATTTATGGAAAGAGGAGTTACAGATGGATTGTAATCTATCTTAGAACATCAGGATCAATGGAATGAAGGATTTTTAAGGCATCTGAATAAGGTTTTCAGTTCTTTATCTGGTATGCCTCCCATAACATCATCACTGCTTCTTCATCCCTTCTGAGGAAGACATGATTGCAAACTTTCCAGCTGTGTATTTTCCCCATCTGGAGGGAACCAATGAGCTAAACAGAGAGTAGAAATGTCCTGTTCCAGAAGCAAAAGGGCCCTCTCAAGACTGGGAGCAGACTACATGTTTGGGGGGGAGGGAATGGAGAACGGGAAAGGAAGGAGGGTTGGTTACTTTTTTGTTGCCCCAGCAGAAGCTGGAAAGTTGACCCGCTAAGGCACCTGGTGATCTATCAGAGGGGGGATGCGTGTTCGGCTAAGTGCTGATGGGACGTCCCTGTCAACACAATGTTCCGCCTGGCCAGCCCTTCATATATAAAGATATTTAATGAATTAGTTAATTAATGAGAGGAGTTTGATTGATAGATCATATGGCGCACTCAGCAGGGTGAGCCTGACCCCCGGATATTGCCGCTGCAGTTCCAATCCGTCCTCCTTATTGGTCTGGAGAGCTCGGTGGCTCGGCCAATTTGCATGCATTTAATGTAGCTCTTTAATAGGATGTAATGTTAGTGAAAGCCAAAAGCACAGCAGCTGTAACTTAAAAGACAGCACCATTACTGCAAGCCTTATAATTAGGGTAAGAGGGAGACTCGGTCTGCCATATGTTAAGCTCTTTTGAGGTTAATAGCTCTGTAAGATTTTTGCAATTTAAAAAAATTACACTTGAAGGATGATGACAAGGCACATCAATGAGGCTTCTCCATATGGGAGGGAGAGGATAGGAGGATCCCATATCCCCCATCCCTCTGGGCCAAGATGTCCAATACGGTAGGGTAGTACCCCTCTTATCCAGTTTCTCATTCTTCTCTTCCACTTCCCACTAGTCCCTCATCTCTTTCCCACCTGTCTCCAGGCCCACTAGTACAGTCTTATTATTACAGTGATACTTTCTCAGTTTCCCCTCCTGCAGTCCCCAGTTTGCCTGACTCTCCCTACAGATTTCTCTTTCCCCAGTCCCCAAGACCCAGCTGAAGGCAACGTGCCCGCATAGAGTCTGGGAGAATCACCATGTGTGCTTACCTTGCAAGGTCTCAGGCAACTTCCTAGCAATTATGGGTCCCCACAGGTTACCTGGTGCTGATTACACAGCCAGGCCCCAAATCAGGGAATGCTCAGCAGGCATGGGAGTGGGGAAGAGGAGGAAGTCACCTGGAATTTGCTCAGTAATTACCTGGCATCAGTCCACGGGCTGGCTGGCTGTTCTGTGCCACAGCCCAGCAGAAACAAACCTCATCTAGGATTTGGGTCTGGGGGTGGACTGATCCAGGTTCACTCCATAGTTCCCTGGGGCCCTAACCTCCAACCCCCAACTGTAACTTCAGTTTCTACTCTCTAGATGAAGAAGTCTAATGGATGAGCCCAGCTGCAACTTCCCAGCTTCTCAAATCATTTTTCCTGGGTGTCACTCCTCGTTCTCTAGTCTGTCCGATTGGAAAGGCGGGACCAGAGAGCTGCAGTCCACAGAAGCTATACTCCTGACAATCCGTGCTCAGGCAGAGGAGCTGAGGCTGGTTGCCCCAACCCTCCCTCCCTTTCATTCTCTCTCCCAGCCTCCAGCTCCCCATGGAATGCGTGGGTGTCTGGCCAAATTCCTGATGACAGACACTGCAGACAAAACAACAACAGGAACCATCTCCCAAACCCACCCACCCCCCCCATCCTAAAAAAAAAAAAATGCTCTTGTTAAAAGGAAATTACAGGAGCGATAAAATTACTGCTAATTGCATAATTATCTTATTATCCCTGGTACCAAAAATACATGAGATTCTCTCTTGCAATCTCCCTTCCCCCCATTGACCCTCCCCCACCCCAAACTGTGCAAAGAATTTTCAGTAAGGCCACTGACAGGAGATGCAGATCCTTTATGCCATGTGTCCCGGGGAGGGTAGGAAGGAAAGGAGAGCTGTAGGAGGGGACCGAGAGGATAGGCATAGGGAAGATTCAGAGAGGTGAAGGAAGTCAGAGAAAGGGAAAGTGGAAATGGAGAACAGGATAAGAGAGACATGGAAGGGGACTGGAGAGAATGAAGGACTAGGTTATTTCATAAAATCATAAAATTTATAGTGGGTGACCTTCCTGGCATAGTACCATGCTGAATTTGGCATCAACAAGTCCTGGGTTCAAATCCCTCTTCTGGCACCAGCTAGCTAAATGAATCAGGCAGGTCACTTAACCTTCACATGACTCAGGAATTTACTTAGGACTTAAAGATTAGTTGCAATCTGCTGTGGTGAAAGGAGTTCTCTATGCAGATCAGGGACACCAATTAGAGCTAAGAGGGAGCTCAAGAACTACCTAGAACACAAGACCACCATTCTGGAGAAGAGCCCAGACTGGCCATCCCTTGTTCTTAGGACCACCATGTCTTCACATGGTGCCTCCCCACTCTGTCTCCTCTCCCTGCTTTTCAACTCCCCTTTTACAGGTTGTCTTCTTCTCCTATTAGAATGTAAGTTCCTTGAGGGTAAGGACTGTCTTTCTTTTTTGCTTGTCTTTTTTTTCTTTTTGCTTTTTGGAGGGGGGAAGGCAGGGCAATTAGGGTTAAGTGACTTGCCCAAGGTCACATGGCTAGTAAACATTAAGCATCTGAGGTCGGATTTGAACTCAGGTCCTCTTGACTCTAGGGCCAGTGCTCTATTCACTGCACCCCCTAGCTGCCCTGCTTTTTGCTTGTCTTGATATCCCCAGCACTTAGCACAGTGCCTGACACATAGAAACCCTTGATAAATGCTTGTTGACTGACAGTTGGCTAACATTGTTATTACAGGTGAGGCAACAGAGGTTCACACACCTTCAATGACTCATCCAAGTGCACACACCTAGCAATAGTGGTTAGAAGAGACACTAGCACCCAAGTATCCTGCTGGATAACATGGAGTTTTTCTTCCCTACTGTCAACCATGCTGTTAATGTTGCATGTCCCAGTCAGGGGCTATAGCAAGAAGCATTTTAGCTTTGTGTTCAAAGTGTCGCCTTGGGAACGATCATTGTTATTGGAACCAGGTCAGTTGAGAGGAACAGCAACTGAAGAGATTTCTCTGCAGGAATTCAACAAGCATGTGTTTGGGGCCACCACCTTAGCTCAGACCCCTGCCCCTTCTTACCTGCACTATTGTGATCACTTACTAACTGGTCTCCCTGCCTCTAGTCTTTTCCTTCTTAATCCATCCGACACACAGCTGACAAAATGATAGCCCTAAAGGCGTGATCCAACTGCATCACTCACCTACTCAAATCCTTCAGTAGCTCACTACTGACTGACTTTTGAATATTACAAAATTCTTCTGATTAGTATTTAAAGCCCTCCAGGATTCAACTCAAGTGTCACCTCCTTATAAGAGGTCATTCCTGATCCTCCTCAGTTGTTAGTGCTTATTCCCTCCAAAATCATTTTGTAATTATTTTGCATATATTTTGCATATAGTCACCCTCTGTATACAGTGTTGCCTGCCCACACCCTACCATGAGTAATTTGATGGCAGAGAATTGTTTCACTGGCAGCTAGGTGGTATAGGGGATAGAGCTCTGGGCTCACAGTCAGAAAAATCTGAGTTCAGATGCAGACTCAGATACTCAATAACTGTGTGACCTTCCTCAGACTCAGTTTCTTCATCTGTAAAGGTTAAGGTCATCCTTTGCAAACTGGGCCATCTCCACTTGTCTTTACTTTTGCATTGCCACTGGACTTTAATGACTCTTGAGGGGGGAGTAAAACACATGAATTTCTGCAGCTCTGCCTCATTGAAATCAATTGTTGAGCAAGTTAAGACATCACCCTACTAACTTCGTTGGTCCTCTTTGAGAATGAAGGGCAAGCAACAACAAAACAGGGATAACAATGCACCTGCCTCCCATGGTGGTTGTGAGGATCAAATGAAATAATATTTGGAAAGTGTTTAGCACAATGCCTGAAATGTGACTACCTATACTTATGCTACTATTTATTTTTTTATTTAAAAAAAATTTTAATTAAATTTTTTTTTTATTCTGCTCTTTAGAAGCTTTGGGTGACCCTGGACAATTCCTTCCCATTTCTGATCCTCCGTTTCCTCCTCTATAAAATGAGGACATTGGTCAATCCGGAACTCTTGACCTGCGGTTTATGAACATGTATTTTTAAAAATGTTTTGATAACTATATTTTGCCATAATTGGTTTCCTTTGTAATTCTATGCATTTTATGCATTTAAAAAGATTATTCTGAGAAGAAGTCTATGGGTTTCAACAGACTTCCAAAAATGATCCATGATACCAAAAATCTAGGAGTCCCTGGTCTAGATAACTTCTGAAGCATCTTCCAGCTCTAGAGTCCAGGGGCAAGTCTGTGTAGTAAAAAATAATAAATGATAACTGGGCCAGAGAAATCTAGAGAAGGGGCTGTGTGAGGCTCAAGATGGGAAAGATCGTTACTGACTGATGGATAATGATTTGCCCCCAAATGAGATGCTGAAGGAATCACCATCTCAGATATTCTTTCCAGCCCTGTCATGTGGAGCTATTTTCCCTTGGGAATGAGCTTTGCTCGACACAGCAGGCTAAAATGTCACCTTTGGGTCATAAAAGAGACCTGCTAGTTACTAAGAAAAGGTATGAGAAAGAAAGATCACTTCTTAGCAAAAGGGTGTGGGCCCCCAGACTTCTCTCCTGGCCCCAAGGCCGTCCATGAACCCCAACAGGTCTTTTAGGTGCGGTGAACTAGATCTACCCTTTTCTCCTCACCCCTCACCCCCCCCCCCACATACCTTACAGAGTCTAAATGAGGGCTTGACTAGCCAGAAATATGAGTGAGGCATCATTCCCATTTCTCAAGACCTGTCTCTGAAGCCAAGCTCCCCACCTTATCTCCCCCACCAAGGGGTCCTGCTGAGTGTAGACCCACTTAGGACTTTGGGAGGCTCGTTGACAGTCAGTCCCTCCCCAGCATAATCACCACCCTATACAGATCCCCCATGGAGCTTCAGTGGCTGCTGTGAAATTGCCATCTCCAGATCAATAGCACAATTACTGGGCCCTTGGCTTCGACCTGCAAGTGGCAGGTCTTCCTGGCACAACTCCTCCCACCCTCCTGGAGGGAGAACACATTAAAAAATGAAGCATCCTCTCATCTAGAGGTATCCCGGCCTCATAGAGTAGCTGAGGTAGATGCAGGAAAAGTGAAAAGTTGCCTAGGAAAGGCCTAATACTGCTAGAGAATCCCAGCACTGAGGTCTGGAAACCACATGTGGTTCCTGCTACAGGACCAGGTAGGGAGACACCCAGTGGGACAGGAGGCAAAGGAAAGAGGAGGGGAGGGGAGGGTGTCAAATGTGCCGAGAAGTGCTTTGGGGTAGGGTTGAATCACATCGAGGATCCTCTACCCTGACTCTGTGAGCCTCCTTTAATCCCACTGAGAAGTTAATTAAAACCAGGCAAACAAATGCTCTTCCTCAGTCACCCCCTACCCCATGACCCCAGGACCCTGAAGGGTCAAACTCTGGTCAAGCGAGTTATTTGTAACTAAGGAGGGGCAAGACCAGAAGTGTGAAAGTGGGCCCCTTCCCCTTCTGTCCTAGGAAAGAAGTCCCCGAGGTGGCCCTAAATTGAAAAGAGGTTCAACTTTCCCCAGAGCCTGATGATGGAACCTATCTGACCACGGTCAGAAGCCTTTTTTCCAACTCCTATCCAGCCTCAGACCTCTTCCTTCCCAGTCTTACTTGGGCTGAGAAAAGGAACAACTACTTTCTGTTCAACTAACTGTATGTGGCTTCATTTCTACCACTACCTTAACTAGTACAGGGTGAGTGGGGCTTTGTCTCAGGATACACTATTTCCACTGGTGACCGCTAGTCTTGGTGCTGAACCAACCCACATCACCATGCAACATAACTGCCCCAGGCAGCCACTCCAAGGTCCTGTTGCTATGGTTCCCCTTTTCCTGTGGTCTGTTTTTTCCTTTTCTACTCACCATAGCAATAAGGATCAGACTCCCTGAGGAATGAACCACCCTTCCCCAGTGTGACTGCATTTGCAGTCAGACTACCTTCTGTACCTCTACTGCCCCTGCCTGTCCTCCATCAATGCTTTTTGCCTGAGGTGAAAGAATTCCTAGTTATAGCTCTGATTCCCACCCACCCACCCACCCAGTAGGAGAAATCAATAACGTTTAAGTTACTCTTTTTTTTTTTAATGGACTCCCAGGTCCTCTCTTCCAAATGGAGAAGGAGAAGTGTAAAGACAGAGCCAAGGAGAAATGGGAAAACCCAGGTAGGAGAAGGGGTTTCAGCAGCTGGACTACTTGAGGGAACATCTCTTATTGTAAATAGTTTGAAAGGGTGTGGGGGTGGTGAACCTAAAGCCTTCAGGCCACATATGGCCTCTCACCCCTGGGAGGAAGCTGAGATTGACAGCTGCAGAAAACAGACACATTCTTCGAGGTCACATTTTCAGGCTAGGAGATGAAGAGGGAAGGGAAAGAGAGGTTTGAGGATTGTCATGATTGTTGCTGTTTGTCCTTCATTCTCTGAATGGACCAATGACCAATGATAAGGTAGGTCATGTCTTGACTTGCAAGTTCACTTGTGGAGATCTAAGCCTTCAGAAACTGCTCCATGGCCAGAACCATGGGGGCTTGCTGTGTAATGGAAAGAGTTCTAGACTTGGAGTCAAGAGCTTTGGGTCTCATTAGCTACACAAGTATTGGGGTGGTGGGACTGGAGAATGTGGTATAGGGGAAGACAGTGCTCTCATTTTACAAATGAGGCTTAAGCAAGTGACTTGCCGAAGGTCACACGGGTAACATAAGAGTCAGGATTTGAATCTGTGTCTTCTGATTCCAAATTCAGAGCTCTCTCCATTGCACTGCACTGCTGAGTTTGAATCTTGACTGTTTTTTTTGTTGTTCAGTTGTTTCAGTCATGTCTGACTCTTCCTGACCCCATTGGGGTTTTCTTGGCAAAGATACTGGAATGGTTTGCCATTCCTTCTCCAGTTCATTTGACAGATAAGGAAGTTGAGGCAAAGAGGGTGAAGTGACTTGCTCAGGATCACACAGCTAGTCAGTATCTGAGGACAGATTTGAACTCAAGAAGACGAGTCTTCCTCATTCCAGGCCCAGTGCTCTATCCAATGCCCCCTCCCTGACTGCTATTTACCATGAATGTGGTGACTGTGGGCAAGTCATTCAACTTCTAGAAATCTATAAAATGAGAAGGTTGAATTAAATGACATTGAAAGTTCCTCCAGCCCTAAATAAATTATCTTGTGAACTTCAAAATACTTTAGAAATGTAAGCTATAATAATAATATTGTCCTATCTCAGAGGTCCAGACAGGCCTGATCCATTTTCAGCTTTTCGGTCCTCTAGGCATCATAGAAAAGTGAAGATAAAATGAAAACAAAAGTATTTCCTCAAGAAAGGAAAACAATCGGATTTTTCTTTAATTTAATCTAAATGCCTGTCTGGTCTTTTTCTGTGCAAATTCAACTATCACCTTAATACTTCCAGGATCTGTGATTTCACTGATGTGCACCCTCTGCCAAAGCAGATTGCAACTCCTCAGTAACTTGATAGATGATCTCAAAAGGTCTCTATGGCAAAAAAAAAAAATATATATATATATATATATATAAATCCTACCCCCTGCAGTCAACTCTGTGATGAGCCTCTCCAGACTTAGCTGGCCTGGTCCTTGTACAGCATAGACACAGTCTATGGGCCATAGACAAAGCCTGTCCAACTGCCAAGGCTAGGGCTCCCTCCACTAATATGGTGTGGAAGCCCCCCAAGTCCATGCTCCCCTCACAACAGGGCCCTGGAAGGGAGGTAAGAACTTCATTGTGGGGATTGCACTGGTTATTGAGGAAAAATACAGCTATCCGGCAGGGCCGTTGTCATCATCAATCTTGGCAAAACTCTTACAGTGAGAGGTCTTTTACCTACTAAACCCAAAATCCCTTAGCCAACTCAATTTCTTCTTCTCCTACATCATCTCTTTTCTTCTTATTCCTGCTCTGCCTTCTTCTTTTTTCCAGGCAGGTCCAAGCTACCTTGCCTAACAAGGAGAAGGCAGAGAAGACAGCCAAGGCCACTTTGTGGAGTGGCCCACTCAAAGGGTCATGACTCACCTGTTCCAAAAACCCTAGGGGGGCCTCTCATTGTCTTCTGCCACATTCTATTGGACCCCTAAGCCCAGGGGCCTACTTAGGGGACACCAGTGTCATTTACATTGCATCCACCGGTCCCTGGGATAGCAGGCCCATAAAACATAGCTACTTTATCACATACTCTTAGCTTTTACAGGCCTGTTGGGCACCTGAGGCTGGTGAACCACAAAGCAGCTGGGGCAGGTGAGCTGGACCCAAACAGCTAAAAAGCAGATACTGTACAAGGTTTCTCTGAGAAGACACCATCAAGGCCACCTGTGTCTGGACAGTAAAAACAACATCAACATTAATAGCTAGCTAGTTAAGGTTTACAAAGCATTTCACATATGTCCCGTGTGAGTCTCACAACAACCTTGGGAGACTGATGCTATTATTATTCCCATTTCACAGATGAGGAAACTGAGGCTGAGGGAGATTAAGTGACTTGCCCACTACCACACAGCTAGTGGAGGGCCTGAGGCTGTATTTGAACTTAGTAGATGGTCTCAAAAGTCTCTTTGGGGACCTCAAGGGGAAGAGATTCGGGAAATTACAAGAATCAAATTCCCTCTACCCATCTTGCACACAAAGTTAGAGTTTCCTAGAAAGGCCACATAAATCCTTGGCACATGTAGGTCGGCAGACAGGAAGTCGAACCCGGGGAGAGCTTTGTCATCCGAGAGCCCCTTTGGAGGGGGCATTCTATCCAGCGGTGTCCATTTCCATGCAGCAGCTAGGATCCTTCCCCACCCCACCCCTCAGAGCATCACCTGAATAGAAGGCTCCCCAAAGAGCCTGGCAAGTAACATCAGGGGGAGCTGCTTCTTGGTCTTTCTTCCATATCTCTCCCATCAGGTCCTCTGCATGCTCAGTCAGAAGCTGAAAGCCTACAAACTACCCTCCTCTAATGTGATGGGATCTCAGGCAAATAATGATAGCTTATGGATGTTTACCATTTTAGAGTTTTTCTAAATGCTTTCATCTTTATTATCTCATTTCATTTGATCTTCACAACAGTCCTGTGAGATAGGAGAGGCAGGTATGAATATCTTCATGGCTCACGTGGGGAGAGTCAGACTCAAAGGGAAAGGGAATTTTCAAAAGTCATAAAGAAATGAATACAGCAGAGCCCAGATTTGAACTCAACCCTTTTAACTCTCAGACAAGGTCTCTTTCTCCTGCACCTCGATGTGTCTAATTACTAAGTTCCAAATAGTCATTCACTCAGTTCCGTAGGAACAAGGTAGGAACAAGGGTACATGTAAGTCAGGCCCATAATTGTAAGACCAGATCTATAATTTCATTGGTGCAGAGAAGTCCCCCAATAAATGCAGAGCAATCTAAGTTTATAAATCAAGAGTTGGAAGGAACCACAAAAGTGATCTAGTCCAGCTTTGCCATTTTACAGATAGAGAAAGTGAGGCTCGTGGAAGTTAAGCTACTTGATTAGGTTTATACAGGCTTATACAGGCATCAGAGGTAGGATTTGAATCTAGGCCCTCTCACTCTATGGGCATCTGGGTAGCGCCATGGATAGAGTCCTAGGCGTGGAGTCAGGAAGACCTGAGTTTAAATCCAGTCCCCCAGACACTTACTAGTTGTGTGATCCTGGACAAGTCACTTAACCCCTTTTGCTTGAGTTTCCTCCTCTGTCAAATGAGCTAGAGGAAGGGAATGGGAAACCACTCCAGTATCTTTACCAAGAAAACCCCAAATGGACTCACAAAGAGTTGGACATAACTGAACAACAACTACTCCCACCAACAAACCTGTCACTCTAGAACCAGCACTCTTTCTACAGTACCATTTGACAGCTTGTAGTCTTAGAGAGTTTCAAGGAATTGAGAATCTCCGTCACTTAGAGTAAGCCATCATATGACAGAGACCACAGGCTTTCAAGTCCCAAGACCAGCTTTCAGTCATTACGCTTCTGCTTCAAGTCTCAGACAAGGCCGACTCTTTCAGCTGCCTTGGTCATGGAGGAAGCAAGGCCCTTTACATCTGGGCTTTAGGTTCATCCCAAATTCTCAGGTCAAAACAATTACCTGAGAATTTAGAGGAACTGAGGGACCAGCAATCTTCAAAATCATTTAATTTTGATTGAAAAAAATAGAAAGTAGTTCAGTGGAAACCCTAGATATGGAGAAGTGTCCTGTATTTAATAAAAAACTGATAGGAAAACTGATAAGAAGTTTGGCAGAAATTAGATTCAGATCAACTTTTTTACACAATATACCATAATAAGTTCCCAGAGGATATGTGACCTGAATATAAAAGTTCAAAACATAAAGAAAAATTAAAGGAGAATAGAAAAAGGTGCATTTCATAGCTTAAGGATGAAGGGAAGATTTTTTTTTCACCGAAGTCTAGAGATGATCATAGAAACAAAATAGATAAATAAGAAACAAAATAGAAAAATAAAGATGCATTCTTTCCCATCCAAGTTCATGTACAAGCTGAAATCTATCCTTGGGGATCTGTGGACCCCAGATTAAGAACTCTTAGATGTCAAGGGATTGTGTCAAAAGAATTGTATGTTCCAACAATAGAAAAAGGAGTAACAACATTTGAAGAAACAGAGACCAGTTGTTTTTTTCCCCCCAACACTGACCCAGAAGAATCCCTGTTCATGAAAACCATATCTTCCATTAGGTTAAAACAATCCAGTTTAGTTCAATAATTATTTATTAATCTCCTGTATATGCACTAAGAATAAAAATATGAAAAACAATACAATCTCTGACCTCAAGGAGCTTATAGTCTACAGAAAAGTTTTACAACATATATGTAAATAAGAATGTAACAAAGTATAATGTGGGGGAAAAGGAAAGATCCAAGTACTCTCAGGAAATTCAAGAAGGAAGTGATCAAAAGCCATTTCATGGAGGAGGTTATATCTTAGGTCATAAAGAAAAAGGACAATTTCAACAAGTATGAATGAAGATTGGGATGCATGCCTGGTCACACAGGACAGGCAAGCCAGCCTAGGTGAAACATGTGCCAAGAAAGTCAAATTACCATCATCACCTTGACTGTTATCTTCCCTCAGACTTTGATGGAGATAGGTTAGGACCTGAATCTATGAGCCTTGAGAATAGCAATGCTTCCTTCATCCTGGGGAACAACTCCTCTGAAGAGATGCAACCTGGCCATTAGTTCTGCAGGTGCTGCATCCAAATCAATTGAAGATGTAGAAAAGAAAGTTCTTGCCACCAAAGTCCTTGGCACTGCCACATCTTTCAGCATCAGAATCTGATAAAATTTTATCAGTGGAAATGACACTAAATAAGGGCATTAGTAATCTGCTTTGTGGCTGCACCCTAAGGACAACGAGACTTTTCCAACTGACTTGAAATCTTCCATTTGTATTGTCTCCCTCATTAGAATGTGATTTCCTTGATAGCAGGGATTCCTTTCTTTTCTATTGGCATTTCCAACGCTTAGCACCAGGCTTTGGATGTAGTAAGCACTTAATAAGTGCTTTATATATTTATTCATTCATTCCAAGCATGGGGAATAACTGGTGTAAAAAACAAAAAGACAATCCAACATACAACTCATGCATATTCCATTGAGTTTTACTGAAGAATATGAGTTCTTGCCTACCAGATCTTGTATGAATGGGAATTAAGGGAGTGTGAAAGGTAGGAAGGTTCCCTTGGGTGCTTCCAGATAAGGGTCACATCCCAAGCCTATAGAGTTCTTGTTCTTCTGACAACCTTTTCCATGTCCATACAAACATCAGTGTCCATGTAAGGGTTGCAGGATATGTTTTTGGCAGCAATGAAACTTGAGACTGGATGCCTCTTGCTTATTTAGAGAAAGATTTCTGCTTTTGACATTACTTCTTACCAGTAAGGCCCCTGATCTTCAAGTGTTATTGAAGATTTTAAAATGCTAATTGGCCAGGGTGCACATGCTTGAGCTAATGGACTGTCTTTTAAGCACTCATGATCGGTCTTTGAAGCAACTCAACTTGGCAAACATCCAAGAGCCTCATCAGTCTCAGATGTAGGTGCCTGTTTTCTGGGGAGAAACCCATGATGGGTTGGTGCTCATAATTAACCTAAGAATGATATATAGTCAGTCACATGGAGAGGTAGCAGTTAATGCAGGAGGGAGCATCTATTCAGCTTGAGTATGAAAAAATAGCCTGAGAATGACCTTGACAGAAGCTATTGCCATCTTGGGTTGGGGGAGTTAAAGGGTCTAAGCCTTTTGTAAAAGTTAAAATCAAAGAAAAAATCACTTTCATTTTTGACATGCAAATTTATGAGGATATCAATGGTTATGTTTTGAAGAAAATATGGAAGCAAAAGTGAGGAGACTGAACCACATTAAATGTAACAATTTCTTCAGTTGATGTAGGGAGTCTTCCCAAATTAGAGTGGTACTAGCAGTTCCAAAAACATTACCAAAAACAAAAACAACAACAACCATACTGACTCTGTCTGTCATTTAGCCTAACTTCTGTTCATACATCAGTGGTGCCTGGAAACTGGAGGTGAATCATAGCAGTCACAACAAGGCACTGGCTAATGAAAAAGGTCAACCAGGACCTGTGGTCAGATTTGTGCATTAGGAAGATTATTTTGGCAGCTGTATGAAGGATAGGTTGGGAACAGGTGAGGGTGGAAACAGAGAGATGGGGGCTAATAAAATACAACAATTGCATGAGTGTATATACGATAGAAATGCTAACAAAATGCAGTTGTCTATGTGTGCATATGTGTATATGCTAATGAAATATAACAATAATATGTGTATGTATAACAATTATATATGTATATTTACATACACATATACAACTGCTTTATTGGCCTCATAACTGCTCTCTCTGCTTCAATCTTCTCTTTCCAATCCATCCTTCACACAACTGCCAGAATTAGATAGATTAATAGCTA
>CM053588.1:112817903-112837212 GCA_028646515.1 Pseudochirops corinnae
GAAAATGGTATATTTCCTCATTTCTTCACCAAGACCAAGACCAGTCATTATAATTACATAGCATTAAGTTTCATTTTAGGGTTCATTTCATTTCCATTACTGTGGTCATTGTATAGAGAGGCAGCTGATGGAATAGTGGCTAGAACTCTGGATTTGGAATCACAAAGACCTGAGTTCAAATTTGACCTCAGACACTTATTAGTTGTGTGACACTGGACAAGTCCCTTAACTTCTGTTTGCCTTAATTTCCTCACGTGGAAAATGGTGTTAATAATAGCATCTAGCTCACAGGCTTGTTATGAGGATTAAATGAGTTACTACTTAAAGCATTTCTCATGATGCCTTGCATTTAGTAGGTGCTCAATACAACTTTACTCTGTTTTAGTTTGCTTGAGTCTTTCCATGTTCTTTTGAATTCTGCATTTTCATAATTTCTTATGGTACAATAGTATTGCATTATATTCATATACTCATTTTTTTAGCCATTCTTCAATTGATGGACACTCATTTTGTTTCAGTTTTTGCCATCCCAAAGAATGCTGATACAAATTTTTTGATATATAAGAGAACTTTCTGCCTTTGTTCTCCTTGGACTATATGTCTAGTAGTGAGATATCTGAGTTGAAGAGTATGAATTGTCACTGTTTTCACATCATTCCAAAATGTTTTCCAGTATGGCTGGATCAATTCACAGTGCCACTAATAATGCTATTAGTGTGCTTATCTTTCTGTAGCCACTCTAACATTGATTATTTCTTTCTTTTCCCATCCTTGCCAATTTCTTGGTGTGAGGAAAAATCTCAGAGCTGTTTTAATTCATTTCTCTTATTAGTGATCTGGGGCAATACTTCATTTGGTTATTGATAATTTATAATTCTTCTTTTGAAAACTGTTCATATCATTTGAGTGCTTATTATTGGCAGAAAGGCTCTTGGTTTTATATATTTATGTTAATTTTCCATAATTCTGGATATCAGATTTTTATGAGAGATATTTGATATAAAGACTCTCCCCTCCCCAAAATCAATTTCTCTTTTTATCTTCATTACATCAATTTTGTTGCAAAAGTTTTTTTTTTTAATTTTTTGTAGTTGAAATTGTCTGTTTTCTTTTTTATGATACCTTGTTTGGTTAGGAATTCTCTCTCTAACTATTGTTACAAAATGTATTATCTTTCAACCTCTTCTAGTTTTTTTTTTTAATTCTACAGACCCACCCCCTTTTTAAAACCTAAGTAGGTTGTATACCTATTTGGCATTTGTGGTGATATATAGTATAAGATGCTGGTCTAAACCAATTTCTTACCGAGCCACTTTCCAGTTTTCCTAGCAGTTCTTGTCAAATAAAGGTCCTTTCCTCAAGTAATTTGTATGTTAGGTTTATTGAACCATAGTCTACTGAGTTTAATGTTTTCTGCTTTTGTTTATCTAATCTGATTCTATATCTGATAAATATTCCTGCAATTATTTGTCTTCTTGTATTTCTATAAAGGATGCTTTGTAGTTTTATTTATATGACTTGAATGTATCTTGGTAGGTTGACTCTCAGACATTTTTAACCAGATAACCTCTCAAGGTGCCTTTTAGCTTGTAAGATTCTATGACTTACTGACAATGATTCTCTACCTTAAAAGTGACTTTTAAAACACCGACTTTAAAAAAATGAACCTGAGCCTCTATTTAAAAACACAAAACTAAAGAATAAAGAAATTGAATCCCTTCCCTGAGATTCACTTATTGGCCGTTCTTCCATGGTAGGGCCAAGAGACATTCTAAGGACTCTAGACACCCAGTCCCGCATATAATCTAATGATTTTTAGTGGTGTTGAAGGAAAAAAGCGAGTATGCATTACTCACTGGAAGTTATGTGGTACCCCCCTCAAGCAAATAAAAATACAAAATGACCCTCATTCCAGAGTTGTCCCCTTTTACTGCAGCAGTGATGGTGGAAGAAGGGGCAGAGGGTGCTAAGAGACACACGACTTTTATGCTGTCTATAAACAATTTAACTGTTGTTGCTGTTAATGCAAGATCCTAGTTCAATGACCAATTTAATTCCATTCAATTCAACAGACATTTATTGAGTGTTTACTACATGCTAGGCAAGGTGCTGGGGATACATTCCAAGTATCCCTACTTGCATTTTACTGGAGGAAAGGGGAAAGTAAGGATATGATAAACTGTCAAAGGAATTCGACCACAACTATAATGACATCTTCACCATAAATGAAACCAGAATTCATTAAAAAAAAAAGGTGCAGCTAAATTGAAGGATGTTTCTCAGGTTCTCTATTTCAAATCAAAGCAAATAAAGGGATGGGTGAAATTAGTTTGCTTGCATACTCAAAGGCACCAAAAAGAGAATTTCATGAGATACTCATTTGCCACACTTTGCAGTGCTGATGAGGAGGGTAAGCAAACAGGCCATCATGAAGGTTATACAACAATGTCTGGTGCACAATATGAAGTGGTTAAATTATATGAGGAACGCAACAAAATCTGTCTACAAACACCTCGATATTCTGCAGCATTTTGAGATGGGGCCTCTCTTTCTTGCCTAGGCTAGAAGTACAACTCATGGTCCCTTTCACATTACTGATCAGCAGTGGGGCTTTGATCTGCTCCATTTTAACCTGGGTCAGGTGCTGGACTTTCTGTGGACACCCAATCTGTTCAGCCTACTAAAGCTCAAAACTTTTGAGCTCAGGTGATTCACTATCTTCTGTCTCCCCCTGAGCAAGGATTAGAGGGGTGTGCCACTATGTCTTAGGGAGGTAGGTGGCACAGTGTATGGAGTGCCAGGCCTGAAGTCAAAAAGACTCATCCTCCTGAATTCAAATCTGGCCTCAGACACTTACTAGCTATATGACCCTGGGCAAGTCACTTGACCCTGTTTGTCTCAGTTTCCTCATCTGTAAAATGAACTGGAGAAGGAAATGGCAAACCACTGCAGCATCTTTGCTGAGAAAACTCCAAATGGGGTCGCGAAGAATTGGACACCACAGAAACAACTCAGCAACAACCGCTGCCATGCCTGGCTATATTCAGCAACTTTAATGTGAATGGAAGCATCGATGAAAAAAAGCATATTGGAAAATATAGTCAAGGATTAAAAAATGAAAAAAGCCCAATGCTTGTGGAATGATCAGAAGCCTCACACCTAAATATCACAAATCACATCTTCAGGAACAAAGTTAGAAGGGACTAAAGAAGGCCACTAAAACAATATCATGGAAAGGAAGTGGTTGGTAACTAACTGGGAGTCATTTCTGAATCAGCTGTTTGTGTGTAATCAGGAATTTGACTAGTTAGAAGAACTAGCCTATTTAAATCAACACCAAATTAGAGCAAAGGCTCTAGATGAGATTAGATTGCTTATGATTTCAACAGCTTTAACCTATTTAAACAAGATGTTGACTCTAGAAAAATGGGAAATAGATAAATGACACTGTCTTGACTCTGATGATCACTTAGAGCAGTGGTTCTCAACCTTCCTAATGCCGTGACCCTTTAATACAGTTCCTCATGTTGTGGTAACCCCCAACCAAAAAATTATTTTTGTTGCTACTTCATAACTGTAATTTTGCTACTGTTATGAATTGTAATGTAAATATCTGATATGCAGGATGTATTTTCATTGTTACAAACTGAACATAACCCACAGGTTGAGAACCACTGACTTAGAAGAACTTATCTGATGCAAAGAGGACCAAAAAGCCCATAAACTCCCTCAGCCAGCATGCACTTGAAGTCCTTGACAAGCAGAAAAACATGGCAACCAAGGAGCACACTGAGTTAAAGAACAAGCTTCGTGTGCAAACCATTCCAGAGGAAGATGAAAGATTGTTGACAGTATCACGTTAAAAAAAAGAGAAAAGCCAAACCAACAACACTGAAAGGCAGTGGAGTTAACAAGCTTAGAGAACCTTGGCATGAGAATGAACTAAACTAGTACATCTTGAGAATATTTATAGATGAAACTAGAAGGTCAAAAAATAGAAATAAAACCAAACAGATCTGCCAGGATTTCTGCAATGATCTATTCTCCTACTAATAATAGGCCACATCTATATAACCCTTGAATGTTTTACAAAGCATTTTTCTCACAACCTGGGAAGGACAGGCATTATCCCCATTTCACAGGGGAAGCAACTGAGACTCAGAAAGGCTGTATGTCTCTTCTATGGACATATAGCTCTTAAATGTCAAAACTGGGACTGGAACCTGTGTTGCCTAGCAATGTCTAGTACTCTTTATATCACATTGTCTCTAATTCTAATCAACGATAGTGGAAATTCCACATTTGGACTCTGCCACCTCAATGCTAGATGTGCTATGTGATGAAATGGAAATGGAATTTCGAAAGATAAAATTGGGAAATCTGGCAGGACCTAACCAAGTATTCACAGAAGGAATCTATATTATAATTGACACATATTTAAAGGCAACCAGGGACTGATATTCAAGATAGAGAGGAAAATTCTAAAAAGAATGAGAAATAATCAAGGAAAGAATTATTGTAAAAAAAAAAAACCCAAGGTAACCCTGACAACATCAGCAGCTACTGATTCATATGCTTATTTTCTGATCTCTAGAAAATGATCAGAACAATCTATGCACTTACATTGTGGAAAACATGGAAAGGAAATGGGTGGGTCTTTTTCAGTGCCAAGTGCAGAGTCTGACACACAGTAGGTACTTAATGAATGCTTATTGATTTGACTTGACTTGTGTGTGATTTTATATAGCAGATCACATCTTCAGAGTTATTCAAATGACTAAAAGTTAGAGATAATGTAACACCTCCCAGTTTTCATTGATTACAAAAAGCATTTAACTTAGTAGAGCATAACAAACCTTAGCAATTCTCTACTAATAAGAGATATGCTTATTCCATGCATATATTAAGATCACACCAGATTCCATGAGCAACATGGAAACATGCGGATAGCTTTGCTCAGTCGTTCTCTGAATATCAGTATCAAGTGTAGCAGAAAACAGGATGGCATGTTTCCGATTGATATGATCTCATGTCATTAAGGGTGTCCTGTGAAAAGAGCAAATGGTAAAATTCTCCGTATGTTTTTGCTGGTGGATGACATTGAATTGAATGTATGGAGTCCTTAGAATACCAAGGGATCCCCTCAATGACATTCATGGTCACTCGGATAAGACAGGCCTAGGCATCCACACCACAGAAGTCAAGTGGATGAAGAATACACATTGTACAAGTTACGATGTGGGATTCCATAAGTAACCTGTTGAATAAGCCAATCCTCAACAAGTTTCTTAATAGTCACTATCAATGTACAATGAGTTGGGCCAAGAACTGAGGGGATAATTAGGCAGAAATTGCATGTGGGTAGATGCTCACTGCTACAAAAAGGAAAAAGAAGGGAATAAGAATTTACCTGGTGCCTACTATGGGTCAGAGAGTATGTTAAGTGCTTTATAAATATCGTCTTATTTGATCCTCACAACAACCTGCAAAGTAGGTGCTATTATTATCTCCATTTTACAGCTGAGGAAACTGAGACAGACAGAAGTTAAGTGACTTGCCCAAGATCATACAGCTAGTAAGTGTCTGGGGCTGGATTTGAATGGACTCTAGACACAGCATTCTAGCCACTGCATCACCAGCTACCTCAAAAACTTCTTTTTTTTTTCACCAATATTCTCCTATTGGTTCTAAATTGTTAGGAATCATCTTCTCATTCTCTCAGAAGAAAAAAAAGCAGGTTCCCGAAAGAGCAAATGAAAAGGCTCGTGGTGGGTACGAATAGGCAATGAGGACTTGCAAACAGACCTGAGGGACGGTGCCAAGAGTATTGGAATTGGAGTCAGTGGACCTGGGTTTGAATCCTGACTCTGCCATCTGCTCTCTGTGTGATGTTGGGTGAGTCCTTCACCACTATGGCTCTCAGTTTCCTTATCTGTAAAATGAAGGGCTTCAACTAGAGCAGGGGTTCTTAATCTTTTTTGTGTATCATAGACTCTACCTTTGGCAGTCTGGTAAAGCCTATGGACCTCTTCTCAGAAAAGTTTTAAATGCATGAAATAAAATACATAGGGTTACAAAGGAAACCAATGACATTAGAATATAACTATCTATCTATCTATCTATCTATCTATCTATCTATCTATCTATCCATCTATCTATTTGTTTTTAAAGTTTGTGGACCCCAGGTTAGGCACCCCTGGACAAAATGATCTCTAAGGTTCCTTCCAGCTCTAAATAATAAGGTATTTAATAAGGTGGGCAGGTCTTAGAGAGGAGGAAATCAGTTGCAATGCGCGGTCAATGCTACATTAGTATTCATGAACTATTAAATGAACTGAAGTGTCATCCTCACATCATGCCTTACATGCATAGAAAATATATAGAAACTCTTGGATAATAATCATATTAGATAAGAGGGCATGGAGGGCTCACAGTATGCATTGATGGAGGGAGTACTCAACCAGGGTGGACATAGAGTCATTGAAGAATGGAAGCATATTTTTGAAGCTTTTTAATTCCTTGTCTGCCAAGGGTATGCTTCCCAATTCCCTACACCCATTTTATATGGCCAGAAGGGGTTGTCATTCTCAATCTTCAATGAGGACAAAATAGAAAATAATGTGCTAAAAATGACAACATGAGAGATTTTGGCTAGATTCAGACAAGATTACTCCCATAGTGGAGATGGTTGGGTTGATGAAGTTCGGAATGAGAGATCAGTGGTTGTTATTGATTCTTTCTTTGGCATTTAAAAAAAAAAGAGGCCACCAACTGCCTAGGCAAACCAGCCAAGCAGTGTTTCTTTCCATCCAAAGATTCACCATGTGCAAGACTGAGAAACAACTATTATGCCTCACTCTTGAGGGAATTGTATGTGGTCAAAGTAGGAGGCAGTCTCTTTCAAGAGAGCTATTTGATTTATTTTTATTTTCATTTTTTTTTGGCTATAATTTGGTAGAAGGTAACACCAGGCTAGGGGGATATATTTGACAAGTGGGGTCAGGAGAATAGCAAATGGTCATCCCTGGGGGTCCAGAAAGGTCCTTTGGTCAACATAAACAGAACTAGAGATAACCTAGAAGTGAGGGGGTCACCTCAGCAGGAGACTGACATGGGCCAGCTGTCTTCTTTGTAAGCCTGGAAAGAAAGACTCCACTGCCTGGCAGCTGTCCCAGGAAAGTGGGGTATAGGGGTGTGTGGGATGGAATGGCATTGATGGCAGAGAAAAATGGGAAAGGGTAAAGGACAAGCTCAAGAAAAGGAAGAACACTTTTTCCTCACCCAGGCATTGGCTACTGTTCAAAGATTTAATGCCACCAACTTGTGGCAGGTACGCCTCGCACTGCAATTGTGCCAAACAGTCTGAGTGGTTGACTAAAAAAATAAATCCCATACTCATTTGCATGTGATTTTTGCATTCATTTACATACTAGTCATTTAATATCACATTTTACAGAACCCCCTCCCAATTCCTTCTTCTTTCCTCCCCCTACCTCTCAGTCACTTCCCCTTTTCCTTCCAAGTGTCCCAGACTGAGGCACTTTTATCTTAAATTTTCCTAGTTAAAGACTCCTCTCCATCCAATGCCTCTTTAACCCTTCCTGGACCACAGTAGGTTGCCTATGTCTGGAAAAAACTACTGATTGGACCTCACCCAGATCCTGCTTATCCTTAAGGCCAAGTACTTCCAATAAACACTTTTTATAGAGTTAACGGGCATCCAGTTACCTCTTCAGATATCCCCCTTTTCTTTTTTTGTGGGGGAAGAATACTTCTTATCTTTACTTGAAACCAGGGAGATGAGAAGAAAAAGAGGGTAGGGCAAAGAAGTCTTGAGCAACATTGGAAAATGTCTAGCCACCTTTAACTGAGATTTTTTTTTTCAGATTCATCTTCTTCTGTGTCTGAAGACTAAGAATGACATGGTTCCTAATCCCCTGAAGTACCTGTATTCTCAGCCACCTCTGTTTGGGTGCTCCTCTATCTCAACTTGATCCCCAGAGGCTGGGGAGCAGCATCTAATTCCCATCTTCTCCAGTGTCTCTGATTAGGTGACCTCTCCCACCTTGCCTGAGGAAGCTTGTGCAAGCATCCAGATAACCCTCTCGCCTCCTTATCCAAGCAGGGTTTTGGCTTCTCTCTGGGCATTATTTTCAGAGTTCAGATTTCTGGTGGCGCATACTGAGGAGAAGCTGCTAATTTCTCATGCTGGACCCTCTCTGGTCTCTCTCCTTTCTATTTCTCGCTCTTTCCCCTTCCATTTTCTTATCCCTTCTATCAGCTACCCTGATTTTTTTCCTCCCCAGGAACATGGGTGCAGAAGCAGAAAAAAGGAATTTGGAGGATAGAGTGTGGTGGATGAGGACACACTATTCTTCATAATGTCAAGGGTTAGAAGCATTAGAAGGAACAAAATTAAATTGCAGTAGGCAATATTGAGGTTAGACTTGAGATGTAACTTCCTACCACTGAGGATTGTGAGCAATTTTGGTACTAGCATAGATATCTGTGCTTCACTTCCACCCAAATGAAACTCTCAGGGCCATGCTGTCCCCAGAGAATGCCCTTCATGCACTAGGCTGGTGCCATCTTTCTTGAGTATAGTTTCAGGAAGGGAAGAAGTTAAGGTGGGTTCTCTTCAAGTTCCATATAGGTCTATAAGTCCTATGGGCTGTTAAAAATAGTAAGCATATTCATGTTCTAGGCTCCAAAGAACTTCTATTCAAAGAGCTTCCATCCATGTTCTCCATCTTGACCCTCCAGATGGTTTGGCAAGATTATATTTACTCCCACCCTGAGGAATATCAGCTCCTTCACCTCTGCATTCTGCTACTCCGCAGGTACCCTCTGGAGGCTGTTCCAGGACTCTCTCCTTCCATCAGAGTTAATTCAGTTTTATGATTCAGACCATCTTTTATTAGAGGATAAGCAAGGGATTATTTCTCAATATTCCCACTTCCCATTCACCTGTACTTAATTGGGTCCTGCCAAGTCCCTCCCCAGCTCCATTTGGGGCTTCCAAAGGTCAGTTTTTGCTTAATCTGACAGATAATACTGGGTGGCAGCATGGGGGTAGTATCAAAAAGGCAGGAGACGCCTAGGTTTGAATCCTAGACCTGATTCTTAGTAGCTATTTGCCCGTAGCCATACCTAACCTGGCTGAGTCTCAATGTTCTAATCAATATAATAGGGACAATAATATTTGCAGGATACTATCTATCCTGATGTTGTGTGATAAGCACTTTGTAAAGTCCTGTATAGCCATGGACTTTTTTTGGTTGTTTGTTGAAGAGCCTAATACTGATCCCTTGGTCCTTGGTTGTACCATATCTTCAGATCCTGATGGTATGGGAAAGTAGCTTCTAGGGGCCTTGTGAAGCCCTCTATTGATCTCTGGTCTTCCAAGAGCCCTGAGTCCTGAGTATGAATATACTTGCTGTCCACTGTAGTAATTAATTAATTTTATTTTATTTTATATTCTAAGACTTAGGGTGTTTTGAAGTTAAAATGCAAATTCATGCAAATCAACACACAAATTTATGCGAAGACAACATGAAAATGTGTCCCCAGATTTCCTGGGAAAAAAATCTGGTGGTCTCAGCCAGTCCCTCAACAGACTGTCTAGTCCCCAGGACTGCACTATCTTTCCCTTTGTTTGGATTCTTAATCTGTGCTGGGTTATCGTCCTGGCCCACTGAGGTCAGTAATGCAGGCAGTCAGGCTTCAGGCTGGCCATCCATTATGCTGAAACCTCTCTGCTTCCCAAATGCTCAGAAAACTCTCCTACCCCCTGTAATCAGCTTTCATTTGGAACAGTAAAGTGCTTCTTTACCATGTCCCTGAGTAACCCAGGCCTAGTAAAATACCCAGGTGCTGAGCCTCAGGTTCTGACTTCCCTTCCTCCCTGTATGTCCACCCCCACCCCTACCCCCAACCAGGAGGCCAAACGGAACGAGGTTGCTAGATTATGCTCATTCAAAATGAGAAACAATATGAACCCTGTTTACCGAATGTCTCGTGCGTGTTCAGATCTGATTTTCTGAAGAAAAGAAACATAGAGTGGAGTGAGGGTTGGGGGGAAGGGGTAGAGGCTTTGGAAGCTTTATGTAAGGTTGTCCAGTCTGTGCTGTGAGTTCTTGAGGAGGAGAACTCTACAGGCAGTATGGAAGGATCTGTGGAGAAGGTGAGAGGGCAGAGGCAGAAGGGAGAGGGATAGAAAGAGGAGGGTTAGCTCTGTCACCTTCAGAGTGTCATCAGGAAGACAGAGGCTTTGTAGAGACCAAAAGCAGGGGTGGCTCAGACAAAACAGGCTCAGCTGAGATCAGAAAGAAAGACAAGAGGGAAAGACTACTCTAGAGGAAGGAACATTTTCCCTGCCCCCTCCACTCCCCTCAACCTGGGATGGAGGGATGTGTACAGGAATATGGCCACTGACTGGTAACACACACACACACACCCACACACACACGTTTTCCTCACACCCAGGCTTATTTGAATGTACCCTCAGCAAATGCAAGCAGAAGCCCTCCTGAAGAATTTAGGTATGATGAGGAGAACTTCTAGGCTGTGAGAGGGGTACGGTGGAGCCCTGACTAAGGCAGGATGTAGAATCTTTAGGAGATAGCTAAGAAGAGACCAAATACTCTTGGGTGAGTGAAGGGGCCTCTGTGACTGGAGGAAAGGAGACTACCCTGACAAGATGATATCTGAAAGGTCCAGGGATTCCATAAGTGCAGGCATATATGTTCAAATGCCAAGATGAAAAGTCATGCATGGACATAGCCAAGGGATATATCCAAGTGAACTGGGAACTGAGACCTCCTAAGACAACAATGGACCAAACCATGGATCAAGCCTTCACCAGGCCTTCACCAGGTCTTTCTTCTTCTGCCTGGATTTTAAGTAGACTCCCCCTTCCCTTCCTGGAGAGGTCCCCTCCTGCAGTGGCACTTTTGGTTGTCTGCCTTGTTGCCAATCTGGCCAGAACTCAGATCTCAGAACCACCAAGGTGGATAGGTCCAGTATTCTGGCAAGTACGTGTGTCAGAGAGTCTCAGGCATTTCCCTAGAACAATTCAAATTGCTTTTTTTACACCTCACTGCACTATGCCAACCCTGATTCACATTATTTGTGCACTCGCTAAGTGTACATTATCTGATCCGTCACCCTGTAAAACGCTGCAAGAGGATTCTGTGGCTCCTGTCTGCTGCTGACTGTGGGTCAGGCAGAGAAGCCTCCATGCAAACATTTGTGCAAAACTAGAAAGAAGGAAAAACCACAACAGCCCCAGTCCCCTACAGCCTGACAGCCAAGAGGGCAAGTCTCTGATGCATCTGTCCTGCTGCTCCAAACTCCTGGAGCTGGGACTCTTCCGGAGGAGACAGCTTGACTGACTAGCCTTTACATCTTCTCTTCCCATGGCCTGGTTTCTCTGATGCCATCATTTTAACAGGAAGAGACAAGCAGGAGGGGGACTAAGTCTTTGATCCCAGCTATGTAGATTCCCTCTGACTGGAGCAAATGGGACAGGAGGGAGCTGGAGGCAAGGGGTTGTGGGAGACAGCCTTGGTCAGAAATAGGAGGTACAGCACACCCTTTGAAATTCTCTGATGGAAAATAAGGTTATAGGATCATCAATTTAGAGCTAGAAAGCATCTAAGAGATCACTTCATCTAAATGCCCTCATTTTACAGATGAAAAAACAGATTTGGAGAGAAGTGCCTTGATCCATGGTCATGGTAAAGGGTGGAGCCAAGAATTGCACTCTTCTGCCTCCCAACCCAGCCTTCTGTCCACTGCTCCATTCTGAGTCCCTCATAGTTCTCATTGACCCAAGATGCTCTGATATTTGGCCGATGTTTGTAAAGCAAAGCTTTTTTTTTTTAAGTTTCTGGGATCTTCCAGGTTAATTCCTGGATCATTCAGGTTCTGTGAGAGAGACTGATTCTTCTGTCATCTTTCCCTCCCAACCAGCTTCAGTTGGGAAGGTCTGGGCAAGGTCTTCAATCAATCTGGATTGAGAGAAAAAAAAATCAGATACAACAGAGGGAGTGATAGATTCGTGAAATACTTTTGACCTGCAGAGGTCATCCCATCTTTTTTCCTGCCTCTCCAAAACTCAGGTAGCTAGGACTCACTTTCTTTTTTTTCTCTCTCTTTGTAAATCCACAGCTTCCCTTGCAGTCACACTGGACCCTTATCGTTCTATTTCATCTAGGTTAAATGCACAGTTCCTAATGGGAACAACTGGTATCTTCTGTGGCCACATGACCACATCTGAACACAGAACCCAATACTCTACAGGGAAATCCTCCATCTTATTTCTAGCAAGGAAGTCATCTATAACTTCCTCAACATATATTTTCCCATTCTCCATTTTTCTATTCCATATCAAAGTCATAGTTCAAGTTGCTGAAATTAAATTTGTATATTTGAATGTCTATGGGTTCATGGCGCTGAATCAAGATCTGTGGGAAAGGGGAGGCAGAACAAGGAAAGGCATAATCCCTACTCTAGAGTGACAATGGATGGAAAGATAGCTGTCTGTTCCAGCTGCTCTTGATTTTCCCTTCAGCCCTAGGACTCCTGAAAGGCCTTTTGCAGCAAGTAAAGCACAGGGGTCATCCAGCCAAGAGTCATGTTTCCTTCTTTTTGGCAGGAACCTGACAGCCAGCAATTTCCACACAGGAGCTCATCTCTATGAAAACGACACATCCAGTGTCTTCCTGACAACTCATTTTCTCCAACCTTCATTCTGTGGAGAGGCGACATTGTGTTCCAGCTGCCATATTGCAGCCACAACCCCTGATGCACCATCAATTATGAACGGCAATAATTATGCATGGGAAAGAAGCCACAGATAATGGGCTTCCATTAGATTAAGTAGTTATATGAATAAAAAAAAATAAAACCTATACTTCGGCTAATTAAACCCACTCACCATCTGATTAAGATGTGTTGGGAGACCATGGAAAAGTACCAACAACTAACTGTAAGTAATCCAACACAGATGGGAATTAATAGTATATTCCCTGGCACAGAGATAACGGATCTCCATAGAGGTTAATCAGAAACATTAATAAGCATTGATAGGATAGTCAATATCAAACAGCTGGCTCTTTAAAGTGGGTGCTGGCCAGGTCACATTCCCTCTAAGAATGACCTCTTCTCCTGGCTCCGCTTAGGATGGTGAGCAGAAGTAGGAGAAAAAAAAAAGAAATGACCTTTTAAAGTCCCTTTTAGCCACAAGTTTTCTATTATAGCTTTTCACTTCTACTCTTCAGGGATTAGTGCTCTCTCAAGATTCACATAAGATAAAGAAATCCAGGGAATTACCCCAAATCATTAGGTCTAGGAATAGGCCCTTGATCCCATAACTGACTATTTTCATGCTTTTTCCACCAGGCTATTCTGTCTCCTGGGTACAGGAGGAAAACCCTTAGTAAGAATCATTCTAGGAACTGAGAGTAGCACAAGTTGCTCCACCGTTTCTCTTCCCTGTCCCCACCTCCCTCACCATTAAATACCTTAAGTGCTGAGCTTGAGACTTGCCATAGGAATCAGACCTATACTGGAATCTTGTGAATAGAGGTATATGTCTATCCAGTCTATGTTATGTTGATGGATGTTGAGCAATGTTAATGGCTCTCTGGGTGTAAGTATAGCATGGATCCATCTGTCCCCATTCCTCCTTGTTTCAGAGCAGCCCACACTATGGGAATCTTGTAGAAACAGTTGTGAAGAAAAGGATAAGACTGTCTGATCTATGGTGAGGGAATCAAAAGAGATGAAAGACAGGTGCTGGCTCTGGCCCAAAGTGTTTCCAATGCCCACTTAGGCGGCAGCTCTCGGAGCTGTCTCTGTCCTTTGGAGCAGCTGTGAGGAGAGCATCCAGGCCCTGCCTCCTAATTACCACTAATTAGGTAAATGCTAAGATCTTCACTCTCTCCCTTCCTCCTCTTTCCCTTCCCTCCTCCCCCTCCACTCCCCTCTCCCCCAAGGCAACCGAGAGATACAGAGAGAGGTCAAGTCGAGACTTTGCAGAATGGAGACAGGAGACGATGACATGGCAGGAATACCAAACCAGCTTCACTTCCTGGAAAGGAGGGGAGGGAAGGAGGGCCAGCAGGACCGAGGGGAAGCGAGGCTACAGTGAGAGAAGCCAGCTTCCCACCTGGCACAGGGAGCAAAGAGTGAAGAACTTAAGTCACTTTTCCACTTGCAGTCCCAAGCTCTCTCCCTCTGAGCAGAAGAGGTAACTTGCCAGAGAAGGCTCCAGTCAAGCATGCTGAGTGTTTGCATTGTTTTAAGAGTCCTTAGTGTGGAATCTTGGTGTTAGAAGCACTTTCAGTATCTACTAGGTAGAATGGTTTCTTTTAAGTGTATCTGCCTGGTTTCTTTTTTAGGATGACTATATCTGCAGGGCAGGGACCTTGCCTTCTATGACACATTGTGGATGCTTAATAACTGCTCAGTGATAACAGAGAGGGCTCTGTTTCAAATGCTTCCCTCAGGCTAGTTTGTGGGAGACAGAGTCTCATCAACCCTAGTGTCTGGGATGTGGTCATGAAGTCCAGTGGGTTCTCAAGTGGGGATAATAATACACTGGTTTTTATAGTCCTTTTTCTTGCAGAAAACTGAAAATTCTGCTTTTTGAAATAGCTCTCTTTCCTATTCCTTTTTAGTATATTCTTGTGAAACAGATATTGGGAGATCTGAATTCTTCCTATAAGTAGCAGTATGACCTTGGGCAGTTCATTTGTCCTTGTGGGGTTTGTTTCCTCAATGGTGGAGTGGGTTATACTGGACAATCTCTAAACTCCCTCCCAGCTATGAAATTAGGTGACTATATGAGGAGGATAGGAAAAGGAGCAAATCTTCCATTTTACAGATTGAAAAACTGAAGCTTATAGAGAAGAAATCCAAGGTGATTTTGCGTATTAGCTATAGATGTAGAGCCAGTCCAGGTTTTCTAATGCCATATCCTATGTGCCTAGATTGGGCACAAATATAATTCCCAAAGATCCTAAGAAATTGTTCTACCCAAAAAATTCAATCAATCTGCAAATGATCTGGAAGGGATACCTGGAAAACCCTAAATATTAGAGACACAACCCCAAACTTTCCTTTGGGCCATGTGAAGGCCTTCAAAACCTTCCTTCCCCACCTCAAGGCACCAGACACTCACAGCTGCTGACTGGAGAGGGACATCATTCTGCTGCCACAGCTTCTTCTATTTCAAAAGAATGATGGGCCCTGTCACTGATTCAATCTGCTCCCAACTCTCCTGAACAAGGCACTTCTCTTGGCAGCTCTGGATTAATGGGCTGGCTCTTCTATGATGAGGTTTCCAGGGTTCGTGAACTTCTCAGGCTCAGACCTTCCCAGTAGAAATACACCAGGTGCCAAATATTTCTCATGTCCAGTCCCCCTTTGAAGTACCCTCTCCCAAAGTATCCTGTTTCCTTCTTTCATGCTGTGGAGTCATGCCCTCCCCTTGTCCTTCCTTGACACTGGTGCCTTGGGATAGAAAGGTTTCCTGGTCTTACTGGCAGTGATGGAAGGAAGGCTTCTTGTCTGCTCACATCAGGGTCACGATGGTTGAAGTTGATGAGGCCTTGATCAGAGGCTGTGGAAAGGGAATTCCTTTAACACTTTGTTCCTAAGTATTTCCAGGGAAAACTAGTAGGGTGTAACAAAAAGAGCATTAGAGTTGGTTTTTAGAAGACTTGGGTTCCAACCCAAATGCTAGTATTTATTCACTGTATGACTTTGGACAGGTCACTTTACCATTTTGAATCTCAGCTGTCTTGTCTCTATAATAAGAATAGTTAAAAACAAACAAAAACCTTCTCTATCTATGTCAAAGGGCTGTTTTGGGGATCAAGGGAGAGAATATCTGGGAAAGCATATTATAAAGCGCTCTACACATGCAAGATAGGACTATTATCAGAGTCTGGGTAAAATAAACAAACCCATCAATGAATATCATTTATATTGATGAATCACATCGACATATATCTAAATCAATGAACAAAAATATTGCCATGCAACACTTTCTAAATGTTGCTACGTAAATAAAAACCGTACCTTGAGACATTGGTTGAATTTGATAAAATCATGAAAACCCTCAGCCTGGTGAGTCCCTGTGAGTCCCTTCTTAGCAACTCAGCAGTCCTAGATCAAAAGTTCTGCATATCAAGGTTCCAAGGCAACGACCAGAGCTAAGTGAGAGCTGGTCCACCCTGGCTGTGTGGGTCTTCTCTTCTTCTTTTGGGGCAGATACTAGTTGAGATTTCATTTAGTTTTGGGGAAAAGGGGAGGTAGAGAATGAATTTAAACTCATACAGGTATACTAAGTATACAGAGTAAACTAAAAACCAGATGAAGGCAGCATGGGATGGTATTGTGCTACTATAAGGGACTTATGGAGGGCATCTAGGTATCTCCCTTGTGGTCATGGAGTCTGTAGAATTATCAACTGTTAGTTCTAGAAAGAACTTTCGAAATCATCTAGTTCAACCCATTCATTTTACAGATGGGGAAACTGAGGCCTAGGCTTGAAAAGAAGGGAACAAGAGAAACAATAGCAAAATAAGATGAATAGAATCGGATTCCTGCATGCCTTTTCCTTCCCACCCTAACTTGACACCAAATTAAGCAGCACCAACTCTTCCATGTCTTTCCCCCAAAACTCTTCCAACTGACCACAGCTGGGAATTTGCCCAGGACAGAAAGAGGAAATAGATCAGGAGTCTTGGGGACAGATTAAAAGCTGGGTATCGAGAGATCCTAAAATTGGTATTCCAATGTGCTAATGGATATGTGGTCTCACGGATTCAGGAGTTCTCTCCGTGCCAGCCTGTCCTATGTAGCACTCATCCATTCCCGCCCACAAATCCACCACAGAAGGTGCCATTCTAATGGGCTGGGGACTTTCTCCTAATTCTATTGACATTCTGTAGATACTCATGCAGTCCACCTTTATCCCTTACTTTCCCTGTATGTCCAGTTCATCTTTTTTTTTGTTTTTCCTGATGATATCCTTAGCATTCTTATTCTTTTTTTTTTCTTTTTGGAGGGCAATTGGAGTTAAATAATTTGCCCAAAGTCACATGTGTCAAGCATCTGAGGCCGGATTTGAACTCAGGTCCTCTTGACTCCTGAACCACCTAGCCGCCCCAGGCATTGCTATTCTTGCTTATTTTTTTAATTTGTAATGGGTGATGACCTGTTTGTACCCACCATGCACTCACCATTGCTCTTTGAGTGATCTGATCCTCAAATTCAGTTGCTTGGAGGCTGTAGCATTTTTTTGACTCATAGCCATATAGCATCATGAGAAGAATTCTGATCCTTAAAAAATGGGCCTTATTTTCCCTTCAGGGAGAAGCTCTGAGTCTATTGCTCATTTCTGGGCCCAGTTCATTGTTCATTTGCACTGTCTGTCCAAAATAGGTGTACTGTATTGATGGATGGGCTCTCTTGGCATATCCATCCAACTCGAAGAGATGCTCTGATGCCTATTGTGTCAAGATGACCCTGAGCTCTTGAAGGCTATTCCAAAGGAAACTAAGCTCTACCATATTGTAAAGACTTTGTAGTCCTAGCAACAGACTAAATCTTTCTTAGGACCAACCTAACAAGGCTATTTAATAGGCTGACCATTTGGTAATGAATTCTTTGGTCATGGAAAACAACAGTAATGGTTGGAGACTTCAAATGTTTGAACATCTGCTGGAATTCTCTCTACCAGACAGAGAACAGTTAATAATTTCTTTCTTGTCTCAATGATAATTTTACTCTGCAGAAGGTGGAGGGACTACTATTTCCTAAGGGATAAGAAGTCAGAAGGTATGAATAAGCAGTTCTCAAAAGAAGACTTGCAAATTGCCAACAACCACATGAATCACTGTTCTATATCATTAATAATACAAGAAATACAAATGAAGGGACGGCTAGGTGGTGCAGTGAATAGAGCACCAGTCTTGGAGTCAGGAGGACCTGGGTTCAAATCCGGCCTCAGACACCTAACACAAAACTAGCTGTGTGAATTTGGGCAAGTCACTTAACCTCAATTGCCGTACCTTCCCCTCTCCAAAAAGCAAAAAAAAACCCAAAAGACCCAAATGAAAACAATGCTGAGGTTTTAACTTATACACAACAAATTTGCAAAAATGACAAGAGGTAGAAATAGTCAATATTGGAAAGGCTGTGAAAATATAGGTACATTAATGTACTGTTGGTGGGACTTTTAATTGGTCCAGCCATTTAGTGAGAAATTGGAATTATATTTTCAAAATAGAGATTAAATCCTTTGGCCCAGAGACCTTAATGCATATAATACAAGGTGGTCAAATCTAAAAGGAAAATCCCTTACATGCAAAAATATTCGTAGAAGTGGTTCTAGTAGTAGCAAAGAACTGGAAACAAAGTAGTGACAATGATTAGGGGAACAGCTTAAATTCTGGCATGTAAATGTAAAAAAAAATTGTGTTGTAAGAAATTAATTTGAAGGATCCAGAGAAATACAGGAAGAGTTATATGAAATTGTGCAGAGTGAATAAAACCAGTAAAACAAAATAAGGCTCTTTTCCTCTTTTGTTGGAAAGGTGAAGGACCATAAGACTAGAAAGCTGGGCTAAACATGTCTGTTGTGCATAAGTCTTATTCTTCTCTTTTACAAAGGAGAGCTATATCTGAAAGTAACTTATGTAAAAACAAAAGGCATTGATAAAATATTTTTGAAAAGGTAGAGAAACCAATGATTGGAACTGCTATTCTGGATCTAATTCTTACCTACCAGGAAGTAGTTTCAGAAGGTAGAAATTATAGGAACCTTGGGGGAAGGTGAACACAGGATCTTAGAATTTATGACTGAGTGGAGTAAAGCTGAGCATAGTATGATATATACTCTAGAATTTGGGTGAACAGATTTTAAAGAGTTCAGAGAAAGAATTGAAAGAATCCCACACACTAAAATTCTACAGGATGTGTCAAACTAAAAAGCAGGGGAGGAAACTGCTTATGGATAATTAACCAAGTTAGATACTAAAAAGGGTAGCTGTAACAGGAAGAATAGCAGTTGAGACACCCAGAAGTGTACAAGGACAAAATCCAAGAAAGAAATCAGTAGTAAAACCCTTGGCCTTGACTATCTATACAAAAATGTCTAAAGTTTAGGCAACAATCAAGTGGAACTAGAGATTTTTTTTTTTTGAATGACTTGTTTATTTACTTTTAGTTTATAAGATTCAGTTCCACAATCACTTGAGTTTCAGATTTTCTCCCCTCCCTTCCCCCCCCCCCC
>CM053588.1:112837712-112906321 GCA_028646515.1 Pseudochirops corinnae
GTGGCACAGTCTCTAAAACACATAGATGATTGGAATGTATGATAAAAAGGAAAGAGCACTGACTTATTAGGAAGCAGATCTGGTTCAAGGCCCATGAGGGCTACAAGGCTGTGACCTACAGCATCACTTAGCTTCTATAGACCTCAGTTTTTTCATCCATAAAATGGACATGATAACCTTTATACAAACCCATAGGGTTGTAAGGAGGAAAGTGTTCTAAAAATGTGAGCAAATGCTAGCTCTCCGGGGATCCTTATTTCTTCAGCTCCTTCAGTAGCCTGACAGTCAGGAAGTTCTCCAGTATGCATATCTAAACTCTTTCTTACTGGAATTTAAATCTATTTCCTCCTGTTTGGTTCTCTTTGGATACCCTGGTTATTGATATTCCGAGCCTTGGCTCTGCAGTTTGCCAAGGGCTGGAGCCCGCTGCCGTCCACAGCCGTGCTTCTTCCCGAATGGAAGGCGGAAGAGACCAGTGGTGGAGAAACGAGCCACCGAGCCCTCTGGCAGGATCACAGACAGAGCCGTAGCCCCCTCCCTGACTGCGCTAGCTTCTCTTTGGAGTGACTCACAAATCCAACTTCAGGCGTTCTCGCTCTTCCCCCTTTGATATAACAGTTCCCAGAAAGTACAGGAAGGAGGCTGGGGAAAGTGGTAGGATGTTAAAGGGATACATGTAGGCTGATGACTGCCTTAATCAGGGAAATTTAGGCGCCTGAGTGGGCTGCTTTTCAAGTAAACAGCTGAATGTCTTCCGAAAGCCTTTAGCAGGCTTAATCATGGGCTAAGCATGGGATAAGGACAAACCGTGCCCTCCAGGAGCCCACAGACTAACTAGCCTTCTTCAGACTAGGACCAAACTCATCCACCCAAGGCAGGTCAATGCCCACAGCCTGGCTCTATCAGACAAACATTTATTAAGGACCTACTATGTGCCAGGCATTGTACTAGGTGCTGAAGAGACAAAAACAGTCCTTAACCTAAAGGAGCTCACAGTCTAATATGGGAGACAACATGAAAATAACTGTGCAGACAAGATTCACACAGTTAATTGGAGAGACTTTCAGGGGTGAGACACTAGCATTAAGAGGGACTGGAAAGGTCTCTGTAGAAGATAGGAATTTAGCTCAAAACTGGAGAAAGCCAGGAAAATTAGGAGGTGGAAGTGAAGAAGAAAAGCGTTTCAAGAAAGAAATAAGACAAATTGCACGAGTTCTATCCAGGGCACTTAGCAAACGCAAACTTGCTTCCAGATAGAGTGTACTTCCCGGGCCATATTCTCTATCTGGGATGCAGTGGGATCACGGTTTAAGGCAGAGAGTGAAGCCCACGACCCTACCTTCATCAAACATTTATTAAGCACCTATTTTGTGCAAGGAACAATGCAAGGTGCTGAGGGGCAGACAAAACTAAATAAGATGTGGTCCCTGCCCTCAGGGCGTTCAGGTGAGAGACAAGACAGGTGTACAAATAACATGAGAAAGGGATACAGTGCTATTAGATCTCTGAACTGGGAATGTTTTCTCTGTAGTGGAGGCAATACTTGAGCTAGGCCTTGAAGGATGGGAAAGTTTTCAGTAACTATAGATGCAAGAAGAGAGTTATCCAGACATAGCAAACAGAATGAGCAGAGTCATGGAGGCCACCCGGTTTGGTCAGTTTGGTAGAGGTGCTGGGTATGGGTAGGGGAGTCATGGGAGCCAAGACTGCTTGCTTTCCACCCTCCCAAGCACGCATCCTTTGCCTTGGTTCAGGTGCTCCTCGTTTCCCCTGGCCCTTTCTGAGGCCTCTCTGGCCAAGGAGTTTCCTGGGGAGCTGGACATGATACCTGAGATGTGTCTGAGTGCAGGCACCATTGCCAGTCTATGTTACTTGAGAAGAGTTCTCTTTAAGCTGAGGGTTGCTATGATTACGCCTGGCCTGGAAGCAACCTTATTCTTTATAAGGAAGCCTGTGACAATGGGGACCCGTCTCTTTAGAAGCCAAGTTGCTTCATAGAAGAGACAGCTAGTTAGAGGGTGGACAGTATTTTTAAACGCTTGAATGTGCTGAATAATTAAGCAAAACTTTTGTTTTCATGGCAAAATTTCCTCCAAATGCTGCACTAAGCAGGGTGCGGTATTCACTAGAGACAACTGTTGGCAGGACAATGAAATCCTGTTGCTTGCAGTCTGGGAAATTCGGAACAGAACTTTATGTAATCTCAGGTTACACATGGCCTGTGCCCTGAAGATGGTCATTCCTATTTGAGGGCTGGCCCATCCATGGAAGGCAATAGGTGTCAGAGCAGAGTCTTAAAAAATCATTCATTGATTCAGTCCCCTGCTTCTTGCTGAAACCATTCACAGTCTACCAGCCCTCCCTCCCTCCCTTCTGCTTATGTAAAAGTCACCCATCCTTGAAGATTTCATTCAACTCACTTCTTCCCTGAGGTCTCCAGTCCACATTGATTTCTCCCTGTCAAATTCTACAGTTCCTGTTATCTATGTCACTCCTTCCATCCCTTCTCTTGCCACATATGCATGTATACTGCCCTATATAGCTAATGATTTATCTTCTTGTTTCATTTCTCCAATTAGATTGTAATATCCTCGAGATCAGAGACTATGTCTCATATCTCATTTTTGTCGCTTCAAACATAGCAGGGATCATAGCATCATGTCATCTAGTCCAATTCCATCATTTTACAGATGAGACTTCTAGGATTATTCATCTAGAGCTGGGAAGGACCAAAAGGCCCGTCTAGTCTAATCCTCTTATCAATTTTTTTTTAATTTTTTGTTGTTCTTTCTTCAACAAACATCACCAAACATGAGTATTTCCCTATGTGAGGACTAGAATCATTGAGTCAATAATGAAATCACTACACCCCACTTAAAGTAAATGTCAAGATGCTACACTCTGATGCCTTATCTAGGTGAGACTACCTCTCTATTAAATAAATCTATCATACGGTTTAGAGTAAGTGCAAAAAAAGTCCTTGACCAATTTAGATGTCTTTCAAAGCCATTGTATGAAATGTAGTGATGTTGTACTGGAAATGTCTCAGATTGGTGGAAGAAAATTGGTCATGCCCTGTGTGTTGGCTAGAAGTTAGTAGAACAGTTCAGAAGCCAAAGATTCAAGCATCTGCTAACTTAGAATGAAAGCAACTGGCCAAGTCCCTGAGAAGGAACCATTTGGGAACGTGGACAAGCTCCCTTGCCTCAGTCTCAGGCTTCTCCCCTTTCTCTCTTTAGCCAGAGAAGAAGAACCTTGTGAATTTTGAACTTTTTTCACCAGCATCCTAGCAGTTTCCCATAGACAACAACTGATAGAAGTGTTGGCACTAGAAGCTGAGGACAGAGCAGAAAGGATGAGGAAAATGAAGAAGGCTTTACAGAATGAAGCTTTACAAGGAACCCAAAAGAAAGGCTGTATAATGCTGAAATGGAACATTTTGAGGATTCCGGCCAAGGACTTCCAGGAGTCATGAGTTATCTTCCTTCAGTCAGTTAATATTTATTAATGTGCCAGGTACTGTGCTAAACAGTGATGACACAAAAAGGAGGGGAAAACAATCCCTGATCATAACGAGCTTCCAATTTAATGGATCTTTGCCTCATGTGCTCCAAGTTTAAGCCCCCTTTCCTCTGGACTCTGTATAGACTTATGGGAGAGGGTATTGTAGACTTTGGGGGTTTTGATTTATACCCACTATGGCATGGTAGTAAATAACCACTTTCAAAAGCTAATTAAGTGTGGTCGGCTATTTCACATCAACTGATGATCACTGAGTGAAATGCATTATAGTGTTCATGCACTATAGCATTAAAAAGACACCCTCAGTCTCCCCAGGTTATCCCTACATCTCTACAGGTAGATAATAGGCATTTTCTGGGGACTCAACCTGTCAGTGCAGGCAAGGGTGGGAAAAGTAGCTCTAAAGCCCATGTTGTACGTGTATGTTCAGAAGAATGATAAAAAAGGATTATGCATGAAACCACAAATCTCTTACGTACAGCATGCATTTTTAAAGAATATAACAAATTCAACTTGTTAATTTCAAAGCTCTCCTGCTTCTCTGTCTCCTTCTGAACCTCCTTCTGTTCTCTTCTGTGCATTTTTAATGCTACAATGACCCTCTTGTCTTCTTCCTTTTCTTCTTTTTTTGGTATCCAAATTGATATTCCCCCCTCCTAAATTGCTCCCCCTCTCCCCAATTAAAAAAAAGACTCTTTGTAAGAAATAGATTCAATCAAAACAAATCCACCCATTGGTCATGTCCCAAAATGCATAGTTCATTTCTGGGGGTCCTGGGTTCCCACCTCTCCTTCAGGTCCAACATCTTCATTTTACAGATAAGTAAGACAAGCCCCAGAGAAGTGACTTTGCTCAAGGCAAAAAAGATAGTAAGTGTTTGAGGCAGGGTTTGAATCTAGGTCTTCTTTCCAATATGATACCTCATGAATTCATATCTGTCAAATAAATGAATGACTGAGTGAACAGAAAGTGCCTGAAAGAATAATATTATTCCAAGAATATTGGTGCTGATTCTGTGCTTAAAGATTGGGTGGGTGGCATATTTATGAAAAGCCCATCCTAGCTGTTTTCAAGCCATTTACTTTATGGCTGTTTTACAGATGAAGATACTAAGGCACCAGAAATGCAAAGTGTCTGAGTCGAAATCACATGGCAGATGAGCAGTAGAATGGAGATGACAACACCCAACTGGAGTTAACCACAAAACGGCTGCTTTGTTGGATTATAAATAAATAACCCACCAAGGGACAAGAAGAGAGAAAGAACCTGAGGCTATTTGCCACAGTTCAAGCTACCAGAACAGCAGGATTTCTCTCATTCCACACTCCAATCCAACCCCCATCCCCCAACAAACCATTCATTTCTAGGGGCCAGGTAAGGCAGAGTCAGGGAATGAGTATCATAATTCAAGTCCTCTCTAAAGGAGCCTAAAGCTTGGGAAGGGAAGAAAGAACTGGCATCTCTCAATTCTGTGGTCTTTATATATACTCTGAAATGGCATCTCCAGAAGAGGCCATGAGGTGTGGCCACCATGAAACAGGGTAGGGAATGACCCTAACCATTAAAAGAGAAGTTTTATGCATCTATTAAAACTTAAAAGGAAGCAAAGAAAAGATGGACAGCTCTTACCACAATGAGTAGTATTTATTCTATAGGCTTTCTTGAAATGGAAATTTATTGCTATATATTTTGAATCTTCTCTTACGTTCTGCTGCATACCTGGCAATGATTTTTTTCTCTCTTCTTATTTTGTATTTGTTTCAATATTTGAGTTTACAATATTTCTTTTTCTTTTCTTATTGTGTATTTAAGCTTTAGTACCTAAGTCTTAAATAAATTTTAAAATTAAAAACAAAACCTTAACATTGCACTAAAACTCTTGGGAATATTCTATGCATATATTTGTGTGTGTATATGTCTGTGTGTGTGCACAGACATACACACAGATATGTATACTACTACATACATATATACTATGTATGTGTGTGTGTGTGTATATATATATATATATATATATATATATATGTATAGTCTCCAAAGTCTTAGTAGTTGTATATATGATATATACATAAAATCTGATGGATATATATGTTTTATATATATATATATATATATATATAAAATATACACATGTATTCTGTATAATTATAGAGATATATATTTAGAATTGAAAGGAAACACAGAGCACCTGATCTAACTCTTATCATTTTCCTGACAGCCAGAGAGGTTAAATGATTTGTCCACAGTCACAATGGAGCAAGTGGGATGTGAATCCAGATTATCCAACTCCAAGCCTGATTTCATATACAAGTGCTTGCTTCCTTGTGGTTTGGAGGTGATCCCAGGTTTTCAAAGGCTATACAAGTACAAGCTCTGAAAGATCATACCTCCCAAGCTGGAAAGTCTTTATAGAGCAGCCTTGGAGTTCACTAGAAGGATGGCTGTGGGGACCAATTTTTTTTTTCAGCTACAGTGATTCACAAAGATCCCTTCCCTACTAAGGCATGGAGGAATTGTGGTCTCTGACAATGGGAAGAGCACCCACATGAATGAAATTACAGATCATGGAGGTGTGGGTAGATTGAGCATTCTCACCCCCCTTTCCTTATACTCAAAATTATAGACATGACAAATGGGTTATTAATTACACAGCTGCCTTATTCATCACAGAAAGGGGGGGTTCTGTGGTTTTATTTTTAAATTCTTTATGTATTTGGAGCAAATTTTTGCATTAAAAATTACTCAAGTCAAAATTATTTACCAAATACAGTCATTCTTTCTAAGACAATGTTAGACTTAGAACCCTCTTCCTCACCAGCACGCTGGATAGAGTAATTGGTGGCAATTAGTGATGATTTTGTCATTCCTCTCAGTATCTGGCTTCAGCAGCCATGAAAAACATGACTCTCCTTCTCTTTCCCAGCAGGGAATCTGAGATGCTGTATATCATGTGGTCCCTTTAGGGATGGAGGAGGGAGCTCATCTCCTTTGTTATATCATAGAATGTTAAAGAGAGACAAATTTCTCAATTTACAGGTAAGGAGACTGAGGACCAGAGAGAATAAGTTTATCAATGAATAAATCACTAGTATTTATTCACCACCTACAATGTCCCAGGCAATGTGCCATAGGTGCTGGGGATAAAAAAAAAAAAAAAAGACAGAACAGTCCCTGCCTTCAAGGAATCTACCATCTAGTCGGGGTAGACGACACATGCATATCTAGCTGCATACAAGGTAATTGGCTTGCTCAGAGGACACTAATTGTTGGAAGGAATCAGGAAAGGCTTCCTCGATCAGTTGGTACTTGAATTCAGCTTGGAAGGAAACAAAGAACTCTATACTCTAGATGTGGGGTCAACCAGCACCAAGGCACTAGGGCAGAAAATGGATGTTACATCCAGAGAAAGAACTATGGAGTCTGAATGCAGATTGAAGCATACTATTTTCTCTTCTTTTTTTCTTTCTCATGGTTTTTCCCTCTTGTTCTGATTCTTCTTTTACAACATTACTAATGTGGAAATATGTTTAATATGATTGTACATTTATAACCTATATCAGATTTCTTGCCATCTGGGGGAGGGGGGTAGAGGAGAGAGGGGGAAAATTTAGAACTCAGAATCTTATAAAAGTAAATGTTGAAGACTAAAAATTAATTAATTAATTAAAATTTTTAAAAAAGAAAGAAAATGGATGCGATGTACCCAGGGTCACCCAGGGTGTGACAGAGAGGGACTAGGTCTCCTGACCAAGGCCAGTATTCTTTCCATTATAGCACTTTGTCATTCACTCATTCTAGGCTTGGGTAGCCCTCTGCAAACCGTAAATTAAATAGGCAATTTATCTTCATTGTCCAGCCAGTTCTTTGCACTTTCCCTTTAACTACCACCCCCTATACCTTCTTCCCCAGCACATAATGTATTTAATGGTAATATCACTGAACTTGGAGTCAGAAAGCTGGATCAGAGACCCAATCTCACCCTTTCTTACTCTGTGTGTGTGTATGACCTTGAGAAAGTAACTTCCCTGAACCTCAGTTTCCTCTTCTGTAAAATGAGAGAGTTTGGATTAGATGATGTCCAAGGCCCTCTCTTGACATAACTTGCCCCTTCCCCCATTCCCTTCATGCCATTATATGGTTGCCCAATTCAATTAAATCAAACAATTCAATTTATTAAGTGTCTGCTCTGTGTTAGGTGCTGGAAGTAAAACACCAAAAATTGAAATAGTCCCTGTCCTCAACAAACTTACATTCTATTTGTGGGTGGGAGGGAACCAACATATGCACAGATTAGCAAACATAAATTTATGCAAAGTAAATATAAAGTAACTTGGGGAGGGGGCCAGAACATATGGTAGGATCAGCAAAGACTTTATGTAGGGGCAGGGTAGTAGAAGGGAGGTATGAATCCTAGAAGGCAGATGGGAGGAGGGCTTGGAGAGCAGCCTGTGCTCCTTGGGGAGACAGAAATGGAAGGTATATAGGAGGAGGCAGGTTTGGTTTGAGCAAAGAATGAATCAAGGGGAAGTGATGTGAAATCAGTCTGGAAAGATAAGTTGGAGCCAAGACTTTGAAAGCTGAACAAAGGATTTTTTTTTCTCTTATCCTCAAGTAATAGGTAGCCCTGGAAATTTCTAGACTACTAGAACTAGGAGACTGATACAATCAAGCTACTGCTTTAGGAAAATCAATTTGATTGATTAGAGAGAGGGGAATGGGTGGGGGCTGGGAGATCACTTAGGAGAGAGGTGACCCAAACTCCACCTAGAAATGTTCCAGGCTCAGGATCTTTCAAGATTCCCTCCAGTGAAATCTTACTTTTCAGAACCTTGAGTAGTGCTGACAGGTAGCTCATATGATAAACTAATCCTAGCTCCCGAGATAAGAGGCAATCTCTCCCAGATAGGAGCATTTGTATTTTAACTGGAGACTTTCAGAGACAATAGTCTTAGAAAAGCAAAGGGTTCCAGGATGGGAATTTCAGGGGCTGTAGTGGATAGGTGGAGGCAGCCTCTGGTGACAGGTAGGTCTTTCACAACCCTCCAACTATGTGCCATGGAGGTGGTGTAGTTTGCCTATTTGGGGGAGTCAGCCCTGGCTAAGATCTTTGAAAAGCTGCGTACTGCCTTGCAGAGCAGAGTCTCAACACCCTCAGAAGCTTCTAAGAATTTTGCAATAGGAACTAAAAATTCAGACTATACACATCTTTATCCTTAAGTGGGCAACCTTTATCGTTAATGGACAAGGACAACCAGAAGGATACTTTGTACCAAATGGGGCTGCGTATGCCCCTGAGAAAATATCAGCCCCCACCAGAAAATCCCACGAGACAGCTGACAGCAAGCTTTGTTTTCTCCAGTCCTATGTCAGAAGGGTTAGCCCCAAAGCTTACAGAATGGAGATGCTCCTTTATATAAAATACTGCTTAAATTCAGAAAATGCTAACACAACCCCACTGACCGTGCCTCTTCATAGACTAAGCCCCTGGCTCTTCCTGGGCCTAGTAGAGAACCTCTCCCTTATCTCATTCTTTTTGAGGCCCTGGTCTCCTGAGGTCTTCTGTTAAAACTGTACTTATATCTGGGTAGGACTAGTATATTATCTCACTAGTCTGGATTAATTTGTCAGACAAGCTATCTGTCAGCAGAATTCTGAAAGGCAGATTTGATGGGATGAAATCTTGGGATGTCCTAAGCCTGGACCCTGCCCAGCTCAAAAAGCGAAGGACCCTGACAGATGGAGACAGGGCTTCTTCCCTGAGCAGCCACTAAAATGGCCCCTGCTTTTTCTACCACCGCACGAGGAGGCAAAGCCTCTGTGGAGAGCTATGTTTGGAGGACATCTGTGGGAGGGGAGAGGCTGCATGGATGCATATCTTCCTAGCCCAGAAGTTCTCACACTTTTCTCTCCTATGACCCCTCCTCTTCTCCCACCCCTCCCCCATCATCCCTCTACCTAAAAAGGACCTCACAGTTCATTCTGGGGGTGACATCAGAAAACACTCATTCCCAACTTTTCACTGTGGTTTCCATCTTATCACTGACAAGGGATTTTAAAAGACTAAGAGGGAGACTAGAAGTCAATGAGTAGGAGGAGAGGTTCTTTGCTAGGCCCAGTGGAGAATACAAGAGAAGCATAAAACAGGGTCATGGAACTCCAGAAGCATACAATTTATCGGAGTTGATAGAGTTTGTGTGTGTTTTTCTCTCTCTCTCTCTCCCCCCCACAACACAGATACACACACACACACACACACAGACACATATTTACTTTTCCTGTTTAATTCTTCCTAAACCTTGAAAACTCAGCATAAGATCAACACCATCTCTCTCCTCCTCCGTCTCTATCTTTCCTTTCTCCCCCTCTCTCCCTTCCCCTTTTTCTTCTATCTCTCCTCTTCCTTCTCTCTTTCCCTTTCCCTCTCCATCTCTCTCTGTCGCTCTCTTTGTCTCTGTCTGTCTCTATCTCTCTCTGTCTCTCTGTCACACACACACACACACACACACACACACACCCTATAGTGGTACACAGAAAGAGAATTTGGAATTAAAGGACTTGGGTTCAAATACTGACTTACCACTTGCATGACTTGGAGAAAGTCAATTCACAATTTTTACCACCAAGGAAAGTAAAGCTGACACACCTGGACTCTAGCATCATAGTCCAGAATATGTTTACAAGAAAGGTAAAAATGACCCTAAAAAAGAATAAATAGGGCAAAGGCAGCCAGATCAGACTATTTAAAAGCAATCCAAGTGAGGACAACATGATTGTGAGAGCACTGAAGGGTGGATTTCTCAAGGTATCTGAAAGCAGGAAAGATCCAAGAAAACATCTCAGACTTTATTAATATAAAAAATGAAAAAGTGATTGAGAAAACAGCAGCAACTATTAAACTGTATGCCTACTTTTTCATTTTTATAAAAATTCTTTTGAGAAACAGCTACATATAAAACTCAAGGGTTTCCTCAGGGAGTATATTCATTCCCTCAATAAAAGAACAGACAGATTTTTGCAAGTAGACCACATTTTTACCACCACACAATTGACTGAATGATATAGAGACTAAAACACCTTGCTATGCTCATTGTTCGTTGATTTTTTTTTTAATCATTTGAATTACTAGAGCAAAACATTGCCTTAAAGGCTATCTTCCAACAACGTGTTTCCCATCCATACATCAATTTCCTTCCAGATTCCTTGAAGGATAAAACAACAGAGAAAACTTTGTTCAATGACCCTCTGACCATAAAAATCAATCCAGGCATAAAAGAGGGAGCCTTATGCTCACCTAAAATGTTGAGTTAGCACTCTGATAAAAGGAAGCTGGTGCATAATCCAAGCAGAAAAGGGATTCCATATGCAAAGTGAGGTCTTTTAGATGTTCTTGTTTATGGGGGACATTGTACTGGTTGCATCAAATCCCAGAATATTGCAAAACCTTCTGGAAGAATTTAAGTCAAAGAACTTTGATTTAACTATTCACACAGGAAAAATTAAGTGGAAGAAAAACGTGTGTTGGCAAGATTATGGCAAGTGGATAGATGAACCACCTACATAGTTTATATATCAGTATATATTAAAGAAATAGTTAGTTGGACTCAAAATGAAACAGGAGAACCGGCTGGGTTGTGTTAAGAAAATTGTTAAGCTCCTATACTGACCTCAAATTTCTGGAAATAAAGGTATATTTTTAAGATCTGCATCCTATGGGTTGTGTCATATGGCTGTAAAACAGTGAATATGACAATCCCCCAAACCCTAAAGATTATTATCATACATGTTTAAAATTTATGACATAAATAGTTACATAGAATGGGCAGGCAGGGATGAGTTCCAATCTGAGTTGCTCAAGTGCATGTCTAAATTAATGAGTACACGGGTCCATTGTTGCATTTGATGATTTAAGTACAAGTCTACAATATAGTAGGTTGGAGGACACCATCGATGAATGCTATATGGAGGAGAGGGACCTTGAGAAAGGAGTGCTTATGGGGATAAGGACCGAAGTGAAGGGGATCAGGAAGAATTGGAAATAGTTGGCTCTCCTCATGCAGGCAGCCAGTAGTATCAACACAATCAATCAATGAATGTTATTTATTAAGAAATATTATATATTAAATATATAAATAATACATTAAATAAAGATAATAAATAGCAAGTGCCTACTGTGTGCCCAGCACTATATAGATGCCATTAGGGAACCAAAGGAGACTAAGAGATAGTCCCTGTTCTCAGGGAGCTTACCCTCTGAATCCTACAATCCTGCATTTTAGAAATGGTAGGTCATATACTTCTTCTCACCACTTTGGTGACACTTTGTCTTCTATGATCCCTGTATTTCTCTGACCTGAATTTCTCCTGAACAGACATGAAGTCCTAATTAATTAACTGACTTTCATGGACTAGAGCAGCAATCTCCAAAGTGGGGGCCATGGCCTGACTCTGAGGATGTGTGATCAACCAATCAGAGGGTAGGAAAGTGGGTCACATCCCACCATACTTCCCCTCCCTCATGGTTCCACCTACCATAAGTCCCCAGGGTCCTTACAGCCTGGTAACTGCATGTGTGGAGGAGCCACACAGCTACAATGACCCTTAGTTCTAAGGCCACTTTGATCTCTTTCTTCCCTTCCCTTCCCCTTTCAAGCTCCCACCTTTTTCCTTTTTGAGACAGGGGTTAGCCCCTAAGGGCTACCACAGCCTAATCACTATCCAGATACCCAAAGCATCTGGAAAATCCCCCTATCCCTTCTTCTAATATACCCATCCTTCCCCACCTCTCACCCCTTCCTCCTTTTCACCCATCCTACGTATTTCTTCAGTTACTGAATAATGTTATTTCTTCCTCCATAACATCTCCCATGTCTTTCCTCTTCTCTTTCACTCAGGCAGCCACCCCCCTAGTTCAGTCCCTCATCACTTCTCATCTGAACTATTGAAATAGCCCCTAATTAGTCTCTCTGCCTCAATTTTCCCACTCCAATCCATCCTCCATACGGCTGTCAAAATAATTTTCCTAAAGCACAGGTCTGACCTTGTTACTCCTTTGCTCAATAAAATCCTCTGGCTTCCTCCTGACTCTGGGATCAAATATTATTTCATCTTTAGATCATCCTTTTCAAATGTCTATTTTTGTATAAGTTCTATAACGTATGTAATTATTAGTACAACAAGACGTGTAGATAATTTACAAATAAGTAAATCTGTACATATGGGAGCTCATGCTCAAAAGTTATTTGATGGATAGGGGACATGATCAAAAAAAGTTTGGAGACCAGTGGTCCAGATGATCTTTGAGGTCCCTTATAGTTCAAATGCTCTTTGATCTATAACATTGGTAGAATAATGACTGACTTCTAAAGGCCTCTTTGCGAAGACCAGAACATGTTCCTTTTAACTCAGTGTCTTCCTCCATAATTGGCTTTCTCCCCTAGGCCTGGATTACAAATCCTCATTGAGCAGTGAATCCTGAGATACGAGAAAATAGAGTGGGATGGAGAGGAAGCAGACAGTCAAAATATCAGGCAACTTTGCCGAGACTGAGACCACCAGGGGCCAGAGGGTCCCCAAGAATTTTGAGCTTCTGATATCTGAGACCTGCCAGTTAATCCTAGATTCCTCTTCCTCCTTGTCTTTTTTTTTCCTTTTAATCAAATACTTCAAAGTGTCACCCAGAGTTGGGAGCTGTAAATTCCCTGCTCCCTGGTTTTCATGAGAAGAAACTAAAAAACGTTTCTTTTTGAGACTGCATCTACTTATCCTAACCGATTTTCCTAGCTGAGGTGGCTTGAAGCTCAAAGGAAGGCTCAGGGCCTGATGAAATTCAGATGCGAGACTGCAGACAGACTGCAGCACCAACAGAAGAATGTGAAGAGGGTGGTTTGGCAAGTCAAGGTCCTGGGTAGCAGGAGAGAGAAAAAGATCAAGGGCACCCGAAGAAAGGAGAGAAGAAAGAGAGTAAGAGGAAAATGAAAAACAAAAGAGAGAGAGAGAGGGAGGGAGAGAGAGAGGGAGGGAGGGAGGGAGGAAAAGAGAGAGAGAGAGAGATTCAGAGAAGTGGAGAGAGGGAATTTTTATTTTTTAAAGTAGAAAAATAAACAGATTTTTTTAACTGACTGGAAAGTTTCTACCACTGAAGGCAGATGATGAAAGAGACAGTGAGGAATTATTAGGACAGAAGATAAGGAAGCAACAGAGATAGGAAATAATTATTTTGTATCTGTCTTTATAAATGAAAATGAAGGGCATTAACTTAAATAGGATTTAGATTTTCAGGGACTGAAGGGAATGAATTAGGAAATGTTCTGATAACGTAGGAAATGATTATTAAAAGGTCAGGGGGCTCTTGAAACTGACAAGGCTTCCTGGACCAGATAAAAGGCTTCCAAAGCTATATAAGGAGACCAGGGAGGGATGGGCCCTGGGGGCTCTGATGGGTACCACTTGTGTAGGATAATTCAGTTCAGGATAGAGGGCTCCATAACCAAAACTGATTGACCTCCTGGCCTAACTTGGAAAGCAGTAACAGAACTAGGCAGGTACAAGCAATGCAGCTGAACCAAGCCTAACAATGCAAGGCATATAGAGGTAGTTTTCAGCTCAGCTCCACCCCCTCACCATGATCCCACCCCCTCAACTATTTGGTAAGAATGGAGAAGGTATTAGTGAAAGGTTACTTTCTTTATTGCTGGTGGAAATTGGTTGTTATTACCGTGTGTGTAATGCCAGAACTGGATTGGGGGGGGGGGGGGGCGGGATATAAAAACCTAAGAAGTTTGAGATGTACAGTTTTTTAGGAAGGCAACAAATGGTACATCACCTTGATCCATAAAGAAGTGAGAAGAGGAGTCTTGGCAGCCAGGAGCACCCTGATGCTGGAACTTGGTGGGAAAAATAAGAAGAGGTATCCATTTTCAGCAGAGAAGGAATATGAGGTTGGAAGCTCTCATAGGCCTGATTATCACACACACACACACACACACACACACACACACACACACACACAGATGCCCAGGCCCTTCTTTCTTCTCTAATCCTTAGGGTTAGCTTTTTCTAACATGGCTGACCCTGGGATCTGATTGGCCCTACCTTCCCCTATGTGGTTTCCTGGTCACCTCTAATCCCAGCCAAGAAGTTTCTGGGCCCTTCAGACTTGGTGAATTTCTGAACATCACGTGAGTTCTCACCATTTGTCCTGCCCCCATGAAAAGTACCATTTCTATACGAGGACAGAAGTGGATGTGTCTAGAGAAACCCAGTGTCACCGTGTCCATGATACATACCCAGGCTGTGTTAGGGTGAAGTAAGCCTCACTTTGTTAACTGTTCAATGACTTTTGAGTGCCTCGTTTTGTCCCAGTGTGGAACTTGATCTAAGAGGGCTGATGTTAGAGCTGCCTCTACAGAAACTTTGGCAAGAACTTTATGAATGTCTCTGGAAGCAATGTGGCGGTTAGCTTCATGTTAAGGCTTGGCCTGGTTAAATGGCAACAAAATAATTAATGAATGAATGAGTAGAAAAAGCATGTATAAGGTACTTGCTCTGCTGAGAGCTGGGGATACAAACAGAAAAAGGAAGAGCTGCCCTCCATTCTCAAGGAACTCATACTTTAATTGAGAGATAATGTATAAAAGAAAGTTTGACTGTAGGATAAATAGAAAAGCCCAGAAGTCATAATATAGCAATGGTATGGTGGAACGGGAAAGCTCAGAGGTCCTCAAGTGACATAAGTAGTTAAGAAGTGGGAGGGGAGGGGGTAAAAGCAGAAAGGGTAGTAGGGTCAGAGGGGCAATGGTATTAAACTCTAATAGAAATGGGACCATTAAACCATGTAGAAGGATCCCTGTAGGCTGCATGTATATTGACTTGGTTTTAAAATGTGTTATCTATAGTTTATTGTATTTTAATTTATTTTGTTAAATATTTCACAGTTACATTTTAATCAGATTCTGGCTGCACTCAGGAGTGTTGGTACAGCATACCTGAGCCATGGTTGTGACATCTCTGCTGTAGGGCATAGTGGCCTTCATTCTGGAAGACCTTAGGCTGCAACAGCAGCGCAGGCAGTAAAGCCTGGTGGTCATTCACCTCAGCAGAAGGAATAGCGTTGTTGACTCCCATCTCATCCAAGCCACATGAGCAGTCAAGCAGCCAGAAACAAGGGGGAAGATGAAGGGGCAGTAGGATGGCTGTGACATTTCCTTTTAGGGTAATATCTCCCTCTAGAATAGTATTTCCATGTGGATGACTTTATCTACTAGCACAGCATGTTAGCACAGTTCCTGGCACACTGTAGGTAATTAATCTTTGTTGGCTGTTGTCTTTCATTCTTAAAGAAGACCAAAATGACCTCACTATGTTAGAGTCAAGGCACAGTGTGTCCATGGCTAATCAGACCAATATGAGCTTGGAAGGCTCTACTACAGGTTGGGCACAAATAATCCATATGAACATTTGGAGGATAGATGTCTCTAAATTTGTGCATCTCACATTTCTTTTGCACTACTGAGATTCTGCTTTGCTTGTAGAGCACATCATCTTCTTTAATGTGGGCACACCATGCTGGGCAGTCCTGTGCCAGTGTCTCCTATGTCTCACAATCAAGTCCAAAGTTATTCAGAGAGACCTGAGAGTGTCTTTGCATCACTTCTTCTGACCTCCAAGTGAGTACTTGCCTTGTGTGAGTTCTATGTAAAAGAGTATTTTAGGCAAACATATGTTTAGCATTCAAATAACAATGCCAGCCCACTGGAATTGCACTCTCTTTGGTAGAGTTTGAAAACTTGGCAGTTTAGTTGGAGAAAGGACCTCGGCGTCCAGTACCTCATTCTGCCCAGTGGTTTTCAGATTTTTCCTAAGACAATTCAAATTCAAATGATTCAGGTTTCTGGCTTGGCATTGGCAGACTGTCACTGTCCAGGTTTCACAGGCGTACAACAATGAGGTCAGCACAATGACTCTGTAGACCTTCAGTTTGGTAGTCAGTCTAATATCTCTTCTCTCCCTCGCTTTCCTTCAGAGTATCCCAATCACGGAGTTAGCTTTGGCAATGCTTGTGTCACCATCATCATCTATGTGTGCAAGTCCTGGAAAGTATATTGCCAAAGTAATTAATGTTTATTGATTAATTGATAGCACAATGTCATGCACACAATAGCAGCATAATAGATGCAGAAACAGAAATGGTGTTTCTATAGTTCACAAATTTATTCTGTCTTATTTTATATTCTTTCCTTCCATTGCCTTGGTTGTCAGTTAAATCAATGGACCATCATTCTCTCCTTTGATACTGCTACCTCTCTAGTGCAGTCTCTCACCCACCTCAAACTTGGATTATTACAACAGCCTGCTGGTGGGTCTGTTGGTCTCAAGTCTCTCCTCACTTCAATTCATCCTCCATTCAGTCACTGAAGTGATTTTTCTAAAATACAGGTCTGATCGTGTTACCCACTCTCACCTCCCACCCACTAAATAAACTCCTGTGGCTTCCTCTTGCCTCCAGGGGCAAATACAAAACGCTCAATTTGGCATTCAAAGCCTTTCCTAACCTAACTCCCTCCTACCTTTCTCGTCTCCTTACACCTTACTCCCCAACACAAACTCTCTGATCCGGTAACACTGGCCTCTTGGCTATTCCACAAACAAGATACTCTACATCTTGGCTCCAGGCATTTTCTCTGGCTATTCCCTGTGCCTGAAATGCTTTCTTTCCTCTATTACAATTGTTGACCTCCCTGGCTTTCTTTAAGTCACAACTAAAATCCCACCTTCTACAGGAAGCTCTCCCTAACCCCTGTTAATTCTAGTGTCTTCCCTCTGTTAATTATTTTTGTTTGTATGTTGTCTCCCCCATTAGATTGCAAGCTCCTTGAGGTCAGGGATTTTCTTTTGCCTCCTTTTGTATCCTCAGGGCTTAGCACAGTACATGGCATGTAAATGTTTACTGATTTGTTGATCATAGAATCACAGGCTCTGGAGTTTGAAGGGACTGTAGTGCCCAGCTACTTCTGCAGAAGAGAAGTCTGGGCCCCATAGCCATCAAATAATTTACCCAAGGTCACCCCTCTACTAAACAGCAGAGATATTTTCAAGCTCTCAGGTTCTGACTCCAAAGCCAGTGTTCTTCCCTTCTTTTGAGAAGGATGAAACAGGGTGTTTATAGCAAGGCTGGATACTGGGGGAGGTGTAGCAGTTTCCAAGAGGCTAGGAAAGGACTGAGAGCAGCTATAAAGAGACAGAAGGAGCCAGTATCCCAGTATCCAGTGGGGTATAACCCATTAGTCTTGCAGGGGCTCTGAATCTGAAGTCCACAAACTTTTAAAAATATATACATTTTAATAATTGTATTTGGATATAGTTGGTTTCCTTTGTAATCCTATATATTTTATTTTCTGCATGTAAAAATATTCATGGTCAAAAGGGTCTATGACACACACACACACACACACACACACACACACACAAAGGTTAAGAACCCTTGCAATAGAGAAAACAATGAAAAAAAAATCTCCTTCACTACTCAGTTTCAGGTATTTCTATAAAGCTATTCCCTTCTTGTTGGAAATCATTGCTTTGCAGGAGGGGAAGTGGCAATCTGGCCGTCTGAGCTGGGAGTTCCCAAGGTAGAATGGACATAACAACTGGACTGTTCTCAAGATGTGTAATGACCATTTACACCTCTACTGGGATAAAGACATACTACCTTTAACAACACTGTCTTCCCAAACACAGCTCAAAGCCCTAAACAGAATCAAAATTGTATACTTGGCAGGCCCTTCTTTAAGATCATCTTGTCTCCTTTCCTGATTCCCAGCAGGACTGCACCAAATTTAGATCAGAGGACTAGGAGTCTCTCCTTTCTAAGGCCTCCAGGGAATAGTCTCTCTGACCTTCCTTGGTAACAAACTTGGGATTTCACATCCCTTAAAGTAGGAAGCTCTTAATATCTAGTCTTAATTCCTTCCAATGAAGATCTGAGTTCAAGCTCTGACCTGACTCTCCTACTAGGTAGCTCTGTGACCTTAGACAAATCACTTTTCAGCTCTTGACCTCATCTTCCTCATCTTGATTAGATGATCTCTAAGGTCCCTCCCAATGCTGAAGACCTATAATCCATCCATTTTGGTAGATTCCCTCTCATTTCTCCTCAGTGGAGACTGAGAACAGTAGGTCCCACCCATTTGCACCATTTCCCACTATGGAGATGAGGAATGGTACGTTTTGTTCTCTCTGACCCCTCGCTAGTCCTGCCCCATTACCTTCACATGCCAGGGTAACCTATTAGGGTGGAAAGCTCGGCAACAAATGGAAGCAGCTTCTCCAGGCTGACCATTCTGAAGGTTCAAACAGAAGAGAGCAATAGACAGAGTTGAGAAGAGGGGGCAGTCATGGTTTCCCTTTACGCCTCCTTGTTACCCTCTGGCAGTATTGAATAGATTCTTTGCTACCTCTGTCTCCACATCCTTGGGGGATGCTATCAATATCAGATATACTTCCTGGGAAGAAAGCTCTCACACAAGGTAACCTCTGCAGGTGCTTAAGCTTTGTCTAACCCTGAGGTAATCTTGGGGCTTCTTCTTTGGACTCACTGAAAGCTCTCTGCTGACAGAATCAGATAACCAGCTAATACCCCAAGTCTGCCATAGTCTGGGGCTATGTGAGTGATATATAACAATGACATCAGACAGGTTTCTAAGAGTCTCAGGCAGCTTATTGCCTCTCCGAGTGTGTCTACCTGTGGGTAATTGTAGCAAATGCATGTCCATGAGGGAGGACTAAGTGATGTGTCTGTGTAATCCTCCAGGTAAAATCCCTCACTGGCTTCATCAAAGGTGGCACACCCGTAGCCACCCCTCACCATGGTTAGCTTTTCTCTAGCACTTGGAGAAATGAGCTCTCATTTGCCACATCTCAGTGAGACAGATCAGGCCTAGCAGCTCTAAAAAGAGTGACCTTGAGTGTCCTCAGAGACAGCAGTAAGTGCTGCAGGAGCACCCAAGTCCCTTCATTTTGGGGAGCCCAGAATAAATGCTACCCCCTCCCCAACCAAGCTAGCACAAAGTTACTGGCTACCTCAACCTAAAGCAAGAGAGAGTCAAATTCAAATTCAAAGTAATAGTAAAGAAGTCCAGGCCATTTCTCCTGCTGACTGATCTACCCTGGAAAGCAGGAAGGAGAAGGAATAATTGAGGAATAATGAGCAGGGAAAACTACTTGGTAGACTGATAAATTCGCATTTGCTTATTCACAAAGGCAGTATGGAATAACGTCTGGGCATTGGACCTGGAGGCAAGATGGCCTGGATTTGAACACAACCTTAGATACTTTCTGGGAGTGTTAGTTTCCACCTTAGTTAAAATGAAGTAGTTGGACTCCATGGCCTCTAAGATCCATCCCACCTGTCAATCTATGATCCCATTATCCCAGTAGATCAGACTGCCTAGGAATAATACTTGTGGTGTTAGGAAACGTGCACTGTACTGGAAGTTTGGAAATTTGGGTTCTAGTCCCAGCTGTACCACTAGCTAACTGTTACTTGATTTGAGTCAGTAACTCTGCTTTTCTATTCCTTGATTTCTTCACATACAAAATGAGAAGATTGAACTAAGTGGTCTGTAAGGTCCTTTGCAGTTCTACTTGGCTAAGGTGTTACTGCAGAAAAATTCTCTCTTCAGGAATAGCTGCCTGCTTATATATAGCTGGCTTTATGTTTATCACTACTCTGGGTGAACATGTGGGGTATCACCATTTTAAAGCTAGAAGGGAAAAAATAAATAAATGAAATTTTATAAAATTTAAAAGCTAGAAGAGATCTCAAAGGTCATCTAGTTCCACCTCTTTGTTACAGATGGGGAAACTGAGACTGAGGTACATGAAGTGTCTTGCCTGAGTTCATACAGGCAAGAAGGAGTGGAATTGAGATTTGGACCCAGCTCCTCTAATTCCAAGTCCACTGTACCATGTTACATCTTCAAGGACAAATATCCTTTCCATTCTTCCAAGAAGGAAGGAAATAAGCATTTATTAAACACCAACTATGTGCTGGTCTGTGCTAATTGCTTTACAAATATCATCCCATTTGCCCTTCAAGCCAAGGAGGTAGGTGTTGTTATTATTCTCATTTTATACTTGAAGAAACTGAGACAGAGGCTCAATGATGCTTTGCCCAGGATCACATAGCTAGGAAATGTCTGAGGTCAAATCTGAACCCAAGTCATTAAAACTCCAGGCCTGGCACTGTCTCTGCTGTGCCGCCTGGTGGACAAGAGCTGGGGGTGGACTATTCAGGTAGCAAGAGTGAGGGGTATTTCATGGATAACCCAAATGTTGCACATGGATTGACAAAAATATTGAAAAGAACCAAAGAAAGAACTCCAGGGCCTTGGGTGGATCCTCTCACAGGTCAGTTAGTGGATCAGACAACAAATATTTATTAAGGGCTTTTCAGACACTGTGCTAAGTTGTAGGGAAACAAAGGCAACATGATCCCTGCCCTCAAGGAGCTTACATTCCAAAGGAGAGATGACGTAAATAACTAGATATATTCAGAGATATGCCAGGCATATGGAAGGTAATCTGAGCAGGGTAAACACTAGCAGCTAAAGGGACTGAGGAAGATTTCTTGCAGAAGGTGGTATTTCAGATGAGTCGAGAAGGAAGCCAAGGAAGCTAAGGGGTAGAGGTGAGGGAACAAAGCATTCCAGGCAAGGGAAACACCTCAAGTAAAGGCACAGAATCAGGAGATGAAGCTCCATGTTTGAGGAACAGAAAATGGGCCATTATAGATGGTAGAGGCATGGAGGGCAGGGAAGAATAAAAAGACAGGAGAAGTCAAAAGGGCCTGGGTTATGAAGAGTTTTAAATGTCAAAAGGGGAGTTCATATTTGATCCTGGAGGGAGGTCATAGGGAGTCACGGGAGCTCTTTGATCAAGGAGACTAGAGGAATGGTGACAGAGTCAGACCCATGCTTTAAATATTATTTTGGCAACTGAGTGGAGAATACATTGGAGGTGAGAGAGAACTAAGGCAGAGAGACCAGTTAAGGACCATTAATAGTCCAGATAAGAGAAGATAAAGGCCTGAATTCCATTTTTTGATGTGTGAATGATGCATATGTGAGAGATATTGTCAAGGTATAAATGACAAGATGTGGAGATGGACTGGATGTATGGGGTGAGTGAGAATGAGGAATTGAAGGTGATATTGAGCTTGTGAGAATGGTGGTGCCCTTACCAGTAACAAGGAAGTTAGAGAAAAGTGATGATTTTGGGAGAAAATAATGAGTTCTGTTTTAGATAAGAAATCTACTGGACATCTCATTCAAGATGTCCAAAAGGCATTTGATGAGACTGGAACTTAGGTGAGAGGTTGGAGTTTGATATATAGATCTGGGAATCATCTGTGGGGAGACGATAATTTAACCTATGGGAACTGATGAAATCACCAAGTGAGTCATGTACCCCTTTGACAATCTGGCAAAGTCTGTAGACATTTTCTCAGAGTAATATACTTAAATATATAATATAAAGTACCTAGGATTACAAAGGAAGCCAATTATATTGAAATCACTATCAAAATGTTTTTAAAATAAGGTCACATACTCTAGGTTAAGAACTACAGGTATGGAGAGAAAAGAGAAGAAAACCCAAGAATCTTAGGAAACACCCATAGTTAGTGAACATATTGTTGTTCTGTCATTTCAGTCATGACAGACTTTTCATGACCTCTTTTGGGATTTTCTTGGCAAAGATACTGCACTGGTTTGCCATTTCCTCCTTGAAGAAACTGAGGCAAACAGGGTTAAGTGATTTACCCAGGGTCACATAGCTAGTAAATATCTGAGGCTAGATTTGACCTCAGGTCTTCTTGACTCCAAGCCATCCACTTTGCCCACTGTGCCACCTAGATGCCTTAGTGAACATGACTTGGATGTAAAACCAGCAAGGGAAACAGAGAGGAGCAATGATACAAGTAGGAAGAAAGCCAGGGGAGAGTATGATGAAAACTCAGAGAGGGGGACTATTGGGGAGAAGAAGGTGATCAACAATGTCAAAGACCACAAATAGATCAAGGGGGAGGATCAAGAAAAGGCTATTAGATTTGGCAATTAAGACATAATTGGAGTCTTTGGAAAGTTCAGTGTCCATTGAATGATGATGTCAGAAGTCAGATCTCGGAGGAGTAACAAAAATGAGATGAGAGGAAATAGAGGCACGGGGTCTGGATAGCCTTGTCAAAAGCTGGGGACAGGGAGGGACATATAGGATGATAACCAGCAGCGGCAGTACGATCAAGTGAAGGATGGGGAGATCCGGGCATGTTTGCAAGTAACAAGGAAGCAGTCAATAGATAAGGAAGGATTGAAAATTAGGGAGAAAGCAGTGCAGATAGATGGGATAATCTCCTGGAGATACAGGATGGAGGGGGATGGAGAGTGCATGTAGAGGGTAATGAGGAGGGTCATCTCTTCATTCAAGACTGAAGTGAAGGAGACAATGAGAAAAGATAAGCCAATGATGAGAGATGAGGAAGAGAGGAGAAAAGGCTGCACTTAGTGAACGGTCTCAATTTCTTTTGTTGAGTTTTGAGGTGAGGTTGTCAGCTAAAACTCTAGGGAAAAGGGATGCAATGTGAGGCTATGTGGCTAATGGGATAGCAAATCAATTAGGGAGGACAGAATATTTACCTTGTTGTGGTGAGGGTCTAGTTGAGATTAGAAAACATAAATTTGTAGTGATCCCAATCATCAGAGTTTCATGATTTCCTCCAACTCTATTCAATAACACCTTAATAGGAGCCAAGGAAGAAGACAGTAAGAATAATCTACAGTTGAGGTTTGACAAGACATGACTGGAGATAGGAAAAGTGGGCAAGAGGTTTGAGGATGGAGGATAATACAGAGTTGAGTTCTGTAAAAGAAAAGAGTAGAGCAGGTGCATGGGGTGATGACAGGCAAAAATGAGGGGACAGAGGGGATGGAGATCAAGGTGACATGATTTGGGGTCATAAGGTCATGAGGAGAAAACATGATAAGGATTGAAACTGGAGAAGGAAGATTTATCGAAAGTCAAGAACGAGGATCACAACAGCAGCCTTTTAATCTGCCCCAGAGGAGAAGGCATCCAAAATGATGAGTCTTGACTCCACTGCTTCGTAATCTTTATTTGTCTGATCCTCAAAACCACCCAATGAGTTAGACAAGGCAGGTGTCATTGATTCCATTTTATCATTGGAGAAACTAAAATCCAGTGGGTCAATCGACTTAAACAAGCAAGTACTTGACAAACCCAGGATTTGAACCCAGGTCTCTTTAACTGGTGCTCTTTCGATTGTGTCATGATGGCCTTCAAGATAAGCCCATTAACATAAACAAAATCCAGATTCCCTGTAAATGACATCAAGTGACAGGCTCAGAAGCAGTCAGAAATCCCCACTCCTCCTATTACACAGTTAGTCAATAAATATTTAAGTTCCTGTTATGTTCCAGGTTCTATGCTAAGCTCTGGGGTTGCAAAAAAAGTCTAAAGATAACCCCTGGAGGCACTTAAGTGGCACAGTAAATAGAGCACCAGCCCTGGAGTTAGGAGGACCTGAGTTCAAACCTATCCTCAGACATTTGACACACTAGCTGTGTGACCTTGGGCAAGTCAGTTAACTCCAATTGTCTTGCCTTCCCTCCTCTTCCAAAAAAAAAAGAAGATAATCCCAATCCTTGAGGAGTTTGCAATCTAATGGGGAGAAACCTCAAGCAATCAAATATGTACAAACAAGCTATGTGTAGGATAAATAGGAAGTAAATGAGAAAGAGAAGGCACTAGAATTAAGAGTGATAATAGTTTGGGGATCATCTCCAGTTGTCTTCATCTATATCTGACCACTGGACCCAGATGGCTCTGGAAGAAAAAGTGAGGCTGGTGACTTTGCACAGCTCTGCCTCACTTAAATCTAATACATTTGCAAGTCATGGCATCATCTTCCTGACATCATGATTCTCTTCAAGAACTAAGGACAAACCACAACCACACTATAGTGTCACTCCTGCCTGCCTGCATCAGCAGTGCCTGAAAATTACTGGGACCAGGGGACCATGCACAAAACCATTTCTAGAGCTGAGAAGAGATCAGTGTTAGAACACAAAATATTCAAAGCCAAGAGCATTCAGGACTCTACCAAAAATCAACCGAGGGAGCAGGAGGATTTCAGATTCAGTTTCAGGAAGATCCAAATGTGCATCACATCTTTGATTTTCCCTTCTATTTCTAGCCGAACCAATCTCTATAGCCACTGATCTGAGGACTTTGGCAAGCTCTGGGTGGTCCGCTGCTAAATTGGCCGTTCTTGATAGTGAATGAAAAGAGGAGGGGATTTGAGGAGAGGGGGGAGAGAGAGAGAGAGATAAGTTGAGGGGAGGGGATTGAGGAAGATGAAAGAGGGAGATGAGAGAAGGAAAATCTTTTGCTGAACTGCTCTTGTACCGTCTGCATGTTCCCAGAGAACTTTGCAAGGTTTTGTTCCAGAAGAACTTTGCTGGTCTTCTCACTGGGTGGCTGTCACAGACTGAACTCTCTTATCCCAAAGGAAGGCAGGAGTAGAGTTGCAATGGGGAGGAGCTTGCTACTGACATGATGGAAAACAGAAAGTAGGACCCATGAGAGTGTGCATGCCTGCCTGCCAAGGGGAAAGAGAACATGTGACTCTCAGATGGAGTGGAAGGCAGACTCACATGCCTAGCTCAGCATGACTCAAAAATCCAGAGGCTCTGCAAATAGAGAGAAACAGGAAGGTTTTCAAAGTACAGTTGTGTAGGCAGCTTCCATCCCAGCTGTGTGACTTCAAAAATATTGTCACGACCACTGGAGCTTACTTTGTTTGAGGTGAGAGGATGGGCACAGGCATCAGGCACAGGTAAGTATCTTTGTGGTGGTAAAGAAAGGGAAACAAAGTAGATGTCCATTGAATAGGGAATGAATAAACAAATTATGGCACCTGAATAGACCAAAAATATTACTGTGCTGTAAGCAATGATGAATATGATGAATAAGAGAAGAACAGGAAGACTTAGATGAACTGATGCAAAGTAAGAAAAACAGAGCCAGGAAAACAATATATACAATGAAATGGAAAGAACAACCATAAAACAATTGAAAATATTTCTTACAAAAATCACAGAGAACAAGCTTAGCCTCAAAGAAGAGATATGAGAAGATTACTTCCCCCCACTATTGCTTGGGGGAGGAGGGACTGTCCTAGATGTAAAACATTTGAAATAATGTCAGATTTTTTTCCAATGTACTGATCCATTTTGTGGATTTTTTCCCTCTTTTTCTATAAAAAAAATCCTTTGTTTTAAAGGACAGTTCTCTGGCAGAGAAGAAGAAGGAAGTTTGTATGATATAAAAACAAAAGATATCAGCAAGAAACTACTAAAACAACAACAACAAAGAAATGCTACTATTTTTAAAATTTTTAATATTTTTATTTAAAGTTTTGAGTTCCAAATTCTATCCTTCCCTCCTTCTCTCCTCTACCCCCTCCCTGAGATGGTAAGCAATCAGATATGTTCATACATGTGCAATCATGTAAAACTTTTCCATATTAGTTATTTTGTACAAGAAGACTAGAATAAAAGAAAAATGAAAGAAAGAAAGTAAAAAATAGCATGCTTCAATCTGTATTCAATCACTATCACTTCTTTCTCTGCAGGCAGATAGTATGCTTCATCATTAATCCTTTGGGATTGTCTTAGATCATTGTATTGCTAGGAATAGCTAAGTCATTCACAGTTCTTCATCAAACATTGTTGTTACTGTGTACAACTTCTGGTTCTTTCACTTCACAATGCATCAGTTTATGTAAGTCTTTCCAGGTTTTTCTGAAATCATCCTGCTTGCCATTTCTTACAGCATAATAATATTCCATTACAGTTATATATCACCTCTTGATTAGCCTTTCCCCAATTGATGGGCATCCCTTCTATTTCCAATTCTTAGCCACCACAAAAAAAAAAAAAGCTATTATATATAAAGAAATGCCACTATTTCACCAAAGTGGAATATTTGTGCCTGACATTCAAGGCTCTTTAAAATGCCACTCTCTACTCTCTGATCTCGAAATTCCAGTCAGATTGTACTATTCCCTTTTCTCAGAGCACAAACAACATTTTCTAACTCCTATACCTTTGTGTATTCTATTTTCTATGCCTAGAATGCTCACTTTCTCCCTGCTTCACCTGCTGAATTCCTACCATCCTTTAAAACCAAACTCAAATGACACTGCCTCCATGAAGCCTTCCCTGATTTCCATTAGTAAAGGTCTTTTCCCTTCAGATTTCACATAGCATTTTGGTGCCACTCTAATACACTACCATGTAAAATTGTGTATGGTGGTTATAAATCATCTTCCTGTGCTGGACTGTTAATTCTAGGTTGACAGGGACTTTGTCTTTTCCAAATTTTACACCTCCTTCATTGTATAGCACAGGGCTTTGCACCTACTGTGTCCTTGAGAGGCATTTTTCAAATGAATCAATAATTGAACTATAAAATACAATACTGATTTGAACTATTATTTTTATTTGAGACTATTAAGATGCCCCGAGGGGGGATGGGAGGAGGAATGTGATGATGTCCATCCATGGGGTCAGGATGTCAGATGAAGGGAAGAAAGGAAATAAATAACAGAGAACTTGAAACTTCACCAACATGACCTTGGGGTGAGTGGAGGGAGGTTGGTGCTAACAGGGTTGTTCTGAGTTCAGTCCTAGAGAAGACAGGCTTTGACAGTCACCATTGCAAGTATTCCCAGGCGCCTCCTTCTTAAGAATCAGTATCTCAAGTGAGCACAACAGAATAAAGAGCCATGAGCTTTGTTTTTTGGGGGGCATCCAACCGGAGCAGGAAGAGCTGATTTTAATGAGACATAATAATATTCTATCAGTACCACAAGCCATATAGACTGAGCCCACTGAGGGAACCTGCTCAACCTCCGAAATGATCAGACCTGTCAAAATATGATCATTTTGTTCCTTATTATAAATGAAAAGAGGATATGATTGAAGTGTCATCTTTTGGGTGTGTGAACAGGATTCCCATAAATCAATCATCCAAAATAAACTCTTTGGAGTGATTTGACTACACATACAATGGAAACAATTTCTTTAAACAAAGCATAGAAGTATTACTATATCTCTCCAACATCAAAACAACTTTCAACATGCATTTTTGGGTTCCTGGGGTATTTTTTAAAAATCATTTTTATGGTTCTGCATCTAATAGAAGTCAGTGCCAAGTACATGTCTCCTCCTCATGCCCACACCTGGTTGGTTCCCTGTCCAGCACTCACACTGAAAATGAGGGGCAGGGGGGAAGCAGCCCAGGGGAGCTGGGAGTAAAGAGCGGGGAGAGGTCTGAGTGTCAGGCTGCTGCAGGGCCCTCTGTAGGTGTGACTAACAAGCATTTCCACGGCTATTTCCATTGTATAAATAAGGCACGGAGTTTTCTCTCCCTCTGAGGTAGCTAGAGCTGCTGAGCCAAGCCGTCAAAGCATGCCTTTCACCTCCAGACTATGCAATATGGCTTGCCTTTGATGTTCTCAGTTTAATTTATCCCAGGGAACTAGACTGTCTGTTGACAATCTGGGGGGAGATTGTCACCGAGTTTGGGCCTGTCACACAAACTCCCCTGTGACTCCCAACTACCTGCTTCTCTAGAAGAAGACGCTTTCCGGGTGGGGGAATCGGATTCCTCCACAAAGTGGGAATTGCCCATCAGCTTCCTTTCTCCCTCTGTCCTTGCTCCCCCCCACTTCCCAGCTATTCCAGGGCACTCTCTTGCAAAGCTCCAATCTGTCCGCATTTTAACAACCTTGTACCTCAGTCGAGATGGAGTCTGAAAAGTTTAATATCATGTCAAATGAGAGAGCCAATAAAACTTGACATTATTAATATGATGTCAAGGGTTTTTCCAACTGCTTGGGGAAAAAACATTGTGTCCCATTAAGCACAGTTCCTTGCACTGCAAAATATTAAGTGACTTTTCAATGACTACCAGCTGGAACTATTAGTTTTACTTCCTAAATGTTGATGCCGTCTATTCTGAGAGGCCAGTTGAGAACCTTTTATGAAGATGTTAGATGAGCCTGTGCAATCAGGAAGGCTTTTAGGTTTCCCAGGGATCCCTCTTTAAGTGGGGCTGTGTATGGAAATGGGGATATGAATTATTAAATGATTTAAATACATTCAGCCGGAGTGAGCCTGAGCTTGCTCCCTCCTTCTGTCCACTTATCCCTGAAGGGCTAAAAATGTCCCCCAGGAAATTCAGAGTTGCCTATAGAGGAAAAGAAAAATGAGGATGGGACTTGGAGTGTGGTACAGACTCTTCCCTCTTTCTCCTCCTCAGCAGCTGGGCTAAAGAGGCTAGTGCATGCGGGTGTGTCCCCAGGGTGACCCCACAAGGGTGTGAGTGCTGGCAGCTGTTGTCCACCTTGGGAGGCCCTGGAACTATTGGAAGGAAATTGCCTGGGAGCCATGGGGGAGGAGGAAGGGAGGGGGACTCTCCATCTCCCTTGGCCAGCTCAGCTGTTGCTTCACTGCACGTGGCTTTCCCTGTCAAATTCCCTACCCAGGAAGAGGTCAGGACTTAAAATAAGCTGGTGTGACTCATGTCTGAGCTGTGAGATGCCTTGCACAAACTCTGGCTTTTCAGGAATGTGCAGCTGGGGCAGCTGAAAGGAAGGCTTCCAAGTCACAGAACTGAATTTCCAAAGAGTTTAGAAAGGCTGGTAGGGACTTAACTAAAATCATTTCATTGCTCACCCTCCCTCAAAGCTGTGTCTAAACCAGCATCTTTCCTGTTATTCAGCATTTGCTTGGACTCACTAATCTAGAACCAGATGAGAACTTACTGGTCATCTAGTCCAACCCTCTTAGTTTACAGATGAAGACACTGAGGCCCCCAGAGAAGGGATTGGGTTGGATCAGCAGGTTCTTAACCTGGGGGGGGGGGGGAAGGGAGAGAGGGAGGGTTCCATGAACACGGATGATGAAAAAAGCACCTTTATTTCAATATAATTTGTTTCCTTCATAATCCTTTACATTTCTTTTTATACATTTAAAAATATCATTCTGAGAAATGGGTCCATAAGCTTCATGAGACTGCTGAAGAGATTCATGGCACCCAATGAAATTAAGATCTCCTGGATTCGATGGTATCTGAGGACCCTTGCAGCCATAGTCCTAAAGTCAGTATCACAGTTGGATAAAGGACTCAGGTCTATGACTCCTAGAGGCCCTTCAGATTCCTCTAAACACCTCTCCATGTGCACAAACACCACGGGTCGGGGAATGCGATGTCTGTCTAGGCCTGATCACACCCTCCTCCCTTCTCTTTGAGGGCAGATGCCTGTGTTTTCATTTCTATGAGCCAAGAAAGTCGGCTGCAGATAAAGAAAGGCAGCTGAAGGCCTTCTGCTTATTTATTTAAGCCCATGGTATTTATTAGAGGGTCTTGTTCTTTTCAGGAGATCAAAGGAAGAACCTGGGCAGAGAATAGACCTTTCCTTCATTAGCCTCTGTGATGTTCTGTTTTATATCCTGCCCTTTGTCCCTGCCCTTTGGGAGCCATCTGGGATGACCCCAGCACTGGCAGATGGAGGTTTGCTTGCTACTCTTGTATTTCATTGAAGGGTTGGTATGGAGTGTGGGGAGAGACACTTCTTTTGGGGGTGCCAATGAGGTCATTTAATAGGAACTACTAATGTTTCTGGGGAATGATGACCAGATGTTCTTTTCTAATTGGATCATAGTCTCTAGAGCTCAAGGGGTTCTTAAAGATCACCCTCAATTTACAGAAGAAGACACCAAAGCACCAAGAAGTTAGTGGACACATCCAAGGTCACAAAGGTGGCGAGCAGTATCACTGTATGGAACTCCAGTCTTCTGATTACAAAGCCTGTGCTCTTCCCACTAGTTCATAGAACATGATCTGACCGCATATGGTTAAAGCACTGACTCTAGAGTCAGGGGAAGCAGGTTCAAATCTGGACTCTTGTGCTTACTAGACATTTGGGCAAGTTATGAAAGTTCCTCGGACCTCAGTTTCCTCATCTAAAAACTGAGGGGGAGTTGCATTAAAGTGTCTCTCAATCCATTCCATCTCTAAAACGATGAAGCCAGGATTTTCTCCTTGCTAAATGCCAGAAACTGGAATGATTAAATGTAGAGAAGGAAAGGATAAGTGGGAACTTCACCACCCTCAAGTGGATTTGGAGATATTTTATAAGTCACGGGGAACAGCTTTCCTTTGTCCACAGCAGTACAAGACGATAGAAAACAAACTGGCGTTCCGGAGGGAGGGGTATGGTGTTCACTAGGAAATTTTTCCTGGCTGAAAAAGGCAGTCAGATACAAAAAAAAAAAAAAAAAAAAAAAGATGACAGCCATTCATTTAGAGAAGCTTCTGCTCTGAGGCTTTGATTTTTGAGCTGCAATGGCCCCCAGGCGCTGGCCATCTCCAATCCTCAGTCATTTCCTTTTTCCAGCAGGGTGATCAAGGTGGTTCAAAGGGCAGTGGAGGTCTTCCATGGTGATGAAACCTGTCTTTCCACTAGCTCCAGGAGGTAGGAGAGAGTTAAAGGAACCTTACACATTGAACTAAGCATGTCCTCAATGCTGCAAATCTAGATCAGGGGTGGGGAGCCTGGGACCTGAAGGCCAGGCCACAGGTTCCCCATCCCTGATAGATTATTTGGGAAATAGCATGGTAGAGAGCAGAGTTTCTGGGTACTTGTTTTTTTTTTAATATTTTGATAACTACTGCAATGTAATCAGTTTCCTTTGTAATTCTATGTATTTTTTATCTTCTGTATTTAAAAACATGATTCTGATAAGGGATCCATAGGTTTCACCAGACTGCCAAAAGGTGAGGTCATGGCACCAAAAAGGTTAAGAAGTCCTGGTGTAGACTGAGGAAGGCCCACAAACGAGGAACCGAGTATTCTGGTTCTTTCTGTGGCCCTCTGAGGGCTACAGTTTCCTCATCGGTAAAGTGGACATAATAATATCTGCTGTACTCATCTCCTAAGGCTGCTGAGATGAGCAGATGAGATGACAGATGTGATGCCACCTTGAAGGGGAGAAGGCATTATACACATGTGGGAGATGATTATTTCTCAGGAGAGGAAGTCAGACTAAAAGGTGCCTTCCAATGTTAAGGTGCTATGATTCTATGAACAAACATTTTTCCCCAACAAGTTTGGCATAAACTATTTCTCTTCCGAGGGCAGGTTGTAGGATTAGATCGACACAGGTAAGGAATTCTGTATATACTTCAGTTTAAGACTAGCATTGTCCCAGCCCTTCTTTTGTGTGCATCAAGAAGTCTCAGAATGATGTTTTATTGGGGTCACGTGGAACTCAGACCTGGGTAAGGAATTATTCATAGGCATCCATCTGGGATCTCAGGGTTGAAGGCTGCATGGAAACTGAGACCCCAGGAGGGCCCTGAGGCTGGACTTCTCCCCACTGGAGTTGCCCAAAGCCAGCTGGCTACAGGTCCAGACATCAGGGCCTTTCTCTACAGAGGGAGGAAGGGAATTGTTTCTCATTCCTTCTCACTGCCAATCAACCTTCCCTCACCTTTCTGCTTTAATGTCTTAATCAAGTGGCAGATAAGAGGAACTGATCCATAGAAAGGACAGGAGGACCAAGAAGCTTTGCAGCGCCCACTGCTCCTTTAGTGTCCCCATTGTCACTCAAGCTGCTACTTCACTGGAAGGGGGGAAGGGAGGAGAGGGAGGGAGGAGACAGAGAGGAAGGAAAGGAGGGAGGTACAGAGAAAGGGGTGGGAGCAACGAAGAGAGAGAGAAAGAAGGAGAGAGAGAAGGGGGCGGGGGAGAAACAGAGACTGACAGACTGGGGAGACAGAAAAAGAAAGAGAAAAAGGCGAGAGAGATTTTGTACCCTTAAGCCTCCTCTGCCGCAGTTCAAAAGCCCAATCTTTACTGAAAATAAATTTAAAGGAGAATTTTTGATGTATATTATGGTCTCTGGTGGTAGAAGAGAGCGCTGCCGGCGGTATATGGAGTTATGCAAAGCCAAAGTGGGATTACTTAAAAGTGTCTGTAGCGCTTTGATTAACTGGTGTGTATTTTATTTTTTATATGACACAATCACAGGCCTACATTGATAATGTCTTTCTATCATTATTTGACATGTAGAGCTCCCTCCTTCCTGTAGCCTAGAACTGGGCTTTTTTTGAGGTTGGAGACAGGGGCAGGGGATCAAGGTGATCCCCAAAAATGAAGGAGAAAAGACCTGCTGGAAATATATTTTTAAAAAAGCAATTTTCAAATGAGTCTTGAAGCCCCTGGTGTCAAGCCAAGATCTAGGTAGTCAGAGATGGTTATTGGAGGAGTTAGTGGAAGAAAGAGTTAGGAAGACTCCCGCCTTCAGAGGCAGGACATCACTTTGGCAAATAGAGTGAGTAGTGATATCTCTTAGAACAAAGCTCCATTTAGGAAAAAAAATCATCTTTTCCGTGATTAGGGGATTAGAGGAAGTTCCAGTTTCTTCAACAGTGAATCAGAGGCATTTGTAAGTAAAAGGAGAGGAGCAGAGGAGAAGCCACCTTAGAGACAGGCTTCTCTAGGCCCCTGTCATCTGGGCCATATCACTGGGTAAAAACCATTCCAATAAAGACAAAGAACGATCCATACCCATTTCCCCCCCAGGTATGCATAAAGCTTGTGGCCCGGTGTGTCATCACTCCCCATCCAACTTCTATGCTCACCTTTGCCCCAAACCACAGCCTTTCCCAATGGAAAAGGAAGGGAATGAAAGGATATTTTGATAAGGAATAGCTGGAAGAAAATCTGTTTGTTGGAATGCATCCCCGTATCTTGTCTTCACCTCTGATAGTGAAGTTTCTGACAATGAAGGTATAGTTGGAATGCACTCTCTTTGGACAACTGCTGTTGCAGTGGATAGAACACTGGGCTTGAAGTCAAGAAGATATAAATTCAAATACAACCCAGACCCTATCTGTGTGACCTTGGGCAAGTCATTTAACCTCTGCCTCAACTTCCTCAACTGTCAAATTGAGAGTAGTAATTGAGATAATAATAACATCTACCTCCTAGAATTGTCATGAATATCAAATGAAATAATATTTATAAAGTGTTTAGCACGTGGCCTGGAACATAGTAGACACCATAAAAATGTTAGCTTATAAATATTTATTTATATTTTTAGTTTTCAACATTCACTTCCATAAGATTTTGAGTTCTAAATTTTCTTCCCCTCCTTCCTTCCCCTCAGCCCTCCCCAAGACAGCATGCAATCTGATGTAAAGTAATAATTATTAGATTTGATAATAGAGGCAGGACATTTTGCCCTTTGTCTCTCCCTACACACACACACACACACACACACACACACACACACACACACACGCACACACCCCTTTTTCTTTTTGCTATGGTCACAGTAATTAATAACCAAATGTACTATTGCTTTAAGAGAAGGTATGTCAATTGGCCACCATATAGCTCAACTGAGAGCTATATATAAAAAAGCCTGGAGTAGACTGGGAGTGTTGGGAGTGGAGAAAAGGACGTGAGATAGAAGTAGATACAGAAGCAATACGACTTGGCAAGTCAATGAATATGGTGGGGTGAGGGACAATGAAAAGTAGAAGATTACAGCAAGGTGGTGAACTATGTAGGCTGGAAGGGTGGTGGTGCCCCTCAACAGAAACAAAGACATTGGGGGAAGGTAATGGTTCCTAAGAGGACACAGCTCTTCCCTTTGTCTAACCTACCATGTCTGCTAAAGTTTAAACTTTAGTTCCTTTTGTTCTGTTCTTGGATGAGATGGCTACAGATTTCTTCTTGTTAAGCTAGGGAAAGGTTAGGAGTTCAAGTGGCATGTTCAGAACAGAATGACAGCAGATGGGTATCCTTAAGGCAATCTCAAGACCAGCCTGTCCCCTGCCCTCACTTACCTCCTCACAGCGCTTGCTTTTCTCCAAAGACCATATTTTCAGGCCTTTAGAGTTCTAAATGTGGAGTAATGATGGGCCAGACTGGAAATAGTCCAGCATGCTTCTGCATGAATCATAACTGCCCTGTGGCCCATTATGCAGGGCAGGGGGACTAGAGAGGCCATGGCCCTAAGCCCTAAGGTCCCTCGATTATTTAGTGCCCTTGCCTTCTTCACCTCATTTGGTTCAATGCCCGGCCCCATATACCAGACTCTTTTCTTTCTCCTCACCCCATGGCAGGGTGAGCAAAGCTTTCTATAGATGCCATTTCCCAGAGAAGAGGCTCCTGGGCTGTTGAAGGGGGGATGGTGCAACCATCAGTCAATCATTTAGAGCATTTCTTTAAGCTCCCAAGCACAGCATTCTGTAGAAAAGAAATAGTAGGCGTAGCCCCTTCTGTGAAGACTTAACATACACCACTGGATTTGGAGTCAATAAACCTACCCTTGAGTCCAGACTATGCCACTCACCAGATTAGGACTTTTGGAAAGTTCTAGCTTCTCTAGGTATCAAATTTTTCCTCTATAAAATTAAAGAATTAGACTAGAGCATGAAGTCATAGATCTATAGCTGGAAGAGACCATATAGTTCATCAAGACCAGCCTCCTCATTTTAAGTTAAGAAAACCAGAGCCCAGAAAAATTAAATGACGTCACGGGTCAATCAGCTACTATAAATGTCTGTGGGGGGATTCAAACCCAGGACTTCCTTGGAACACTGGACTTTCAGTTACAATGTTCTTAAATGCCTTCCAATTCTAGTCAGGAGATCTGGGTTCTTGCAATGACTTAGTCACTTTTCACTTGTGTGACTCAAGACACATCAATCCCCTCTCTGGATCTTAGTGGACCAACAATTCGTCAACCAACAAGCATTAATTAACTATTTACTATGTGCCAGAAACTATGCTAAAGGCTGATATTACAAAGAAAGGTAAAAAAAAAAAGTCTTCCTCTCAAGAAGTTTAAATTCTAATGTTGGGTAGACAGTATGTAAGTAACTATGTACATACAAGATATATACAGAGTAGATGGAAGGTGTTGTTTTGACATCAGGAAGGTGAAGTCTTGACTTTCAAGTGAATTGGATTTAGGTGAGGCAGGGTTATGCAAAGTCACCAGCCTCACTCCCCAGTCATCTGGGTCCAATGGCAAGCTATTAAGATAAGGTCTTTCTCAGGTCTCAGTATTTCTGAGGCAATGCCCATTCAGTGTCAGAGGCTAGGTAAGAAATAAGGTAAAAAAACTGGTCTCTTTTATCTAATCAAAAAAAAAATCTGGGACCCAGGAGGGGAAACCCTCAGGATTTCTGGACAAAACAGAAACAGGTGTTATTTACACTCACTCACTCACCAAGTCATCAAAACCCAAATAATGACCAAGTGAGGCTAGACCTGGGACCTATGGTTGACCAATCAGTGAGAGCCAGAGGGATCTGGGTTTAGGCTTCATTGAATACCAATGAGTTTCGTTAAAGCCTAGTTTTCCAAGGCTGTATTTCAAGAAATCATAAAAAGAATGGGGAAAAAGGGTCAATTGTCCCAGTTGTTGTTGTTTAATGACAGAAGTAGGGAAGAAGGGGGAAAAAAAAGAAATCTAGTCTGTAAACCCCAAGATATCTTGTGATAAAACCCCACAATCAAAATTTATGTTCCTTTGGGCAGAGCACCAACAGGTAAGGGGATTCCCCTATGTCAGCAGTTCTCAACCTGTGGGTTGCGACCCCTTTGGGGGTCGCCTAAGACTATCGGAAAAAACATATTTCTGATGGTCTTAGGAATCAAGACACCGCTCCTCTATCCGTCTCCAGGCGGGTCCGCCCACATGAGAGTATTAAAGTGTCGTGGCATTAGGAAGGTTGAGAACCACTGCCCTATGTGGATAGAGGGAGAGGAGGGAGGGGAAGGAGGGAAGCAGTAAGGGAGGGAGGGAGGGAAGGAAGGAAGGAAGGAAGGAAGGAAGGAAGGAAGGAAGGAAGGAAGGAAGGAAGGAAGGAATTTACATTTACTTTGAGCCATCAAAACCCCAACCATGACCAAGTGAGGTTTAGGCTGGGACCTACTGTTGCCAATCAGTGAAACCAGAGAAATTTGGTTTTGAGGCATGGTCAAGCAGCTCCATTTGAATCACATTGGGTTTTATCAAAGTCTGGATTTCCAATGTTGAGTTTCAAGAACATAGTCAAACCTTGTTGTTGTTGTTGAGTCATTTCAGTTGTGTCCAACTCACCGTGACCCCATTTGGGGTTTTCTTGACACAGATATTAGAATGGTTTGCCATTCTCTTTCTCCAGCTCATTTGACAGATTGGGAAACTGAAGCAAACAGGGTTAAGTGACTTGCCCAGGATCACACAGCTAGTAAGTGTCTGAAGCCAAATCTGAACTCAGGTCCTCCAAACTCCAAGCCTAGCATTCTATCTACTGTGCCACCCAGCTGCCCATCAAACCTACATTTTAGCAAAAATTACTTTGGTAGCAATATGGAGGATGAATGTGAGTCGAAAGAGACCAGGGGCAGGAAAATCTATTATTAGAGTGTTATAATGACTCTAAGATGAGGGCCTGAATTGAGGTGGTAGCTGTGTGGGTGAGGAGAAGGCGATATATGTGAAAGATGTTACCGAAAAGAGGAAATCGCAAGATTTGGCAACTGACTAAATTTATAAGACAAGAGAACAAGGAGTCGAGGATGACCCAAAGTTGTGAACCTGGGTGACTGGAAAGATTGTTGAGTCCTTGGCAATAATAAGGAAGTTCAGGGAAAGGGTAGATTTGGGGGTAAAGACAATGATTCTGCTTTGGATCTGTTGGGTTTGTCCACTATTGGATATTCCACTGGACACCAGGTTCAAACTATCCAACAGGCAGTTGGTGATGTAGGATTGGTTTCCAAGTTCTTTTCCAGCTCTTCTATTCTGTGTCTGTTACCTCATTTTATCTTTATATCTGTAAAGTGAGAATGGATCACATTATTCAACCCATTTTATAGATAAGGAAAACTGAGATTCATAGTGGTTTAGCTATTTACGTAGCAAGTCAGCAGCAGGACCCACACTAAAACCCAGATCTTTTGTTTCTCTGTCCAATTCTCAGCAATCTGCTTCAATTCTTAGTTTTCCTGAGAGTGGTGGGTATGTTTACATGCCAATTTGAGGGCTTTCCCCACTTTTTCAGGGGTGGGGAGGGGAAGTGGGAGGTAGAAGAGGTCAGCAATTCAACTCTTTGTAGAATGAAGCCTGGAATCTACTCTGACAATTTGGAGACTAACTTTGAGCCCAGTTAGGTACATGGAAATCTTCCTTAGTGTTTCAGTTGAACCATGAATCATCCCTGATAATTCAGAAGTTGGAAAGCCTGTCAAGGGAGTCTCAGGATGGGACTGATGTATCCAAGTGTCTCTCCCTCTGAGTTCTTTATTGAAAGTGGCACCAAGGGAATTGGGGGCCAGTCAATGAACAAAAAGGACACCACAGGCTTGCAAAGATTCAGGTGACTCCTGACTCATGAGCCATAGACTCCTGGGACACCTCAAGATTTTCTATAGTCTTGACAAGAATTGTTTCTCTTGATTAGAGCTGAAAAGGGGGAATCTGGAGTTCATGTGAGGGAACTCTTTCTTCTCCTTTCTTTCCCTTTGGTCATGTTTCTCATTAAAGAGGTACCTATGCTCTACCCCAAGTTAGTAGAGGAGGTCCCCCAAAGGATCCTCACGCTGCAGATGTAGAGTCCATTGGACAAATGTTATCTTGCCTTGAGGGCTAATTTCATTTTGTTTTGTTTTATCAGACCTGCAATTTCAATGGTTTAGGCAACTACTGGTGAGAAACATTCTCCGACAGAGCAAATTAGAATCTTCTCTACAACTAATGGTCTTAAAGCATTACCGGGGGAAATGAAAGGTTAAGCAAATTGCCCAAGGTGACTTAGTTCTTCCAGGTCAGAAGTGACATGAAGTCAAATTTTCCTGACTCCTGAGGTCAGCTCTCTATCCATTCCACATTTTGGTTCTCATGAGAGCCAGATGGTAGAATGAATGTGTTGAATTCTTTTTTTTTTCTTTTTGGAGTGGGACTTGCTCAAGGTCACACAGCCAGTAAGTGTTAAGTGTCTGAGGTTGCATTTGAATTCAGATCCTCCTTACTTCAGGGCTGGTGCTCTATTCACTTCGCCACCTAGCCTCCCTGTGTTGAATTCTTAAGGTCAATACTCAACGGTGTCAGGTGGCATGAATTCTAGTACTAGCTCTTCCATTAACTAGCTCAATAATCTTGACAAAGTCCATTAATTTCTCTGAGCTTTCCTGGTAAACATGACTACCTCTAAAATTTCTGCTAGCTCTTATGTTCCACAAATCTATGATTCATATTTCAGTGGATCTGTAATCTCACTGATGTAGGTACTCTTTCCAAAGATGTTAATTGCAACCCAACTATGCCTCCTGATTTTGGGTAACTTGTGTCCATGTTCTCCCATAAATCCTCTACAGGGGATCCACCCAACCTGTTTGGAACTTTCCTTTATTCCTCTTGTTATGTCATGAATGCCAATGGAAACACAATAGCTATCTATTGGTTATCCCTTGTCCTTACCACCTGTCCAAGCCACCTTCTTTTTCAGGTCATCCTAGAATTGTTTTTAATTCTACTATGCTTTATAGCAGTAGTTCTCAACCTTCCTAATGCCGCAACCCTTTAATACTTGTATGTGGGCGTATCTGCATGTGGGCAGACCCGCCTGGAGACAGATAGAGGAGCAGTGTCTCAGTTCCTAAGACCATTGGAAATATGTGTTTTCTGATGGTCTTAGGCGACCCTGTGACCCCTGTGAAAGGGTCGTTCAACCCCCAAAAGGGTCGCGACCCACAGGTTGAGAACCACTGCTTTATAGGATGAATGGATGATTGTATGAGGTATTCCAAAGATCTCAATGCAGTTTTAAGCTTTAAGAGCTAATAGTTTTCAACTATTCTAAGATAAGACTATTAGTTCTGATTATTCCACTCAGAATAGCTGGGAAGTAAGAAGTATTTGCCACTGCCCATACTCCTTTAGTTTTTTGTTTTGTTTGTTTGTTTGTTTTATATAGAAATTTCAACTCTTAGCCATGACATAGGCTGAGTATGGCTTTGGTCAGCAGAAAGAAGAGCCTCTAAACTCTCTGGCTTAAGTTCTGGTAATTGGAGAATAGCACTATTACTATTAATAACTCACATTTATATAGAGACAACAAGTTATGTCTTGCATCTCCAAATGCATTTCAGACATCTCATATTGGATGTAAAGGACACCTCTTAAACTCAACAAGTCCAAAATTGAACTCATCTTTCCCCCTAAAGCCTCCCCCTTTACGAACTTCCCAAGGGACTACTAACCTCCTAGTTACTCAGAATCTCACCCTGGGCTTCATCATCAATTCCTTACTATCTCTAACTCCCTTCCCCCATATCCAATCTGTTGCCAAGGCCTATTAATTTCACCTTTGTGACATCTTTCAAATATGACCCCCTTCTCTACTCTGACACAACCACCATCTTGTTGCACACCCTCCTCGCCTCACGCTTGAACTACTGCATTAGCCTACTGGTGGTCTACCTGCCACAAGTCTCTCCCCATTCTGGTCTATCCTTCACTTAGCTATCAAAGTGAACTTTCTTAAAGTGTAGGTTTGACTATGTCACTCCCACACTCAATATACTCCAGTGGCTCCCTCTCACCACCAGGATCAAATACAAAACCTTCTGTTTGTCATCCAAAATCCTTCATAAACTAACCTCTTCCTACCTCTTCAGTCCTTGTATACCTTATACTCTCTCACCCCCATGTACCTTTGTGCATGTAACCAGCAACACTGGCTTCCTTCCACTAACAAGGCATTCCATCTCTCAGCTCTGGGCATTTTTTCTGATTTATGGGGGCTCCATCTTTGAGTCTGGGGAGCTGAAAGAACCTGGCCAATATCTAATGTTATCTACCACCATGCCTTCTACCAGAAAGGTTTCACAGAATCATAGATTTAGGGCTGAAAAGGATCTTAGCGGTCAAGTCCAACTTAAAGGGTTAGTCCAATTCTCTCATCTTATAGATGAGTAAACTGAGGCTCAGAAAGCCTAAATGCATTTCCTCTGGCTGTTCCCCATTTCTGGAATGTCGTCTCTCCTCATCGATACCTCTTGGCTGCCCTGGATTCCTTCAAATCTTAACTAAAACCCCACCTGCTACAGAAAATCACCCCCAAGCCCTCTTAATTCCAGTGCCTTCCCTCCATTAATTATTTCTGATTTATCCTGTATATAGCTTGGTTTATCGTTTCTTTCATCAGGTTTTAAGTTCTCTGAAGGTAGGAACTATCTTTTGCTTTTCTTTGTATCCTCAGTACCTAAGACAGTGTCTGGCACATAGTAGGCATTTAACAAATGTTTACTGACTGATGGAGTGACTTGGACTTTGATGGCAGAGTCAGACGCTCTAGGCTCACATCTTGGCTTCAGTGTACACTAGGTCTAGAACCATGACTCTCTATTTCCTCAACAATACTTGCACTCTAACTTAGAGGACTATAACAAGGAAAACACTTTACAAACTTCTCAACTTCAGTAGAGAAATGTAAGTAGCCACTATACATCAATTTACAATTTACAAAAAAGGGTTTCTTCATGATGGCTTATGAAGGTAAGTAGGGCAAATATTATTTTTCTTGTGTTAAAAGATGAAGGACCAAAGTAAAGTGACTTGCCTAGGGTCACACAGCTACTGAAAAGGGTCTTAAGCTGAGGCCTTTTTATCTGGTCCCAAGTAAGGTTCCTGTCCATTACACCAAGTAGGTAATAATGGCTTTTCCTCCCACTAATGCTAAGGAGCTCCTGATTTCAAAAGGAGAAACACATCTCATTGACATTTACCTCTGAAAACAGAAAGTAAGTATGGGAATCAAATTGATAAGCTATAGGCAACATGGGCTAGGGGAAAGATTTACAGACAGTATGACCTGATGTGGGTTTAGAATCAGGGAATTGGGGTTCAAATTCCAGCTGTCATTTATTGCCTCATAACTATAGTAAAAGTGCTTAGCCCTTTTGGGCCTCAGTTTATTCATCTATAAGGTAAAAGGGTTGGACTAATCCTCTAAGTTGGACTGACTGCTAAGATCCCTTTCAGCACTAAATCTATGAATCTTCCATCCTTTCTGTACTTCCCCTTTCCTGTGCCAGGGTGGAAGACATGGTGGAAGAGAATATGAGATATTGGCCAGGTTCTTCCAGCTCCCCAGACTCAGAGACAGAGCCCCCATGAGTCAGTATCATTTCTCGTTTCCCCACTCCTCTTTTAAGGCTGTCCAGTGATGGCTGACCAGCAAGAGGCTTGGAGCAGGTTCTGAGGGGACTGGAGATTCAGTGGATGGTTTGGCCATCTTTGAGGAATCATATGGACCTGGATAAAGTCACCAGTGTTTATTTGGGTGGCGGGCTCCTATTTAAAATCGGGCTTTGTTTCTGAAAATGAGACAGCTGGGGCTGCATTTGGTGGATAAAGACATTTTGTTGAACTTTCAAAATGGGGTATTATTTTCCATTTACACTTATTTCACGGAGAATTGTAAGAAGATGAGATTGTAGATGTGTCTGTGATATGCAGTAATGAGTGATGGATCTTTGAAGGTAAAAATATCTCTAGGATATTTCTTTTTTTTCTCTCTCTCCTCCTAGCCTCAGGTTGGGTAGTGTTTTTTTTTTTTATGAGTTGTTGTGTTTGTTTTTGTTTTTAATATCAGAATGGAGAGTGTCTCTGGTGGGAACACAAAATATTCTCTTCTCTTTGTCTTAATAAACGTTCAAAGAAATGAAATAATATTAAAAATTCTCCCAGGGGGCAAGAACATCAAATGCTACAGGGGGGGGAAGCACTCCCAAACTCCCTGGACTGCTAGGTGACAGAAGGAAGGTGAGTAAACAGAGCTGGGATACTTGCAGGTGCTGACTAGGAAACTGTTCCTGTTGGGTCACTCACCCTAAGGCAAAAGGAAATTGAGTGAGGAAAGGGAGCGAAGAAGAAACATTTAGTGGCCAACGGGGGAAAGAGAGGAGATCAGAAACCAAGTAGATGTTACTCTCAAAGCCTTTTTCTTCCAGATGGCATGCTTGTTGTTCTGCAGACTGGCATCGCTTTGGGGTGTACATCTCTGAGAAGTCTCACTAGCCATCTTGTCACCCCATTGTTTTCTTCCTCCTGAAAATTACTTTGTACAGAAATCAGAAAAGGAGAGAGGGGAGGAGGAGGAAATGTTCAGTCTGATTCTCCACTTTCAGGAGAAAAGCACAAAGATCAAGGGTCCGGAAACAGCATAATCATAACTGACTTTGATAAAGCTGGGTGCTTAGGAAGCTCTTCATAGCCATTCTCTCATGGAATCTTCACAACTGATCTATGAGAAAGACATTGCAAGTATTACTGTGCCCATTTCATAGAGGTGACAGGACTAGTCCAAGATCATCTGTTTGGCAAGTGGTAGACCTGGGATTTAAACCCAAATGTACTATGACACCTGCTCTCCTCTGACTCTTCTAACCTCTTCATTCTTACAGCCCGGGGAGAACATTACTAAATATCTATCTGTGCATATGGCATGGAGAGCATCAGGAGAACCACAGGCCTTGGTAATCAGCTTGGCTATAGAATCAGTGCCCACAGAGGATGCTAGGGATCCCATTTTGCCAAGCTGCTGACACATCTGAAAGGCAGCCATCATGGGTAAAGGAATGAAGCAGATGCCATACAGTAAGGGCACCATTTTGAAGGAGGATGATTTACTTCCCTCTTTGCTGGGTCTGTTTTAGTAGGACTCTCAGTCTACCATCCTCGCTAGTCAGTCACAATGCCATGCTCAAAGACCACCAGCCACCTTTAAGTTAAACAGGTATAAATATATCTACTAGCCAATGAAATCAAACTTTAAGGAAAATGCTAGAACTTAGACATTCATAGGGTCATAGATTTAGAGATGGAAGGAAATTTACAGGTCATGTAGTCTGGCCACTTCACTTTACGGAGAAAGAGACTGAGGACAACAGAGATTAAATAATTTGCTCCAGGTGACACTGGCCACAAGTAGCAGAGTAACATGACGCCAAGTTTGGCACTCTTTCCATTGCACCATGATGTCTCTGAATGACTGTTCTCTCCCAAACAACCATCTTGGGAAACTATGCACTGATTCCAATGGTGCTGCTGTTTTGGGAGACTACAATTTGGGAACTGCCTTTAGAGTGCAAGACAGGTTCTTTTGAACATCCTTGGTAAAGGCAAATCTTCTGTGGAAGGTAGATCTGATTTCTTAGAAATAGCCCAGAGGCCTCTGAATTCAAGTGTAGACAAGAGGTAGAGAACCAAGCTGGGTAACACAGAGGAGAACAATAAAGTTAATAATATTAGCCATATTTTCTTTGGAAGACTCCTCAGCCCTCTCCACAGAGAGTTCATAAGGGGGAGCACCAAGGGTATCTGGAATATTTCAGTGGCACTACCACTGAGACAAGTGGAAAGCCTCCATAGGATTCAAAAATCCATTCTGAAGGATGGCATTCACCTAGATATATATACTCTGGAATTCTTTGGCACTTTCTTTCATTATCATGGGTTCTATCTCAACTAGGGCAGTTCACCCATTTTCTTACTCTGTGTCCTTCATACCCATGCACTTGCGGACCTTCTGTAAAGGTCCCACTTGTCCACCCTGGCATGGTTGTTGAATATTGGCTGTCTTACTTTATGGTCTCACTTTGTACATATCTTCAGGCTGAGAACACAAGACTAGAGTGTCTGCAGTTTCTTAGGAAGATGGACAGCAAACATTAGAAAGTGGTCTGTGAACTCTGATGCCACCATTGTCAGGGGCCCCAGGATTACCAGCAATGGCACCTGCATTAGCCATACCAGTTTCCAATTTTTTACTCATCAAAACTTGGAGGAATTATCAACCTAGGTAGGCAATGCTCTTGGGGTCTCCCCCACATCATTGCTACTGATCACATCAGATAACTGGAAAAAAAAAAGTCCTTTCATTTCCACAGACACTTATTAAGCACCTACTGTTTGCAAGGTACCTACTGTATGCAAGGCACCACTCAGTGCTGGAAATGTGAAGACGAAATAAGAAATAAGGCAATTCTCTAGGGGCTTACAATCTAGTAAGAAGAATAAAATAGTGATCCATAGAACTATGGTACAAGTTAGAATGTGATGACTGAAGAGGGCATGTGTGTAGAAAGAATCCCATCCTACTAAGGATGAGATTCAAAGATTACATGACACTCAAAGCTCACTTCTGACTTTGGGAAGTAGTCCTCCCCAGGGAGAGATGGAAAAGGCCTCATGGAGGAGGTGACACTTGGATTGGACCCTGATGGAAGGGACAATGACCTTGAAACGGCTGTGATATGGTCCTCATCATGAAGATCTGAGGCTATCTACTTAAACTCTACATGGCTTGGAGTGAGGAAGACCTAAACTCAAATCCTGCCTCAAACATTTCCCTACTTGTATGATCCTAGGCCAGTCATTTAAGCTCAGTTTCCTCATCTATAAAATGAGAGAATTGAACTCAATGGCCTCTAAAATTTCCAGCTCTAAATCCATATTATCTTTTCACAGTAGAAGGAAGGGATAAAGGACCTCTTCATCTATTTCCATGCACTTGACCACAAAGGAATAAAAGTAGTGCTCTTTAGATAGCCTCCTATCCAGATTTGCAAAAGGGTTACCTGACCACCAAGGTAACCAGAGGTTTGGGTGTCCTTTGCTCATATCTTTTAGAAGAAATATTCTGCCTTTCCTAACACTTGGGCCAAACAGAGGAAGACAAGCATACAGCTTGAGAACTGGAGAACAGAGGCCTTTTAATTCCTCAAGGTGAAGCTCCAGCCTGCCCAAGACTCTTCCTGCCAAAATATTTCTATATAAGTTCCCAGTCTCCTTGGGGATATATGTGGGAAATCATGTATTTGGAAGGCAGGAGGGATAAGGAGAATTAATAACCCTATGGAGCTGAGATGCACACCCTCCCAAATTTTGTATACACTAAAAATGTTTGTGACTCCAGTTCAGAGAATTGAACTGAATAAAGAAGGATTTGGGGAAGTGAGGTGATACAGTAGATAGAGTGCCAGGCCTGCAGGCAGGAAGTCTCATCATCCTGAGTTCAAATCTGACCTCAGACATGTACTAGCCTTGTGACCCTGGGCAAGTCACTTCACTTAACACTGTTTGCCTCAGTTTCCTCACCTGCCAAGTGAACTGGAGAAGGAAATGACAAATCACTCCAGTATCTTTGCCAAGAAAACCCCAAATGGGGTCATGAAGAGTCAGATATGACTGAAATGACTCAACAACAAAAAGAAGGATTTGTACTATGGTTCAATTTAGTGATTTCTATCTGGAGGCCTGTCACATTAACCCTAATCTTTGAAAGACATTCTCCAACCTGTCATATTCTAAAAGCTGGGGGAAGATTTGGGGAAGGGGGAAGAATCAATCATTGCATAGAGCTGTGAAGGGTTGGTCCTTTCCTCCCCAGGAAACTAAAAAGGAAGCAAAGTCTAGAGAAGATGATGGCAGCTGGAACCAGCTTGACCTCTCCTTTGCTTGATGCCCTTGTGGGAGTTACTTTACCCCTGGGGTCTCAGTTTTCTCACCTTTAAAATGGGGTTAATAATCTTGTTTTGATAAGGAAGATGTTGAAAGGCCTAGCAAGATCATAGATAGGAAAGGACTTTGAGCTCCTCAGAATATATCTGATGTGTTATTAGCTCTTGCTATAATTATCAGCATTGCCATTATTATTCAGCTCTCCAGGGGAGGAGGAGGGATGAGCTGAGATGAGTTTCACTACAATATCTCTGAAGAATCATTGCTAGATTCAGAGCTAGAAGAAACCTTAAAAGTATCTGATCTAGTCAAGTCCCTCATGTTACAAAAGAGGAAACTGAGGCCTGTACCAGTAGAATCATCTGCTCAAGGTCACATAGGTAGGTCAGAATGGAGGGCATATGTGAGCCCAGTTCCTCTGACTCCTGGTAGTGTCATCCTTCCTCTGCCTCCCCCCATTTCCCACCCATTTGTCAGAACCTAGGAGCCTAGCCCGAACACCTGATCAAGCAGCTCCTCCTTCCTCCTCCATCCCACAATCTGCTTTTTCGCCAGGCCACCCGAGAAGCTTACTTCGGCGGCTCACCCCGACTCTGGAGTCGCCCTTGATTTAAGGCCACGGGGGGGAAGTAATTAAACGTAATTGAGGCTGCGGCTTCTAAATGAAGACATACAGCAGCCTGGGCGGTAATTAATCACTGCTTTTCCCCGTGTACCGGAAACCAGCATTCGGTTCAGAACAAACTGGGCTTTTTATCTCCATGCACACAGGCCGCCTTCCAATTCCCCAAAAACCCTCACTGGGGCGCCTTCTCGACATTACGCAATTACCTCCACCAATTCTCATTTTTCAGCCTCCTCACCACTTACTGTAGTTGTTTGGGGGAGTTCAGAAGGAGGCAGTGGGGTTACAGTGTCTCCTGCCCATCCCCCTCCTCAAATCTGCCCTCTGGGATATTAAAATAATAATAATTAAAGACGGGGAGTAAATTACCACATTGGCAAATGGCAACCATCTCTGTCTCTCCTCAACAGTTCTGTCTCCGGATTTTACGTGCTCCATGCTATTCTAAGCTGATAACATAGATAGTGCCTGGTTATGGCCTGCCTTCTCTCCTGGGGTGGGAAGGGATTACAGCTGTTGTAACGCTGGGAGTCATAGAGCTTGTAAAGAGCTTTATGCTCTGAAGAGGGAGAGAGTTACATAAGTCCATGGAGCTCCTGCTCCGCAGGACACTTAACTCCAAGTGGCATTTAATTAAAGAGAGGATGATGGCCCCCGTTGAAGATACTGTCACCGGACCCTGTCCTTGCCTGCTGATGTCCTACCAGCCTTTGCGCTAAAATGGAAATTAAGTGTGGTGTCATAGCCATTTAGGGCATTAGGAATGGAAGGAACCGGGGAGCTGGCTCTGAGTGCCAGCTCCTGGCCCCTTGCCCACCTTATTAACAAGGTGCAAACGAGGACCTGGGATGGGGGAGGGAAAGCAGCTGGAGAAAAGAGTCTATCTCAGCAGGCACAGATAGGAGTGCAAGGAAGCACGAGGAAGACACGTCCCAAATCACTGCCTTAGCAAGGAAGGAAATTGGCCAGAATATAGAGAGCGCATCTCCTTCACCTGTTAGGCCTCCTGCAGAGCACACTCTCTCTCCAGAATCTGTGTCTGCCCCCCAGGAGAGTCGCAGGGGGTAAAACGTAAGGGGCATTAGCATCTTTAGATACTCACCTGCTATCAGCTGTTACTTGCCCAGGGCCAAGAGGCTGGTGGCTCTCTGCGATCTGCATTAAGACTGCCAAGGTCAGGGAATCCTGGGCCCAGTTGGAATCTGACACTGTGGTTCCAGAGCTATTTGCTAAATAAAGAGCACAAGTCCCAGTCACGACGCAGGGACTGAGTGCACTCTGGTGTTTCGTTTTGTTTTTTTCCCTTTCTTTCTTCTTTGCTCCTCAGTCACCCTGACCTTTATTTCTGGCAGCTGTACTGGGTAGAGTGACTGACAAGACTCTTCTTGGAAAATTTAAAAGTCAGACTTCGTGCAATTTAGCAAAGGCAAGAAATGTGGGAACATGCTTCGGTCTCTCCTCCTCCCCTTCACCCTCCCCACCCCCAACCTTGATCCCCGCAGTGCAAAGGCAAGAACATTGGAGGTGAATTCAGAGGTCGTGGGCTCAAATCCCTCCGCTGCCTCTATGACCTTGGGCAAATCCCTTCCCCTCTGTGGGCCTCAGTTTCCTTCCTTGTAAAATGAGAATGTTGACCTAGACCGCCTCAAAGGTCCTTTCCAGATCTAAATTCTCAAATGCCTTCCTTCTTGCTCATCCCCGCCCCTACGCGTGCGGACAAGTCCGCTCTTCTGAGCTAAAGCCAGGGCTGTGGCAGGGAGCCGGGGAATCTCCCCGCGGCAGCAGCTGCGGCTGCAGCGGCTGCCGGCCGCGGCTCCTCTAGCCTTGCCCTTCCTCTCCTTTCTTTGCCGGCGGCAGCTGCAGAGGTGAATTGGGACGCGAGGAAACGCCAGCTCCCTTTGAAAAGAGGAAAAAAAAATAAAAAAGGCCCCGTTTTTCTGTCCTGTCAGGTCTATTTAAGTATTTAATGAGGTGAGATAGTACCAATAAATTTAACATGGCACAATAACTCTGATGATGTGGACCACAGACTAATAAGCCTCCATCCCAGGGACAGAAGAGTGATCTCGCCTTCACTAGATCTTATCGGGTTTGATTGCTTTGTTCAGATATTAAAAAGGTTGAGCAAGGACTTTCGGGCACTGCCACAAATCTGTACGTATCCTCCTGGCCGAGATAGATTGGAGCCTGGCGCTGGAATACAAGGTTGTTTATTTTAATTGACAATTGAGACCGAGGAGCGAGGATGCAGGGCTGGGGGTGGAAGGCAAGGGTTGAGCTGGTTAGGGATATGTGTGTTAGGCCCCGTCCTTTTTTCCCTGCTCCCCCATAGTCTTCAGGGCAGGACTCCTCACCCAGGCTGGCCAGGAGCCTAGCTAAAAGTCGCTTGCCATATTTAGTTCTGGCAAGGAGACTGAGCTCCGCGCCATACCCTTAGCCTGAATGGTGTTCTTAGCCTTGCCCTCCGTGCGTAGCCGCCGATGCTCCCATTTTTCCAATGTGGTTCTGTATGTCCCAGTCTCCTGCTTTCCTGTCTCCTGTCTGATCTATGCTTACTAGGCATGTTGGCCAGCCGATCTTACTAAGCTACTAGAGGACAGGAGCCCCATCTTGTACTTGTTCTATCTCCCAACCCCCATACCCCACAGGGATGGACGCATAAGGGATGGGATCAAAATTTTAGAGCTCAAGGGCACCTGATTGATCATCTAGTCTAGAGGTATCAAACTCAAATAGAAATAGGATCCGTTAAACCATATACAAGGATTCCTGTGGGTTGCATATTGACTTAGAAAGTCACACATTAACAGTACCTATATATTTGTGTTGTTGTTGTTAAATATTTCTCATTTACATTTTAATTTAGTTCAGGCTGAACTCGAGTTGAGTGTGTTTGACACCTCTGATCTTGTCCAACCTTCTCATTGAGGCAAGGAGGCCCAGAGAAGTGAATTGTCCAAGGTCATAAAGGTAATAAGTGGCAATACTCATATATGAACCCATGATCTCTATAACCAAATCTTAGTGCCTGAGTCAGAAGGGTTGTGTTCTAGTCTCAGTTTTGCAATGGGGAGGGAAAGGGGAGATTTCTGACTCTGGGTAGTTTTTTCTCTCCCTGTGCCTCAGTCTCCTTACCAGTGAAAGGCAGGATGATAATGCTCCCACTATCTACTTTCACAGAACTGTGGTGAAGATAAAAATGCTGTGTAATCATGAAGGTCCATGAAAATGTGTGCCATCACCATTTTACAATGATTGGCGTATAGCCATATGTAAATTGGTACAATTTGAATGAAGTTCTTAGATGGTGATGCTGTTACTGAAGATTCAACCTCTTTTCTTCTTCTTGATGGGGAAGCAGTGAAAAGTCTGGTAAAAAAGTCTATGGACTGATATTCAATTAATCATTTATTGATCAAGTATCATAGGTTGAGCCAGTGTGGCATGTTGAAAAGAGTCTACGACTTGAAGCCAGTGTTCTGAGTGCCAGATTGCTAGCCCCTTAACTCTCACTCATCATCCACCTCTCTTGCCCCTACCACCCAAGACAAAGAATAGAAGTACTCTTTTACACACACACACACACACACACACACACACACACACACACACACACACACACACACACACACCAGCCTTTTGAGACTTCTCTTCCCTTCTCTATCCCTTGATGGTCATCTGGACCTAATTTTACCTGGATCTAAACGTCAGGGGCAAGACTATACATTAGAAGCTGTCCTAGACCAGCCTAGGGATGGCCCTCATCTTCTAACCCCTAAAAGGAAGAATTGAAGGAGTGGGTGGAGAAGAAAGAGGGCTAGATCTGAAGTCAAGTTTGGACCAAGCTTGAATCTCAGCACTGTTACTTGCTGTTTGTGGCTAGGTAGTACAGGTTTCTAATTTCTTTGAGCCTCATTGTCTTCATTTGTAAAATGAGAGGGCAGGACTAAGCATCACTAGCACTCCTGCCTGCTCTCAATTCTATAATCTCTTGGAAGGAGTGGTGAAAATTGTCTTGTCTCCTTTCTTGTTAGCTGATGCCATCCAGAATTGATGGAGTTTTAGCCATCAACCTACCAATGATGTTGGAAGGAAACCTGGGTTCTAGTGCCATGGCTAGCACCAGTCAAACATGTGATTTTAGGTAATTTCTCTAGATCAGAGTTGCCTATCTGTAAAATGATGGGAATGGGCTAGATGAACTAAGCCATGAGGTTGTGGAAACAATTATGAACATAGAATCTGAGGAACCGAGGATGAATCCTAGCTGTACAATCTTGGACAAGTAATTTTTCTAATTCAATTCAAGCCTTAGTTTCCCCATCTGTAAATGTGAGTTGTTGGGATGATAACAATTACTACATAGGACTTAGATGAGACTTTTCCTCCTAAGAACTTTCATCTGAGAGCAAATCAGGGGAGTTCTTTAACAGTTCCTAAATTTATACTTAATTATCAACAGCTCACATTTATATTAGTTAAGGTTTACAAAGTGATTTTCTTACAACAACCCTGTGAGGCAGGTAGTGTCATTACCCCCATTTTCCATATAAGGAAACTGAATCTTCGGGAGACTATATTTTGCCCATAATAAAACAGCTACAGTCCAAGACAAAATTCAAATCCAGGTCTCTTGACTTTAATTACAATATTCTGTCTACTATCCCATCCTTCTTATTTGGTTGTTTTTGTTTTCTTTTTTTGGAGGGATAATGCAGGGCAGTTGGGGTTAAATGACTTGCCCAAGGTCACATGGCCAGTTTTTGTGTCAAGTGCCTGAGGCCGGATTTGAACTCAGGTCCTTCTGACTCCAGGTCTGGTGCTCCATTCACTCTACCACTTAGCCACCCCTCCATCCATATCTATAGACTTCTCTATTTCGGGATTTTGGGGGGCGGGGGCGGCCCAAGAGGAAAAATGAGCAACTAAGCTGACCCACCTTGAGCAGGTAGAAAAGAGAGCTGAAAAGGATAAGTAAGGACATCAGGATTACATGGCTAACAGAAGACTAATATAGGAGGTACTGTTTCAGAGTCTGGTGACCAGTTGTTTTCAAAATCCACTAAGGATAAGAGGCAAGCATTTAAATGCCAGCATGGGGAATTTGGATTAGACACCAGGAATTTCTTAATAGAAAGGACTATTAAGCACCTCCAATTAAAGCTGTGGAATCTCCTTCTTTGGGGACATCCTAAAAAGAAGAGATTCGTTTGCCTGTGATTCAAAGACGATATTGCAGAATGGGCAACAGCTCCCCTACTTGCCTTTCCCCTTAGAGGCCTTGCCATCACCTCTCCCTGATGCCTTCACGAATGTTCAGTGTTGTTCTGCTTCTCCATATCTGTTTATTGATGTGAAAGCAATAGGGCAGTGGGGTGGGGGGAGTAATTAACAATGATGATAGCTAACACTTACATAGTACCTACTATGAGCTCAGTCACTGGGGAAAAGTCAAAACCAGATTATCTTGGTGGAAATCTTACTAGATGCTAAGTGCTTTACAATTATCTCCTTTGATCTTCACAACAATCCAGGGAGATAGGTGCTATTATTATCCCCACTTTACAGATGAGGAAACTGACGTGAATAGCAGTGAAATGACTTGCCAAGGGTCACTCAGCTAATAAGTATCTGAGGCCGGATTTGAACTGAGGTCTTCCTGATTCCAGGTTCAGTGCTCTATCCACTTTGCCACCTCATTGCCCGTGGATGGAGTGGAGGAACTTTCCTTCAACTCCAAAAAATCATGTAGCCAGTCACTCCTATGCCCAACACTCAAAGTCAGGAGGAGTCAGAATGTTCCTTGTTCCCTCCCCACTCCCACTTTCAGAGCCTCCCTCTGCCACCATCACTTAGCAATCTCTCTTCCTTTGAAGGATTATTATGCCCTATCCAAATTTCTGTTGCTGTTCTCCACTGATCATCCATTTGGGTCATCACCTCTCTAGCCCTCCTTCTCTTTCCTTCAACCTTTTCCACCTTGCCCTGCTCACAACCCCCCACAGCAGAAATGGGCCAGTTGTCGGGATGGATTGAACAGTGGTATAAAATAGCACCACCTTTCCTCCTCCCTTCCGAGGCAGACACCTGCATGCCTATCCCAGCTCCCTCCCTTGTGATTTTGTTAGGGGACCAAAGAAGACAGCTCAGGGAGTGCTTCTGAGGACCTGGCTATATGCGCCAGAGGTAGGCTGATCATCCATTCCAGGTCACTAGAAGTAGTGAGTCTGGGGGAAAGAGTGTTGAAGTTACAGAGAAGCAGGGTCTGAATCCAGGTTCTGCCTATTACCATGCAGGATGCTGGATAACCTAGCCTCTCTGGACCTCAGTTTCCTCATCTGTAAATGAGGGCCTTAAGGTTCCCCACCTCTGGACTAGATGATACCTAAGGTTTCTTCTAGTTCTAAATCTATGATCCAATGGTAAAGATGTAGTCCTGGCTCACAAGAGAACCAACAAAATGATCATGCCAGTCTGATGGTTCTAGAATTCTGTACCTTACCAAGGACTTGGCAAACCACAGCTGGTTTAAGTGCACAGAATGTATGCATTTCCTCTGCACACCTGGAACAAACAGGATGCAAACAAGGGACATTTTCTCAGACATTTCCAAGCAAGGAAGTTTCTACTTTAGGAAATCCTCTCTCCCTCCTGTAAGGCTCAGCTCAGACTCAACATCTGGCAAAGTCTGGGATTGTTTCTTCCTTGTTACTTTATTTATATAAGACAAGAGTTGGAGGGGGAAGTCCCCACAGACATGTGACCTGTCCAAACTCTGGTATGGCTGTAGTGAGCATTTACCCAGGGGCCATTCTCATCCCATCACCCTTCCTTCCCACCCCAGAGCTCCCTTCCTCCAGCACATGTAGCCAGGTCCTTAGAAGCACTCCCTGAACGGTCTTCCTTGATCCCTCAAGAAAACCACAAGGGACAGGGCTGGGATAAATGTAAAGCACTCTGATTCAGAAGAGAAGAGGAAAGTTGGTTCTGTCTTATACCACTGTTCAATCCATCCTGATGACGTCCCCATTTCTGCTTGTGCCATTTCCTGAGCTCCCCATTGGAGGACTGGGAGCAGGGCAAAATGCAAAGGGTTGAAGGAAGAAGGGGAAAGGCTAGGGAAACTAGAGAAGTGATCCAAAAACCTCTCAAGATGAGTTACCTCCCCACCTGTCTCCCACCAACCAATCAAAATAGAGACCTCTTCAATGCCTCCCACCCCCAGAACACAAACACACACACACACACACACACACACACACACACACGTCACTTGGCAAAAACCAAAATCAGATTATCTGGGTGGAAATCTTACTGGGTGAGTCAGAGCCCCAGAAATGTACAACTTCTACTCATTGGCAGACTCACTTTCATTCTCTCCCTTATCTCTGTCTCCCTCCTCCTTCCCCTCCTTTCTGTTCTTCATCTCTCTCCTTTTCTTTCTTTGTCCCCTCCATCATCCTCTCTCTGAACCTTTTTCTTCCCTTTTCTCTCCCTCTGCCTTCTCCCTTCTTCCTTCCTCTCTCTTTTTCTTTCTCTTTATCTAATCCTTCTCTCCCTTCCTTTTTTCTCTCTCTTCTTTCTCTTTTCCTTTCCTCTTCCCTTTTTCTCTCTTTCTCCCTCACCCTTTCTCCCCCTTTCTTTTTTCTTCCTTCTCTCTTTTCCTTACCCTTTCTCTTTTTTTTCTTCTCTCTTTCCTTTAAAAAAACGGGGCCAGCTACAGTGCTTTTTGTTTATCTGTTTGTGCTTCTCCATGTGCAGTGCTCAGGGACCTCCCCCAGAATGGTTTATTATGGCTTTTCTATTTAGCTCCACTGCAGTATAACAGAGGTAATATAATCATGTCTCAGCTCCATATGGTCCAGGAGGCTGACAAGCAGAACAACCTTTGCTTTGTTTGTGTTTTACTTACGGTATTATGTAATGCTGTGCAGGCTGCTTGTACTCACCTCCTCCCACAGGACCCTGGAGACCCAAGGGGACTCAAGGCTCCCTGGCAAACACACTTACATGCTTTAGGACCTAGGACAGGGCTCAGGGAGGGATCAACCCCAAGAACACTCGGGAAGCCATAGTACAATTGCCGGCAACATCCTAGTCTGCAATTTTGGTGGTGAAACATATGTGTGTAATATGTGTGTGCATATGTGACAAACATGCATATACACATATACATATACATGTATGAATGTATATGTGCATCTATGTGGGTATACATATAAAGACAGTCCCAAAAATTTTAGTGCAGTTTTAAGTTATTAAAGCTTATATATTTAGATGGTGGATGGATAAATAGATATGTATATATGCATGAAAACACATATATTTATATTAATCAACACTGCCCCCGAGAAACACTAAAGGAAGTGCCATCCATTTTGTACAAATTGTACCCCCCTGCCCCAACCCCAGGAACAAGTGTTTAAAATGCAAGGTTGCTTGGAGACTTTAAGGCCATCACCAGAGACATACCCATAAGTTGGCATAGATTCCTTAGACAATGGAAGCCACAGGCAAAACCTTCCCTTTAAAGATGGACCCCTCCAGGAATGGGAACCTTTCCATGTCTTTGTGGCTCTGAGAGGAGCAGAGGGGCAGCTAATTTGCTCTGTTAGAAGTCATAGAATCCTAGACTTCAGAGGTCGAAGAGTCCTTAGAAGTAATCCAGCCCATCCAGGTTATTGTCATACCCATTTTACAGAGAGGGAAGCTGAGGCCCAGAGAAACTAAAGGATTTTCCCATGGCCACACAGCTAGTAAGTCATCAAGAATTAACTACACCAGGACCATCCCTAAGGGGATTCAGTAAAGAACCCACTAGAAGAAGTTACATGTACGTTGTATTTCTCCCTTACTTTCACAAAATATTTTTATTTTAATGCAATCAGGTTTCTCCACTAAGGTCCCACTTTAATGCTAGGAGATCAAGGTAGAAGTGGTGCTGTGTTATGGGAAGTAGGATCACAAGTCTGACAAGACCAAGGAAGAGGAAGGTGACTAACTGAGAGCTTATCCTCAAAAAGTTAGAAATGCTAAGGGCAGGAGAGGCTCATCAACAGACAGCTGGCCCCTACAATTCACCACCATCTACTGAGGTAGGAAGCACAGATGATCTACAACTTCCCAAGGGAGGCCCACGCACAACGGTAAGTCTTCTGAAGTACTGATGTAAGAGATCAGGTTAACATTCTGGAGAACAATTTGGAACGATGCCCAAAGTGCTATAAAACTGCATACCCTTTGATCCAGCAATACCACTGCCAGGTCTATACCCAAAGACATCCAAAAAAAGGGGAAAGGATCTATTAGTACAAAAATATTTATAGCACCTCTTTTTGTGATGGCTAAGAACTGGAAATTGAAGGGATGCCCTTCAATTGGGGAATGGCTAAAAAAGCTGTGGTATATGATTGTGATGGAATATTACTGGCCTATTGGAATTGACAAGCAAAATGATCTCAGAAAAACCTAGAAAGACTTACATGAACTGATCCACAATGAAGTAAACAGAACCAGGATAACGTTGTACACAGTAACAACAATATTGTTCTATGAAGAACTGTGAATAACGTAGCTATTCTCAGCAACAGTGATCCCAGACAATCCCAAAGGACTCATGATGAAGCAGGCTATCCGCCTCCAGAGAAAGAAGTGATATTGTCTGAGTACAGACTGAAGCAGGCTACTTTCCACTTTCTTTCATTTTTTTCTTTTATTTTAATCTTCTTGTATAAAATGGTATAAAAAATAAAAAATCTTGTATAAAATATGGAAATGTTTTACGTGATGGCACATGTATAGCCTCTATCTGATTGCTCGCCATCTCAGGGAGGGGGAACAGAAGGAAGAGGGGTCAGGAGGGAGGAATAGAATTTGGAACTCAAAACTTTAAATAGAAATGTTTCAAAAATTGAAAAAGAAAAGGAAATCGGGTTAAAATGAACATCAATGGCAGACTTGAAAGGAAGGGGGAAAGGCCTAGGATCATAGAATTAGAGGTAAACAGGACAGTGGAAGTCATCACATGCAACCCTCTCGTTTTATAAATGAGGAAGCTGAGGCCCAGAAAGGTCAAGTAACTTATCTAGAGTCACACAGCTAATTGAGGAGGGGACGGCATTCAAACCCAGACTTTTTGACTCCAAATCCTTTATTTTAAACATTGTACCATCCTGACTCTCAAAGTTGCCCAAGGACAGCTTAAGACAGAAAGAGTTGAAAGAGAACAGAGGGAAATAATCTTATCCTGTTGCTTCCCTCTTCCTCTCCCAAGTAATAAATGGACATACAGGTATATGATATTATATACATATATATGTGAATCATTTGTATATACATATATACAAAAGCCAATTGGCATTAATTGATATTGGGAAGATGTCAACTTCCAAATGATATTGGAAACTTGTTAAATGATATGGGGAAAACTGATGGGGACCCATGAGTGACATTCTTAGAAAACTCAACCCCTCAGAGTTGCCATTAAAACTCCAAAGGAGTAGTAGTCATTGCTTTGGGGACTCAATCTGACTATACTGGAGTGGGGAACCTGGGGCTTTGAGGCCTTCTAGGTCCATGGGTGCAGTCTTTTGATGGAGTCCAAGTGTTACAGAACAAATCCTTTTATTAAGGGAATTGGTTCTGTGAAGTTTGGATTCAGCCAAAGAGCCACACTTGAAGACCTAGAGAGCTGCATGTGACCTCAAGGCTGAAGGTTTCCCACCCCTGGACTATACAATGCAAGTTAGGAGCATGAGCCCACAGAGAATGCTACAATAGGATATGTATGTATATACATATATGTGTGTATATATGTACACACACATATATATACATATACATGCATATATATATGTGTATATATTTACATCAGTTGTTTTCTCCAATATCACTTAACACACTGCCAATATAAGTTGGAAGTTGACATCTTCCCAGTATCAGCTTGCCAATTAACATCAATTGGCTTTTACAAAGAGATATATATTTAGAAGGAATACCAAGAAATTCAACAGTCCCCTAAACCAGGGTCATATCTTCCCTCTCCATACACATTCAGGCATTGAGGATGTGGACTAAATCTCAAAGTAGTTGCTATAAAACAACCCCCCCACCCCCCACCTCCACACTCAGGAAAGTGAGGGTGGCTGTTCCCAGGGGGTCCTTTTCTCGGTTTCCAATAAGGGGGGGTGGCATACCTGATGATTGAGTCATTTTCTTAGTCAGCTGAGCTAGTGAAGCCAGTTATTCCTCAGCGATGGCTTCTTATCAGACTCATGCTATGGCTGTTAGCATCCTTTGCTATAGACTCCAGTTGCTGAACTTGCAATGATACTTTTGACTTTGGGGAGTTTGCAAGTCTGTTCCATCTCTGGACACTCATTTGCCTAAAATTAGGAAAGAACAAACAAAAGAGAGGAAAGAAGGAACAAAAGAGACAGAAGAAATTAAATCCCCATGCATTCCCGGATACATAGGAGCTTGGTGGGACATGGGACCTGATATCTCTCCCCAACCTGGAGGTCCACAACACTTCTTCCTTACTTGAAAGGCACCAGGGAAAAGAGAGCCATCATCTATTTGAATCATTTGTATGCACTCAGTTCTGATTCCGCAGCACTCTAAGGCAACAGGAAAGAGGATGCATGCATGCGTGTGTGTGTGTGTGTGTGCGTGCTTGTGTCTCTGTTCTGAAGAGAATGGAAGGCACTCACTCCCTTACGCATACCCAGAAGCAGGTTCACCAGTCCTCCCTAGAACCAGACCAGGCATGTTGTGGATACTCTGAGGACTGGACCCCTCACTGATCAGTGTCACTACTGGTGGATCGTAACTCTAGAGTTGGAAGGGACCCCAGAGATCATCTAATCCAAACCTTTCACCTTGCATATGAAGAAACTAAATTCTAGAGCAGTTAAGTGACTTACCCAAGGCCACAAAAATGTTAAATGTCAGAGGTGGGATCTGAACCTGAGTCTCTGACTCCAAAGTCAATGCTCTTTCCACTATGCTACACTGACAGTACAAGCTTTGGGCTCTCTCCTACCCACTAGATGCATCTTTGGTCATTTTCCTTTCATGCAGTCATTGAACCAAAGAATTTGTTCAATCAGCAATTTGTGATACCCTCAGCAGAGCTCTGAGCATCAATCATTGCAGGGTAGTCAAGGAAAAGGATCCCCAATATGACAGCCGGGCATAGCACTCAGAACAATCAGTCCACCTGCCTCAAATGAAACAAACACCATCCAACAACACAGAAGGAGGGTCATGGGAATGGGGCGCTGAGAGACACGGGTCCTGGGCTCTTCCCACCTCAGCCTTAGCCTGTGGTCCCAAAGCTATCAGATAATCGGGGGTTAGGTGTTCTAGTCCTCCTGCTTCCCCCAAGTCAAGCACTGCCCCTCCAGTCCCTCTGACTCAGCTCCCTCTCCTAACCCTACAGTCCCTGCACAGCCATCCTCCTTCATTGGTTTGCATCATAAATGTGTAATGCCAGCCTAAGAAAAGCACCCAGCCCAGCCCGCTCTGCCTTGCATCCATAACAACCTTATCAAAGGGTTTTTTTCTGAGCACGAAGAACAGAGAGCCCTCCAGGTTTTGATTCATAGCAGGTGAAGGCTGGATGTGCTGAAAGCTGATTGAAATCAGCCAGGTCAACAAAATACAGCTGAGAGTGCACAATAATTGGGAAAGAAGCAGTGCTTCCTTGGTTTTTTTGTGATCCCCTGCACCTTCTAGCTCCTGCTTTTGAAGGGAAGTCTTTGTCTTACACACTTTATTGCATTGCTGGGTGGCTTCTTTTTACAGACTTGGGGCTTTTCTGACCTGCACTTTCGTCTCTCTTTTGTCCAGAAGCCAAGAGTTCCTTTGATGCAGGAGGGTGGGGTAAAGCCTTAGAGATCCAGGAACAGCCCCTCCCCCCACCCCACCAACCCCAGGCTCTCATTTCTAAAATAGCCCTCCTATTCTTCCACTCCCGCTTCTCTCCAGTAGGACGGAGCTAGTGATGCCTGCCACCCACCCATTAATGCTGACGAGAGAGTTCTTTAGACTGAGGAAAATTGTAAGCACTTCTAGAGCAGTGATTTCATCCAACCGAAATTTTACAGATGTGCACACAAAACATTTACCAGCTAGCACCCTCTTCCACCCCTGCTTTCCCTGAGTGCTCCAAGGTGGGGAAGGGGCTGTCAAGAAGAATAGCAGCATTTTTATCCAGAAATCTTCCGCACCATAGCATTCAGGGAAGCGACTTTGATCCATGAAGATCCTCCTACCCGATCTTGAACCCATTTCGCAGATGCAGCAGAGTGGAAAGAATAGTCAGCAAACATTTATTAAGCCCTTGCTGTGTGCCCTGTGTATATAAAGAAACGCAAGGGTGGCATCCCAGCCCTTTAAAAAAAAAATCAACTATTCACATTAGAATGCAGGAAACAATATGTAAATAATTATGTAGATAAAAGAGAAATACACGGAAATGGAAAGTAATCACAGAAGAAAGGAAGAAAGGAGGAATGGAGCAATAAAGGTTCCTCCTGGATTTGTAATCAGAAGACCTGGATTTGTTTTGGGGGTTTGTTTTTTCTTTTTGCTTTTTTTGCTTTTTGGAGGGGAGGAAGGCAGGTCAATTGGGGTTAAGTGACTTGCCCAAGGTCACATGGCTAGTAAGTGTTAAGTGTCTGAGGCTGGATTTGAACTCAGGTCCTCCTGACTCCAGGGTGGGTGCTCCATGCACCACCTAGCCACCCCACTTTTTTTTAATTTTTATTTTTTGTCTTTTTGGAGGGTCTCGATTTGAATCCTGGCTGTGATATTTAGTAACTGTGCAATCTTGGGCAGTTCACTTCTCCCTGAACCTCAGTTTCTTCAGTTGTAAAGTGATGGGGTTGCCCTAGATGACATCCATGATTCTTCTTAGAAATCCTGTGACCCAATTCATCTAGAGGAGTGAGGCAGTGCCTGCTCTGTTTGTGACTCCAGAGCCTAGGAGAAAATGGTTTGTATCCAGCAAAAATTTGAATTAAAAGTAAAATTAACAGGGAAGCTAGGTGGCACTGTGAATAGAGCACCATCCCTGGAACCAGGAGGACCTGAGTTCAAATCCAGCTCAGACATTTAACACTTACTAGCCATGTGACCTTGGGCAAATCACTTAACTCCAATTGCCTTCCCCCCCCCCAAAAAAATTAAAATTAGCAACCCTTCCCTGCCAAACCAGACTTAGTAGGTGTTTTAACTCCAATTACTCCCTGGCATCTGATGTCTTTTCATTCTCAACTGTGTAAAATGCAGGTGAAGGGGTTACACAATCAATCCCAAAAATGGGTTAAGCACCTACAGTATACCAGACCTAGAGATACAAAGACTAAAGTGAAACAGTCCCTGCCTTCAGGGAGCTTATGTTTTACAGACTAGAAAGTATGTTCTGGAAATATTTATCAACGACCTTGGATTTGGGGTTTGAGCTGGATTATAAATTCTTTGCTAATCTGCCTAAGAACCTTTCTGGGCCCCAGTGTCCACAACTACAAAAGCAATGGTCCCTCTCAGCTCTGACTCTAGTAAAGCTGCAGAGTTTTGACCCATAAGGTCTAAGCCAATTGTAGACTCTCTAACAATGTGCCTCTTCAGCCCTCTACCAAAAAAAAAAAATCCACTGGAGCCCTTATCCCATCTCTGAAATACTGCCCCAGTGACTCCAAAGGGGCTCCAATTTTCCTCTTGAGAAGAAAGTAGAGACAACTTCAATAATATAATGAGTGCTCCATTCCTGGGAACTTTCACCTCCTCCACAGCAGGTTGATAAGTGATTAGGCCAAGATACCCATATTGTCAATAATAACCATTAGCCAGGCTCACTGCTCTTCCCTCCCCCCTCCTCCTACCTTGGGGAGCAGAGTGAAAGGATGTTTTGGAGCCAAGGGAAAGCAGGAGAATGTAAGACTGTTGACACAAATGCCTAGCCTTGCCTTTGGAAATCAGAAGTCCAACTTCCACAAAACCTTCTATTTAAGGGCTGAATTATAGTTGGCACCCTACAGGTACTTCTTAAGATGAATGACTTAATTTGGGATTTGTGTTCTCTCTCATCTTCTAAGAGGGGAGGGAGAGGAGGACCAGCCAGGTGAGGCAAAGATGATCCCTACAGGCCCTTTGGGAAGTTCGCTGGCACAGTGGATGGAGTACTGACTTGAAATAAGGAAGGCTCATCTTCATGAGTTCAAATTCGTCCTCAGACACTTACCAGCTGTGTGAACCTGAGCAAGTCACTTCACCCTGTTTGCCTCAGTTTCCTCATCTGTAAAATGAACTGGAGAAGGAAATGGCAAACCACTCCAGTATCTCTGCCAAGAAAACACCAAAGGGGGTCACAAAGAGTCAGACATGACCAAACAACAATGATAACAACAGGTCCTTTGCTTCCTGCTATCAAGAATCTGACTGAGGAGGAGTCAGGAAAATCTGAAGTATAATGGGGGCCTGGTGAGTAGTGACCATCCATTCATCTGTGCACCCCAGCAGTGACAAGGGGACATCAGAAATGACAGATGTACTATTAATGTGGTGTTCAGAGAAAAAAGTTTTACGCAGTATTGAGCCAGAAAGGAGAAGGGCTGAGTGAGAGGGAACAAACAGGAAGCATGTATTTGAGTACTGGGGTGCAGCAGAGATTATCTGTTAAATCAGCTATAGGCACCATATGGAACCAGGCCCTAAGTGCTAATGCTGTAGGATCCGAACACAATATGTCTAAACCAGAATTCATCGTGCTCCCCCCCAAAAAACCCTGCTCCCCTCGTCAGTTTCTATGCTGCTTTTCACTGTACTCCCCATTCTATGAGTCACTCATCATCTCAGTCATTGTTGATTCATCCCTCTTCCTCACCCACCACATCCACAGGATTATAGGATTTTAGTACCAGAAGAGAATTTCAAAGTCATAGCCCCAACCTTTCATTTTTTAGATGAGGAAACATCCAGGGAAATGAAGGGACTTGTCCAAAATAAATTCATAAGAAGCAGAGGTGAGATTTGAACCTGAGTCTGACTCCAAAGCCAGGGCTCTTTCCACACCCCCATGCTATTTGTAATCCTTTGCCAAATCTTGCTCATTCTACCTTAGCAATATTTCTCAAATTAGCACCTTCCCTCCCTCCGCATTTTTTCTCTCCTAATGCTATAACCCCAAGCACTCATTACTTCTTTCCTGGGCTTTGTAATAACCTTCTAATCAGTCTCCCCAACTCCAGTTTCTCCTTACTCCAAATTGCATAATACTCCACTACTAAATTAATTTTCTTCTTGTGCAGAATTGATTATATCACTCCTCTGGTCAAAAAACTTACATGACTCCCCATTGCCTGCCTAATAATGTCTAGACGACTCAATGTGGTATTCAAGACTCATCATGATCTGGGAGCAATATATATTTTAAGCCCTATATCACACTATAATTCCTCATGTATTATATATTCTAGCCAAACTGCTCATATCGCATGCTTTCTTGCCTCTGTACTTTGGTTCACACCATTCCCTACACCTGGAATGCCTTTCCCTCAACAAAATCCTATTCATCATCCAAGGTCCAGCACAAATATTATCTCCTGTGTGATGTTTTCTTTGCTGATTCTAGCAGAATTGATCTCTCCCTCCTCTGAGTCCTTATAGCAATTTGTACCTCTCCTATACGCTTGTCTTATGTTACAGCATTTTGTATTATAAGTATGTTTGCAAGTGTCTTCTCTCCAAACAAAAAAACAGAAAACCAGGTCTTGTCTCTAAACACAGCATTCTTTCTACTATGCCATGCAGTCAGGTCAAGTAGTGTCCCACTAATCTCCAACCAAGAAGACGCTCAGATGCCCAAAATTCAGATAAAATGTACTGGGAAGAAATTAATTGTAACTATTTTTCATTGTTTCTCACTATATTTGGGTAAGTGCTGTTTGGGGAGGAGGAGAGGAGGCATCACTCAAAATCAAGTCACATCCAATACGTGCATGCTTGAAAAGATACGGCGTGTCCCAAAAGTCATAGTTAGGTTGTAAGCCTTTCTAGACACCCTCTATAGTGTCACCTTCTCTTTCAAGTCACTCCCTAACATTCATTTATTATAACCATTCTTACTCTACATACCTCTTCTGCTCAATCCCTAATGTTATACGAATGTCCATCCACTGCTCATGCTTACCACAAATGCCGCCTCTTTTTCTAGCTGGTAATCACAGAAATTGAGTCATTCATTCAATAAATGTTTATTAATACTCTAGGTACTGTGCTAAGGGGCCAAATGGGATCTTGAAGAGTCAACACAACTGAAACAACTCGACAACAACAACTGTACTAAGACAGTATACACCACCCTAAAGTTACTTCCTGATACTCCTAAATACTCAGCATGGAATTGCAATTATTTTCGATACCCAACTATTGCAATTAAAGTGGAAATGTGATGACCAAGAAAGAAAGGAAATGTTCCTGAACAAGGCAATGTCTCTGTCTCCCTCCCCATGTCAGTCTCAAAGCATCCCAAGCTCCTGACACAAACAGCCTCTTTTCTTTTCTCTTCATAGTCTCTCTCTCAGAAGACTCATTTGCCCTTAGTTTCAATAATCACTTCCCTCTGGATGAGTCCCAAACCTGTATCTCCGCAGCCCTGACCTCTTTCCTTAACTCCAGTCCTGTATTTTCAGCTACCCACTTGGAGGTTCTGGCCTGCCTCAAACTCAAGACACCTAACTGCATATTGAGTGTGTATCCCACCCACCCATCCCCACCCCTCCAAACAACTGCAGCAGCAGCAGCGGTAGAAACAACCAAACATGGCTCCCCATACTGACTTCTCAGTATTTGCCAATGGTAGCACCATTCATTCTTCTGGTTTGAAGATGCTATGTTCTGGTCTCTATTAGCAGCCTTTTGAGAAATGGAATTTCCTCAGAGAAGGAAATAACCACATAGGAATTCCCTAAGGCTCCATCATTAGATCCTCTTCTCTTTTTCTTCTCTTCTCTTCTCTTCTCTCAGTCAATAAATAAATGTGTAGGCGATTCCTAAGTGACTGTTTCAGTCTCTGACACCTCAAGTTTCTCTCCTCTCCCATTACCCTCACATACGTAGATACATATACCCCTACATACATAGATACATGCATGTGCATACATGTACATAGGCTTACATGCATACATGTGTGCTATGAGTGTGCATGATACATATGTGTATACACACATGCACAAATATGTGTGGTAGTGTGTCTACATGTGCACAACATACATGTGGGCATGTACATGTATGCATGTGATACATGCATACACATGCATGTCTATATGCACACACCATTATGCTGATTCCATGGTGATTTCTTGACCTTGCTCCATCCAGATGTCCCTCAAGCTTTGGACTTTTTTGCTACTGGCCTTGGTTCACAATTTTCTGCTTAGCCCTCCAGGGAGGTATCATTTCAATTATTTTAAAGGATGAGTAGAAATTAAACTGGTAAGGGCTGGAGAGATATTTCAGAAACACAATATATATGACTAAAGACTCTGAAGGAGGAAGCCACAGGACAGGGGGGAAGAGGAAGCAATCCTTTTTTTTTCTAGATCACAAAGAGGTGAGTAGTCTGACACAAATTATAAAGGCAGAATAATACAAGATTGTGGAGGACCTTGAATGCCAAGCAAGGAAGTCTGAGTAGTGGCAGCTTTCCTACTCAGTAGGAAATATGGAATTATTTGGGGAGTTTGAGCAAAGGAATAAATATGACTCATTCTCAAATCTACCCATCATGCCCCAGTCTCTGTGCTGACCTCCAATCCTGCATCTCCAACTGCCTTTCAGACATCTCGAACTCATGTCCAGTAGACATCTTAAACTCAATATGTCCAAAATAGAACTCATTATCTTCCCCCCAAGTCCTCAGCCCCTCTTACCTTTCCTATTACCATAGAAGGCAACATGATCCTCCCAGCCCCTCAGGCTCACAACCTAGGAGTCATCCTGGATTCCCAAGTATCTCTCACCCATCACCTCCCCATATCCAAGTTGTTGCCAAGGCCTGTAGATTGCACCTTGGCAACCTCCCTGGAATACACCCCCTTTTCTCCTCTGGCACAGCCCCCACTCTGGTGCAGGCCCTCATCACCTCATACCTGGACTATTGCAATAACCTGATTGTGGGTCTGTCTGTATGAGGTCTCTCCCCACTCTAATCCATCCTCCATTCAGTCACCAAAGTGATTTTTCTAAAGTGCAGGTCTGACCATATCACTGGCCTTCTCAATAAACTCCAGTGGCTTCTATGGCCTCGAGGATCAAATACAAAATGCTCCATTTGGTATTCAGAGCCCTTCACAGCCTTGCCCCCTCCTACCTTTCCAGTCAGTCTTCTTACCCCTTTTTCCCTGGCAGGTATTCTTTGATCCAGCGACACTGTCCCCTTGGCGTTTCCACAAACAAGATACTCCATCTCTCAGCTCCGGGCATTCTCTCTGGCTGTCCCCATGGCTGGAACATTCTCCCTCCTCCTCTCTGTCTACTAACCTCCCCAGCTTCCTTTAAGTCCCAGCTAAAATCCCACCTCCTACAGGAAGCCTTCCCCAACCTCACTTAATTCTAACACTTTCCTTTTGTTACTTATTTCCTATTTATCCTGCATATAACTTGCTGTGTATATTTGTGTGTCTCCCTAATTAGATTGTAATCTCCTAGAGGGCAGGAACTATCTTTTGCCTCCTTTTGTAACCCCAGTGTTTAGCACGGTGTCTGGCACATAATGGGCCTCTAATAAATGTTTACTGATTGATTGGGTCTATGCATAAGGAAATCCAGCAACATACGAAAGGCTAGTTGAAGGACAATGAGAGGAAGCCATTAGAGCAGCAGTTCTCAACCTGTGGGTTGTGACCCCTTTGGAACAACCCTTTCACAGGGGTCACAGGGGTTGCCTAAGACCACTGGAAAACACATATTTCCGATGGTCTTAGGAACCAAGACACAGCTCCTCTATATGTCACCAGGCGGGTCCGCCCACATGCAGATACGCCCACATATGAGCGGCATTAGGAAGGTTGAGAACCACTGCATTAGAGTATGAGGGTATAGGAAGGTTTGTTTTTGGAGTTTGTTGCAATTGTCTGGGCTGGTGGCACTCAATATCAGTACTGGAGTGGAAGTGGGATGGAGAAGAGGAGGCAGATGAAGGAGGTATTTCAGAAGTCAAATTGATATGAAAGATAATTTCCTTTGGGTAACTGATTGGACTTACGAGGGGAGAGAGATGGCAAAATTAAAGATAACACCACGGTTTCAAACGTGGGATAGAGGGTGCCTTGTAGCACCACTGATAGGAAAAAGGAAATTCAAAGGAGGAGCAGGTTTGTAGGGGGAAAACAATAAGCTCATTTGGCAACACATTTGGAGTTTGAGGTGCTGGTGGGGTTTCTCCAGGTGGCAGGTCCTGCAGTAGCTGAACATATGGGTCTTTCCAGTTCTGTCACTTGCTTCACAAAGAATAGCAAAATCTCAGAACTAAAAGGACTTCAGCAGCCATCTGATACAACCCATAACTAAATAAAAATCCTCTTTAATTTATCTGAAAAGTGGTCAGTCAGATGTCTTACCTTGAAGACCTCCAGTTATGGGAAATCAGCTTCCTCCTAAGACAACTTACTTTTGGATAGTTCTAATTTTTAGGAAGATTTTCCTTTTATTTACCCTAATTTTAACCTCTTTTCAAATTCCAGCTGTTGCTCCTAGTTCCATCTTTTGGGGTCAAGTGGAACAAGGTTACGTCTTTTTTTTATTTTCTTTTAAAAATTTTTGAAATTAAACTTTTTCAATCAGCGAAAATCCATCATCTTTCCCTCTCAATCCCCCGCTCAAGAAAAATTGGTTTAAAAAAATCATCTTACAAACATTTATAGTCAAGCCAAACAAATTTCCAAATTAGCCATGTCAAAAAAAAAAAAGCCTTATTCTGCATTCTGATTCCTTCACTTCTTTATGGGGAGGTGGGTGGCATGTGTTTCATCATGAGTCATCTGGAATCATGGTTCATTATTATGCAGATCAATGTTCCTAAGTCTTTCAAAGTTGTTTGTCTTTACAACATTGTTGTTGTTATAGAAATTACTCTCCTGGTTCTGCTCACTTCACTCTGTATCAATTCATACAAGGCTTCCCAAGGTTTCTATGAAATCATCCTCTTCATCATTTCTTATAGCACAGTAGTTTTCCATCACATTTATAGACCATAACTTGTTCAGTCATTCCTCTCCATTTCTAATTCTTTCCCACTGCAAAGAGCTGCTACAAATATTTTTGTATATCCCTAGAGTTTGCTTTGCTTAGAACAAATCCCTCCATTAATCTAATCTCCCTCTTATTCTCCTGTCTTCTTTCTCCCTCTGCCCTTGTTCCCTTTATGGTAAGATACATTTAGGTAACCAACTATGTGTGTGTATTTTTCCCTCCTTTGACCAATTCAGATGACAATGCTGTCCAAGAGTCAACTCCTTCCTCCTGGTTAGTAAAGACTTCTATTTAAATACTACAATTGAGTGAGATAATTTTCCTTAACATTCCTCTCCCTTCTCCCCTCCACCCCCATCCAGTTGATTCCTCTTCCCCTCCCTTTCCATTCTTCTTTTAAGATCATCATAACAGAATGATTGCAGGGGGCGGAGCCAAGATGGCGGCGTAGCAGCAACATATCGCAGCTCTCACATAGCCACCCCAAAATACCCATAAAATAGGACTCTAAACCAATCCTAGAACTCCAAAAC
>CM053588.1:112906821-112984076 GCA_028646515.1 Pseudochirops corinnae
AGAATAGACTGGGGGAGGGGGGACACACTGGGATGGCTGTTTTGGGGCGGTGGGTGGCGGAAAGTGGGAGAGAAAATATGTAACTCAAAATCTTGTGGAAATGAATGATGCAAACTATAATAAAATTTTAAAAAATAATCATCATAACAGAACCACTCCAAGGCCTTCTATTTTGATTCATTTTACAATTCCTGATGACAGAGTTTAGAGGGAAAAAATGTAGTCATCTCCCATAATAGAATATAAAGTTTATCCTTGTTTAGTTCTTTATCATTGTTTGCCTGTATTTAGCTTTTTATTTTAATGTTGAATTTAGTTTGAGGATTAGGGATGAAACCAGTGTATCAGGAAGATCCCAGGTCTGGCCACCAGGAAGGTCCAGTTTTTAGTCATGTTTCAGGCTGAGCTTTTTTAACTGGTAGTCTGGAGGCCCACTTGGAATTTAGTCTCAGAATAGTCATGTGGTTGCCCAGATTCTTCCGTATTCTTTAGTACCTTTTCCCCCACCTTTTCCTCCTTGGCTTTCCAAGGAGTCTAAGATACGTGAGTTCGCTTGGTTGGAGCCTAGGACATGCAGTTATAGCAAGGCCTGGTTCAGGCCCTTTTACAGGGCATCCAGGTTGCTGCACCTCTCATCTTGGTCATGTTACTGCAAAGCTTGAAAGAAAATGAGGATCCCACACTGTTTTGGAACTGAAGAAGGAGCTCACACTTTTCCTTCACTAGGTCATGGGAAAAGGGTCATGCTAAAGGTCTACTTTATCACTAGTAAAATGAAATCCCCAGTAGGAATAGGAGGGCCATAAGGTAAAGAAGTTGACTAGGCAGTTGAAGATACCTCAATCTCTGGCTTGAGGGAGAAGTTTGGGAGGGTTAAGTAGGTGGAGCTCATGGCACCAGAGGCAGAGGGATGGTGATAAAGGAGGTGGCTGGTGTCGGAAGGAGACAGCAGAAAAGCAGTTTGAGGTGGTCGTTCCCCAGGGGATTGGCTGGTAGAAGAACCGGTAGATTAGAGAGAGGGGCTCTGGGAAGGACCTCAGATCTGTTCTATCAAAATACTGTTAAAGCAAGAACCGGAGCCTTAGGCTCCCTCTTCTTCCCTATAATTGTCCCTGCAGATATCTGAAGGCAGCTATCATGTCCACCAAAGTCATCTCATCCTCCATTCCTTCAACCAATCATTATTCGTTACTTCAACCTGCTCCGTATTGATTGCCCTTCTCTGGGTACTCTGTAGGTTATCAGTGTGTTTTACAAAATGCAGCAGCCAGAATTGAACACAATACTCCAGGTGTGGTCTGTCCAGGGCAGACCACACCTGAAACTATCAACCCTTAGTCCTGGACACTATGTCTCTTAATGTAGCCTCCCCTTCTCAAAAAAAAGAAGGCATTTGCTCTTCAGGCTAAAACTTTATATTGTTGTTTTAAATTTACTAAACCCTTTCATCTTTTTTTTTTCAGATAATCGCTGTCTAATTGTACTTCTCTTATCTTACCCTTATGAAGCTTGATTTTTTTAAACTAAAGTCTGTCTACCCTTTTTTAAAATTGTTATTTTATTTTTAGATCTGAATTCTCTCTCTCCCACATCTTCCTCACCTCCCCCCCCCCCACCATGGAGAAAGTAAAAACAAAACAAAATAAAACAGTTACAGGTACAGTCAAATAAAATAAGTCCCTGTTTTGGCTGTGTTCTGAGTAATAATAATGATAAGCTTCCATCTGCATTTTCTCTCTGGAGATGGGGGCATATTTCATCATGAATCCTCTGGAATCCTGATTGGTCATTGTATTGGTCAGAGGCATTAGAATATTGTTATTATATAAACTGTTTTTCTAGTGCGTGCTTCATTTTGCATCACTTCATCAAAGTCTTCCCAGATCTCTCTGAAACTATCCCCTGCATCATTTTTTACCAACATAATAGTATTCCATCACATTCTTACACCGTATCTTTTTCAACCATTCCCAAATTGATGGTTACCCCCTTGCTTTCCAATACTTTGCTGCTACCAAAAAAGAGCTACTATAAATATTTTTGTACATAAGTTTCTTTTTCTTTCTTTCTTTCTTTGATCTCCTTGAGGTAAAAACCTAGTGGCAGTATTGCTAGGTCAACAAATATACACACTTTAATACCTTTTTGGACATAGTTCCAAATTGCTTTCCAGAATGGTTGGACTAGTTCACAGCTCAACCAATAGTGCATTAACAAACCTGTTTCCCCACAGACCCTGCAATATTTGTCATTTTCCCATTTTTGTCATCTTTGCTAATCTAATGGGTATGAAGTGGTACCTCAGAGTTGTTTTAATTTTCATTTTTCTTATTATTAGTGATTCAGGAGCATTTTTTCATAGGTTTAGTGATAGTTTGGATTTCTTCCTCTGAAAACTGCCTATTTATGTACCTTCATTATTTATCAATTGAAAAATAAGCCTGCATTTATATCTGTTAAATGTCATCATACTAGATTCTTCCTAATGTTCTAGCATGTCAAAATCTTTTCAGATTCCAACTCTGTCACCCAATGTATTAACAACATCCCTCTCAGCCTTTTTTGCTAATTTGATAAGCATAATCATCTATACCCTTGTGACATCTGTGTGATTAATAAAAATGTTAAACAGCAAAGCACCAAACACACACCTCTGGGGCACTTACTCTGAGACTTCTTTCCAAGATGACAACGAACCATTAACAATTACTCTTTGTGTCTGACCATCCAACCACTTCCAAATCCACCTAACTATACTATTGTCTCTCCTGCATCTCTTTCTCTTTTCCTCCAGGAGAGCATGGGAGATGACATCAAATGATTTGGTAAAAATATAGATTAACTCTAGCTATAGCTTTCCTCATCTATCAGTCTCGTAAAAAGAGGAAAGAGGTTCATCTGGTACGACCTATTGGGGTTTTATTTAATGTTATCCACATTTGCATTTCTTTTTGTTTCCATTTTATCTATTTTCAATTTAATGACCACCAAAAAAGAGAAAAAAGTTCTATCTATGAAATAGAACAGAAAAAAGAGGGCTATGTTTGAAAACACAAATCCCCATTGTGTACATCTTGCTTTTTTAAAAAAATCAGCGTTACTTTCACAACTGGCCTCTTTGTTTGTGTCTCCCTCTGAACTTCCTTCAGTTTGCTTCTGTGCATTTTTTAATTAACTTTTTTTCAATTATCAAGCATTTTTTGCTCCCTCTCACTTCCCCTTTCCACTAAAACAAAAACAACCCTCATTGTAACAAATATTCACAGTCAGACAATACAAATTCCCATATAGATTGTACCTGGCAATGTGTACATATTAGTCCAAAACTTTTCTGTCAACCAGGAGAACATGGTATACAGTAACAGTAATGTTGTATGATGATTAACTGGGAATGACTTAGCTATTTTCAGCAACACAAAGATCCAAGATAGTTCCAAAGGACTTATGATGAAAAATGCTATCTGCCTCTAGAGAAAGAACTGATAGATTCTGAATGCAGATCAGAGCATACTGCTTTTCACTTTTTGTGGTTGTTTTTTTGTTTTTTGGCTTTTTTGGGTCTGTGTTTTCTTTTACAACATGACTAATATGGAAATATGTTTTGCATGACTGCACATGATAACCTATATCAAATTGCTTACCATCTCAGGGAGAGGGGAGAGGAGGAAGTGAAAGAATTTGGAACTGAAATTTTAAATGAATATTAAAAATTATCTTTATATGTAATTGGGGAAAAAATAAAATGTTATTTTTTAAAAACACTTCTCTGTCATAAGGCTGGTGGCATTCTTCATCATCAGCATTCTGGAATTATGGTTGATGACTGAGATTCAATCTTAAGCAGCATTTTGGACTTGGATTTGGGACTGTGCCATATGGGAACTGCACTAAGCCATCAACCAAATCCCCATCCCTTTTCAGAGATTGGAGTGCTATGGGAGATGAGAAAAGTAGGGGAAGACGGGAAATTATACCTCCCATGTCTTATAGACCATGATTGTATATTTTTATAAGTAATCAAAATTTTTTAGGTAATCAAAAAAAATTACCTATTTGAGTAAATATTGCTTTTAAAATAAATACCACTATTAGTGGTTAAATGGAACTAGAGCATATAGGACCTCTCCCTGCAATTGAGGGAACAATATCAGTGGGGTCTAGAACCCAGACACTTTCCGATCCTCTTAAAGATACCAGAGAACTTCAAGTGAGATGTAACACACATGGCCTTCAGGCAGTGAGGGCTGGAGTACCTACTGTTACGTGAGCACAGTAAAACAAAGTGAATCTGCACATTTCGAAGATCAAAAAAAAGCTTGTCCAATTCTCCCCTTTGGATTCATCTCCCTTTGTCAAAAGGTAGGTAGCAGGCTTCCTCATCTGTCCTCTGGAGTCATGGTTAATTTGCATTGCTTAGAGTTTTTGAGTCTTTCAAAGCTGTTTTCTTTCAATTTTATTACTGTCTAAATTCTAAAATGTTCTCTGGCATTCTGCTCACTTCATTCTTCATCAGCTCATATAAGTCTTCTCAGGTTTCTCTGAAACTGTCCTTTTCATAATTTCTTATAGAACAATAATATTCCATCACCTTCATGTACCACAATTTGTTCAACGTGACCCCTCTTTGTTTTGGTTCTTTGCTATTACAAAAAAAGAACAACTATAAACATTTTTGTACTTATAGGTTCTTTCTATGGTCTCTTTTGGATATAGATTTAGCAATGGTATTAACAGGTCAGAGGGTACATGCAATTTAATAACTTTTTAGGCATAATTCCAAATATCTTTCCAGAATGGATGGACCAGTTTACAGCTCCACCATCAGTGTGCCTGTCATCCCATAGCCCCTCTAACAAAAATCATTTTCCTTTCTGTCATCTTTACCAATCTGCTGTGTGTAAGGTAGACCCTGACAGCCCCTTTAATTCGCATTTCTCTCCTTCTCAGTGATTTGAAGGGCAGGACCTGCCTTAGAAGCAGTCGTGATGTTTCTCTGTCATCACCATTTCCTCTTAATAATCTGTTCTAGAATTTTATCAAGCTCATGAGTCACTTAACTTCTCGTAGCCTCAAGTGCTCACCTACAAAATAGAAAGAATGGCAGATGTGGAGACCTGGGTTTGAATCCTGACACAGTCTGGCTATGTGACTGTGGACAAGTCAGTCGACCTTTCTGAGCATGTTTCCTCACTTTAAAAACAGTGATACTGCCTACCTTACCATATTATCCTGGGGAAAAATCTTTAAAGTGCTGGAGACTCTTGTTCCATGAATCACCCAGGAGGAGAAAATGTGGATATATTTCAATACGCACCCTAGGAAGGAGTACAGCATCAGTATAAATGAGATCTCAGATTCATTGAAATACATGTGCACTTGTTATCCATGTGGATACATGCAGGGCTATATACATACACCCTCCTCCCAGCAGAATGTAGGCTCTCGATGTTAGGAATATCTTTGTTTTTGTATCTTCAGCACAGAAAAGGAGGAACTTGCACATAGTAGACACTTAATAAATGTTGTTGTTGAAGAGAAGTGCTTCCCACACCACATCTAGAACAATCCCGGACACACAATAGAAACTCACAAAATATTTTTTGAATGAATTAAATAGTATCTTGTTTTAGGAAGACAGATTTGGGGTTGGAAGTTAAGAAGCAGCTGAATCCAACCCCCTCATTTCACCAGAGACAAGAAAAGAAACTCAGGTCCAGAGAGATGAATAAGTGACAGTCAGAATTTGAACTCAGGTTCTCTGATTCTGGAGTTAGTGGACCTTCCATTGTACTACCTTTCTTTTTACTTAACTGTTTGCTCTGAGTATGTTTTATCTTGAGGACAAGAATGATGGGTTACACCATATTTCTTTTCCTCAAACGTGGCACGCCATATTTCCCTGTCTATCATCTACCTGTGAAACTCTCCTTCCTCATCACCACCTCCGGGCTTCTCTGGTTTCCCTCAAGTCTCAGTTAAAGTCTTATTTTCTGCCAGAAGCCTTTCTTAGTCTTCCTTAACCTTTGTGCCTTCCTAACTCTTTGTGGTGGCTAAGACAGTGGTTCTCAACCTGTGGGTCCCGACCCCTTTGGGGGTTGAACAACCATTTCACAGGGGTCACAGGGATTGCCTAAGACCAATGGAAAACACCGAGACACCGCTCCTCTATCCGAGGGTCCACCCACATGCAGATACGCCCACATATGAATATTAAAGAGTTGGCTGCATTAGGAAGGTCGAGAACCACTGGGCTAAGAAATGGAAATTGAAGGAATATCCTTCAGTTGGGGAATGGCTAAACAAGCTGTGGTATATAATTGCAATGAAATACTATTATCCTATAAGAATTGGGAAAAAAATATTTTTCAAAATCTTTGTGTCCTTCTAGGATTACCCTCAATTTATTCTGTATATGTTGTTTGCATGTCATCACCCCTGTTAGACTGTGAGCTTGAGGTCAGGTGCTGGTTTTTCACCTTCGCTTGTAACTCTAGCTCTTAGCACAGTACCTAGGTCATTATTAAATGCTAGTTGGCTAACATCTCTTACGCACAAAGAAGGTGTTCAATAAATACTTAGAATCATAGGAATTAAAGCTGAAAGGGCCTTAGAGCTCATTAAGTCCTACTTAGTCATTCTACAAATAAGGAAACAGGGCTGAACAGTGATGAGAGATAAAACAGATAAGCGCTAAGTAGCCCAGTTGGGGTCCTAGATTAAACCATGTGCCATGATATCACCGTACCCTTTTCCCACAGTTGCTTAATGGAATTGAAGAGCAGAGAACCCAAAATGCCTTTCAGCTGAACAAATTCATACCAATGTAAGTAATACAAATAAAACAAAAATGGAGACACCCTGGCTAACCCTTTCTAGGGACCTCTTTTTTTGGAGGGGGAAGGCAAGGCAATTGGGGTTAAGTGACTTGCCCAAGGTCACACAACTAGTAAGTGTTAAATAAGTGTCTTGCAAGTGACAAGATGGAATTCCAGTGTTGTCTTTCTTACCTAAGTCCTTTTAAAAAAAATCACTTCCCATACTTTCTCTGAGCTTCTGCCAGAATTCAGATCTTCTTCTCCAAATTCTGCTCCACCCAGCCTCCGCAGTGCCAAGCCAGATCCTGTGCTCCCTAAGAGTCTATCGCCCTGAAGCACATGGTCAGATAGAGGAAAAAGACAGGAAGCCACTTGTAGAATGAATCCTGTCTCTGTTGTGACAAGAATAGAGACTTCCAATTAGAAAGCGAAAGATGACTTAAAAAAAATCAGGGAACTATGCCAACCATAGACTAAGCTTCAGACTATCTCACACACACACACACACACACACACACACACACACACACACACACACACACACACACACACACACACACTGTGTGTAGAAGCAAGTTCAAAAATAGACATGGGTTTTCATTAAAATGACTGAACAATAGTGACCTGACGCTTGTCCCATTACTTATTGCAGTTGGTTCCGCAACACTCTAACCTGACTCCCATGTTTTTATTCTCTCCTCCCGGTCCGGCTCAGATTTGCAGTCATGTGTCCTGTGGGGAAGGCTGGGGTCCTGGGAGGCTGCCAGAGCTAGCTCCTCTCAGCAGCCATCAGGGCTTGCGGTGTGACCTCCCATAAATCCCCTGACCTCCTAGGGCCCCAGTCAAGCCCAACTTGATAATTAGGTCAAAAAAGCAGGCACTTTGCTGACTACCAGCTGCTATCTCCAGGCTGGGCTTCCCCTGGGGATGGGAGTAGGAGAGCGGGAGCTAAGAAGGTGGACTAGAGGGCTAAGGGGGTGGGGGAAGAGGAGGAGGGTTAATTAATTGCATGAGGAACATAACAGCCTTGACAACCTGGAATTGTTATGGAGGGTGTATGCCAAGATACTCAGCCTTAAAATGACGGAATGTTACAACTGGAATTGGACCTCAGAGATCATCCAGTCTCACCTCCTCATTTAACATAATAGGCAATGTGGTATAGGGGAGAGAACACTGACCTTGTATCAGAAGGCCTGGATTTGAGTCCTGGTCCTCCCACTTGGTAACAGTGTGAAGCTGTGCAAATCAGTTACTCTTTCAGAGCCTTGATTTCCTCAACTCTAAAAAGGAAAAGAAATGTGTGTTCCCACCACAAACCTGGGACAGTTTCCCGAGGGACAATCCTGCAAGCTAGTAAAGGGAGATTGGCCAGTGAGAGCCCGGTGGCTAATCCCTAAAAGCAGATGTGAGCCTGCTTCTAGTTACATGTAATAGAGCACCTGGTTCTCTCCTCTGAAGTATGCACGCACAGGAATTCTTTGACTGTTTTTCTATCTGATTATTATGTGGCAAAGAGGGAACTTTTGTATATACCGCCGGCCAAAAGACCCCTCTTCTCCACACTGTAAGGAGAAAGGAAAAAGTCATAGAATACCCCGGTGTGCCAGGGGGCAGGCTCACCCAACATCCAGGTGGGAGATGGTATCAGGCAGAGCACATGCCACTTGCTCCTATGACCAGAACTCTCCTGTCCACTTTAGACAGGGCTAAGTGAACGGGATTGTCCCTCAGTCCTGGGACTCTGAGTGAGGTGACAGGGATAGCTGAGGTAGTTAAGAGATTATAAATGGAAAGCGCTTTATACCTTTCAGTTCAATAAACATTTTAAGTGCTTACTGAATATAGATCATTGAGTGGGGGCTGGTGAGAAATTATAAAGTTTAGATAAGACAGGACCAAGTGGAAGTAGAGTTAGAGTTAGTAAGGAAGGCCTGAGTTCTAATCCCATTTGAAATACTAGTCTTGTGACCCTGGGTAAGACACTTAACCTCTCTTGTTTCATCTGTAAAATGGGGGTGATGGCTGTGTAGCATTTAGATCACAGGGTTATTGTAAGGATCAAATGAGATAATGTATGTAAGCATTTTACAAGCCTGAAAGGTCTGTGCGAATGTCAGCTGTTACTATTGTTGTTATCACTGTTTTAAAACAAAGTCTCTGTCTTTTTAGAAATTAAAATTTGAGGGTATGGGAGGTGGAGAATGAGACATTTCTACATAGTAATAACACAAGTGATCTAGAAATATTTTTTAATAGATGTGAAAACTGAGCCCCACAGATAGTGTGTATGGGAACTAGAGCTAGACTCATAGATTCATAAAATGTGGGGCCGGAAGGGACCCCAGAGTCTACCTAATTCAGCTCCTTCACAGATGAGGATACTGAGACTGAGAAAGGTTAAGGAACTTGTCTAAGGTCACGTAGAATGTAAATGGCAGAGGCTGGACTTGAATCCAGGTCCTCTGATTCCAAATTCCACAGTCTTTTCACCATCTCTTGACTCTCAGTTCAGTATTCATGCCACTAAACAGCTCTGAGCTTTCAGACTGAGCTTTCAGACCCTTGAGTTGGAAAGACTTGAAGTCTATCCATGTCTCAGGTAGTTCCCTGGTTAGAGTGAGGGCTTGAAAAGTATTCATGCTGGGGCATCTAGATGGTACATTGAATAAAGCATCAGCCCTCAAGTCAGAAGGACCTGAGTTCAAATCCCACCTCAGATACTTGACACTTAACTAGCTGTGTGACCTTGGGCAAGTCACTTAACCCCAAATGCCTTGTCTTCCCCCCACCAAAAAAAGAAAAGTGCTCTTGCCTCATTCACTTTTTGCTTTTAATGAAGAATGTGTTCTTTCTCTCTTTCTCTCTCTCTTTACACACACACACACACACACACGCACACACACACACACACACACACACAGTCCTTGTCCTGACACTATCTATAGGACCTTGGGCAAACCAATTGGTCTTGATATGCCTCAGTTTATATATAACATATAACATGTGCATATGTGGATGTAGATACACACATATATACATACATAAACATTTATGTATATATACATACAAACTCATATGTATTATCTATTGACTCATACATATATGTACACATATACTCCACATGTATATATAGATGTATATGTGTATATATGTGTGTGTGTGTGTATTTTGTGTACATACATGTATGTATATATGTAGATATAGGCTCCTTCCCTCTCCACCAACACCCCTGCCCAAACCTAGACATAGAAACCTTTCTCCTACATTCAGAATCCCAGGCTTCCCATTACCAATGGCCAGAGCACAGCTCTAGGTTCTCTGGGAATAGTGGGGGCATCATTGGCTAGTTGGAGAGAGGACTCATGCATTTGCATACCACTTTCTAGTTTTCAAAGTATTTTCATGTCTATGATCTGATTTTGATCCTCACAACAACCCCCTGAGATAGGAAAGGAAGGTCTGCTCTCCCCACTTTATAGAGATAACAGAGGACTGGAAAGAGCCCTGGGATTCCCACCCACCAGAGATCCATAGCCCACAACTAACTGTGTGACCTTGAGCAGGACATCTCTGAGTCTCAGCTCCTCATCTATAAATAGATTAAACTAAATGGTTCCTTTCCCAGTTCTGTAAACTGAGGCAGAGAAAGACCAATTGACTTGCCCAAAGTCCCGCAGATAGTTAGGGGTAGCACAAGGACTTTAAAAATCATGCCTTTGCTCCCAGTTCAATACTTTTTCAACAATACAAATTAGGAGTTGTCACTCCACAGTGGGAACAGAGACAGATTTGCCCTCTCTCTCTCTTCCTTCCACCAAACCTGATTGCCCCCGGTCGGGGAATGGTGAAAGGAACTAAGGAGAGAGACAGAGAGCTTTGTCTCAATACATTTCACTCAGTTCTGGCTGGAAAAGGGGCCTCTTCCCCCAGCAAGGCCTCATCCCTCTCCCCCTTCGCCCTGTCTCAGACTGTCGGCTATTCCTTCTCCAAGAATGACCCCCACCCTTTTCTCTAGCATTCCCGTTATCTGCCTCATCTTCTCTCCTCCCCCAGGCCCTGCCTGTAAATTTCACATTTTAAACTGGTATCGATTTCTTTGCTAATGCCCCTTGCCAGGGTTGTACAACACACATACAGACAAAGCCAAACAAAACAAAAAGGGTTGATCAGCAGCTTCAGAAATGAAGGAGCAAAAAAGGGGGGCATGGGGTTCTGGTTGTGATTGTTTTAATTTAAAGGGGGGAGAGGATGAGGAAGATCAATAGCACCCAAACAAACCCCAGCGAATTCTGCTCCTCTCACCGAGTCTCCCTGTCCCTGGCACCAAGCTCTTAGAGCACAGGTGGCCCTCACAGGTGGTGGGTTTTGAATGGGAGTGGAAGACCCCAGAGAGCTGTTTTCTCATAAAGAGGAGTGTTTTGCCTTTTCCATCTTGTTACCTGAAATGAGAGAGAAAAGACTTCGGCTCTACCGTTATTCAGAATCTATGACTTTAGGCCTCCCCTGCCCTCTCTGTCTACCCAATTACCCTCCCTTCCTTCCCTTCCCCCTCCATAGCTCCCTTTTCCCTTGGCTAATAAGTAATCCTGAGAAGGTTTGCGTACTTTGCTTATTGTGTTTGGCTCAGGAAATATATTTTCTTTACCACCCCCAACCCCAGGCAAATGCTTTTGGAGTTCCATCTGTGAGACTGTGCACATGTAGCAATTGGGTTTAATCTCATTTTCTGGGTAACTGGAGGAAGCTAAAGGCCAGCAGGCACGAACAGCACTCACTCAGATCCCTTAGGGGAATGAAAACCCAAGGGTTAGAGGCCTAGTCATTTCTTTCCTTAAGCTCGGGAAACTTCTCCTTTTTTCCTCTGTTCTCTTCTCTCCTCCCCTCTCTTTCTTCCCTCTCTTATCCTGTCCTCTTCTCCCTCCAACTTTCCTCTCTTCTTTTGTCCACTGGGCAGGACTAAAACCAGAGAAGTAATGGTATCCAAACCCAGAACCATTAAGCCAAAGACATGCCCTCTTTCTTTCACAATTATTAACTTCACTTCCAGGCCATGGCTACACCCCATAGAATTTGTAGACAAGTCTAACACATTCTCACTGCCATATTACAGTGTCCACTCATCTCTAGAGTACTTGGTAGTAAAGATGTACCTCTCAAGGCTAATTTCACACTGGAGGATCAGTCCATCCCACTCCACTTAAATAGAAATGGCTTTAGGGATAATTTTGATTATTTTAAATTAAATTTTTCTTATATAAATAAAACCTATGCATCAAGAATAGAAAGAATGCAGAAAATTGGTGGAAAACTTTCATAGACAGTCCCTCAGATAGAATATGATTGGGTTGGAATATTGCTGTGGTGTAGGAAATGATGAGCTGGTTGATTTAGAAAAAACATAGAAAGACTTGGACTTGTGAAGGAAGATGTTGTCCACCTTCAGAGAAACAGATGACAAGAAGAAATAATCATAGAAATAAATCAAATAAAATCAATGAAATCAAAGAAATAATCATATGGTCTTATATTTATATGAGTGTATATGTGAGTTTATAGGTAGGGATGCATATGTGTATATTCACACATATATACATATGTGTGTGCATACATATATTTATATGCATATATACATGTGTGTGTTCAGTTGTAGCATTCTTTGGCAGGTGGAGGAAGGGAGAAAAATAAAACAAAAAGTGCACAGCCAAGAACAAAAGAAAACCTACAAGGAAGTAAAAAACAGCTGGACAGCTTTGAAAACAATGTGTAGTATGTATTATATAGGTTTTCTTGAAATGAAAATTCATTGTTTTGCATTGAATCCTCTCATGTTATACTGTGTATGTAGCAATTTTTTTTATTTTGTATTTAAGTTTAAAATAAACTTTAAAATTTACCAAAAAATATGGCCTTAGGATTTGGGGTTCCAGCTAAAGGAGCCAACAGAGTTAGGTGGTGAGGTTGTGGGTTCAATAGTGGTAACTGTGGTTAGAATAGGAAGTCTTAGTATAAGGGTACATGCTAGGAAGTAGAGTATTGAGAAACATTATGATGGGTTCTTTGTTTCAACCATTCCCTGATCACTCTCTTTTTTTTCAATCCCTAGTGCTGAGTTTTCCCTGTGATCATGCTATGGAAAGTACAATGGGAACAACTTGGGACCTGATTGAATATGAGAGATCAAAGGTCAAAGATAAGACCAAGGTTACAGATGTGGTCAAACGGCATTGCCATAGACAGAAATAGTGAATTCAGAAGGAGGAGCAGGTTAAAAGGAAAAAATAATGCTGTCTGTCTTAGGCAGCTTGTGTCTTAGGTGCCAGGGGAGCACATGGGTAGAAATGTCCATGTGGCTGGCGAGGTAGGTCTGGACCTGAGAAGACAGGTCAGGACTGGAGAGGGGGATTTTAGAGTTGGTCCACCTGTGGGAGCAAATAAGATTGCCAAAGATTCTCTACAGTGAGACCAGAAAAGGGCTAACTTTAGGCAACAATCACCTTAAAATGCTGAGAAAAAGTTGAGGGACCAACGAAGGAGAGATGGTAGAGAGATAGAAATAGGATCAGTGGGTGCTCCTCTCTCCAACGAAGGAGAGAATATCCAGAAAGGAAGGATAGTCATATGACCAAAGGCTTCAGAGAAGTGACAGAGGATGAGGACAAGGAGAACAAGGGCAGTTAGGTGAGACAGTGGATAGAGCATTGAGCCTGGACTCAGGAAGACCTGAGCTGAAATCCAGCCTCAGTCACTTACTTGCTGGGTGACCTTAGGTAAGTTACTTAGTCTCTATACTCCTCAGTCTTCTCAACTGTAAAATGGGAGTACCTAACTCTCACAGTTGTTGTGAAGACCAAATGAGGTAATATTTGGAAAGCACTTAACGCAATGCCTGGCATGTAGTAGGGAATATATAAATGCTAGCTCTTACCATTATTAGGATTAGGGTGAAAAGGCATTGAATTGAGTGATTAGGAGAGCATTACTGAACTCAGAGTAGGTTCAGCAGTATGATTGGGACTTGCAAGAGGTTGAGGAAAGGGTGTGTGAGAAGAAAACAGAAGCACTGAGGGTAAACAACTTTTTCATGAAAATTAGCAGTGAATTGGAGGGAGCTATAGTGAGAAGGGGTTGGAAGACCAAAGGAAGACCCTTTTTTCTAAAACTGCGGAAAACTGAGCTTCTTTGTAGGCAGATAGAATGGGGAAGCAGAGAGGAAAGAACTGAAAATCTTTGACAAAAACAAATGAACTTTTTTCCCCCCAAAAAATTGATTTTTTAAAAAAGAAAAGAAAATCTACAAAAGAAAAAGACTATTATAGAAGCAAGGCCCAGAGGTGTTAGGAAGTGTTGAGATCTGAGGCACAGGTTAAGAGATTAACACTAGCAAGGAGTCAGAATACTTCTTCCTCTGTGGACTTGGTAGAAGGAGATTGGGGATGATACTGAGCAGTTGTGAAAAGTATAGTTGAAGGAACTCTTCCTGGCTAAAGGAAGGAAGAGATTACATCGTCGGCTGTGTGAGCAGCTAGAGTGGGTGAGATGGAGTCATGGAGTATGAGCTGATAAGCATGGAGTAGAAGGATGTTGAACAGCTGAGAGGGCCCAGATAAGGTCAGGCCATATAAATGTGTTGTGAGTGAAGTCAACTTAGTTTCATGATTTTCTAGAATGATGCACAAAGCAAGGTCAGGAACAGAAATGCAGAAATTAGATGGCTGAGCAGTTCTCTTCTGAGCTCCAGACCTACATTTCCATGCATGTCCCACTGGCACCTAAAACTCAAGCTACCTAAAACAGAGAATACTTTCTTTTCCTCTAAACTTACTCCTTCTGAATTCCCTATTTCTGTCTATGATACCACCATTCACTTCTGCTATGTAAATAGCCTTGACCTTATTTTTGACTCATCTGTTTATCTCTCATATTCAATCAGGTTGCTCCAAGTTGTTCCTGTTGTACTTTTCACAGCATGATCACAGGGAAAACTCAGTATAGGAAAGAGAGAGAGAGAAAGGGGCCAGGAAGTGGTTGAAACAAAAAAATCAACAATGGTATTTCTTAATATTCTAGTTCCTGGAACGGACAAGATCATGGGTGCGGAATATGCTAAGGTAGTAACTCACAGAATACTAAAAGGGCAATCCAAAGGAACCAAGACTAGGTAATAAGGCAAATGAAGGCAGAGTTGGGGAGAAAGATTAGGACAATAGGAAGAATTCCAAGATCTGGAATTCAAAATAGGAACAAAGAGGCTTAGGTGGCAAATGAATGAGAGAGATAAAAGAATAGGAGATTATAACTGGAAAGTTTCCATTTCAAAATTCGGATGGTTGGAATATATGGATTGTATGAATTTCAAAAGGAAAAAGAAGCAGCAGTGAGCAGCAAGGAACATGCCAGTCTCTCCTTATAGTTTTGTAAATCTATAGGAGAGAAGGATGAGCTTCTAATGTCTATGGGTTTCAAGGAATGTGATGATCTCAAGGGAAAAACTGGATTAGAGTTAATTCAACTCAATTCACGAAATATTTATGAAACAAAGGCTGTTTAAACATTATTTAATCAATTAAAGTACAGAGACAGAAGGAATCTCCGTTGCAAAGTTTAAGGATACTGGGAGTTTGTTGAGAATAGAGCAGGAGTTCCAAAGGGTAGAGCAGAATGGTCTAAGAGCTGAATGAATCCAATTGAAGTGAGCCTAAGGAGCAGTCAGGATGATCAGAATAGTGATGAGGATATGATAGGAGATAGAAGGGACATGAAACTTACATCTAAGGCAGGTGCATCAGAGACTGGTTGACCATCCCGGAAAGATGGAAAGTAGAGAACAGTAACATGCTGGTAGTAAGGGAAGGTGATCATTAAGTCAACAGACACTAAATAATAGAGGAACTTGAGGAGTTGACCCACCCTGAAGTTCAAAATGCTTCAGATGAGAGATATCGAAGAGGAATAACAGAACTTGACAAATTATTTAGATGTGAGAAAAAGGGAAGAAGCAAAGACGATAGCAAGATTTTAAACGTGGAAGCCAGAGCTGTGGTGGTCAGTGGCAGGCATGGTAGAAATAAGTCACAAGTAGGAACAAGTTTGAGGAATTTTGAATTGGAGGTGTCCAGGATAGCCAGATTCCCATTTGTCAAGGACTGATTTAGCCAGACTCCTGCCCCAGGAAGGACATCAGTGGAACAAGGTCACCTTTAATGAGCTTCTCTGGGACAAAAGAGAGATGCTGGGAGAAGGGAGGGGTGGGAATTTTGGTGAAAAAAAAAAAGATATCAATAAAGTTTATTTTTTAAAAAGAGAAATCTCATACCCTTCATGAATCTTTTCCATTCTTTCCCTTCCATTAATGACTCTGTCCCTAAAACTTCACATGGGCCTTTCCTTTCAGTTATTTTGAATAAGCTCTACCAACTCTAGGATAAATCAACCAACAAACATTTAAAAGTGTCTACTACACGCCAAGCACCATGCCAGGTAGTAGAAACACAAAGAGAAAAAAACTAAATAGTCCCTGCCCTCAAGGAGCTTACATTCTATCAGAAGAGGTGATATGGACAACGCATAGACATATAACCATATGTAAAACAAACACCAAGAAAATATAAGGGATTTCTATTTTATATTTATATAAATTTATATTTCTATTTTATAAGGTATTTAAGGGAGAAGGCACTGGCAATTGGGCAGATCTAAAAAAGCCTCACAAAGGAGGTGGCATTTAAAAGCTTTGAAGTCTGGGGCTTTGAAGAGCTTTGAAGACAACCAAGAGTCCTATGAGATGGAGGTGAGAAGGATATGCATTCCAGGCATGAGACAACATGGAGTGGAGGTGATGGGTCCTGTGTGAGGAGCAGCAAGAAAAGGAGCCCAGGACTGCTTCAGCAATGCATTTTTATAACTGCCATTTAAGAGGGAATCCAAGTCCACGTGACCCTGACCCTGTTTCCAAATACAGGCACATCCTCAGCAAGCACAGCCAGATTTTCATTTGCTCCTGCAGAACTTAACCCAGCAACTCGATCTTGTCCAAGCCTGGCTTTCCTGGGAAACCAGAGAACCAAATAAGCAAACTCCATTTTTGGACTAAGGCATCTTGAGCCACTGGGGCAGCTAGGTAGCACAATAGATAGAGTGCTGAGCCTAGAGTCAAGAAGACTCATCTTCCTGAGTTCAAATCCAGCCTCAGACACTTACCAACTTTTGACCCTGGGCAAGTCACTACCCTGTCTACCTCAGTTTCTTCATCTCTGTAAAATGAACTGACAAATGGCAAACCATTCCAGAGTCTTTACCAAGAAAACCCCAAATGGGGTCATGAAGAGTCAGAAAAGACTGAAATGCCTGAGAAACAACAATCTTTCGCCAGATGAAAGCTGGGATGAGGGGTCAACTATACCTAGCTAGCTGCCCCGATCCACAAGTGTAGCTAAGGCCCATGAGGCAAAGAGGCCTATGTGAGTAAATGATATCTTTGGGAATGACAATGTTTGTTATGTTGGACCAATAGTATGATATATTGTTATATTTCTGTTATAGAATCTATAAATTCTATAATATATAAACATAATATATTTATTATATATTTCTATATAATTATATAGTTATGTGTTATATAAATAATACATATATGAATGAACATATGTATTATATAATATATAGTTATATAAATTAGATTGGTCTACTTATAGAATCATTCATTAATTATAGAATCATTGATTAATTAATTAAAGGAATCTTAGAGGCCCTCTAGACCATCTCCCATATTTTTAAAATGAGGAAACAGTCCTAGTTGTGACTTACCCAAGGCAACACAAAAAGTTTGTGATTCAGATAGGATTTGCACCAAGGTCCTCTGAGTCCAAATCCAGTGCGTTTCTACTATACCTCTCAAGGATCATAGATATAGAGGTCAAAGGGACCCCAGAAATGACTTAATTCAACCTCTTTCAGAAGCACGAATCCTGTCTACAATAGCTAGAAGCAGTCAAGAAAGAAACCAAGTTGAGTCAGGTTGAGAAACCAATTATTCAAAGAAATCCAGGCAAGAGGGAGGAAGACATTTTAGGGAAAGAGAGTTAAGGTTCAGTTATTTTAGCAAAAGATGAGGACCAGAACACAGATATTTCCCACCTAGTTAAAAGAAAGTAGTTTAGTCTCAATCTGGAATAAAAATAGCCTGGAATTCAAGAAAGATAAATGGCCTTCTCAGGTACTCAGTGGAAGGAAACTCAGCTTGGACTGAAAAGGGAAAAATAAAGACTCTGGGTCTGGATAGGAAGTATCCAGAATCAAGAAAACTCAGTAATCACTTTCTCAACTAGACATTGTCATCAACCTATTTGGTCAAAATTTGCCTACCTCCATATAGTGTGTAGATTCATATATCTTGTTTATAACACCCTGAGGATTTTTCCATCCGACTTGTACCTGAAACCCCTATAGCAAATTGTCTCTCCCTGTTAGAATGTGAGTTCCTTGAAAGAAGGGTTGTTGGTAGTTATTCAGTTGTTCCAGCCATGTCTGACTCTTGGTGACCCCATGTGGGGCTTTCTTGGCAAAGATATGAAGTGGCTTGTCATTTCCTTCTCCAGCTCATTTTACAGATGAGGAAACTGAAGTAAACAGGGTGAAGTGACTTGCCCAGGGTCACACAGCTAGTAAGTGTCTGAGGCCAGATGTGAACTCAGGTCTTACTGACTCTAGGCCCAGCTTGGCATTCTGTCCACTGTGCCACCTAGTTGCCCCCTATACATAGTATGTGTTTAATAAATGCTCTTCATTCCATATGTTTTCTTGTCTATAATAAAGTGTTCTTGTTCTCAGGAAGACAAATCTGAGACTCTTTTGCTGTCCTGATGATTGACAGTGAGAAAGAACACAGTAAACCAGGAGAACTAAAGACTGAGAAAGAGAAATATCTAAAAAATTTTGTCCCTAGGGCGAATTAAGCTTGTAGTTGCCCTTGGAAATGGACTAGCACATCCAGAAACTGTAGCATGTGGCCCCATGGCCGAGCTAATGGTGCCCATCACACACCCCCATACACACACACACACACACACACACACACACACACATGCTGTCATCCCCTGCAGGTGGATACGAAGAGGTGTGGATTAGGTCACTGGAAGAGGGACACGTCAGTGACAGGACCCTGGGACAAGTGTCCTGGGGTGGGATCAGAGGACCACTGTGGAGAGGAAGAGAGTTAGTGTCTTAGCTTTGGCTATAGAGCTCCAAGATGGCAGCACAAAAAGGGAGTCTCCTGTACCTCCATGGGGCACTCTTGTGTTCAGGCCACCCCCACTACCCAGCAGATGCCTCAACATCATGAATGCCGCATGGACACATGGAATGTGAGGAAAATTAGGGGAGTGAGAATCAGGGGTCGTCCACACTCTTCATTAAAATCAGCCACCTGCTTATTTTGTATTTTCCTTCTTCATTTTGCATGATGAAATTTAACAGCTTTTTAGATTCCTGGTGATTGCTGGAGTGTTGGGGAGTAACTTTCTCCAGTTCACTTTTTCCCCCCTTTCATTTCGTTCACTGTCTGTCCCAGCTCAGCTTGATGGCTTATCCAGAATGGGTCAGTGCCCAGAGGCGAAATTTGTAAACAAATAACTTTCACCCAACATGACAGCAGTATAGTACATTTCAAAAGGCCCAAGCATCAAAGAGACAATAGGAGCTCTCTCCTCATCTCACTCAAGGCAGAGTGCATCCCCAATCTTGCCAACTGGAATGTGGAGATCCTGACAGAGGAAAGCAGCTCAGAAAGGGTGGGATCTGTATCCTTAGAGATGGGGAAAAAGAGGAAAAGGAAGAAGCCTATTATACTTGATCCCAAGGAGTGTACCACTGTCTCACTGGGTAACACAGTGATTTCAGGGAGGTGCTTGTGATGGCATATGAAACCATTCTTCCTAGATGGTTTAAAGAAGGTTTGATGTGTGTGTGTGTGTGTGTGTGTGTGTGTGTGTGTGTGTGTGTGTGTGTGTGTGTGTGGTTTCCTTCTCCTTTTCTTTCTTGTTCTTTTGCTCCCTGTGAATCTTCTCTCCTGGGCACAGGGAGTCAGAGAAAACCAGAGAAATGTTATTTTCTTCTGTATTGTAGCAACTCCTGTTCCGATTAACCCCGCTGTTTTTAATCTGAGGCATTTGCAATTCCTGCAGCAGTTGGGTCCTCGGAATGCCAACCTCAGATTACATCTCCATGGTCTGCTGGGTGTGTGTCATGGCTGGAAAGGGGGCAGGGAGCAGTTTGAGGGGGAGAGAAGGAGGAGGCAGCCACACACAAAGGACTTTTGTGCCCTGGACTCTGTTAAACCAGGTACAATGTGAAATCAAAGCTGAGATGGAAGGGGGAGGTTGTCCTGTGCCCCAGTGTGAAGAAAACACCCTGTTCTGAAGTTATCCTGACTCTGAGTACAATGTAATTTCTTCTTGAGCAGTACTCTGATAGCCTGACCAGCAGGAGAGGCTGGAAGCCATGAAAAACCGATGGGAAGAAGACAAAATGAGACTGAGATCACTGCCCCAGGTCCTGGGCTTAGGTTTCCCCAACTTTTATTTGGAGCACTGGGACCCTGGCACCCTCACCGTTTGGCTCAGACTCAGCCTTTATCCAAACCTTTTCCAAATTGGTGGTGTCCTGATAGACTTGGAACATTCTCTTTTTTCTCTGTGTCTCTCTCTGTCTCTGTCTTTCTCTCTCTCTCTCTCTCTCTGATTTTAAAAGGAACTGATAAGCTAAAACTTTCTTCCCCTACTCTTGGAGTTGTCCAAAAGTGGAAAATTTGGGCTATAGCATATTCCCCCTTACCAGATGTCTTCAAGCATAGGATATATGACGGCCTTGTTAGGGATGGTATCAGTGGGTTTCCTATTTGGGTACAGGTTGGACTAGACGGTCTCTGAGGCCTATTCCAACTATTTAGTTGGATAAGTCTGGGATTCCCAAGCGTCTGAGAGTTCAAGAGGGCATCTAGATAATTCTGCTTCCTCTGGGTAAGTTTCCAGTCAAACCACCCAAGAAATAAAATCGTTTGCTTCATTTAAAAAAAAATCTTCAAAGAAAGAATCACTGTAGTATCCTCCAGTATCACATTACAGCATCAAACAACCTTGGCAAGTGGGGTTTTCTTCCAGGGGTTTAACCTCAATCCCTTATGTTGCAATTTGAGCCCATTTCTCCTTGTTCTGTGCTCAGAGGGAATCTTCACCTGTTAAACCAGGAGCTGTTCGTGTCTCATGCCAAAATCCTTTGCCCAAGAAACATCCAGTCACTTTTGGCAGAGCCCAGAAATCTGAGGAGTTCAGAGAAACAGCCCAAACTGGAGGAGACCAATAGGGGTTGACCATTCTGAGGTCATTCTGGCTGAGCAATTCAGGCAAGAATGAGGTGACAGGGTCAGGTAATTCCTGCAAAAGTAAGGTGCTTGCTTTGATTATCTAGGTCACTGAGTCCCCAGAGTCCTGGCCAGAAAAGTCTTCACTCCCTTGTTAAACCACAAGAAAAAAAATAAGCAGTTTGGTAGGTATTTCAGTTTCCTAGGAAGGAATAAGGGAGAGGCCTGACTCACTCACCCCAGAAGCCAAGATCTTAGAAAAAAATGTACTTATTTCTGGGTTATCTCCCTCGTTTTTTAAATTAATTATCAGTTTGTTTATTTGTTTATTGGTTGATTTTTAGCGAGGGGAAGAAATGTAATAACATAGAACTGGCAGATAGAAAGAAAAGAGTCCCTGACCCCTCTGTCTCCCGACCTCCAGCAACCTTTGCTTTTGATCAAAACAGTTTCATTGTGAAGTAAGGCAATGTGGTCCAGAGCTTCAGGAAAACTACCAACTGGGTGTGAGAAACCCACCATTTTTCTTAATTAACCATGGCACCTTGCCTATCATTGAAATAAATAGCAGGTGTGCCCTAAGGACACCACATGAGAACTGACATTCATCGCTGTTCTGAGAGGAAAGTGACACGATGAGCGACAGAACAGGAATAATTAAGAAAAATGGTAGTGGGCAGACTCAGCAACACCAACAGAGGGTAGATGCTGTCCCACTTGGTGTCCTTTGACAGGCAGCATCCTGCTTGAGGAAACGGCATATCCCTGGGGTTATTGGCTTGCCATGGCATTGAGGATCAATCTCATATGTAGGTAGAGTAGGTGGCCACCCACGTGGCATGATTGGAGGGCTGCTGTCTTAAACCATCTCTCCCTTTCTGCCAACGATGCCTGAAATCCTACCACCAGAGCTCAATTCCAAGTTACCACAAGGGTTTCCAAGTCTTGTAGAATCCTCTTTTAAAATGCAAATACCCCCGGAGAGGAGTAACTTTGACCCATATCAGCTCACAATTTAGAAAGGAAGTTGTTGATAGTGAAATGTGCACTAGACTTAGAAGCAGGGGAGTCAGGTTCTAGCCTTGTCTACACCTTGCTCTGTGACCTTAGGCAAATGAATTCACCTCTCTAGATCTCAGTCTACTTATCTACAAAATGAGTATCTTGGATTAGGGTATCTTAAAAGATCCTCCCTGCTGTGACATTATGTGATTTATGAAAGTTAAAAGGAAAAAGAAGTTCATGAGAAAAGGAAGAAATTATATTCAGGACAGGCAACTGAAAAGAAATAAGGAATTAGTTAAAGGGGAAGTAGAGTTAGGAAAACATCACTTATTTCATAGTTTTGTCTGGGGTTTACCCTCTGAGGGGGGTCAACCAGACAGTCTCCAATCCAATCCAGCCCTTTGGAAACTAGGAGTAAGATCTGGGATGTGTGTTCTCCGTTCTTTAATGCCTATAGAAAATATTTCAGGGACTCAGAGAAAGATATAGAAAGACTATAGTTTAAATGGAGACTGAAGCAAAACACACTATTGTTCTCTTTCATGTCTGGTTTTGCTTTTTTTTTCCCAGTGATCACTCATTGGTTACAACCCTTCTATATAACCAAACTATTGTACAATGTGAAAGTATTTGCAGATCCTATACGTGATTGCATGCCACCATGGGGAGGGGGGGAAGGGAGGGGAGAAAATCTGAAACTCAAGTGAATGTGGAACTGAATCTTGTAAATTAAAAGTAAATAAACAAGTCATTTAAAAAAAAAGGAAAATATTTTGGGGGAGGGAGAGGGTTGCACGGCTAGGTGGTACAGTGAATAGAGCACTGGCTCTGGAGTCAGGAGGACCTGAGGTCACTTAACCTTAGACACTTAACACTTACTAGCTGTGTGACCTTGAGCAAGTCACTTAACCCCAATTGCTCTGCCTTCTCCCCTCCAAAAAGCAAAAAAACAAAAAGTCCTTCCCCATCATCTGCAAAGAGAAGAGAAATTCAGACAAAAGGAGATAGTGGTCAGGATGGTCACTGATGGAAGTTTTGTTAAAAAAAAAATGTAGAAATCAGGGTGACTGAGTGACCTCTTTGAAAGTACAGTAAACTCTCATTTGCTTATGTGGATTATCTACAGTAGGTTTTAAATCCTAGCTTAGTTTTACTCTCTTACCCTACTCCCATCCCCCATCCCCACCCTGCCAACTTCTTGGGTATTGCACATCTCCAGCTAGTGGTATGTACTTAGGGAATAAACACTAATCTTACTATCAGCTTAAACAAAACATAATTAGTTCAGGCCCTCATTACCTCTTCCCTGGACTATTTGCAATGGTCTCTTATGTGTTCTACTTACCCATTGCCCCCTACCATCCAGTCTCTTTCCATTCCAAACCATGCTACATACCAATGCCCAATTGTTCTTTCTTTCTGGTGAACATGGATGATCACATCACTTCCCCTGATCAAATATCTTCAGTGGAGCCACATTGCCTACCAAATAAAAAACAAACTCCTTAACCTGATAGTCATGAGCCCACCACGATCTGGTGTCATCATACTTTCCTGGCATTATCTCTCCCATATTTATTCCACATTTCAGTAAGGCTGCCATAGGCACTATCCCCCAAGCATTTCTTATACTTTCTTTGCTCCATGCCTTGGCTCACATTATTACCCATAACTATATCTTCCCTCCTAACTTCCTACTTCTCCATCAAGACCCAGCTCAAATGCCACTTCTTCTGTGGGGCCTTCCCTGATTCTTCAATCAGAAATGATTTCTCTTTTGTATGATTTCATAGCACTAAACATTCTTCTAATGCCCTTATCAAATTCTAATTTGTATTATAGTTATTGTTGTATATGTCTCATCTTCCCTTTACTAAATGATAAGATCTTTTAGGCCCGAAGCCTTTTCTATCTGTGTATCATTGCCTTGGCTTCCAGAGCTAATATCTATGGTCTGCTCTCTCTTCATCCCTCTGGGTCCAGACCACCGTAAGCTAAAACAAGTGAGAAGATGTAAGCTACTGGGCAGAGAGATGAAGAAGTCTCTGATGAACTGGAAAGCTGGAATAGAACTGTTGAACTATGAGGGCATCCCTGCTGAACACAAGCTAACTGTGTGGACCTTATTGAAGCACGTGACTCATTCAAAGGCTTAGATAACCAACTTCTGGTCTAGGAAAGAGTTGTCCAGGAAAGAAAGATTCTCTTTACCTTCAATCACACTTTCCCCTAAACTTCAACTGCCTAGTCATACTTCTTGCAAAGACCCAGCTCCTCCATGAAACTTTTCCTGATCCTTTCCTAAAGAAATGAGAATTTTCTCCCTCCTCTGAATTAATTTAATAAAATTCAACAAACATTAAACTCATGCTTTGTACAGTGCACTGTACTAGGCTTTGGGGGAATTTAGAGATAAATAGGAAAATATTTTTGGCCTTAAGATTATAGTCTAGTGGGGAGATGACAGAGAATTAGAATATGATAAATGCCTAAAAGCAAAAAGTGCCTCTACCCACTATAATAATAATAATTAAAATAATTATAATAATAATAGATAGTATTTACATAGTGCTTTAAGGTTTGCAAAGAGCTTATAAACAGAATCTCATTTAAACCTCACAAGAATCTTTGGAGGTAGGTGCTATTACTATCCCCATTTTACAGATGAGAAAAACCACACACCACTGCCAGTGTAAACTTTCTAAAGCAAAGTCTTCCTCAACATCATATTTATACTGAAAAATAAAAACTCCCAATGTGTATTTGTTGCCTATTGGATAAAGTATAAACTTATCCTGGCATTCAAGGCCTTCCACAATTTGGTTTCATTATACCTTTCCAACTTTCTCTCACATTATCACTCTTTCTTCAAGGGGAAGCATGAGATGGTACAAAGGTTCATAATCTTTTCTATGCCATGCACCCCTTCTCAGATCAACATTTGTAAGCATATAAAACGAAATACGTAGGATTAACAAATAAATCAATTATATTGAAATAAGTTAAAAATATATTTTTTAGAAAACAAATTCATAGACCTCAGGTTAAGAATCCCTCTTAGAGTAGAAAGAGGGCTGGACTTGAAATCAGGGAGACCTGGTCTCCAATTCCTCCTCTGACTTTTGCTAGTTTTGTGGCCATGAGCAAGGCACTCTACTTCAGTTTCCTCATACATAATATGGGCCTAGTATTACCTGTCCTCATATAGTTGTTTTGAAGCTCAGTGAGTTAGTGTATATAAAACACTTTATAAATTTTAAAACACTTATAAATCTCCACGATTGTTCTTAATTCTTATCCTAGCCCTTTGTTCTCTTTATCTTTCCCTCTTTTCTTCTTATATTACTCTCTCCCTCCCTCCTTCCCTTTATTCTCCTACTCTATTTTCCTCCTTTCCTTCTTCCTTCCTCCCTCCCTCCCTCCCTCCCTCCCTGCCTTCCTTCCTTCTTTCCTTCTTTCCTTTCTTCCTTCCTTTTCTTCAGCTACCACTTATGGTCACTGTACTCTTAAGATGGCCAACTGAACTTTGCTGGACTTAAATGCCAAAAGACCATTTCTAATCAGTGTGGGTGGGCAGAAAGAACCCAGTGTGTTTGTATCTGTCTTTATGGGTCACAGCGGTTCATTTGTATGAATTTGCATTGTGAAGCTAGTGGGACCATCCTCTTGTACATTACTTGGATTCTCATTTCTTGTGCATTCAGTGAATTTGCCTCACATGTCTGTGGGGTGAGTGATTCAGGGTTACTGAGAGCACTTTTTATGAAATTTTTAACAATGGGGCATTGTGGGAATGAATAGAAGGAAGGGAAGGGGAGGGGAGGGAAGGGAGGAGAAGGGAGTGGTAGGAGAAGGGGAAGGGTATGGGAGGAGGAGGGGGTCAAGAGGGGAGGACAGGGGGGAGGGGAGGAGAAGAAAAGAAGAGGTAAGGTCCTGCCCTCAAAAAGCTTACATTCTATTGAAAAATAATAATACTCTAAGAATGTAACTTAATTCAAAATACATAAAAGTACCAAGTAATGGGGGTGGAGGTAGAGCTCTAACAACAGGGGGGAATCAGCAAAGGTCTCCCATAGGAAGGGACACTTGAGATAAACCTAAAGGGAGCTAAGAATCAAGGGAACAAGGAGCTCAAAGTTCAGTAAAATATGAACAAGGATCTGTCTAGCTAAGTCCAGAGAGATCACTAGGAAGTTGGTCTTCAGATGATGTATTTTTTTCAGTCAAAGCAATCCCCACAATATACATACATGTACATACACATGCACATTTTAATTTGACTACTTGGCTCATCCTAGGCTGTGCCCGTCTGGATTTGGCTTGCTTTCCTTAACTCTATTTCTTGGTCGTAAGGAAGGTTCTATGGGAGTAGTAGAAGGAGTCATTAAGAATTGATTATCGATCCACTTACTTTTTTTTTATGGAAACTATCTACACAGATAAAATCACACATTCTTGAAATATTGTATACTTGGGTGAAAGTTGTAGAAAGGCAAATTTTTAAAAATAATAATAACTAGTATGTATAGAACACTTAAGATTTGCAAAGTGCTTTACAAATATTATCTCTCATTTTATCCTCACAACAACCCTAAGATTTCGGTATTATTATCCCAATTTCTCAGATGAGATAACTGAGGCAAAAAGAGGTTAAGTGACTTTCCCAGGGTTCTACAATTGGTAAGTGTCTGAGACTTGATTTGAACTCATATCATCCTGACTCCAGGTCCAGCCCTCTATCCGCTGTAACACCTAGCTGTCTCTATAGTACAGATATACTTCATTTAAATGCACTTTGCTTTATTTTGCTTTATAGATACTCTGTTTTTTACAAACTGAAGGTTTGTGGCAGCCCTACATGGACCAAATCTATCAGCACCATTTTTCCAACAGCAGGTGCTCATTTCACGTCTCTGTGTCACATTTTGATAATTCTTGCAATATTTTGACTTTTTCATTACTATTATATCTGTTATGATGATCTGTGATCAGTGATCTTTGATGTTACTATTGTAATTATTTTGGGGCACTATGAGATGCACCCTTGTAAGATGATGAACTTAATTGATAAATGTGTGTGTTCTGACTGCTCCATGGACCAGCCATTCCCCCATTTCTCCCTCTCCTCAGACCTCTCTATTCCTTGAGACACAACAATATTGAAATTAGGCCCACTAATATCCCTCCAATGGCCTCTTAGTGTTCAAGTCAAAGGAAGAGTCAATGAATTTGGAAAACTTCATTGTTGCCTAATTTTAAGAAATTGCCACAGCCACCCTAACCTTCAGTAGCCACCCACCGCCCTGACCATCAGCAGTCATCAACATGGAGGCAAGACCCTCCACTAGCAAGATTACAACTTGCTGAAGGCTTAAATGATAGTTAGCAATTATTTTTTTTAGCAATAAAGTACTTTAAAATTAAGGTATGTACATTTTTAAAGATATAACACTGTTAAACACTTAATACACTACAATATAGTATAAAACTAACTTTTATGTGCATTGGGAAGCCAAAAAATTCATGCGATCCCCTTTATTGTGATATTCACTTTGTTGCATTTTTTCTAGAATTAAACCCACCATATCTCTGAGGTATGCTATGTGTGACTCAACCAATGTGAAGAAGAGCTATAGAACCATTGGAGCTGCCTAACAATGTAATAAACTGCCTCATGAAGTGTAGAGTTCCTTGTTACTAGAGGTCTTCAAGAAGAAACTTGATCACTACTTGCACAGGATGTTGTGGAGGAATTCATGCCACAGGTTGTTTATCCTTCATTTTTTGTTTGTTTGTTTGAGGGTTGGTTTGTTTTTGCAAGGCAGTTGGGTTTAAGTGACTTGCTGAGGTTGTCATTCATTTTCAAAAAGGACCAGTGACATCACAGTGTGATGTCTCAGACTCATGGGTAAATGGATTTAAGTGAAGTCTCAGGTCTCACTCTCTGTTCCAGGGTCATTGGAGTTCAGTGGCAAGACTAAAGATAACAGCCAATGACCCGGGATGCAGTAGATAACCTTGGTATCTTAAATATCTAACCAAGCTCTAAGAGCTCCATGATGCCTGCTTCAGCTGCCTTCACAGCTTTTAAAATAAATTGTTTTCATCTGCCCATTCCACAGCGGCAAGTCTTCATATACTTGGGGGAGACATCTTCCTAACTTACTGACAGATTTGAGGCCTGTTGGTTACCTTCAACCTAGTTTAGCTCATCTACTAAAAGACAGTTTTACCAGTGTGGCCACTACACATGCTACAGCTTCTTGGAGCCGCAGATGAGAGTTCGGTGGAAGCTGGACACCAAGGATGAATGAGCAGCCCTGAAAAGGACTCAGCAGTCCTCAAACCAGAGGTGTTGGTACCCCTGGAACTCCCCATACACTTACATGCTATCGGTAGAAGCAGCTGATTATTTCTAAGGTCCTTTCCACTTCTAAGACTTGATCATTCCATTAATGTCTTACATGTGTGTATTTGTCTGATTTTTTATATAAGAGATATGTTCTCTTAGTCCCAAGGAATCTGGAGGAACCAAGTGTCACATGGTCACATTTTGATGCAACTCTGAGCTGGATGGTCGTGGGACTCCTGCCCCCGCCTCTGCCTTGACAGATGGCCTAATTGTAACCCAGAGATTAAGAGAAACAAGAAGCTTAGGATAACATCCTGAAGTCCAGCCCCCAGTTCAAGGTTAGCCTAGATTTGGCCTGTTAATCCTGTATGAACTTTTGCCCAAGCAGTTGCCTCAGAGGACCTCTCTCTTTTACCTAACTTTCTATGTCCCCCCAACTCAGTTCCCAATCCAGTGCTCAATGTGATCTTTTTCATAGACCCTTGGAGCTATCATTGTGTAGTGGAATATGCCCTGAGCTAAGATTCAGAAAACCTAGTTTCAAGTCTCATCTATGCCACTAACTATGTAACTTTGAACAAATCACTTAGTTTATCTAAGCCTATTTCCTCATTCAATTCAAATCAGCAAACATTTATTGAATAACTACTACATACAGGGGACTGTGATAGATGCTGGGGCTGCAGAGACAAAATTGAAACCAACCCCTGGTGAGGTTGAAACCAATGAGTTTAAATTTCTTCTGAGAAGATAACACATGTACTCCACAAAAGGCAGAGTGATCTAATGCAAAGAGTAATGGATTTGGACCAAGGAGATGAGTGTTCAAATCTCAGCCCTACTCCCTATGTGACTTTGCACGTGTCATCTAACCTTTGGGACTTCATTTCCTCATCTATAAAATGAAGGGTGGGCAGAGAGTAGGCTACATGACCTGTAAGGTCCTCTCTTTCTCTAAATCCTAATATCTTTTCTTGGTTTTCTCACTCAGGACTTGGTTGATTTATGGGTCCGGGTCATCCCCTGAGCTGGGTAGAGAAATATCAAGGAGACAGATTAACAATCCTAACAGCACCATCCAGGGAAATACCAGCACAGCACCAGGGTATATGAGTCATGAAAGAAGCTGGAAAATTGTGCATCTAAAGTTTGTATTTGGAGAATGTGCACAAGTGTGCCGTGACACATTTGGAAAATAAATAGGATGCCATATCCACATCCCTATAGCTAGGGTCTAGGTAATCAGTAAGCAAGCATTTATTATATACCTTCTACAGGCCAGGCCCTGTGTTTGGGGTGAGGGGAAGCAAATTCCAGAACTAGAGTAAAACATTGCCAATTATGAAAAAGTAAGAGGAACAAGGGAACAGAAATGCTTCTCCTGACCAACAGGTGTGTGTGTGTGTGTGTGTGTGTGTGTGTGTGTGTGTGTGTGTGTGTGTATGTGTGTGTTTCAGGAGTCTGAAAAACAAGAGATACAAGGCCTTACTGGCAAAATGTATTTCCCTAAGTGAGAGAACAGGACTAAAGTCACCAAAAAACTGACTCCCTCTCACATATACACATATACCTTTTCATACATTCATGCACCCCTCTAGACAACATATCCATACATACACACACTCCCATATACACACATCCCTATACACATCCATACCCCTCAAAAGCAAGCACGCTCATACTTTGGATACACACCGTGAAGAATTCAGATTCCTGATGAATTTGGGAGTGAGAATGGCTGTCTGGGTGAATTAGCCTTTCAGGTGATGGGTTATTGTTTCTATAAAGTATTCTTTTGACCATAGGATGTTTTTACTCCTCCCCAGGCTAAAATTAGGAGTCCAGTGAAGTGGTGACTGAGGGAAGCAGTAATCTCATGAGAATGTTTGGACAGAATGCTAAAGATGCACACAAAGAGAGGCCTTCCCAATTATCTAGGGCATGGCCTGGGTAAGATCTAATAGACCAAAACCCAGGAAGCCAGAATTTGGGTGGATTCCCAAGCAAGCACAAAGATGCTCAAAAGAGGAAACCCTTTCATTCTTGGGTGTAAAAGAGAGGAGAGGAGCTGAGGGGTGAGGTCTGGGTGCTCTGGTTATGGCCAGAGATTTATTCACAGCTAGAAGGGGACCTTAGTGACCTTCTAGTCCAATTGCCCCATTTTTTCAGATGACAAAAATGAAGTCCACCACCACAGCAATAGCTATAACTTTAAGAATTTCAAAGTGCTTAACAAGCATTATCTCATTTTATCCTCACAATAACGCTGGGAGGTAGATTGTTATCATTATCCCTCTTCTATAGATGTGGAGAGTGAGGCTGACAGTCCCAGGATCACACAGCTAGTAAATACCTCAGGCAGGATTCAAATTTAGATCTTTCTAACCTCAATAGTTCACCACTCCACATACCTGCCCAAGGCCAGGCTTTCAGTGGCAGAGCTGAAATTTTAACCAAACTGGAACTTCTTGAAATCCACCTTTGTTGTTTTTTTTTTTTTCTGCTGTATCATGATGAGAACTTGAATGAAGGTCATAGAGCTGACCCATCTAAAAAAAAGAATACTAGCTTGTGTTTATATGGTACTTTAGAGTGCACAGAACAATTTCCTCACAGACAGGAAGGTGAGTAGGGCAAGAATTATTATCTCCATTTTATAGATCAGGAAACTGAGTTCCAACAATTAGGAGTAAATTCCAGAACTAGAAATCAAACCCAGGGCCTGTGACCCCAAATGCAGTGAACTTTCTAATATGCTGTGGTAACACAGCTGTCTCCCATTCCAAAGGATATAGAGGTAAGCCTCCCACAGTGATGACCCATTAGAGAACTCAGCTTAAAAGCCATAAGGCACTCTAAGCTCACTGAATGGGACAAATTGTGCCAAGCCTTTGAACAAGCTTAGAAATAACTTGCCCCAACAACCTTTGTGACCTTGGTCACTTTTCCTTTCTTGACTTTGGTTTCCTAATCTGTAAAATATGGAAGTTAGATTAAATAGATTTATAGGGCCATAAGTTTAGAGCTGAAAAGGTTCACAGGGGTTGTCTAGTCTTGTCCTCTAACTTTATAAAGGCCAAGAGCTGAAAGTGAGGCTCAGAGGCTTGCTCAAGGTCATACTGACAAAGCAGGAATTTGAACTCAGGACTTCAGAGTTGAAATCAGAGCTCTTTTCATTGTATTTCTCTAAGCTATTGTTTTGTGGATTGTTTTTTTTTTTTTTTTCCTGTTTAAATCTCCTGGTTCATGATCCTTCCTTTGATGTGTCCAGGTATCAGTTTTACTATCCATCTCTGAGGCCTTCAACCACAGTCTCCATGCTTGGATTTAGCCGGAAACTCATCTACGTGCCCCTTTGCCCCAAGCCTTCTTGGATCCCATGTTGAAGAGCTGACATTGCCCTCTGTCTTTTCTTTAGGCAGGCATGTCCTTTGTCTCAGGGATTTTTATGAACTCTATTTTCTCATGTCTTCTGTGAACCACCTTGCCTGATACCAAACCCATAGTATTGTGTTCCACAAGATTTCATAAAGAACCACGAAAGGTGCTTGGCCCTCCCATACTTTGAGTTCACCCTTCCCAAGGAAAGAATTGGGTCAAACCCCTGTAATAGCTGAGAGAGATATGCAGTTTAAAATAAGTTATAAGTATTAAGATTCTTTGTTATCCCTCCACATTTTTTTCTGGATTTGTTGTTTGAACTTAAATAAATACTCTTCAGCATGTTGACTTTAATGAATGGAAGCTTCTTGTCAAGGAAGAGAAAGATAGCTGCTTAGAACTAAAAACATTATTTGGTGACAGTGAAGATTTATGGAACAAGTCTAGTGGTGAGAGTGCAAGTTGAAACCCCTGAGTGGCTTTTTTGATCAGAATATTGATCCAGAGTTTAGCATACATGGAGAGAAAGTCAGTCCACCCACCCCTGAGTTCGCCACTGCCTTGGTGTGATTTACCATGGAGAAAAATGAGAGAGCTCCACAATCCAAAGAACTGCAAAGGAAGTAAAAGGATGGGACCAGTAACACAATCTCAGCACCTTGTTTCTTGCTAGAACTCCCAAAACTACTTCAACTCAATGGCCTTACCCTCCATGTTCCCATCTAGAACATTTTGTCATTGATGTTGCTGGTGACCTGGCTTTCATTTTGGACACTGCTTACCCACCCTTAGCTGCCAGTTGGACCTTTAATGCCACCACTCATCTTCTGGCTTGCCAGTCTTGTCTAGTTATTGTGACAACTTTGTACCCCCTCCCAGAGCAGGGATTTCCTTGCTTCATTACTGTCTCTCCACCCCCAACCCAGTGTTCCCCACGTGGGTTGGAGAATGACCCATAGCCCCAGGAAGGAAACTGTGATTCCCAGCAGAGTCAAGGGTAGAAATCTGCATTTTGTGGCCTATTCTCCTAGGAAACCAGGGAAGGGAGGGTGCAAAAGAACGTGAAGCTGAGGTCTCTAGCACACAGGGCATAGCCCCATCTCCCTATTAAACCCCACTGGGTTGAGATGGATTTTTTCCCCTTATTTCTTTTTTGCTAATTGTGACAGGCCCCAGGGGGCCATAGCGAGGCAAGGCAGGGCAATGAGGTATGCAGCATGAAAGGAGGGCAGAAAAGGGAGGGAGGCAGAAGAAACCCATATTTTATTCTTAGAAGGAACCCAATTTTTTTGGTTAGACAGACAGTTCAGTACCATCTCACCTTTCCCTTTCCCCAAAGGAGATAATCCTGAAAGAGTTTCCAGGTCAAAAACATCATTGGACAAGTGGAGAAAAAAATTTCCATGGAGTGAGTTTCAATTGAATACCAGATTTTTCTTCTGAGTATTAGCCAACCTGATCTCATTCATCCTCCTATCTCCTGAATGATACAGGGAGAAGCCAGGGATCGTTCTCATTGTTTTAACAAGGAGAAAAGAGGATGGAAGTCCAGAGAAGCCAAACTATTTGCCTGAGGTGGCACAGCGCCATCAGTCAGATCTCAGAAGAGAATCCAGGCATTACTCCTAGTCTATCACATGTGGCCGTCCTGTGCCTCAGTGGGGAAGAAACTGGCTCCCCAATCTCTTCTTTGGTCTGTAGTTTATGAGGAAATGATCTGCCTGGTCTGGAAGCAAGGATGTCTGTCCCTAGAGGCACTAGAGAAAGGAAAGAGCAGAGAGCAGAAAATGAAAACATGTGAGTTCTAGTCCATGCTCCAGAACACCACAAGACATCTTATGTAAAATGTGAGCATCAGACTCAAAGATCTCCTTTCTAATTCAAACACTCTATGATTCTAGAAACAAGATGGAAGGAACCTCCATGACTGGCCAATGATGCTTCCCCCTTCCCCTTTTCATTGCCTTCCCTCCCAGTGGGGCACCCTGCTTTTCTATTTCCCCTGCCCCTTTTTCCTCCTAAATGCTTACAATGAGGTTAACTCAGAAGGTTCTTGCCACAGGGGACAGACTGTCCTTTCTCCCCCTGACAGAGCTTGTTGTGGTCATGAAGACTGCCCAGCCAAAGACCGGGAAACAGCAACTACTCCAATTATGTAAAATGTGATTAAAGGAAGTGTCATGGCCCTTCGCATGCTCCTTTCACTTAATTCTTCCCTTGCAACACTTGCTTGGGCTGACAAGCATAATAGATCTACTTGATACATCTTGTGCTAAAATAAAATGTCTAGTCAAAAGTGCTTAGAATCCCTCAAGTCTGGAGTTGGCTAATGATGTCATTACTCCCCAGGGCCTGGTGGTATTTTTAGGATGGCTATTTCCTCCCACATTAAGGCTCATTAAGGTTTTTCCCCCCCTCACTGTAGTACTCCTCCCCACCCTGAACAATAGAAGTCACACATAGAGATGGGGACAGTCTTAGGGAGAAGAGCTCCTCGCTTGCCTTTTCTGACCAATGGGGTTCAGGTCAAAGGCATTTGCAGCTATAGACAAGTTCCCTGCAGGGCTGATGACTGGGCTGTAGCCATTGGCCCTCCTCTGCGGGATTTCACAGCTCCAGAACTGGTAACACTACTCTGACTCTAGCCAGGCAGCTAACTGGGCCTGGAGTCAGGAAGACTCATCTTTCTGAGTTCAAATCCAGCCTCAGACAAATCACTTGACCTTGTTTGCCTTAGTCTCTTCGTCCATAAAATGAGCTGGAGAAGGAAGTCGTGAAGAAGAGGACTCGACTGAACAACAACTAGCCAGGTTTGCATGCTTTACCAGTGTCCCTTCCTCAATCATTCACCTTGTGGTACAGTATAAAGAGAACTAGAAAGGCAGGAGACCTGGGTCCCAGTAATAAGAACAACAACAATAACAGATAACATTAATATAGTGCTTTTAAGCTTTGCAAAATGCTTTCCCTACGTTCACTCTTTTGAATCTCACGACAACCCTGTAAAGTAGGTGCTATTATTATCTCATTTTACAGATGAGAAAATGGAGACTGAGGAAGGTTGGGTGACTTGCCCAGGGTCACACAGCTAGTAATTGTCTGATGTCTTCTCATCTAAAATCAATACTCTATCCACACTGTACCATCTTGTTGAAATCTTACATGACCTCAGATAAGTCACATAACCCCACAATCTTAGCATTACTTAGCATAGTGCATTATATATATGGGAACAGGAGACAGTACTATATGCCTCTAGACCTTGTGTAACTTGGGATTGTGGGACCTTTATGGCTTGTTTTGTGGTAAAACAGTATGTCTTATGGGCTGGTAAATTATTTGCAAGGCTCTTTTTAACCTAATGATTTAGAGAAAAGGAAGTTATTAGTAATAATGATGGAGTCAGCTACCACTTATTTCATATACAGTTACAAAAGACTTTTCATATACATTATCGTAACATAACTTAGTGAGGGAGAATATTGGTGTTACCATTTTATACATGAGGAAACAACTTTTTCATCCATTCATTCAACACACATTTACCAACAAACATTTCTCTCCTCCAAGCTTCTTTCGTGACTCTGTAGCCTTTCTCTGCCATGCCACAGAAGCCTCTTCACTCGAGAAGTTCCCTTCATTCCTAGACTTCTCACCCTAGAGGTATCACCACCCCGAGACCCCTTCTTCTCCACGCTATCTTCTCTAATGGATTGCCTCCTCTATTGTCCTCACTCTCTCATTATCTTCAATCACTGCTTGAGTAATGGCTACATTCCTACTGCCTGCAAACATACCATGTGTCCCCCATCATTTGATTCATCCATTCCCTGCAAACTCTTATCCCATATCACTCTTGCTTTTTTGTGACTTAACTCCTTGAGAAGGGTACCTACAATAGATACCTCTGCTTCCTCTCATCCCATTCTCTTAATTCTCTACAGCCTGACATCCACCCTCATTATTATTCAGCTGAAACTGCTCTATCCCAAGTTACTAACAATCTCTTTAATTGGCAAATCTAATGGCTTTTTTCCCAGTCCTTATTTTTCTTGAGGTCTCGGAAACCTTTGGCATTAGGTATCACCCTCTTCTTGACAATAATCTGTCCAGTCTAGGTTTTGGAGAAACTCACTACTCTCTCCTGGTTCTCCTCCAACATTATTACCAGTACTTCTAAATCCCCTTTACTGGATCTTCATCCAGGTCATGCCTGCTAATGGTTCATCTCCCTCAGCATTCTGGCCTGGGATCCCCTTTCTTCTCTCTTTATACCACTTAACTCAGCTCCCATGGATTCATATTGATGATTTTTAAATCTACTAACCTCTCCAGTGACCTCCAGTCTTGTCTCTTTAACTACTCATTAGAGATCTCAAAATGGATGTGCTGTACACATCTTAAAATTAACATATCCAAAATGGAACTACCTATCTTTCCCCACCAAATGCTCTTCCATTCCAAACTTCCCTATTACTATAGAGGACATCACTACCTTTTCAGTCACCCAGGCTCACAACCTAGGTGACTTGACATCCTTGACTCTTCCCTCTCATGTGCTGCCACACCATATTCAATGTGTTGCCAAGGTCTATGAATTTTACCTTTATAACCTCTTTTGAACATGCCCCCTTCTCCCCTCTGACACTGCTACCATCCAGGGACCCCTAGACTATTACGAGAGCCTGACGATTGGTCTGCCTGCCATGAGTCTTTTTCTGCTCTAGTACATCCTATGAGCTGTCAGAGTACCCTTCCTAAAAGCACAAATTCTCCTATGTCAATCCCCTACTCAAGAAACCCATTGAGTCCTTATGACCTCCAGGTCATATAAAATCTGTTGTTTAAAGCCCTTGGTAACCCACCCCCACACCTTTCCAGTCTTACACACACACACACGACTCCAGATATACTCTGTTTCTTGTACAAAACATTCCCATCCCAACTCCTGGCATTTTCACTGGCTGTTCCCATGCATGGACTGCTTTCCTCTCTGCCTCCTGGGCTTCCTTCAAGTTCCAGCTAAAGTTTCACCTTACCTTTCCCAATACCTCTTGATTCCAGTGTCTTCTCTCTGGGAGTACTGTTCAAGAGATCCCATTTTGTCCTCTCTCCTCAAGGAGACTGTCCCTTCTGTTATCCCTACTCTGTCACTCATTTCCTTTTTTTTCTTTAATAATATTTTCCTTTTTTTAAAATTACATGTTAGTTTTCAACATTCATTTTTGTAAAATTTTCAGCTTCAAATTTTTCTCCCTCCCTTCCTCCCCAAGACAGCACACAATCTGATATAGATTATACATGTACAATCACATTAAACATATATCCACATTAGTCATGTTGTGAAAGAAGAATCAGAACAAAAGGAAAAAACAAAAACAAAGTGAAAATAGTATGTTTCAATCTGCATTCAGACTCCACAATTCTCTCTCTGGATGTGGAGAGCATTTTCCATCACGAATCTTTTGGAATTGTCTTGGATCATTGTATTGCTGAGAAGAGCTAAGTCTATCGTAATCATCACACAATGTTGCTGTTGCTGTGTCACTTATTTTCAATCTCTCCCTCTCTGCTGGCTCATTTCCTACTGCCTATAAACAGGCCCATGTCTCCCCTAACTTGAAAAAAATCTCACTTGATCCATCCATCCCTGCTATTGTCCTATATCTCTCCTGCTCTTTACAGATAAACTCCTTGAAAAGGCTGTCTACAATAGGTGCCTCTACTTTCTCTCCTCTCACTCTCTTCTTAGCTCCTTACAATCCTATTTTCAACCTTATCATTCCACTGAAACTGCCCTCTCCAAAGTTACCAATGATCTCTCAGTTGCCAAGTCCAATGGCCTTTTCTCGATGCTCCTTCTCCTTGACCTCTCTGCAGCCTTTGACATTGTTGATCACTCTCTCCTCCCTGAAGCTCTCTTCTTTCTAGGTTTTTGAGGCACCACTCTCTCCTGGTTCTCCTTCTACCAATCTGACTGCTCCTTCTGTCTTCTCTGATGGATCCTCATCCAGATTGTGCTCTCTAACGGTAAGTGTCCCTCAGAGTTCTGTCCTGGGCTCCCTTCTCTTCTCCCTGTACACTGCTTTACTTTGTGATCTCATCACCTGCCATGGATTTCATTACCATCCCTATGCTGATGGGTCTCAAATCTACTTTTCCTGCCCCAACCTCTTTGCTGTCCTTCAGTCTCCCATCTCCAACTGCTTTTCAGACGTAACTAAATGGATATCTAGTAAACATCTTAAACAAAACATTTCCAAAACCGGGGTCATTATCTTTTCCTCGAAACACTCCCCCTTCCTCACACTCCCAACCTTTCCTCTTACTCTAGAGGACAACACTATCCTCCCAGGCCCTCAGGGTCACAACCTGAAAGTCATCCTGGATTCCTCACTCTCTCCCTCCCCCCCAATATCCAAGCTTGATATCCCATTTCCTTGACAAAGTCTATCAATTTGACCTTTGCAACATTTCTCCAATACTCCCCCTTCTTTCTCTGACACTGCCACCACTCTGAGGCACGTCCTAATCTGCAATATGTCTGCAGACTGGACTATTGCAATAGCCTGCTGGTGGGGCAGCCTGCCTCAGGTCTCTTCCCACTCCAATCCAACCTCCATTCAGCCACCAAAGTAATTTTCCTAAAACTTGGGTCGGATCTCATCACCCATCTACTCAATAAATTCGAGTGTCTTCCTATCACCTCCGAAAGTGAAAACAAAATCCTCTGTCATTCAAAACTCTTCATAACCTAGTCCCCTCCTGCCTTTCTAGTCTTTTTACACTTTACTCCCTGCCAAGCACTTTTCAGTCCAGTGAGCTTGGCCTCCTAACTATCCCACAAATAATACATTCCACCTCTGGTCTCCAGGCACTTTCTCTGGCTATCCTCCATTCCTGGAACACTCTTCCTACCCAACTCCAATTACCAGCTTCCCTGGTTCCCTTTAAGACCTCACTAAAATCCCATTTTTTTTTTACAGGATCCCTTTCTAAAAAAGTCCCCTTAATTCTAGTGTCTTTTTCTTTCTTTCTTTCTTTCTTTCTTTCTTTCTTTCTTTCTTTTTCTTTTTCTTTTTTTTAGTGTCTTTCTTCTGTTAATTATTTTCTATTTATCCTGCATATAACTTGTCTGTGTGTATTTGTTTCTTTGTTATCTCCCCCCCATTGGATTTTTAACCCCTTGAGGGCAGGGACTATCTTTTACCTCTTTTTGTATCCCCAAGGTTAACACAGTGCCTAGCACCTAGTAGGCACTTAATGTTTATTGATTCATTATTATTTTTCAGAAAAACGTCCAGGCCAGCCATGTCTTCATCCTCTACAGTCTCCACTCCTGGCACCCAATACTTCCTTTAACATGCCCCTGGAACCTTTTCCCTCCAATCCTCTTTTTACTCTTTTTTTATGTTTTGTCTTCCTTTTCCCATTAGAATGTAAACTCCTTGAGGGCAAAGACAGTGTTTTTCTGCTTGCATTTGTATTTCCAGTGCTTGGTAAAGGGAGGAAGGGGAAAGAAGGGAAGGAAAGAGGTGGGGGGAAGGGGATAAACATTTATATAGCTCTTGCTAAACTTCAAACACTGTACTAAGTGCTTTTTACAAATATTGTCTCATTTGATCCTCACAATAACCCCACAAGCTAAGCTCCTTCATCCTTTTTTACAGTTGAGGAAATTGAGGCAAACAGAGGTTAAGTGACTGATGCAGAGTCACATAGCTAGTAAGTGTCTGAGGCCATATTTGAACTCAGGTCCTCCTGACTCTAGGCCCAGCACCCTATCCACTGTGCCACCTAATTACCTTATGGAAGCAGTCTGCCATAGTGTTTGGCTCAGTGTTAGAAGACTTGAGTTCTAATGTCACTTCTTATCCTTAGAAACTGTGTGACCCTGGGCAAATCACTTAACTTCTGTGTCATCATGGCTACTCCCTGGGACCTGTCTCTTACAGCATAGACACAGTTAAGCGTCAAAGGTGTTCCCATACTGAGAGCTCCCGTGCTTCTGAAACAATTAAAGTCTTGCCTAAAGAAAAAATCCTTATTTTTTTTTTCCCAGATGCCCAGGATGGCTCTCTGAGAGTATCTATTCTGTAGCCAGATCCTTCTTGTGACCCTAGGACAAAAACAAAAAAGAGCATGAGTCTTCTCTTCTCACTGACCAGAAAGAAATTCTTATCTATCCTTAACGATAAGCTCTTGTAGCTCAGTCTAAATGGAACAAACATTTATTAAGTGTTTACTAGGTACTATGCTTTGCGGTGCAAAGACAAAGCAATCTCTGCCCTCAAGGAATTTCTGTTTGCTGGGAGGACTGGTGAAGGGGGAAGGAGTGTCCATATGAACATAACTGAGTAAATACAAAGACCATCTAAAGAAATATGAACTAATTTTAAGAGAAAAAAGATGCTAACAACTGAGGAGATCCAAAGAAGATCTCATGTCCAAGGAGGACCATTTGTACAAAGACATGGAGGCACGAGGTGGGTTGTTGTGTCTAAAAAGCAACTAGAAGGCTGGTTTGACTGGAACAGAGAGTATGTGAAATGGGGAAATATGAAACAAAACTGGAAAGGTAGACTATGTCAAGAGTCGAAAGAGTTTCCCATGAAAATGTAAGTGGCAGAGTGAATAGAGAGCTGGGTCTGAAGTCAAGAAGATCTGAGCTCAAATCAGACCTCAGACACTTCCTACCTGCGTGAGCTTGAGCCAGTCACAGTATCAGTTTCCTCACCTATGAAATGGGGATAATAATATAATTAAACGAGATATTTGCACAGTGTCTGGCACGTAGTAGGCTCTTGTTTTTCAGTCATTTTAGTTGTGTTCAACTCTTTGTGACCCCATTTGGGGGTTTCTTGGCAAAGATACTGGAGTGGTTTGCCATTTCCTTCTTCAGCTGATTTTACAGATGAGGAAACTCAGGTAAACGAGGTTAAGGGACTTGCTTGGGGTAACACAGCTAGTATCTGAGGTCACATTTGAACTCAGGTCTTCCTGACTCCAGGCTAGGTGCTTTGTCCTCTGTGCCATCTCACTTCTCAGCAAGCATTTAATAAAGGCTTATTTCCTTCCTTAATGTAAAGGTGAGTGTCATAGAATCATAGTCTTTATTAGAGATAAATGATCTCAGAGATCATTTAGTTCTTGCCTGTAAATTATTTCCTATTTAACCTTTATATAGCTTGTTTTGTATAGATTGGTCACTGTAGTCTCCATTAAATTGCAAGTTGCTTAAGGTCAGGGACTTCTGTTTTTTTTTTTTTTAATGGGTTGTTCTTGGGGTTTTGTTTGTTTGTTTGTTTGTTTGTTTGTTTTTTGTTTTGTTTTGTTTTGGTTTTTTGGAGGGAGGAAGGCAAGGCAATTGGGATTAAGTGACTTGCCTAGGGTCTAGTAAGTGTGTGAAGTGCCTGAAGCTGCATTTGAACCCTGATCTTCCCGACTCCTGGGCCGGTGCTCTATTCACTGCACCACCTAGCTGCCCCAAAGGCCAAGACTTTCTCTTGCCTCTTTTTGTGTCACTAGGTTTAGCCCAGTGCCTAGTACTTTCCTTAGTCTTTTAACAAAAAGTAGATGATTGATTGCTCGGTCAATAGGCCAGCCCTTTCATTTCACAAAAGAAGAAAGTGATGAGCACCAGGTCCCACAGCTTGTTTATTCCTTCTGTTTTGGACTCACCCCTGCTTTCAGCCCCGAAGGCCTCAGGTACCCAACAGGGGCCAATTTGCATGTCTTAAGGAACAGTAGTTTGCTATGACTCATCGGATTATAGGATCATAGGATTTAGAGCTGAAAGGCACCTTAAAGATTTTCTTATCCAACCCCTTCATTTTACCAATGAGAAAATGAGGCCCAGAGAGAAGTGACCAGCCCAAGGTTAGAAAGGCAGTAAACCGCAGAGTTAGAGATTCAAACCCAGGCCCTCTCTGTCCAGACCCACGGTTCTTTCCACCACACCACCCTTTCCTGTCTCTTTCACCTTTTAACTCCACAGCACACGCTGCTGAGAGCCAGGTACCCCAGTTAGAATCTCAATCAGACCACCCTGCTTCTCCCTTTCCTTGCCTCCTGGGCCATCAGCTCAGAGGAATGGGTTTTATTGTCTGTTGTTCTTGTTTCCCAGATCTGATGATTTGAATGTGAAAGATAAGAAAGGGAATTGCGCCCTGCCCTGCCCAGATCCCTGGAGACACACACCAAAAATTGTGTTCCTTCAGCCTGCCACACACCAAGCTGGTTACAATACTCTGCCCACAGCAGCATCACCTGCCCTGGAGTCAAAAGTAAAAATCAAACATGGGAGAATAAAGAAGATGAAAAAGCCAGTGCTGAAACCAGAGAGAAACCTGTCCTCTCACGAGGCATCTGATGTGAAAAAGACGACAGACGAAAGGCGCCCTGCCAACAGCAGATTAATCTACGGGACACAGAGGTGGTCAGAATCCTTCCGTCTCCCAGAATAGGGTGCCCAGGAAGTCACACAATGAATGCTTCAGTCAACAAGATAGCAAGAACTCCGGCTGGCTTGGGGTCTATTGTTTATGGGCTACCTAGGGTTTTAGAATATGAAAAGATTCCTGAAAGACTTTGTTATCTCATTGTACTTCTAGTTACCACTCAGTTCTGCAAGCTGCAGTGTTACTCATAGAATTCTCTGACTTTTGATTTGCAGACGTGATTGTTCTTTCTGCTGACAATGGCAGGCCTGAAGCCCAGGGGTCACCAGCCACAGCCATGGACAGCAACTCGATTACCAGGCCTTACGAGGAGCCAGCAAAATGGAGGCAAGCCTGGGGCTGCGGACAGGCCCCAGTGGATTCCAGGCAGCTAGCCAGGGTACTATGACTGTCAGTGATCCATGAGGTCACAAAGGCATGAATCAACGTTGTGGGCACCCATCTTCACTGCTGTAATATAGACAGTTCACGTAGCATGTCACAGTCCAATGAAAAAGTGATTTGCCTTCTTTTTTTATCCCGAGAGCTAAAGAAGCAATCAGCCCCAAAATGGAGAACAGATCCGAGAGCCCTTTTTATCCAGGTGGGATGCTTACAGGCTCCAACATTAAAGAAGGGTGAGCTCTGGTCCCTGTACTCCTAGAAACAAGAAAGAACCCTCTAACTTAATCTCATCTAAATTTTTTTCTCCTGGACTCCACTTACATGGCAGATGCTCCCCAGGGAGAGCCTCCATTTTCAAACAACCCAGAAACATGTGTGGGCCTGGAGACCTTATAACCTCAGATGAGAATGTCCTCAAGGACACTGCCAACTTGAAATTGGGTATTGTCTTGGACTCCACAGATAGCACAAACCTAACAAAATCAAACACTGCAGAGTGAGTAAGTGTGATGTTAACAGACAGTCCTCCATAATATATTTTTCATGAGCAAATGAGAGCTTATGAAATATATATTATGGAAGATGGTGTTAACATCACATTTATTTACTCTGCAGCATTTGATTTTCTTTGCATTATATTGTCTCCATGACTTAGGTTGTTATAGCTCTTGGTGCCTCCGATTTGGCTGCAATCCTCTCACTAATGCAATTGTGGCTCTGTTTTTTTCCTCTGTGTTTGAGGGATGGTTCAGAAAGAAAGCTTGGTATTTATAGCCGAGTGATAGAGGGATTGGGCACACACTGCACATCATGACCTCTGCACTATACACTTGCCTAAACCTCTACACTTTTTGCCGTACTGCTTCAGAATATTTCCTCAATCCTTCAATCCATCAATCAATCAACAGGAATTTATCAAATGCCTACTATGTGCCAGACACCATGCTTCAGAAGAGGAAGATAAAAATATAATAGGGGTTTGAGAATTTACTGGCATCTGGCATTTGTAGTTCAGAAAGGCAAGTATTCAAAAACTGAGCAAGTCCCTGACCTCAAGGAATTTCTTAAATATGTGCCCTTCCTCTTTCCCTTACTTTTTTTTCTCATAGTCATTGTCCTAACTCTATGACTTTTGAATGACCTAAATCTAAATACTCTCTTTTATTCTGAGTTTTCTTCAGATCAACCCTTCCCAAACATCCTAAAGCCATCATTGTCCCCCCCAATACCTTTATTCCAGGCAATAAATAGTAACACACATCTGCCTCACTTCTATAGCAGATTGGAAATAGATACGCTCCACATCATTCCAAACTAGTAGAAAAATGAAAGTCAGTATGGTATAGTAGATAGAAAGCTGGCCTTAGCATCAGAAGGAACTTGATTTAAGCCCTACCTCTGATATATATTGGTTGTGTGACTCTGGGCAAGTCACTTAATCTCTCAATATCCCCTGGCAACTCTCTAAAATAGTAAATTTCAAAATGGTTGCTAATATAGATTGGTAAAAGGAGTTTTTTCGCTGGGAGTTTTTCACACCAAGGAAATCATCCTCTTGCCACCCCTACCCCAAATGCAGAAAATATACCTGAGTTGTAGAATAAAGAATATAGAGCTAAAAGAATGACCTAAACAATAATTAAAGCAATGCCAACAAAGTCAGCAGGCAGAGTCAACAAAATCCTGGTCAAACACAACAATTTATGTTAGTACCTTCTTAGATGAGGTGAAGGATACATCCTCATCTGTTTTTTAGACAATGTACCTCATTAGGGGCTTTATCTGGGTAGCTGTTCAAAAGCATCTGTTGGGTCAAAATGAAATATTTCAATAATTTTTTTTTAAAGATAGTAGAGTTCATTCGTTTTGCTAACCAGCAATGATACAGGGGGGAAAGGTGGGCTGGTAATTATATTATGCTTATCTGCAAGACTGTTTTAAAGACAAATATTATTCTCCCACCTTCAGGAGCAGCCCTCCCCATACAGTGGGCATCACTTTGTGTTGGTATGTGATTCTTTAATACTTATGTTCCCTCATGATTGACAACTTGACTGCTAGCTGTCTTGAAGGAGTATTCTTCCGTATGGAGACTTGGGCAAGGAGACACCAAAGAACCTAAGGTCATCAACCTGGTAATATGGTGGGATAGCAACACGAGGCCAGAGATATTTCAGAATCATGCTAATTTATCTTGGTCGTCCATATGCACTCTGGATGCACTCTGGATGAGTTCCTGTCATGATGTCACATAAACAAAGGAAAAGAGACACTAGGTTTCTCTCAGTTCCAAATCAGGCATATTCCTAGGCTATTCCTTCATTTAATTTAACCAATAATCAATAACCATGGCAATAGGTAGTAAGCTCCTTGAGGGCAGGACTCTTATTTTAATACTATATCCTTCATAGCGCATTGCACATAGACAGCATCACAGACTTAGAGCCAGAAGGAATCGTAGAGGTCATCCAATTCAACTCTTTCATTCCATAGCTAAAGAAACTATGACCCGACTTACTCAAGGTGAAACAAGTTATTAAATAGCAGGTTGAAAGCAGGACCTCTAATGCTAAGGCCAATGTTATTTCCATTGTACTCAATGAATACATTTATATTTGTGGTTTCTGGGCACCAGATCTCATCTTCTATAGGCTGAATGCTGAGCAGATTGATCCATTATTGCTTTCCACCATGTTGCCCTCTGCTCGGAAACAACAGCCACTGCCTATCCTGGAGATGAACAGTATTTGGCGCAGAGGATGGTGAAGTTGGAGTGACAACAGGACTAACAAAGATTAATTCATGTGTCTGATTAGAGTTAATTTCTTTGATTAAAGAACTCTCAGAGATGTGCCGCACCAAATCCTGCTTGGAAATCTTTAAAGGGCAGGATGGCAATGAGAGGAGCCCCAGCAATTCACACACCAGTAGCTCAGGAGCCCTTTGGGGGAGCAGGTAAATTATGAATCAAATAAATAACCAGAACAAACACACAAGGGCAGGCAGCTCCAATAGATTTGTGCTCATTTATTAATCTCCTTAGCAGAACTTCCTGGAAGACCCTTGTCTGAAGCCATTCATTCCCCCACGTTGGGGAAAATGGTAAGTGAGGGTTCCACTTGGGGGGCAGAGAATGTCTGACTGGACAGCTGATAGTCTTATCTGAAGAGAATCGATGGCTAACACAGCATTATCACTGCCCATGCCAGTCAATAGAGCACGCCATCCAGGGATTAAACTCAGATCATCTGTGAGGAGACAGTGGCTGAACATTGGGAGGCCTGGACTCCAGGTCGCTGCAAGAGGGTGTGTTCCTGTCAGTAAGACAAATGGAGGAGAGAATTATCTGGCTAGAAAAAATTCACATTAAGGATGATGGCCCAGCTGGAAAGCAATTTGGAATTATGCTAAGAAAGTAACTAAAATGTCCACACCCTTTGATCTAGAAATCCCACTCCTAGGCTTATACCCCAAGGAAGTCAAAGGCAGAAAAGACTCCTATATTCCAAAATAATCCGTTACAGCATTTTTCATAAGAGCAAAAAAGTGGAAACAAATGAGATGCCCGTCGTTTGTGGGAAGACTAAGCAAAATGAGGGACAAATAATAGAATATTACTGCTGTACAAGAAATGCTGAATATGAAGAATTTAGGGGTAGAAAGGGAGAAGACACGAACAATGCAAAGTGAAGTAAGCAAAATCCGAAAACAACATACACAATCACACTGCTGCAAAGAAGAAAGAAGAAAAAGACGAAACGGAACATTGTGTAATTAAAGTGGCCAAGCTTGCCTTGGAGCAAGAGATAGGAAAATGGACCTCCCTCGCTTCTTTGCAGAAGTGTGGGACTTTGGGTGTGGAACATTTCGTGTAATGAATGACTCAATTTTGCCTAACTGGTGGTTAATTTTGCTGAATTGATTTTTTTTCTCTCTATTTTCAATTCTTTGTTATAAGGAATGGCTCTCTGGGTAGGAGAGGAAAGAGATATATTTGGAAATGAAGATGATGTAAAAATAAAAGATATCAATATTTTTAAAGTATCAAGTCCCAACTTGGGCTTTGTGGTCAAAGAGAAAGCAAAGGACGCTTAATGCAACCTCGCTTCCTGGATCCAGTGGTTTCTACTGACCCTATCCTGAGCTTACCCGTCTTTGACTTTTCTTCTCAGGGAGCCTGTGAGGCTTCCTTCTCTGGCACAAAAATCCCTTCATATCAGACAGGAGGTATGGGGAAGGAGAGGTGAGGAGACACAAGGACAGAGAGAATGCGGGGAGAGGGGAGGAAGAACAGAATTCAGGAGGGAGATCACGTACAAGGGCACCGATGGCCATCGAGGCATTGTTTAACTTTTCACTGAAGGAAAGGAGCCAGAGGCACACTAGCTCCCACCTCTCCCTCCCTAGGTGGCTCCCTCACCTTCTCTCTTTGGGCACCAAATGGCAGTGCCCAGAGCCCCTCCCCTGCCAGGGTAGTGCAGATCGTAAAGCTAGAGTCAGCACACTGCTAATGGGGCTTTGAAAGTCTCTGCTTTATTAGGGCATCTCGGAAAGCAGATTTCAGCTGCAAATGCCTTCATTGCCTCCCTAGCAGAAATGGATAATGCTGGCTTTCTGTGATTCGCTCATCAAAAGGAGACTCTCAAAGCCCCATTAGCACCGTGCTGACTCGGGCTTTACATTCTGAAAGGGCGAAGTCCAGCCGAGTTTAAAGGCATCGAGCCTATTTGTCAACATGGGCACAAACAGCAGGCCCCATCCTCACCCATATCTGGCTCCCCAGAGATCTGTGTGGGTGTGTTACATCTCCCCATAGGGGCTCTGCTGAGGACCTAAGCCACTAGTGTATCACACCAGACTCCTCTCACCTCCTGTCTCACCTCCCATGCCCTGCTAGACTGATCCTGCCAAAGTATAAACCACCCTAAAGTCCCATGTCTTCCAGTGGACAGCAGAAGGGCAATGACAAGTTTTTGTTGTTAATCTGTCTAGATTCTCTGTGTAGAAAGCTGTATGTGTTTCCATTGCTCACAAAGCATGGCCTAGACCAGGGTTGGGGAACCTGCAACCTCAAGGCCACATGTTACCCTCTAGGTCTTCAAGTGTGGCCCTTTGATCGAATCCAAAATTTGCAGAACAAATCCCTTTAGTAAAAATATTTGTTTTGTAAAAAACTTGAACTCAGTTAAAAGGTCTCACCCAAGGTCCTAGAAGGCCACACATGACCTCAAGGTTGCAGGTTCCCCATCCCTGGCCTAGGCCTTGTTCTCCCTGTGACACTAGGAGGAATTAGCTGTTGTTGTTAGGTCATTTTTCAGTCTTGACCAACTCTCCATGATCCCATTTGTGGTTTTCTTGGCAAAGATACTGCAGTGGTTTGCCATTTCCTTCACCAGCTCATTTTACAGATGTGGAAATAAAGGCAAACAAGGTGAAGTGACTTGCCCACAGTCACACAGCTAGTAAATATCTGAGGCTGGATTTGAACTCAGGTCTTCCTGACTGGCCTGGCACTCTGTCCACCACTCCACCAATCCAGTTAAAGTTGGAAAAGACCCCTGCTGCAGCAATCCCATGTGTAACAACCCTTACTGGATAAAGCTAGAGAGGAAGTCATCTATGATGACTCCTCCTTATTCTTCTCTTCTCGACACTGTGAACATCCCTAGTTCCTTCTACCATTTCTTAATTTGTCAACATCTCTCTTAAAATGTGTTGCCCAGAATAAGTCAGTTCCATTCAACACTGATTATGCACCTAACACAGTGCTATAGGTACAAAAGCAGAAATGAAACAGTCCCTGCTTGAAAAAGCTATTCTAGACGTGGTTAGTCCAAGGTAGAGTCAAAGGATCACATACATTAGGATTGAAAAGAGCTTTCAAAGTCATCCAATGTATCTTCTTAATTTTACAAATATAGATCCCGGGGCTCAGAGAAAAAGGTCCTGCAAGAAGTTCATGATAGAGATGAGACCAGAACCCAGGCCCCCAGACAACCAGTCCACTGTCCATTCTGCTCCGCCATTATCATTTGATAAGGAGATGACTTGCTGAGATCTAGAAGGCACACTTCTCTTAACACAGGCCAGTACTGAGATTGGTCATTTGTCTCTGCTTGAGTTTCATGTGGGTGAGAAACAGTAAAGTAAGAGAGATAAAGCATCTCAATAAGTCAGCCAAGAGCCAGCATGAGAGATGCTGAATGTTGCTGCTCCTGGGTACCTTTCTGGACACTTTCATCTATTTCTCAGGCATTTTGCCCCTGATGTATGTGTGTATTATATAATGCCATAGCGCTCTCTCTCTGTCTGTCTCTGGCTCTGTCTGTTTCTCTGTCTCTGTCTCCCTCTCTCTGTTTCTCTCTCTCTGTCTGTCTGTCTCTGTATCTGTCTCTGTCTCCCTCTCTCTGTCTCTCTCTCTCTCTGTCTGTCTGTCTCTGTGTCTGTCTCTGTCTCTCTCTCTGTGTCTGTCTCTGTCTCTGTCTCTTTCTCTCTCCTCTCTCCTTTTCTCTCTCTACTCTCTCTTTCTCTCTGTGTCTCTCTCTTCTCTGTCTCTCTCCTCTGTCTCTCTGCTTCTCTGTCTCTCTTCTTTGTCTCTCTCCTCTCTGTCTCTCTGTCTCTGTCTACCTCTCTCTGTCTCTCTCTGTTTCTCTGTCTCTCCCTACACACACACACACACACACACACACACACACACACACACACACACACACGCAGTTTCTCTAGGTTCAACTTCACAATTTTGCTGAGGTCTCAAGAGGTTTAGATGACTTGCCCAAGATAACACGTACAAGGACAGAGGCTGGATTCAAACTCCAAAACTATCACACTTTCTACTACATCAGACTGTCTATTTGTCTTATAATTGTACCAGTCTCAAGGTTACAAGATCTCTTATCCTAGCCTTTGACCTCTGTCACCCACTCAGCTGTTCTTCAGTCCTGTCTGACTCTGGGACCTCATTTGAGGTTTTCTTGGCTAAAATACTGGAGAAGTTTGCTATTTCCTTCTCCAGGTCTTTTTACAAATGAGGAAACTGAGGTAAGTGCACAGGATCACACAGAGAGGAAGTCTCTGAAGCTGGATTTGAACTCACTTCTTCCCAACTCCAGGCCAGTTGCTCTATCCACTGAGCCACCTAGACCTTTTTTTCAATCACTGGTATAACAGTCTAGTGGATAGTGCTGAAATTGGAGTTGGGAAAACCTGGGTTCAAATCCTATTTGGATACTAGCTCTGTGCAATTCACTTAATCTCTCTGAGTCTCAGTTTCCTCCTCTGTAATATGAAGCTTAACAAAGGATGTATCTCAGAGTGTTGCTGGAAGGATCAAATGAGACAAATGCTCAGCAAACCTTGAAGGGCTAGATAAATGTGAACCATCAATGTTATATCACTGTATCCCAAGCAAACAACATGTACCATTCAGAGAGGTATTCAACTTTCCCCTCTCTGTCCTGGGCTCCCCAATCAGGCTGCGGAATATAGGAACCTTCATTTTTGTTTGTTTTTGTTTTTTGTTTTTTGCATTTCCCAATTGTCAGGCAAACAAACAGGGTAGAACAAGACACTGGAGGACGAACCGTGTGCCAAGATGTGTGTGGTCTTCTCCAAAGCTTTCAGCTGTGGTCTTTGAATAAGGTCAGGGCTTGGCCACAACAGCAGTGGGCTTAAGGAGCTGAAATTGCTTCTATGTGTGTTAAGTCAATCAATCAATCAACAAACATTTATTGTGAAAGGGATCATTTGTCAAAAGTCCATAGAACCTGTTTTCTAAAGGTGTCTCTTTGCGGACCGTGTTGTTTTCAGTGTTTCCAGCACACCAAACCTATTAATATCCACAAATATAAGTATATGCATATTCTTATTGTAAGGAGAAGCAATGCATACCAAGGGAAACAGACTCAGCATATAGAAAAAGAAGTTGATCTAGAACTAGGTAGAAAGAAGATGGTAAAAGTGGATTACGCAAACTGAGACCATCTATAATTAATGAGGATTCAGGACTTCTCATATGATGAAGCAGCAAGACACACTTAGGAAGAGCCAGGAAGCACTTACTAGGCAAGTCAAAACACCACCATCACTCTGACTGCTCCCTCCCCTCTACCCTGATGCAGATAAAACCTGGGACCCTGAACCCAAGACCCTTGGGAAAAACAATGCCTCAAAACCCACCAGATCTGCTTCCCATTTCTTCCAAACTAGCTCCCATTTCTCACCATTATTGAGGTACAAAACCATTGTGGAGAGGAAGATCATGTACCTACCACCATCAGCAGCAATAGCTAACCAACTGGCATCAAAAGACACATAGACACAGGACCCCTGGAAGTGGTAGTAGCCTCCAGAACATTGTTTCTGATTCTAACCCAGCCCTCCTTATAGCCATTATCCAGAAAGGCAATTCCTGTGGAGATGGGGCAAGCCATCCCCCACCAACTACCAACCAACTGGTACCCACAAAGCAGACGTGGCAGCCTAGCTGAAGCACCCTGGAGAAGAGACAGGACGCAGTATGTTCCAGGAGAGTCAAAGCAACAACATCATCTCGACCACTATCTTCCCTCAGATATTGATAAAGACAGCTCAAGATCCTTGGGAATGGCCGGTGCCCTCAGCTGCCACCCTGGGAAATAAATCCTTTGGAGAGGCAGCATGTCAACTATTCCTAACATGCTAAAGCTACTGAAGATCTAAAGAAGTCTTGCCACCAAAGCCCTTGATACCATTAAAGGGATCCACATCAAAAATTAACAGGATTTTATCAATGGAAGTGAAGTTAAATAGGCATTAACACCTGCTTTGTGGTCACACTTTAAGGACAATGGAACCTTCCCATCTGACTTGTACCTTCCGTATGTTATCTCCCCTATTAGAATGTGAGCTCCCTGAGAATAGAGATGGTCTTAGTTTTCTATTTGTAGCCCTACTGCTTAGCTCAGTTCTTTGCACATAGAAAGGACTTACTAAGTTCTTTATTCATTCATTCATTCAAGGTAGAAATAACAAACCAGCAAGGACATTGCCACAGTAAGAGAGGCAAGGTAATTGAGTCTGTAGAGTCAGGAAAGCAGCAAACCTAATGAAATCATCAGCCTATCTCCCACTTGGAGAGTCCCTGAAAACAGGAAGACCCAGAATCTCATGTCATAGAATTTTAGAGCTGAAAAGCATGTGTCAACCAGAAATTATCTAGTCCAACCCAACTCATTTTGTGAATGAGGATGAGGGAAATTATTTTTCTATTATATTAACAACCAATTATTGAATTAGGAGTAAGGCTTTTTTCTCTTTATTTCCTCATTCAGGGACCAGCCCCAGTAGGTCATTCAGTTAAGTCTCTGAAGGATAAGGCTGATATATGAGATTGCCCTGAACATGCCCCTCAATCTTGGTTGGGTTCCTGCCCAACTAGAAGACCTTACTTTTGTTTAGAATGTAAACAGAATCTAATCTAGGTGAATTCCAGCCCCAAAGCATCAAGCCTATGCCCTTGCACCCTTCCATTGGAGTCTAGGGTAAGCCAGCTCAGGAAGGAGAAAGCCCCCCAGAGTGGTATGGGCAGAGATGGATTCCTTTGTTCAGATTGCTGGAGGCAGCTGAGTCTCAAGATCAAACCTCATTCTCAGCAGGAGTTGAAGACTTTTAGCCTACCTCCTCATTAACTGTTCACTAATCAGGGTTGATTTTAACCTATCAAGCCACACACACACACACACACACACACACACACACACACACACACACACCTTTTATAAAAGTATATTAAGGCATTCAGTATCTCCATGAGATGTCTTTGGTTATCAAGAGAAAACACTGATGAACAAATTATTGATCAGCTAGCCTTATTAATAAATTGATGATTAGTTATCCAGAAACTCTGTCTCTTGGATTTTTCATTCATCTCAAGGACACTGAAGCCCAGAGAGGAGTGATTTGACAAAAATCACAGTAGTAGGAAGTAGCAAAGCCGGGATTCATAGTATTCTTCCTACCACACTATTCTGGACTAGAATCCCTAAACTGGTCTTCCACGACTGAATGACTTCCATGACTTCCATGACTGACATACCATGATTTCAAAATTGCTTCTAATGGAAGAGACTTCAGGTGAAATTTCTCCATGGCAACTCCAGGAGTTAGACATTCCTATTTGACTTGCCTTATATGTATGTGTTTGTTTTCTCCTAGGTTGTATATGTATATGTATATTTTGGGAAGGCTTGTTTGTCAGTCTATGCTGAAAGCTGCCTGAGGTCTTAAACACAGAAAACACCAAAAGGCTGGATAATCATGACTAACCTCAGTCAGAGGTCTCAAGACCCTGACAAATAGCTGCTTTTGGATCCTCCCTGGAAATCATAGACATGTGGAAAGTAACATGACACCTCTTTTCTACCCCAGGTGCCTATCCATAGGGCTAGGGAAAGGGAGGGAGAGTGACTTGGGAAGTAGCCCAGCTCCTTGAGCCTTCTCTGGTCTCCTTTAGAACCTGTAGGATTATGCTGTCCTATCAGCAGACACCTGCTCCTTTCTGTGACTGAAGGTTGGAATATAGACTGTAACAAAATCAGAGTAGTCATCTTTCAAGGTTAACGAGGACCTGCCAGGAGGTTCCAGCTTGGCTGTCAATAGCCAAATCAACGGGAACTTTCAGCAGCTTTCCCCGAGGACAGTTTCAGTCAATGGGGAGAGTAGAGCTGGGGTGGCCCCGTGTGGAGAAGAGCCAGCTGTTTGGTTTCTCAGAACCAGCAGGGAATGCACTGGAGCAGGAGCAGAAGTCAGGGAAAAGAAGAGGGAGGTGGTGTTATATTTCTCCATTTAGAGCACTCCAGAATATCTCCTGAAGGAGAGTCCTTTTGGTGAGGGTACTTTTAGTATCAGGGAATTTCAGTAGATTCTTCCTAAGGTTTTTTTTTTTCCTCCCCCAATCTAATGTTGCTTTTTGTAGAAGCCATAATGGATACCAGGACCCCATTTTCAGATAGTTCAGTATTGCTTCAAACCCATAATGTAATTAGGAAGGCATCATGATATAGCAGAAAGAGCTCTGAATTTGAAGTCAAGAAATCTTGGGTTCAAATCAGTCTCTAACGCTTACTTGCTGTGTGACTAGGGATGTGAATGTTTGACAACTATCTCTCTGTGGAGGAAAAAGTATATACTGACACACTTTTGAAGTTAATGTCTATTATGAACACTTTCTTAAGTCTAAAGTAGACAATCAATAAAATAATAAATCAAGTCCTGAATTGTAGCATTAGCAGATTTCCAAGTTGTAAGTGCTCACACTGAAAATTTAACAATCAGATCTCTAGAGTTGGTTCAAGCTGGTTTCAGCATATTCCTGGGCAATTCACATATAAATTCTGCATGTATGTGTGTATATATTCATGTATGTTATATCATTTGATAAAATGTAAGCTCCTTGAGGGCGAAGACTGTTTCATTTTTGCCTTTGTATGCCCAATGCCTTTAACATGGTGCCGGGCATATAGTAGACCCTTGATAAATACTAGATGATTGATTGGCTTCACCTCTCTAAAGTCATACTGCATCATACTGTAAAATGGAGAGAGTATCAATGCCTACCTCAGAATAATTTTATGGATCAAATGAGATAATGTCTGTAAAGTACATTGGAAACCTTAACATGATATATAAATGTGAGCTATTATTATTTTTCCATATTATTCCAAAGTGGGACTCAATTTCTTCCTCTGTGAAAATGAGGGGTTGGGACCAGATAATTTTTAAGGCCCCTTCGCAGCTCTAACGTTTTATTATGATTGGCTAATTCAGTGTCCTTGGCTGTGCCACACTGACCTCAGAAATCTCTTTTAAGATTATCCCAGGGACCCCATAGCCAGGCCCAGGAAGCCTCAAGAATGTCACAACATGACTATACAATGAGGATCTGATTTACATACTTCTGCATGCCATTTCCCTAGAAATTTCCATGTTAGCACAGCACTACTTGCTCTCTTTTCCCATGATCATTTTTTATTTCTGTTATCTCTGTCCATCCTCATAGCCCACTCACATTGACTCCTACTTAGCACATGATTGAATAGTTTCTATTCAGTTCAGCTCAGTTCTGTTCTGTTCAATTCAACAAACATTAAGCACCTACCAGTTATATGCCTGTCCTAAGTTCTGCAAATACAGAGGTAAAAATGAAATGGTCCCTGTCCTCAGCATATGTTCCACTGGGGACGAGGGAAACAACACATAAGCAGATAAGTATAAAATAAATATAAAGTAATATGGTGGGGGGAGAGAGAAAAATACTAGAGATGGGAAGGGTGGAGGGGCATACTAAAAGACTGAAAATAATAAAAAAAAAAATAAGCTAATGTTTACAAGTCCCTTAAAGGGCCACATGCCAAAAGAAGCCCTGAGGTATGGAGACCTTGGGATGTTGACTGACTGATTGGTAGTAGATGGACTATAAAGGTAGGCTTCTGTGCATAAGGACAGATATAGAGCCCTCTCATAGAACAGCATAGCAGAGAACTACAGCGGTAAAAGTAGGAGGAACATTGAAAGCCCTGAGAGATCTTTGTTTGAGAAGATCTCTTCTCATAGTTTAGATAAGACTGATGTAGAATCTCCAAGGTCTTCAACCAACCTATACACTGGTGACAGTTTACACTGCAGGTTTTGGGTTCCCTACTCTGGGCACAGACCGGATAACCTTCCCATGGCAGGATTAACCATCCAATCTAAATTAGGCTGCACATGGGTTTATGAGACATCTGTCCCCTGGACTACAGGGATTTGAGATCCCTACTTAGCAAAGCTGCCTTGTCTTACTCACAGCTGCCCTTGCCTTCTGTCAGGGTTTCTTGGAGGCTGTAGTCCTGTGTCTAAGGGGACTGACCTCACCCTTCTGCATCCTAGAGACCCAATGCTATAGCTTCTCTCAGTCATTCCGTTAAGACTCAGATTGGATCCAAGATGACCTGAGTGAGCAGCTGGGTGGATCCTTCCCCTTCTCTGCCCCCACCTCCATAGATGTTCTCCAAATGGACAGCAGGGCTTTGGAAATGGGTATAGCTTATTCAATTATTTTTGATGCTCTGATATCTGGTTCACAGTTTTATGGAGGGTAACAGAGAAGGGTGATATAGGCGTTGGTCAGCAATTTCCCCCTTAGAAACAAACAGAGGATGTGATGATCATGAACTTTAGACTAGTTGAGGAGTGGGGGTATAGAAGGAATGCCATTGATTTATTTGTAATAAAGCAATAGCTGAGGCTGAGGGGGGAAGGGACTCTAAGCAAGTGAATTTACTATGCTATTCTTGAGCCTACCATAGACTCAAGAATAACTAGGTACACCCCTTGGAACTGACCACCACATTGAGTCCAAATGTCAACCAACTCAAGGCTTGAAAAGTTCATAAAAGAAAAAAGCATTGACCAGCAGGGGCAAAAGACCTTCTCTATAAGGTTAAGAAATGAGCTCTCAGATGCTAGGGCAGGGAACCCAGAGTGACTAATGGTTCTGTGTTCAATGTTCATGCTGCTTTTCTGTAATCACAAAAGAAAACTGAGATACAGGTGCTGCATGGTTTCCTCAGAGGTGGTCCAATCCCACCTTCCAAGTCCAGAGCTAGGGCCAAGAGGGCCCTAGTGTATATCTCCTGTGGGGCTTTCCAGGGCAGCAGGACCCAAGTCTGCAAATGGGCTTCTCTGCCTAGGATCTGCCCAGATAGTCCCTTGCCTCTCAGCCTGCAGCTAAGACGTGTTCAGGGTCATTTTCTGGAATCTGAAAAATCTAGGGAGAGTAGATGCATCCTAAGCCCTACAGCCACCAGCTGGCTGGCAGGTGCTATCCTGAGAGAGAGGGGGAAAGCGGGTGGTCTGTAGCTGAGCAACAATCCATCATCCAACAGGAAAACCCCTTGGCAAGCTGCTGTGGTGGATTCACCAAAGCTAATTGATGTCTCAGAAAAAGCCCAGAGGCTTAGGTAGGGTTCAAGGTGAAAATTCCTGGCTCCCAAGGTGATGTTGGTATAGAGCTGGAGATGGGGGAGGAAAGCCAATAGTTAGACCACCAGCCCCGCTATGAGTCTGGATGATAGACTACCCTAGCATAGTCTCTGGCTTTCCAAGTCCCTAGCTTCTGCCTCTAAGACACACTAAGAGTGTGTGTGTGTGTGTGTGTGTGTGTGTGTGTGTGTGTGTGTGTGTACCTGTGGGCGCACAAGACATGGAGAGCTCTCCCTCCCTTCTTTAGAGGGTAGCCCTTCTGTCCCTCCCTCCCTGAATGCTTTCCCCTAGACATGCTAAGTGGTACTAAATAATGAAAAAGGGACACTCATTGCTGTCCTCTTCTTGCCTCAGAGGAATGCTATGGGAAAGAAGCTAATAATCCATGTAGCTCCCTGACCCCTTTGGAAGGGAAGCACAATAAAAACCAGAGGTGTTATTAGGGCCAGCCCACCTCTGTGTTGAGGCAGCCAGAGTGCAAGCCCTTCCCATCCCTGCTGTAGGAAACAGAATGGTTTAAGCAGCTTCGGGTACCAGGAAAGCCCCTGGTCAGGGTGAAGGGGTGGGAATGAGTTGCCTGGGTGCCATAAAAGCCTGCCTTCAATTAATTTTTATGAAGTTTTTTGTTTGGGAGGCAGGGAATTGAAATATTCATCTTACAGTTTCAGCTAATTCTCTTCTTCGTTCTTAAAGAAAGGAAGTCCAGATTACAGATGCTTCCCTCCATAATGAATCCTCCTGGGGTCCTACCTCCTTATCCTTTGGACCAATCAGAATTTTCAAGTAGGTTTGGAGGGTTTAGCTCAGTCCAGGAAAAACTTTTTGTGACCTTGCCCTTTTTCCCACTTCCTACTTGGTTTTTCTGCCACATTTTCCCAAACAAGATCCTCCCTCCTTCTTTTGTAGCCGGAAGTCCTGGGAGCTCTTCATGCAAGAGAAAATGCATCTGGGCTACGTTGTTAATTAAAAGCCTTAGTGTAATGGGAAAAACTTAGAGTCAGAAGATGAGTTCAAATCCCAGCTTGCTATTTATTTCCTATGTGAATTTGAACAAGTCACTTTACTTTTCTTGCCTATTTCTTCATCTGTAAAGTGAGATACAGGGGCATTGTAAGGTCTTTTTTAAAAACTCTAAAATCCTATGAACCCAAGAAAGGGGAATCTGAAGATCCCTTTGCCTTCTGTGATTCTCTTCTACTCCAACTCAGCCCTCATTCTTTGCTCCAAAAGGGATGATACAGAAGGAACCTTTTCCCTGAAGAGTTAGACTTTGAGATCCTTGGGCCTGGGTTTACAAATGACAACCAAAGGCAGTGGGCCTTCCCTGCTGTTGCAAAGCTACTTGTTCATCAAAGGCCCCAGCAGTGAACATGAGTGGCTCAGCTGGGACTCTGGGAGCACTCAGAGAATTTGGCTACTGTCCCAAAAGAGACAGAAAAGGCTGAGGGAGCATGGAGAATCAGTCATTGAAGGCTAAGAGGAAAGCGATGGCAGGGTGAAAGGTGAGAGAGAGAGAGGTTAGCAACAGAGCCTTGAGGATGGAGCAAGCAAATCTGAGTGAGAGGAAGCCTGAAGGCTGAGAATTTCCCTTCCTCTGTACTGAACCCCAGAAGCATCCCTCTGGTAGATGGCAGAATGGTTTCAATAGCCTTGTGCCCCAGGGAGGTTTCTAGGGGATAGGGATAAGACAGTCCTTTCAATTAAATATTATACAGTTGTTTTTGTTCTGGGTGGTGGTAGGATTGGGATAATGGGTTAATGACTACTTTTTTACCTTTCTACATTGCTCCCCTGAGAAGACACTGAACTAACTTGATATTCCAAGTATAGACATCCCTTATGTGAGCCCATTGTGTGGATTGTACTACCATGACTAAAACCCTCTCTCTCCTTCAGCAGAAGTGGTAGCAGTGCTCTTACCACCACAAACAACAATCAGGATTCGTTTTCTACCAGTCTATGAGCAGAACCATATGATATACAAGCATGGTCTTACACAGGCCTGGAATTTACATTGGAAAAAAAGCACTTATTTATATTAAGGAGTCAAAGAGGAGATGAAGCTATGTCTAAGAAGACAGCACTATGTTCAGAAAAGGTTCTTACTGGGGACATCAAACATTTTTTTTAACAATTAATTTGAATTCATTTTGACAACTATATTTCAGTTTAATTAGTTTTTCCTTTGTAATTCCATGTGTTCTATTTTATGCGTTGAAAAACATTAGTCTGAGAAGGAGTTCATAGGCTCCCCAGACTCTTAAAATGTGTGTATGTATGTTGGGGGGAGGGGAGTGGGCAGTGTTGTATGTCTCTTACCCACATAAAACCATAATGATTCCTTTGTATAGAGGAAAGAACACTGGCTTCAGAGTCAGAAAATCCAGGTTCAAATCCAGTTTTGCTATTGATTGATTACTGGTACAAGCTTTGAGAAGTTACTAAACCTCTCTGACTATGGATTTTATCATTTATTAAATTGGGAGTGTGGAATATGGATTAGGATCTTGCCCTCTAAGATCCTGTCTCAATGCAAATCCTACAGTCCTTTGTACTATCCAGCTATCTAGAGTACAGCCACAACGTGAAGATCCAAGGTTACTGGAATTAAGGGAATGAAATACATGAGCTACTTTCCACTGTTTCAGAGCAGGGAAGAGTTGTGACATACCGTCCTTCGGGGAGGGAGAGTAACATTATAGTATGGTGGAAATAATGGTGGGTTCAGAGGACCAGGTTCCAGTCTTAGCATGTTGACCTCTCCCCCTCACCCCACCTCCCATTAGAGTGTAAACTCCTTGAGGGCACTGGTTTTGCGCTTTTTTTTGTTATCCTCAGAGCTAAGCATAGTACCTCACATGTAGTAGGTGCTTAATAAATGCTCATAGATTTGACTGAAACTTAAGCAAATCTTTTGACTTTAGTTTCCTCATTTATAAAATGAGAGCCTTGGACTAGATGTTCTATAGGCCTTTTCAATTCTAAGTGTATGATTCTAAGTAGGCAGCGATACTTCAGGGTGTCATTCCATGCCTTATCTGGTGGACAAGAAACTCCCGTTGGCTTTTAATGAGCTTGAAATCTTCCCTTGCTCAGGTTCATGTCTAAGACTGGAATGATGATGGTTGGAAGAAACAATGGTTACAGTTTCCATAGGAAAGAGAATCAGAAGTAAATTGGATAGAACACCAGCCTTGGAGTCAGGAGGACCTGATTTCAAATCCAGCCTCAGACACTTAACACTTAGTAGCTGTGTGACCTTGGGCAAATCACTTAACCCCAATTGCCCTGCCCCCCCCCCAAAGCCAAAATTAAAAAAAAAGTAAATTGGAAATCCTAGAATTAGAACTGACCACCCCATACATCCCCAAATTTTGAGACTTAAAAAAAAGAAGAAGAAGAAAACCAGAATAAATAGGTTTTATAGAAACCTTTTGGTGGTTAAGGAGGGTGGCCATTTCATGGACTTATTTCTCCAACCGAATTATATATTAACCATTCTGCTACCTTGTTTACTCTCCCTTAAAATACTGCTAGCCCATTAAGAAAGAAACAATGTGTTGGGGGCAGGGTTTCCCAGCCCATTCTCCCTGTGCAGACCTTAACAAGGCGACTGCATCTGAAATCTCAGGAGGACCTGGTTCTGACTCAAGTCTTGCCAGCACATGTGTTCACCAGACCCCATGTGTCAGCCCCTGGCTCTATCTGCATTATGCTTATGAGAAGAAAAAAAGAGAAGAAGCAGCAGCAATGAAAAGACAAGAAAAGAAAAAGAAAAAGAGGATTGCAGTCAGTGAGTGAGTTCTCGTCCAAATGAGGCACCCAACGCCATGCCCTGCATCCTTGTGTCACTGGGAGGATCTCTCTTGTGCTAAGATGCTCCTGCCCAATACCAGGCAGCTCCAAATGCCGAAGCCAGCAGATGTCTAGGCACTGGAAAGTGATCCTGGTATGGTCAGAGGAGTGAGGAGGGTGATGAGGGGTCTGGTAGTACCCATTCAGTCTTTTAATAAGTGTTTATGGGCCTTCCATTGTGCCACATCCAGTGGGGAGTACGTAAGAAAAAGAAAGCATTGTTCCAGACTTCAATGAGCTAAAAATAGGTAGCATGCAAGTTCCATGAAGTCAGGGACTGTTTCTCATTTGTTAAACTGGGGGAAAGGATGTGGACCAGCATCTGGACCCCTAAGTTCTCATCTAGATATAGATCCTATAATCTTTTGATAATAATATCAAGTGTATACCCACGACATGAAGGATATGGTATGATATTATATGATGTTGGAGCACTGAGGTTACTGGAATTGAGGGGATGAAACATCATACGAGAAGTATTCATTAAGTACCTATGACGTGCCAGGCAGGGTGCTAGGCACTGGGGATATAATAACAAAGAATGAAACAATCCCCCACTTACAAAGAGCTGATGTTTTGATAGTGGAGGCAACAAGGACACGTTTAAGTATATACATAATAAATTTAGAGAGAAGAAATACAAATATAATACAAAGAAGTGAAATACAAGGTAGTTTGGGGGGATGGACTAATAGTTGGGTGAATCTGGAAAGGCTTCATGGAGGTATTGTTTGGGCTGGGGTTTAAAACAAGAGAGAGATTCTGTGAGGCAGAGTTGAGGAGAGAGAGCATTCCAGAAAGAGGAAATAGTCAGTACAAATGGACAAAGCCTGGAAATGGAATGCCTGCCATATTGTAGGCACTTGTTCAAGTGCTGCTGATTGATTAATAAAAATAACTAACTCTGATGGATTATTTTTAGCTTTTGTTTTGGAGGGGGGAAGGCAAGGCAATTGGGGTTATGTGACTTGCCCAAGGTCACACAGCTAGTAAGTGTGTCAAGTCTCTGGGGCTGGCTTTGAAGTCAGGTTCTCCTGATTCCAGGGCCGATGCTCTATTCATTGTGTCACCCAGCTGCCCCTATTTTTAAGCTTTACAAAGGGCTTTCTAATCAATAACCTTGTGAAATGTAACTATATTTTCATACCCATTTGGCAGATGAAAAAACTGAATCTCAAAAGGGTAAAATGACCTGACTGAGCCCACAAAGTTAGTAAATGACAGAAGCATGACATAGACCCAAGCCTCCTGACTCCAAGATCAATGGTCTTTCTACTAAACCATGTGAGCTCTCCTAAAAAGTTGAAATAATATTTCTTTATAATTACCTGCCAACACACACACACACACACACATTGCATATATACAACATGTTACTAGACTGCTACTGCACCCTGGGCCATCACCAGTCATCTTGACTTTTGTCTTGCCACTGGACTTCAATGACTTTGGAAGAGAGAGTGAGGCTGATGACTGTGTAGCTCTGCCCCATTTAAATCCAATTCACCCATGAATCAAGATATCACCCCATGATGTCATGAGTCCTCTTTGAAAACACAAACAGCCCACTACTATGTCTGAATAGGTCATAGAATCACAGGATTTTAGAACTGAAAGGCTCTGAGAGGTAATCTAGTCCAATCCCTTCATTTTACAGAAGAGAAATTGATTTAAGAACATGTAGGTAATAAGTGACAGAACTAGGCTCTGAGACCAGCTCTTCTAACTCTAAATCCAGCACCTTATTACTGTACTGCAATACCATCCAGTCTAGTTGGGTTGGGAACTCTCAACTTCTGGGGAGCTCCCTATCCACCATTAAGTCATTCTTCTCTTCCTCCTTTCTCCCATTCTGTCTTCCCCTACAGCCCTCCTCCTTGGAAATTTCTAGAAGACTATTTGTCTCATCTCACATTTCTGAAGTGCATCATATAAATAATTGGGCATGGTTGGAGGAAGAGAGAAATGTCTATATTCTTACTTCAGTTGCTGAGTGCATGGACCTCTACCTCCTTGAAAAGCTGTATATTCACAGTAGCAATTTGGATCTTTGTAATCCTTAATTCAACTTCCCTTCAAGCTTGGAACATGGAATCCTTCATGAAGGTCAAATAAACATACATTATGTGAAGGTGTTATGATATGATATAAATATGATAAATGTTTATTGATTGAAATAATGGTAACAGCATTTACATAGCATATTATAGTTAACAAAACACTTTATATAGGTTATCTCATTTTCTTTGAGAGATTTTTTTTCCCTAGAAACTGCCATAGATGGCAAGTAACTATTCATGTTTGTCCATAAACCATATTGATCAGGAAAAATAGAATTACACAATCAGAGAGAGTCTCATGAGAAACTTTTCACGATCTAGGGTCCATATAGATGCTGATCTTTCCCATTCTCCAAGGAAGAAGAGGCCATAGTCTTCTGGTAAGTCCTTCAATATATCTAACTTCAGGCTCTTTTGAAATGGATTTCAACCCATTTCTACTACATTGGAATTGGCAAAGAACAGGGCAAAGCAGAGGTAACTTATATAAAACACAAACTCTCTCCAAACTTCACTAACCATCCTTTTGAACAGGGTGACAAACTTTAAAAGCCACCAGAGAAGATGAGCAGGAAAGGTTAGTAGAGACCAAATCAGGCCCTGCTCTTATAGCTATAGAGTTCAGGCCCGGTGGGCATGTCACAACCAGAAGGATGATGGAGACAAATTGGCTAGAACTCAGAGAAGAGCAACACACCAAAAAAAAAGAAAAGAGAAAAAAAAGATGATGAAGGACTGGAGGGATTGAATGATGAGGAAAGATTAAAAGAACTAAATATGGACAGCCTGGCTAAACGCCGATTAAAAGCCTCGATCAGAACTGTCTGCGGGTGTCTGAGCACCAACAGGGAAGACAGGGTTGCTTTGGCAGGTGTGGGGTCAGGCAGGGGGTAATGATGTGGACTGAAAATAAGAGAAGGAAAAGTATTAGTGGAAAACTGCTGGGTGGTAAAGGAGCCTTTGGAAAGGAAGATGGGTAGGGGGGTAGTGGGGTGGAAAGAAGGGGAAGAATCCCCTTTCTGACCCCTTCAAAATGAAGCCATTGGAGCTGAGCAAATCTGGGGTAATAGCAGGTAAGGGGTTTCACTCCAGGAGGTCCTTTGGTGGAGGGGTGAAGGTGAAGGTCGGGTCAGAGAGAGGGGAGTGAGCTATATGATCTGCATTTGCGTCTAGCATCTCTAGACTTGCCAGGAAATACTGTGAGGTTGGTTATGAAATTATCATAGATTAAGATGAAATGGAGCATCCATGGAGTAGATCTAAAGAAGATTGGAGTGTTTGACTGTCCAGTTGGTAATGGCCCAGGCCTGGGCCCTTATCCCCTTATTCTTTGCTTTAAAAAAATTTTTTTTTGAATCCTTTAACAACAATAACCGAAATTTCTCCTCTCTGCAGAGAGAGAGGCAGCTGGTCAGTCTGACAGGCGGAAACTGCAGCTTTCTCGTTAATGTGCAATCCTGAAACGGTGATGTATGGCTGGTGATAGATCATGTTGGGTTTCCGGAGAGCAGGGAAGGCTAAAGCCGGAGTCTAATTCATGATGCATGAACACATTGATCTTCCTGGCTCTGAAAATACAGTGTAATGAACCCCCGCTAACACATCATTTTTATTCCACTGCACCTCGCTAATATCTAATGATTTCACCTTCTCCTGTGATCAAACATAATTGTATGGGAGTTTCAACTTTGTTCCTTGATACGAGGACTCTGCTGCCCAGCTCTGTTTTGCTTTCTGCCTTTGTTAGGGAGATACTGGAATTTATACAAATAATGATTAAGATCCTACGGATGAGATATTGAACATAAATTCTGAGTGACTCTGTATGTTCACATATGCACTAGTGTGTGTAAACACAAGCATGTGTATGTGTTGAAATAATCAAAAGGTAATTGAAGGTGGGGAAGATCACTCAGAAGCAGGTGCATTTTCCCTGGGATAGCTCAACCAATTGGCTCCTGGGAAATGCCAATTACTTAGAATGGAGATTACCTTGTAAATGTTATTGTTTGCAGCATTCCATCTGCTGATTGAAACCGCCATAGTAATTTGGTTTAAAGTCCATGCAGCTTCCTAAGAGCCTCTTGCCAACCTGTCCTTGATGGCCTCATATCCTATGTGCAGCTCGTGCTTCTTGGACAAAGCATGCAATTGCCCCTTTCTCACCCTCCACTTTTAAAGAGCTTTTGAAAAAATTAATATTAATTTTATAACTTCAACCATCTGGCTGGGAGGTAGTTTGTTTCTGATGAAATAACAAACAATTGTGATTCTTCTGTTGCTGAGCAAAATCTCCCCGGTGTTCTTCCCTCTGTCCCTTAATATCCCTTTCTATCCTGCTCCATTGCTTGAGGTCAAGCTCTTCCTTGTAGTGACCAGCATCTGCAATCTTCATGGGACCCTAGATTCTGCCCTTCTTCACCTGGAGGAAAAACAGAGGTCACGAATCATAGAATTAGAATTGGAAGAAACCTCGGAGGCCATCTGGTCCAACCCTTCTGTTTTAGAAATAAGGACACTCAGAGGCTCAGGAATAGCAGTAGCAAGCATTTATATGGTAAATGCTATCTCATTTGATCCTCACAAAAACTCTGGGAGGGAACTGCTATTATACTCCTTATTACAGAAAATAAGGTAAATACAAGTTAAAGGACTTACCCAGAGTCACACAGCATCTAAGTCCAAATACTCATACCATTCTGACTCCACATCTGTCACTCTATGTGCTGTACCACCTTGTCCAAGGTCACCAAAGTAAGTGAATTGGGATTTGAACTCAGACCCTGTGACTCTACGATCTGCTTTATTTCCATTTCAGCATGGGGGGGGATCATAGCATAGTAGAAAGAGCAATCTGAGTTTGGAAAGAGAGGACCTACTTCAAATCCTGGTTCCTACTCATTACCTTATGACTTTAGCTTACTCATTCAACGTCTCTAGGCCTCATTCTTCTTTTTCTGTAAAATGACAGGATTATACTGGACCATCTCTAAGGTCCTACTGACTCTAAATCCTATGAGGCATTGGCCCTATAGGGGTGTGTGTGTGTGTGTGTGTGTGTGTGTGTGTGTGAGTGATGTTTGCCTGTGCACATCTGTGTATTGGCAGGATGGATTTAGTTCCTTCCAAGCTGTCGTGTTTCTGTCCAAGCTCTGACACTCATTCCCTGATTCTCAAATGGAGACAAAATAACTGAATTAAGGAAGAGAAAGAGGTAGCAACTAAATTGTTGGTTCTTTTAAGGATCTGTGGCCATATTAAGTTAATACAAAACTCCATTCTCAAGGTCAGCTCCTATACGGCCTAATGGGCTGCTCTTTGGCCCCTGTTTGAGCCTTTGTCTTTGACCAGCACTTGGCTCCGTGGGGAGTTGGTAGGGAGGTTAATACATAAAAAGATACTATTCCAGAGAAATGCCATTCAGAGCTTGTGATGCGGGTCAGGGTACAGTATCTGAATGCAATCAATATGCACTTAAATGTTTGGATCATGTAAACCTCCACTTGGCACTAAGGATGTCCAGAGAGACCTTTCTTAGGAATAGAAAAATTACCATTCCAGAGCTGACTGAGGGTCATCTCAGCACACTCTTGTTTCAAGGGAGATGCTGGTTAAAAAGGACAAAAGAGGTCCCTTTGGGATGAAAAGGCTTTGAAGGAAAAAGTCTGGGGAAACAAGAGTCTTGAGTCCAATTCTGGCCACCAATGCAGACAGCAACTTGGCACACTCTCTGATTATTATATCTCACTCTCTGCTTCTGCAGAGGATGATAATAATATGGATGTGTTAACGAGGTACGTGGAAACCTTGGATGAAAGGCTAAATGCTGTCATTATACATCCACAGACTGGATGGAGCAGGGAGAGACAGGCTTTGAAGCTCCAACCAATCACAGGCTCTGTCCTTGAACCTACAGAAGAAAGAGAAATTCCATCTTCCTGACCCACTTAGATCTTGGGCTCCCAAACTCTGCAAGGGGCCCCTTTCCTTCAAGAATGGGACTCATATCACAAGCTCTTTCCTCTGGGTCACAGTAACTTTCAGCCTAGAGCTAAATTAGAAGTGGGGACCTTTCCCCTATCACTATGTGTATTTCCCCCAAGATATGCACTGTGATGGAAAATAGAATAAACTCCAACCAGAAAAGCTAAAGCCTTCTGCTGCACCTCAAAGAAGCTAGCAGGGCCAAGGGAGGCTATACAAAGATAGGGAAGGATTGGCTTGAATTTCAGTGAAGAAAGGAAAGAGCTCAGCACAGGGGGAAAGAGCTGGAAAGAGTCAGAGGATCTGGGTTAGAATCTCAGTTCTTTAGACAAGAGTAGGGGCCCCTCCTCAGGAACCTGTATGTAATGTCTATGATCTCGGGAAAGTTCTTTTACTTCTGCAGACCTGTTTTGTCCAGGGTAGGACAAGGTGACCTCTACAGCCCATCTGACTCTAAATCTATGATGCCATAGTCTTCAGCATGCTAAGCAGTATTTGAGAGGTAAATAACTTCATGGATTTCCTAATAAAGTTAGTGATAACAAGGGAAAGATTCTTGGGGCAGGAGAAGGCAGGTAGGAGAAGGAATTAGTCAAAGAAAACTCTAGGACAGGAAACGGGGTCATAACAATTGTAGACTATTGTTGTGTAGACACTTCTAAAGGACTGCAGAGGGGAGGAGGAATTGGATGATTGGAGCACCTAAAGAGAGGAAATGGTATCAAATTGCAGGGGGATCACTCGCTGAGACTCAAGGAAGAAGCTTCTTCTTGTTTTGGGGATAAACATAAGATCAAGTGAGGCTAGGGAATTCCCGTCTATAGAGCACTTTAAAATAACTTGGACATCTTTCTTGGATGATGTCAATGTTCACTCATCTGGAGTCATGGTAATGGACTAATGTATTTTGTGAGATCCCTCCCAGCTTTAGGAGTCAATGCAAGCAACTCTTCCCTTTAAAAAATAAAATAAAATAAAACTCACAACCTTCTCTCTGCAACAGAACAGTAGTTTCCCTTCACGTCTTTTGATAGCTTTCCTTTTCCCACTGCTCTTTATGACTTGGCTTTGGGAGGGGAGGGGGTGGTAATCTTCCTCTATAAGAATATTAAACATATTTTTAAAACACTTAAATGCTAATACAAAACCTGGGGGGGAAAAGGATGTCAGATATTTAAGCAATGCTCCAAAGACATGATGTCTCTGCCGAAAGATTTGACCCCAGTAATCTAATTTGCTTTAAATTTAAAATGATCCTTCATTCTCTTATTATAGGACTCCATGTCGTTGGCTCGTAAAGATTACAATTTCTTTTCTTCCAATTGTAATAAATCCAATTCAAGCACCCTCTTGACTTGAAATTCGTCACAACAGCACACAGAGGGCATGGCTCCCCCCAGTGTACTTCATGAGGAGGGGGCGCCACACTTGTCTGCAGAAGAAAGATGATGCAAGACTATAAAGTGAGTTTCTCCCTTTCCTGCCCCCTCCCCAACCTCAATATAATCTGTGAAAAGAATACTGTGTCTAAATTATAGCTGATTCCTCATTATCCAGCAGTAAAAAGGTTAGGCGAGCCAGAAAGCCAGACTGACTGCAGTTTCACATTTTATCTTTCCGCCTGGGAACAGTTCAGTTTCTCAGATCCATTTGAAAACACTTCAGCTCATTCCATCCAATCTAGGGATTTTAACCTTTTTTCTTCCTCTCTTAAAAAAAAAAAAAAACACTGGCAGCTTAGAATTATAACTGACCAGCCTGTAACCATTGCGTCCGTCTGTCTATTGATCAGTCATGGATACAGTGTCTTATAACTGAACTTGAGTTTTGGTAGGATTTTGTAGTGATTCAGTGCTAAATTGGAAAAGACTTTGGAGTTATTAGATGTGTCATGAGGGGGACTGTAAGAGTAACAAGTAATAATTATCATGGAACTAAAGTATATTAAATAATTATATGGCCTTTGGTGCCTAAAGACATTCTTTACCAATTAACCTCTCTGCCTATTGATGTTTCTCTTTTAAGTTCAGATACCACCTCCTCCAGATGCTATCCATGATTTCCCCAGACCAGAAGCAGTCTGTCCCTTCTTGAATCTCTTAGAATACTGTTGGACTCTCTTATACACTGATTAAATCACAGGTCCAGGCTACCCTCCTACTCTACCCGCAGATTTGTTTGTGTACACTACAGTATAAGTTCATTGAGACTCTGTCTTATTTGTCTTTCTGTCTCTAATCAATCATTCAACAAGTATTTAGTAAGAACCTACTGTGTAGCAGGCACTAAGTTATGTTGTTGCTCATCCTTTGTCTTCTAAGAGGGTCAATGACATCATGGGTGATGTCTTGATTTGCGTGTGAATTGGATTTAAGTGAAGCAGAGTTACACAAAGTTGTCAGCCTCATTCTCCAGACACTGAGGATATGAAGAAAAAAGTGAAATAATCCCTGCCCTCAAGAAGCTTGCAGTCTAGCTGGGAGAGACAGCATGTACACACATAGGTCTGAACAAAATAAATACAGGGTGATTTGGCGGGGGGAAGGCATTAACGCCTGGGGGGAGGGGAGAGATAAGGAAAAGTTTCATGTGGAAAGTGAACCTCAAAGGAAACTAGAGATTCTGAGACATGTAAGTAAAAGCATTGAGGTAGGGGATGGAAAGTAAAAATAATATAATATAAAATAACAACTAAAAGTTATATCGTGTTTAAAAGTCTGCAAAGTGCTTTACATATATTAACTCACTAGATTCTCACAACAACCAAGTGAGCTAGGTACTATTTATTCAATGAGGAACACTAAAAAGATCAATTTATTATGGCCATAATGAGTAATGTGTACTAAGGCTTGAAAGGTAGCATTGGGACAAGATATTAAGGGCTTTATATGACAAAAAATAAAGTTCATATTTGAATCTAGAGATGATAGGGAACCACTGGAGTAGGGAAGAAACAAGACTCTACTTGTACTTTAGAAAAATCCCTTTGGCAGGTGTGTGGAAAATGGATAGGACTGGAGAGAGGCTGGGGGACGGGGGCACCATTAAGAGGTTATTGTAATAGTCCCAGGGAGAGATCATGATGGCCTGAAGAGGGGTGTTGGTTGTGTGGCTGCTGTGCATAAGATGTATACAAATCAAATACTGCACAAGGTCATCTTCAAGGGGAAGTCATTGAGAGCAGAAGGAACCAGAAAAGGCCTCCCCAAGTATTTGACACGAACTCAGACTTGAAAGAAACCAGGGATCCCAAAAGGCAGAGGAGGGAGAGCATTCCAGACAGTCAGTGGAGACCGCCAGAACCAAATCATGCAGGCAGAAAGTGGAGTCTTGTGTAAGGAACAGCAAGCCTGGGAATGTGGCTAGGGCTTGGAGGGGACTAATTTGTAAGCAGGCTCGAAAGGTAAAAAGGGTGGTGGAGTTTAAAATCTAAACTTACTTTTCAATTGTGTCCAATCTTTGCAACCCCATTTTGGGGTTTTCTTCCCAAAGACACTGGAGTAGTACTTTTAATAGCTCATATTTACAAATTACTTTGTGCTGGATAGTACCTATACAGTGTGGTTGTTTGTTGTCGTTCGATTGTGTGAGACTCTTTGTGACCCCATTTGGTATTTTCTTGGCAAAGATACCAAAGTGGTTTGCCATTTCCTTCTCCGGCTCATTTTACAGATGAGGAAACTGAGGTAAACAGGGTTAGGTATTCAGGGTCCCACAGACAAATCTGAATCTGGGTCTTCCTGAGTCCAGGCCTAGTACTCTATCCACTGTGCCACCAAGCTGGCCCTCCAAACCTACTAGAGAAATTTATATACTGACTCTAGAAACATTGAGTGGAGGTAGGGAGTGGGGGTGGGGTGACAACACTGGATTTTATTGGTTAGGAGAATGACATGGGAAGAGCTTTTCTTTAGGAAAATAATTTTGTCAAAGTTGGGGGAGCTTGGAGAGAGGGCTGATGCATACATTCAGGCAGGGAAAGGAGGTGTTAGGGAAAGGGTGCCTACCTGTGATCCCATGCTAGAGTGAGGGCTGGGAGGAGGAGATTCTAGAAGGAGAAATGGAAGAGTTCCAAATCCTAGAAGAAGAAGCTGGTGATAAACAATGATTCCTGTCTCCTGAATAATGAATGCCCCACCAAATGCCTCTAGTGCCCCATTTCATCTAACAGAAGTTCTGAAAGAAAGAAACCACATACTCAAGTCAGGGGCTCATGTGCCCCCCTCCCCAGCTTCTCTTGATTTATCTGCTGAAATTCCTTAAATGGGTACTAGGCCTTTGATGCTATGTTTACAGATAAAAGGCTTAAAATGCAAATACTGGCTAGAGATACTTTGCAACCCTGAGACTTATTCACACTAAGGTGCAACGCTGTCAGTCAATCAACAAGTGGAAATTTGTCCGTTCACTTGACAAACAAGCATTAAATACCTGTTTTCAGCCCAAGGCCAGCCTGTGGGTATCCACAGAAATGCAGGGTTAAATATGGTCCCTTGCCTCAAGGAGTTTGCAATCTAGTAGGAGGAATGACTGATGGCAGACTTTCTCCTGTTTTGGAGGAGAGGATGTTTAAATAGAGTAAAAGACTTTGGGGGCTTTAGCACTAAAAAGGAGTGTTATCAGACTTCCCCACTTACCTTAGAGTTGGCTGGGGAGAAACAAGTAGAACCTGCCCTGGGATCTGTTCCCTAGCCCTGGGCAGCTTTGGATGCACGAAGGAAGCTCTGTTTTCCAAGTTTTATTAAAGGTGTGTGAAATATGTAAAAAATTCAACAAAGAAGCCACCTTTATTCAAAGAGATGCTTCCTTCCTAAGAGGTTTGTTGTTAATCTGGGCACCACTGTATGCAAAGTCACATTTGGGATGGACACAGACAAGAAAGAGGAGCATCTTGAGACCATGGTAGACACCAGACGTAATTCTCAATTGACCTTAGGTTCAATCAATAGGTGAGAGGCAGCAGTCAGGAAGTGCCTTGGAGAGTCGGAATCCTGGCTTTGCCCCTTAGTATCTGGGTGACGACCTGGGGCAAGTCACTCAACCTTTCTGGTCCTCAGTTTCCTCATCTGTAAAATGAGGGGAAGGGACCAGATGAGCTCTAAATCTATGATTGTGGGTGAATCTTTTCGTTTTTTTTGCTGCACCTTGGTTTCCTCATTTCCTCAATCTCAGTCGCCACCTTCTTGTTCAGTCAAAATCAATCAAGAGACATTTATTAATGTAATTACAGGCATGTAGGTGGCTCAGTAGACAGAGTGCTAGATATGCAGCCAGGAAGATCTGAGTTCAAATATGACTTCAAATACTTACTAATTGTGTGACCTTGAGCAAGTCACTTAACCTCAATCTACTTGCATTTCCTCAATTATAAAGTGGGAATGATAGATCATAACACCCAGCTCCCATAGTTGTTGTTGTGGGGACCAAATGAGATAATACTTGCAAATTGTTTTGTAAACCTTAAAGAGCTATGTAAACATTAACTATCATTATTATTATTGTGACTATAGTTATTAAACATCCAACAACTGATGAACAATTAAACAATTCATGTTTATTCCATGCTCATGTAGTGAGGCAGTCTGTGCTCGAGAATAGAAAGCTTGGCCCTCTGTCAGAAAGAGCTGTGTTCACATTCCCCCTCTGATGCTGTTTACTAACTTCCAGGTGTCTCCAATGATGAACCCTTTAAGACTAAAAGCTGCAGAGAAGGTGCTGACCCTCAGTGCTGAAGGAAGTTCCTAATCAACCCCCCTACACCAGTGAACTCACAGGCCCAATCAAAAGAAAAACAAGCCAAAACAACCTATATTGTAGTGAATGTTGTTGCTCAGTCAATTCAGTTATGTCCAACTCTTTGTGATCCCATTTGGGGTTTGCTGGCAGAGATATTGGAGTGGTTTGATATTTCCTTCCCCAGTTTATTTTACATATGAGGAAACTGAGGCAAACAGGGTTAAGTGACTTGCCCAGAGTCACACAACTACTAAGTATCTGAGGCCAAATTTGAACTCAGATCTTCCAGACCTCAAGCCCAGAGGTCTATCCACCACCTAGCTACAATAAAACTAACAAGTGTGATAAAGGGAAAAACTTTATGAAATTCTAAGAGAAAACAAAGGAAGTAGGATAATGCAGTTATATTATATATTGTACATATATACATATTAATTTTGAGAAATTAATTTTAAGAAAAAGTAAATAAGAATGAACAAATATGGGGACTTGGAGTGGTTGAAATAGTATTATGTATTATATATTATGTATTAAAATTAATGAATCTAAATGAAAATAGTCCTTAAACTGCTGTTTTATTGAACTGATGTTCAACGTTAAGTTTTTAATAAAACTTGAAAAGTTCATAGATGTGAAAGAGCACTTTAAGGAGTACAGAATGCAAGTACTTTTATTTCTACTTTAAAAGGGAAGAAAGGGAGGTCCAGAGCTTGTGTGACTTGCCCATGGCCACAGAACTAATAATCCCAACGTGGGTTTAGAACCTAAATCTCTCCTGACTCCTATCCTGAGATGAATTTCACCAAACAATACTACCTTTCGCATAGATACAAGTGCTTGGAAAGATTAACGGCCCCATACAAATGCAAGATGGTGGCAGTGGTAGTAGTAGTATAGTATAGTAGTAACAATACTAATGTTATCTCCTGGTTATTCCGCAGGTATCTGAAACTCAGTGTGTCCAAAACTGAACTAATTAGCTTTCCCCCCAAACCCAGTCCTCTTCTGAATTTCCCTATTACTGTGGGGGACACTACCATGCTTCCAGTCCACCTTGGTGGAATCTTTAACTCCTCATTTTAGCTACCCCACATGTCCATCCATCCAGTTACCAGATCTTGCCATTTCTGCCTCCATATCTCAGGTATCCATTTCCTTCTCTACATTCACATAGCCACCCTGCTAATTCATCAGGCCCCCATCATCTTTTGCCTGGACTATTGCAATAGCTTCCTAACTGGTATCCTCCTCTCTGGTTTCTCCCCATACTAATCTATTCTCCACTCTGCTGCAAAAGTGAATTTCCTAAAGCGTAGCTATAACCATGTCACCCCATTCCCCTTCACTTAGTAAACTACAAGAGCTCCCTGTTACCTTTAGGACCAAATGTAAACACCTATGTTTGACATTTAAAGCACTTCATGATCTGATCCCTTCCTTTCCAGTTTTCTTACACATTACTACTCCTTACCAGGTAATTGATGGCTCTGTCATACTGACCTACTTTCTGTTCTTCACACATGAGGCTCCATCTCCAGTCTTTAGCCTTTGCACAGCCTGACTCCCATGCCTGCAATGCTCTCTCTCCTCACCACCCTGGTTTTCTTCAAAACTCAGCTCTAATTGACTTCAGAAGGAGGCCTTTCATGATTCCTCCAGCTGCTCATGCCTTCCCCTCTAGAATTACCTTCATCTATTCTGTATGTAAATTGTATAGATCTCTTTATAAACATGTTTTCTCCCCCTTTAGACCATAAGCCCCTTGATGGAAGAGCAATTTTGTTGTTTTATTCGTTTTTGTTTTTTCTGTGCATCCCAAGACCTTGTAGAAGGCCAGCCACATCCTGAGCCATGTTTGTTGATTAATTGATTATTGCAGGGAGGCTTCCAGGCAGAAGAAGGCTCTGTGTTTAGCCTTAAAGAAGGACAGTCAGTTTAGTCATCCAGCATTTCTGAAGACCTATAAGGTGCCACCCAAATCATCAGCAAGAGGCAAAAACTGGACCCAGAAAACACCATTTGAGGAAGTTTGTGTGGAAAGGGAGATTGTGCTTCTCTTAATTAAGAAGCTTCCCAGGTTTGGTCTCAAACTCTCTTAACCAGGATCCTAATCTCTTGCCCCAAGAGATTTTTTTCTCTTTGTCTTTCTTAGGTATTTACCCTCCTAGATCTTGTCTCACTTTTAACCCCTTATTCATTAGCCCTTGGGGTCCCATAACCATATTTATTCCAGCTTTATCACACCCCAAACTTAATTAAAGTGAGCGATTCTGCCATAGGATATTGTAATTAAGCCTTTCTCGATTTTTTAAAATTTTGAATTGCATTTTTAAATGATTTAGAGAATCTTTTTTCATATGACTTGATGGCTTTGATTTCTTTTTCTGAAAACTGCCTCTCTATATCCTTTAACCATTTATTAATTGGGAAATAGTTTTTATATTTATAAATTTGGTTCAGTTCTCTATATACAGACGTTCTTGTGTTATATAAATTTGCATTATGCGAATTCAACTTTACATAAAGAATTCTGAAAGAAATTCACATTCTAAAAAAAAAACTATTGACTTTACTGTATAATAGTGCACTTTCTGTGTGTGTCCTACCCCTCAAGTCAGTGCTCTGAAGCCTCTCACCAACCCCCACCAAACCCAGTTTGCCACCAACCCCCACCAAACCCACTTGCCATTTCTGCCTCCATATCTCAGGTATCCATTTCCTTCTCCACATTCACATAGCCACCCTGCTAATTCATCAGGCCCCCATCATCTTTTGCCTGGACTATTGCAATAGCTTGCCCAAACTCAAATTTGCAATAGCTTGCAAAACCCAAAAACTCTCCAAGTGAAAGCAGCAGAACAGACCAGGCAGAGAGATGGTAACCATCTCCTCCACAGTTACCACCCCCACCACTGGATGGGGTGACTTGGCTTCAGCCCTTTACACAGAGTGTAAAGACTTTTGCTCTGCTCCACTCACATCTAGCTCTGAGTATCTATCTTCTGTCCTTCTGCTTGGATACCACATATTTGTCCCCAGCCTCATGCATGTTGCCTGTCTTCTCTTGAATATGTGTCTGGCTTGCCCCCTTTGAGTTCTTCCTCTCAGTTCTGGCAAGGATTCCCCCTCCCCATCCCATCTCATCCATGAATAGCCCCAGCAGCTCTGACATGTTTTATTCCTGCTCCTACTTCTCTGTCCCTGGCCCCCAAGTGTCCTTGAACCATGTGCTAGCCTTCATGCCTCCCTTCTTTTCTCCCTCCCTTCCCCATGTCAACCAGTGAATTTGTATTATGTAAAAATCACTTCATGTAGAAGTCTGCAAAAACAGTCTACTTATATAAAGTGAGAACTATCTGTATTTGAGAAATGAGACCTTTATCAGAGAAATGTGCCGTAAATTTGTTTCCTAGTTTCCTGCTTTTCTTTTAATTTTGGCTGTATTGTTTTTGTTTGTACAAAAATGTTTTTAATTTTATGTAAGCAAAATTGTCCATTTTACGTATCATGATCCTCTCAATTTCTTGTTTGTCATTAATTTTTCCCTTCTCCATAAATCTGACAGGTAATTTTTTCCTATGATCCCCTAATTTCCTTAAAATATCACCTTTATGTCTAAACCAGTGGTTCTCAACCTTCCTGATGCCGCAACCCTTTAATACAGTTTCTCATGTTGTGGTGACCCCCAACCATAAAATTATTTTTGTTGCTACTTCATAACTGTAATTTTGCTACTGTTATGAATCTATCTGATATGCAGGATATATTTTCATTGCTACAAATTGAATATAACACACAGGTTGAGAACCGCTGGTCTAAACCTATTTTGACCTTATCTTGGGACAGGATGTGAGATGTTGGTGGATGCCTACTTTCTGCCAGACTACTTTCCAGTTTCCTAGCAGTTTTTGGTCAAATGATGAGTTCTTGCCCCAATATCTAGGATCTTTGGGATGATTAAAAAAAAAAAAGATTATTGTGCTTATTTGTTTCTGTATAGTCTATGCTTAATTTGTTCCTCTGATCAGCCTCCCTATTTCTTTTCTACTACCAAAATGTTTTGACAATTATAGCTTTGTAGCATTATTTGTGATCAGATAATTTTTCTCTACTTTTTTTCACTTTTATTGATTTCTTGATTTTTTAAAACTCTTTGTTCCTCAAGAACAGTTGTTATTTTTTTTCCCCTAGCTCTATAAAACAAGGCTTTAGTAGTTTTATTGTTATGGCAATGAATAAGTAAATAAATTTAGGGAGTATAGTCACTTGTGCTATTTTGGCTCAACCTACCCATGAGCAATGAAGATTTTTCCAATTATTTAGAGCTATCTTTATTTGTATAAGGAGCATTTTGTGAATTGTGTTCATATAGTTTCTACGTGTGTTTTGACAGAGAGACTCTCAAGTATTTTATACTGTCTGGAGTTATTTTAAATGGAATTTCTCTCTTCCTACTGGGCTTTGTTGATAATTTATAGAAATTTTAATGATTTATATGGATTTATTTTATATCTTGCAATGTTACTAAAATTAATTGTTTCCACCAGTTTTTTAATTGATTCTCCAGGGTTCTCTAAGTGTATTGTAATATAATCTTCAAAAAGTGGTTGTTTTGTTTCCTTGTTGCCCGTTTTTATTCTTTCCATTTCTTTTCCTTTATTATTGCTATAGTTAGCATTTATAGTACAATGTTGAATAATAATGGTGATAACAGAAATCCTTGCTTCACCCCTTATCTTATTGGGAAATTTTCTTGTTTATCTCCCTTACAGATAAAGGTTGCTCTTGATTTTAGATAGGTACTACTTATCATTTTAAGAAAAGCTCTATTTATTCCTATATTTTATTATTATAATAAAGTATTTT
>CM053588.1:112984576-113002073 GCA_028646515.1 Pseudochirops corinnae
CACAGTGTGCTCACTATGGAGAGGTTCTGCATAATTTCACATGTTCAGCCTGTATTTGATTGCTTGTCCTTCCAGTGGGGGTGGGTGACGAGGGAGGAAGAGAAAGAATCTAGAATCTAAAGTTCCATAATCGAATGTTATAAATATATATCTATATATATATGCAATTATTATTATTATTATTATTATTATTAACTACATCCAACTGGAACTTGAGATACACAGGCACCGTGGTTGGGAGATCCATCCTGCCCTACCAAAAAGTCAGAGGGTGAGGGGGGAAGACATAGGAGAGAATAGACTGGGGGAGGGGGGATACACTGGGATGGCTGTTTTGGGGCGGTGGGTAGGGGAAAGATGGGGAGAAAATATGTAACTCAAAATCTTGTGGAAATAAATGATGCAAACTAAAATAAAATTTAAAAAAAAAAAAGAGTAGAATTCCTTAAAAACCAGACTTGACCAAGTGGAAAAAGAGATACAAAGACTCAATGAATAAAATAATTCCTTAGAAGTTAGAATTTGAAAGTTGAAGCTAGTGACTCCATAATATAACTCCATAAGACTTGAAAAAACAATAAAACAAAGTCAAAAGAATGAAAAAATAGAAGAAAATGTAAAATCTCTCATCAAAAAAATAGATCAAGGAGAGATCATTTAAGAATTATTGGACTACCTGAAATCCATGATCAAAGAAAGAGCCTAGACATTGTATTTCAAGAAATTATTAAGGACAACTGCCCCAATATCCTAGAACCACAGAGTAAAATAGAAGTTGAAAGAATCCACCAATGACATCTTGAAAGAGATCCCAACATGAAAACTTCCAGGAATATTATAGCCAAATTTCAGAGCTCCTAGGTTAAGGAGAAAACGTAATCAGCCATAATGAAACAATTCATGAAGTCACAGTCAGGACCACACAAGATTTATTGGTTTCCACATTAAATGAATGGAGGGTTTGGAATATGATATAGTGGAAGGCAAAGGAGCTAGGATTACAACCAAGAATCCAACCTATGCAGCAAAACTGAGTACAAACCTTCAGGGGAAAAAAAATGGATATTTAGTGAAAGAGAGGACTTTCAAGCATTCCTAATGAAAAGACCAGAACTCAATAGAAAATTCAACATTAAAACACAAGATTCATGTAAAGGTAAACATAAAAGAGTCATCACAGAAACTCAATAAAGTTGAACTCTTTACAATCCTATATGGGAAGGTGATGTATATAACTCCTAAAAACTTTATCATTATAAGGGAAATTAAAGGGACTTTACATAGGCAGAGGACATGAGTATGAATCTGTTATGTTGGTATAATCTCCAAAAAAATAAAGGAGTGAGAAAGAGGGATGGACTGGAAAAAGAGGGAAGTGAGAAGTGGAATGGGGAAAATCTCACATAAAAGAAGCACATAAGGAAGAACTAATACAATACGGGAAGGGGAAATGGGTTGGGTGAGTGGCAGGTAATTCTTGAACCTCACATTCATTGGAATTGTTTCAAAGAGGGAAGTACATACACATACACACACACACATACCTGCAGTTATGTATAGAAATATAATTTACCCAACAGGTAAATAGAAGGGGAAGGGGATAAGAGAAAGTGAAGTATGATAAAAAGAGGACAGATTATGGGAGGCAGTGGTTAGAAGAAAAATAGACTTTTTATGATGGACAAGATGGGGAGGAAGAAACAGAAGAAAATGGGATGGAGAATAATATACAACAATCATAATTGTAAATATGAATAGGATGAGGTCACCCATAAAACAAAGCACATAGCAGAGTGGATTAGAAACCAGAATCCAACAATATATGTTTATATGAGACACACTTGAAATGGAAAGACATACACAGATTTAAAAATAAAGGGTGGGAGCAGAATCTAATATGCTGCAGCTGAAGGCAAAAAGGCAGGGGTAGCAATTATAATCTCACGCAAAGGAAAAGCCAAAAATGACCTAATTCAAAGGGGAAATCAAGAAAACTACATTATGCTAAGAGATACCATAGACAATGAAGTAAAATCAAAAAAATTTAAAGCAGTTTTTCTTATAAGAATTCATTTCTCAAATATATACTAAGTATAGAACTGAATCAAATTTGTAAAAAAAAAAAAAATAGAATCATTCTCCAATTGATAGTCAAAGTTTTCAGAAAAAAGAAATCAAAGTTATTTATGGTCATATTAAAAAAAATACTCTAATCATTATTGCCAATTAAATCAAAGCCGATCAAAGGCAAATTAAAACATCTGTGGAGTACCACCTCACAACCATCAGAAATGACAACTGCTTGAGGAGATGATGGAAAAATAGATATACTAATGAACTACTGATAGAATAGTGAATTGGTTCAATCATTCTGAAGAACTGGATTTGGAATATGCCCAAAGAACTGTGTGACTGTGCATACTCTTTGGCCCAGTAATACTACTACTAGGTCTTTTTTTTCCAAAAGAAATTAAAGAAAAGGGGAAAAAACCTATATATGCAAAAATATTTATAGTAGCTCTTTTTTGTGGTGGCAAAGAATTGGAAATTGAGGGGATGCTTATCAATTGGGGAATGGCTGAACAAGTTGTGGCTCAGGATAGTGATGCATTACTATTGTGCTGTAGGACAGGAACAGGAAAGTGGCTTCAGGAAAACATGGTAAGACCTATATGAAGTGATGCAAAGTGAACTGAAAAGAGATCATTATGTATAGTAATAGAAAGGTTGTAATGATGATCAACTGTGAAAGACTTGGCTACTCTGATCAATACAATGATCCTGGACAATTGCAAAGGACTCATTGATTTAAAAAAAAAAAATGTTATTCACCTCCAGGGAGAGAACTTATGAATTCTGAATGCAAATTGAGGTATGATTTTCTCGCTTTCTTTTTCTTGTTTTTTTTTGAAACATGGTTAATATAGAAATGTTTTGCATAATTTCATATGTATAATTGATATGTTACTTGTTTTTTTCCGTGGGTGTGAGAGGGAATGGGAAGGAAGGAGAGAATTTGAAACTCAAAATTTAAAAAGAAAAGAATGCTAAAAAATAAATTAGTAAATTTTTTTAAAAAAGAATGTTGTCTTGGTTCTGCTCACTTCACTTTCCAAGAGTTCATACAAGTCTTTCCAAGTTTTTCTAACTCAATCTTGCTTGCCATTTCCTATTGTACAAAAGTACTTCAACACAATAATATACCACAGCTTGTTCAGCTATTCCCCAATTGATGGACATTCCCTCAATTTCTAATTTTTTGCCATCAAAAACATCTGTTCATAAATATTTTTGTACAAATACGTCATTTTCCATTTTCTTTTATCTCTTTTAGATACAAACTTAATAGTGGTATTGCTGGGCCAAAGGGCACTCAGAGTTTCATAGCTCTTTGTTTTCTAGAATGATTGGAGTAAATCAGACCTCCACCAACAGTGCAATAGTGTCCTAATTTTTTCCACATCCCCTCCAGCTTGTGTCATTATCTTTTTCCATCATGTTAGCCAATCTGATAGACGTGAGGCAGTATCTCAGTTATTTTAATTTACATTTCTCTAATCAGTAGTTACTTAGAGCATTTTTTCATGTGACTATTGATAGCTTTGATTTCTTCTTCTGAAAACTGCTTGTTTAAAGCCTTTGACCAGTTGCCAAATGGGGAATGGATCTTATTTTTATAAATTTGGCTCAGTTCCCTACATATTTGAGAAATAAGATCTTTATCAGAGAAACTTGGTATAAAGATGTTTTCCTAGTTTCCTGTTTTCCTTCTAATTTTGGATGTTTTAGTTTTGTTTGTACAAAAGCCTTTTAATTTCACGTAATCAAAAATACACATTTTACTTACCATGATCTTCTATGTCTCTTGTTTGGTCACAAACTCTTCCTTGTCCAGAGATTTGACAGGAATGTTTTTTTTCCATTCTCCCCTAGTTGACTTATGATATAACCCTTTATGTCTAAATATAAAATAATGTGCAATCATTACATCTAAGTCATTTATGTCTAAATTATGTCTAATTATCCATTTTGACCTTGTGTTGGTATATGGTGTGAGATGTTGGTCTATGCCTGGTGTCTGCCAAACCACTTTTCAGTTTTCTTAGCAATTTTTTTTTGCTTTTTTTTTGAAGGGCAATTGGGATTAAGTGACTTGCCCAAGGTCACACAGCTAGTAAGTGTTAAGTGTCTGAGGCTAAATTTGAACTCAGGTTCTCCTGACTCCAGGGCCAGCGCACTATTCACTGAACCACCTAGCTGCTCATTTCCCAGTAATTTTTGTCAAATGATGAGTTCTTACCCCAAAAGCTTGGATCTCTGGGTTTATCAAACATTAAATTGTTATGGTCACTTACTGCTGTGTATTATATACCTAATCTATTCCACTGATCCACCACTCTATTTCATGGCCAGTACCAGATTGTTTTGATGATCACCACTTTGTAATATAGTTTGAAATCTGGAACTACTAGGTCACTTTCTTTTTTTTTTTTTTCACCTGCCTATGGGTCCACACAATGGGCAAATTATCACATGCATAATGGGAGCTACACATGGTGTGAAGATTGATAGTAAATGTCTATATGGGTTTCTTTTGGTCAAAAAAACAAATTAGAGACAAAAGTTTGGGTGGTGAGCACAGGATTAGAGAAAATGGAGTTGTATATTCTCAGACATAATTTTCTTCAAATTATTGTAGTCTGATGACTCGTCCTTCTCCACTCCTGGAATACGTAAGAAGGGTTTAGTTTAGGTAATCTCTGTCTTCTTGATATTGTTCATGAAGAAGTGTTTACATTACAAAGTCACTTTCCTTTACAGTTTTTTCCATTAATTTCCTTGCCATTCTTCACCTTTTGTTCTTCCAGATGATTTTTATGACTATTTTTTCCAGTTCTATAAAATATTTCTTTGCTAGTTTGATTGGTATAGCACTGAATAAGTTAACCACCTTTGTAGAATTGTTGTTTTTATTTTATTGGCTTGGCCTACCCTTGAACAATTAATATTTCTCCAATTGTTTAGATCTGCCTTTATTTATTGAAAAGTGTTTTGTAACCGTGTTCACATAATCTCTGGGTTTGTCTTGGCAGATAGACTCTCATGTGTTTTATGTTGTCTGAAGTTATTTTTAATAGAATTTCTCTTCCTACCACTTCCTGCTAGGTTTTGTTGGTGCTATAAGCATGTGAATGATCTATATAGATTTGTTTTATATCCTGCAACTTTGCCAAAGTTGTTAATCATTTCAACTAATGGTTTGGTTTATTCTCTAGGGTTTTCTGAGGATACTATCATATCATCTGCAAAGAAGGAAGTTTGTTTCCTCATTGCCTATTTTCATTACCTCAATTTCTTTTTTCTTCTCTTATTGCTTTAGCTAACATTTCTAGTACAATACTGAATGATATGGTGATAAAGGACATTGTTGTTTCACCTCTGATCTTATTGGGAAGGCTTCAAGTTTATTCCATTACAGATAATGCTTGATCTTGGTTTTAATAAAGACTCCACTTATTCCTATACTTTCTCATATTTTTCATAGGAATGGCTGTTGTATTTTGTCAGAAGCTTTTTCTGCTTCTATTGATATAATCATATGATTTTTTGTTGTTTTTGATATGACCATGGTCAATTTTGCTTATAATTTTCCTAGTATTGAATCAGCTCTGCATTCCTGGCATAAATCCAACCTGATCATAGTGTATGATCTTTGTGATATATTGCTGTAATTTCCTTGCCAGTATTTTACTTAAATTTTTTTGAGTCACTATTCATTAGGGCAATTGGTTTACAGTTTTCTTTCTTTGTTTTTGCTCTCCCTGGTTTAGGCATCAAAACTACATTTGGGTCATAGAAGAAACTTGGTAGAACTCCTTTCCCTACTTATTTCCCAAACATTAGAATTAAATGTTCTTTAAATGTTTGCTAGAATTTATTTGTAAATTCATCTGGTCCTAAGGGATTTTTCCCCCTTAGGGACCTCATTTATGGGTTGTTCAATTTCTTTTTCTAAGATAGTCTCTCCTGTTAATCTGGGCAATTTATATTTTTTGTAAATATTCACCCATTTCATTTAAATTGTCAATTTTGTTGGCATAAAGTTGGTCAAAATAGCTCCTAATAATTCCTTTAATTTCATTGTCATTGTTGTGCATTCATCCTTTTGATTTTTGATGCTGGTAATTTAGTTTTCTTCTTTAAAAAAAAAATAAAAACAAGTTAGCCAGTGATCTATTTTTTCCCCATAAAACCAGCTCCTAATTTTTATTTATTAGTTAAATGTTGTTTTTTTTTTAATTAGAAGAAAGAAGGGGGCCTTAGGTCTAGGGAGCACACAGAGAAAGGCATGTGAACGTGAACTCTGTAGGAGCAGAGCACAGAGATGGACAGGCATACACCTAGGGAGCCCTTGTGGCTGTGGCTCCTGATTCATGCCTCTGATGCTGCAGGACCACTTGCCAGTTCACACTGATATCTGGCTATTCTCCTGGTCCTAGCATCGCTGTTGGTTGCAGACTCACTTCCACTGGCTGCAAAGTTGTTCAACTTCTTACTGCTTCCAGCTTCTGGCTTCAGTTGGAATCCTCAACTGAGCTGTTACTGCTTCCCCCGTAAAGGAGAATGTACTCTACTGTGCTTTCATTTAGCTTAAAGCTCAGGGCTTATGATATGGCTGTGTTAGAAAAGCAAAGCCCTAACACATGCAGTCGCTGGAATAGGGATTTTAAAACTTGTATCAGCTTTTCTTCCATAAGGAGAGTCAATTCCCCAAGCCTTGGTCAAAAAAGGTGTTTCCTTTTTAACAGGAGGTTTCTTATTCCAGGTGCCAAGCTCTTTGCAACACAGAACAGTCCTAAACTGGCTCCCAGGTTTTGTGTTTGTTTGTTTTTTTTTTTCCCAGAAACCCCACTCTGACTCATCCAAAATTCTTTGTGGAAATAAGAGATATGAGAAAACGGCTCTTTTCCTCACTCCTTTGCAGAGGCAGCGGGAGGAAGGGGACACAGGTGTGAAACATGGCATAGAATGTCAGATCAGACAATACCTAGTATGTGCCCAGCACTGTGCTAAGTGCTGGGGATACAAAGACACAAAATATAGTCCCTGTTCTCAAGGAGCTCGTCATCAAGTGAGAGAGACAACAATCAAATAAATGTGTACTAACAAGCTATATGCAGGAGAAGTAAGAAATAATAAATGGAGGATTAGGAGCGCACTAGAATTAAGCGGGATTGGGGAAGGCTTCTCGTAAAAAGATGTGTATTAGTTGAGACTTAAAGGAATGGAGGGAAGACAGTATACAGAGGTGAAGGGGGTGGGCATTCCCGGCATGAGGAAAACAGAGAAAACACCTAGAGCTGAGAGATGAGTATCTTCTTTAAAAAACAGCAAGGAGGCCAGTGTCATTGGATTGAAAACCACATGAGAGTAAGGTATAAGACAACTGGAAAAGATGGAGAATGGCAGGGTCGATAGGGTATGAAGGGCTTTGGACACCAGAGGATTTTGTATTTGATCTTGGAGGTGATAGGGAGCCAGTGGAGTTTAATGAGTGGGGGGAGGGAGTGGCATGATCAGACATTCATTTTCTTTTCTTTTTTTTTTTTTAATTTTTTGCTTTTTGGAGGGCAATTGGGGTTAAGTGACTTACCCAAGGTCACACTGCTAGTTTCTGTGTTAAGTGTCTGAGGTCTAATTTAACTCAGGTCCTCCTGATTCCAGGGCCAGTGCTCTATTCACTGCGCCACCTAGCCACCCCCAGATATTCATTTTAAGGAAGATCACCTTGAAGACTGAGTGGAACATGGATTGGAGTAGGGAGAGACTTGTGGCAGGCAGACCCACCAGCAGTCTTTTGCAATAGTCCAAGTGTGAGGTGGTGAGAGCCTATGCCAGGGTGGTGGCAGTATCAGAGGAGAAAATGAGGCGTATTTGAGAGATATTGCAAAGGTGAAACTGAAAGGCCTTAGCAACAGATTAGACGTGGGAGGTGAGAGAGAGTAAGGAGTCAAGAATGATTCCTAGGATGTCAGTCTCAGTGACTGGTAGGATGGTGATGCCCCGCACAGTAATAGGGAAGGTAGGAGGCAGGAAGGGTTTCGGGGGAAAGATAACAAGTTCAGTTCTGGACAGGTTGAATTTTAGAAGTCTATTCAACACTCAGGTCAAGACGTCTGAAAGGCAGTTGGAGATGTGAGACTGGAGGTCAGCAGAGAGGTCAGGACAGGCATGAGAGGTAGAGCTGAGAATCGTCAAATGTTTTCAATGTGTCAGTTGGTTTCACCGGTTTTTTTTCCTTCTCTTTAAAAAAATTCTTTGTTATAAAACATGGCTCTTTAAGAGGAGGAGGAAGAGGGATACGGGGGGAAATGTACATAATGTCAAAACAAAAGATACCAATTCAATATGTGTGTGTGTGTGTGTGTATGTATATACATAATTTTGTGCAGCTTCCTGCTTGGTGTCTTATTGCTAAATTGTATTCAGCATCAGTTTAGAAGCTGCTCTTACAACAAACTTCCAAAAATTTTCTGCATCCAGGCTATTTGTTTTAACCCCCACCCTCACCCCAATTCTTCAGATTTCCTATGCAGATGTCATTCTTTGCCATTCACTCTTGAAGAGGACCAGGGCATCAGGAAGGTGATGTCTTGACTTGCAAGTGAATGGATTTAAGTGAGGCAGGGTTGTGCAAAGTCACCAGCCTCTCTCCTCCAGAGCCATCTGGGTCCAGTGGAAATAAGTGAAAAGAATAAAGGCTTAAAACCTAAGGATAAGGACTACCTGGGGCAGAGAGGACAAGATGAAAGAGGGGAGACCCTCTGTGCAAATTCAATAACATAGGGGATGAGAGGAAGAGAATGAAAGGCTTTCTCCATGCCCAGAGATGAGGACAGATGTTATTGGGCAATTACACAGTCCAGAGAAGAAAAAGATAATATTATATCTATAATAATAATTATAACTGACACTGTGCTAAGTGCTTTACTATTTCATTTGATACTCAGGACAACCTTGAGAGGTAGGTGCTATTTTACAGATAAGGAAACTGAGTTAAACAGAAGTTAAGTGACTTGCCCAGGGTCACAAAGCTAGGAAATGTCTGAGGCTGGATTTGAACTCAGGCCTTGCTGGCTCCAGGCCAGGCACTCTATTCACTGCATCCCCTAGCTGACTAATAAATAAAGGAGGTGTGAGTACAGAACTGGCTGGCCCCTGTGAGTCCTGCTTGATGTTCCACCAGTCCTTCCAAGGACAAAGAAAGTTCTGGGCCAAGTTTGGAGGAGGCACATGACCACTGCCTCACTGAGCTGATTCCAGTCACAAACAAAAGTTACACCAAACGCTATGCATCCTAAAAAGTCGCTCTGTGTCTCTGGGGGGCAGTGGCAACCAGTACAAGACAAAGACTAACAAAACCAGCATGATTCTGTGCTGAAGCCACGGGGCAATGCAGACAATCGTGACATGGGAGGTAAGGATCCTACTGATACTGGTGGGTCCTTGGCTAGAGGTGCAGCAATCAGCATACAGCTTCAGGAACAACAAACCAACTGGGACTTGTTAGCTGGCTGCTCCCAATGTGGAATTCCTCAGGGGAATATTGCAGTAACAGGGCACACCTCCCAGGCTGGGGAGGGAAGGAAATGGCTCTTCTGTCTTCTGCCAGTGGTATCTGGGCAGCTGGTATCCCCTCCCACCATGCTGTGTTTAATGCAGCTTCAAAGGCCAGGGCAGCCATCAAAGGGAGGAAGAAGGAACAGAGACAAGATTTACTCCCCCCTCCCCACCTCCTTCCCCCTCCACCATTATAAATCCCCCTTTGCCAAAGTGTCAGCCATCAGCCCAGACTGTCGACATCAGATATGTCTATTGGCAGCCACAGCAACAGCTGGGGCAGTGATTTTGTTCTTCAACCCAGACTATGGCTAACCCAGGGGATGAAGATTCTAAACAAAAGGGCTTGGAGGCTGTGTGTCCCACAAGGTGATTCTAAGGCTAAAACTGCTGCCAGACTCCACTGTAAGAAGACAACAGGTTTCCAAGCCTGACCAGGGCCCTGACATATGTCTCCAATTAGAATGGATCAGGCAAAAAGGGGGAAAAAATCCACACGCAGGTGCTGCTAAAACTGGACATATCCAAGGTATGGCTCAAGCAGATGTTTTCCCAGCTTGGGTCAGTCTAACCTGACATGAGAGAGGTTGGAGAGACTGAGAAGGAAAAAGGAATCCTTGCTCTGAGATGGGCAGAGAGGCCTGGAGGAGAGGGATAAAGAGGAGGAAGGAGTGCCTTTTTATATGAAATGAAATAATGTACAAATTGAACTGCTGAGTTTTCTCCTGTCAGCATCTTAGGTGTTTTTGATAATAAGATTACATCACCAGTAGGCGTGTACAGATGACCTGGAGCTAGAAAAGCTTGAAACAAAGGATGCATTTCTTTCATTAATTCAACACATATTTACTGAGCCCTTACTATAGTATGCTAGGTACTACAGGCTCCTGGGAAGTGTACTGGAAAGGACATTCTAATAGGATACCTGGGCAGAGTAGAAATGAAGGTAGCTCTTACGCTGATACGAGGTCACTTGGTTCAGATCTGGTTACTGGGCAGAAAGGTGAGCCAGGGTCACTGTAGCCAACAGGCAGCAGAGTTTCTCCTGTTTCTCTTACTGAAAAATGCATCCTGGGAAAGAGAACCTGTAGATGGCTTGTGACTACTTTGTAAATGTCACAGAGGAGCCATCAAGGATGTGTCCCAGTGGGAGCAGGACAGGGGCACTTCAGCTCAGAGGGTCCTTTTGTGACAGACAAAGCAGATCCTGGAAGCCATTTTATAGGAGGGATAACTAAGTGGAGTGGTGGCATTCCCCACATCGTGCTAACTGCCCCAGTTATCCTGAAACAAATTCCAGAGCATGTTCTACATCATCCTTGGTTCTTATGATTATCTGAGGATATCTCATCTACCATAGTTAATTATGTAGAGAGGCCTACACTTTTGTGCTGTAGCCAGAAGGCTGAGTAGAGACCAAGTGACCAATTACTATGTTACTCTCCTCCCAGTCATGGAGGCTTAAAAACTCACTGTCACTGTCAGCTCTTCACTCATACAATCTCTCTCACTCCACATATCCAGTCTGTTGTCAAGTCTTGTCATTTCTACAGTCAAACATCTTTCATATACCATTCTCTCCACTCACACAGCTGCTACCCTGCGTCAGGCCCTCATCATCTCATGCAAGAACACTATTTCACTAACCTTCTGGTTGGTTTCCCTCCTGAAATTCCTTCCTACCTCCATCCTTCCTCCACTCAGTTGTCCAAGTGGTTTTTCTTCCTAAAGAAAAGGTCCAATCATGTTATCCTCCCCCCCTTCCCCCCATATTCAATAAAATCCAGTGTTCTCTATTATCTCCAGGATCAAATATACACCCTCTGTTTGGCTTTTAAAGCCTTTCACAGTCTTTCCTCCCTTTCCATGCTTATTGCACTTTATTCTCTCCCATAAACAATCCAGCAACATTAATGTTCCTTATACATACACTCCATCTCCCCTCTCCAGCCTTCTAACTGGCTATTCCCCATGTCTGGAATGCTCTCCCTCCTCACCTTCACCTCCTGGTTTCTCTTGTTATATAATACCTTCCAAATTCAGATCAAATCTTACCTTCTGCAGGAGACCTTTCCTTTCAGCCAAACCTTTTATTCTTGGAGCCAGGGTTATTTGCTAGCCAAGCAGGAATATTGTAGGGGATATTCTATGCCATAGTCTCACAAAGTTCCTTGGTGGTTTTGTTGGGTGCAATGCCCAAAATGGTTTGAGAGTATAAAACTGAAAACGAAGTAAAACAGTGATTATCCTGTGTCTACTTCCTGAGTCAGGTATGTTACATTTTACCCTTCCCCTAGTATTCTCTGATACCTTTAAGGCAGCTTAGGGGTATCTAGTCTTTCTGCTATTAGCTCAAGACCTCACTGATTGTGTTCCCCCAATTTTAGGGATTCCCTAGACATAAGTTCCATTTCACCACTTAAAAGTTAGATTAGTTTTTACAAAGAAATATTTACTGCAAAATAACAAGAACAGCCATACATACATTTTTCCCCTCCCCCTCATACCTAGGAAGCATAATTTCCCTCTTGTACCTCTGAGAGTCAGGAGATTAGGTTCACAGTTTATTTCAACCTCTATGTAACATAGTCTTTACGAGTTCCAAGTCCAAAGGCCCCCTGGGCTAGCATCCCAGAATCTTGGTTTCTTAGGGCTTCCCTGCTGATTGCCAACAACATATGACCTGCCTCCAAAATCTCCATGGCTCAGCTCCCACGTCTAGGAACTCCATTGCATGTACCTGGAACTAGGGAAACAGGATCAGTTAGCTCTTCCCCCCACTCAACTAGGTTCATGGCACCTATGACAAGGATGAACAGGACCTTTACTTCCTGGACATCACCAGAAAGAGAGGGAGAGATTGTTTCAATCTGGTAGTCTTAAAGACACAGGCTGTTCTGGCTATGTAGACAATGGAAGGAGTATATTCCCATCCACATGGTAGGGGAAAACAGGTAATCTTCTCCAAGAAGCAGATCTCTGTCACCCCCCATGGGAGTCCCTCCATTGTAGCTGATTTAAGAATGTGCAGTGATGTCCCTTTACAGAGGCATTTGACAATAGTCAAAAGGAATTTTCTAACTCTAAGTCAGATATTTGGCTAGGACCTGAGGCTGTAACAGCAAAAGAAGAACAATCAGGAGGACATATTTAGTTGTAGCCTGAGAATGTCTATTGATTTTTCCTGGCTTCCTAGCTAGAGCTAGACATTATGACCAGAGGTGATGCTCTTTTGCTGGGCACAGAATTGCAAGCTACTCTTTCGTAAATGATAGTAGCAGAGAGTAGAAGATAGTTTGAAGAGGCAGAAGATGAGAAAATGAAACAGAGGAGCTAAACAAATATCGTAACTCAAGCCCTTTAGAAACAACCAGGAGTGAGGACACAACACCCAACGTAGAGCAAAGACCTGGACACCTCACAGCAGAGAGCAGGTGATGCTATCACCCAGCTTGAGTCTTTTTAATGTCAGAGGTGTGAGTTGCCCTGTTCTAGTGATGTTCTAGTATGTATATGCCTGGGCCACATGCATTCAATGTCTCTTTCTTAGTGACATATATTCTTTGTCTAAGTGCACTCCCCTGCCAGTGATGTGGTTATGTATGGGAGAATTATCCTGTTGTCTCTTAGAAGGTTAGAACATTGGGGGTTAGAGGTTGAACCTTGTTTTTTTCACTTAATTTGTTATGCTGTTTGTCTTTTGCTTTGAAGTAATATTTTGCTTCTGGTTGGCTTAGTAACAGTAAACACATTGGGGTAGGGGATATGGAAGTGGATATGCACTAAGGTTTTGAGGAGGCACTGCCCCACAGAGTGCCTCTGCTCCGGGCAAGGCTCTATACCAAGCACTAAGAATGCAAAAATCCAGGTACTAGCAATAAAACTTGGAATGATACACAGATCCCACCCTCAAAGTACTTACTAAATGAGGGGATGAGAAATGATCACAGATAAATATGATACAAAGCAGAACATGAAAAATGAAAAGGACAGATCCTGACAAAGCCCTGTAAGTAATTTAGAGAGGAAGAAGCCATTTTCAGCTGGGGGAGATCAGAGAAGGCTTCCTAGAGGAGGTGGTATCTGAGTTAGGCCTTGGAGGAAGGAAATTAAACAATGATTGGAGAGGGGGGAGAAAGAGTCCATTCTAAGTGTGAGCAAAGACATAGAGATGAAAAAAAAAAACAAGACAAAAATGGGACAGTGAATTGTACAGTTTATTAGAGATGAAATATGTTGGGTAAATAATTTAAGAAAGAGTTAGAAAGGTAGATGAGACCTTGATTGTGGAAGGCCTTGAATTCTAGGACAGTAGTTTATGCTTTTTTCGGTAGGTAATGGGAAACCACTAAAGGTTTGTGACTATAAAATAGTGACATTCTCAGGGATGGGACCTAGAGTGTCCTCCATGGGCCAGCCAAAGTTCAGCTTCAAAATGTAAGAAGAAAAGAATTGGAAACCCATGGATAGTACTAAAAATAAAGCAAGTATTTAGTCAAGACAACAATGTTGTCAACACAGAGTTAAGTAAATGCCAGAAGATCAACACAAGTTGTTAGGAATCATCCAGCACAGGGCCAGATCGAAAGGCAGCCAGGGCTTCCTTTGTCCCATGCAGAACCCCCTCATGAGGAGAAAGGCTTAAGCTAAATCTGAGGCTAGGTGTGAAGTCACAGGTCAATATCAGGACGACATGTAGCAGTGGATTACTGAATTCAGCAACCTGTGATTTCCAGCAGGGGCTATGATTTTCTCATTTACTGCCTTTGTATTGAAGAACAAGGCACTGTCTCACTCCCTCCCCTTTACCTTCTTTCCTTCCCACCCCTAACTGGCAGCTGCCAATAAAAAGGATAAAAACAAGTGATGCATTAGGGAGATAACAGTGGCAGCAAGGTGAAGGAATAATTGGAAAGTGGTGATATAGGAGACAAGAAAACCAGTTGGAAGATTATTGAAATGGTCTAGGTAAAAGATTTAGTTGAAGGCCTAAACTAGGGTGGAAGTATGAATGGAGAGGAAGGGGAAAAAATAAAGAGATATTGTGGAGACAAAACATACCAACCCATTTTGTTGGGTCATTTTCAGTGGTATCCAACTCTCCAGGACCCCATTTGGGGTTTTCTTGACAAAAATACTACAGTAGTTTACCATTTCCTTCTCTAGCTCATTTTACAGATGAGGAGCTGAGGCAAGCAGGGTTACAGGGTTAAGTGATTTGTCCAGGGTCACATAGTTAGTAAGTGTCTGAGGCTGGATTTGAAATTAGGTCCTCCCAATTCCAGAGCCAGCACTCTGTTCGCTACGCCACCTAGCTGCCCACCAGTCCCTTGAGTTGGCAACTAAATGGCTATGAGGGGAGAAGGAGAGTAAAGAGTCAAATGAGTCTCAGTTTTTTCAGTCTGGGCTAGTGAGATGGCAGTGGTACTATCAATAGAAAACATGTTATGGAGGAAGGGCAGGTTTTAGGGAAGAAATGAGTTCCATCTGGGATGTGTTGAGTTTGGAACTTTGAGATTCAAGTAGCCGGCAGAAAGTTGAAAATTTAGGACAAAAATTCAAGGGTAGAGGTTGGGAATATAGATTTAAAAGTTATCTTCACATAAGTGATAATTGAAACCATAAGAGTGTATGAGATAGCCAAGGAAAAGATTGTAGGGAGAGTAGAGGGAAAAAAAGGACAGAAATTTGGAAGAAACTTACAGTTAAGAGGCAGGAGAGAGATGAGGAGCCAGCAAAGAAGAGAAGGAACTGTCGGAGAGATAAGAGGACAAACATGAAAGTGTAGATTCAGATGTGAGGAGAGAATATTGAGTAGGGTGGTCAATAGAGTCAAATGGGACAGAGAAGTCAAGTCATATAAAGATTAAAAAAAAAAAAGACATTGGATCCGGGGATAAAAGGAGGTCATTAGTGATTTTGGAGAAAGCAGTGTCAGTAGAGTTGTGAATATAGAAGACAAAGTGCAAAGGATTTGAGGAGTGGGGAAGTGTAGGTTATGCTTTGTAAAAGCTTGACAGTGGGGAGGAGGAAGAGATCTATAACTTAAAGAAATGTCTAGGTCAAGGGAAGGTTTTTTTAGGTTATTGGAAAATTGAGCATGCTTGCTGACTGAAGGGAAGGACCCTATACAGAGGAAGAAATTCAAGATCTATGAGAGAAAGTAGATGACTGGTAGAATAAGGTCATAGAAGAGACAGGAAGGGATGGGATCAGGGACATTAGTGAAGGAGTTAACCTTGTAAGGAAGGATGGTCACTTCTTCTTTTGAGACTGGAAGAGAAGATAAGAAGATGATAAAGAGAGAATTTTAAAGGAAGGGAATAGGAGTGTTTAGGGGGTATATGACTGATGACTCTGATGTTCTCAGCAGAGTAAAAGTTGAAGTCAGAGAAGGAAAGACAAGAGGATAGAGTTAAGGCTTTGAGTATAGAAAAGAATGTCTGGAATAGTTGAAATGAGAAATCTTATAGACAATAAGAAGGATAAATGAATTGTCATACAATGACAAGCTGAGATCAGATAACTTAAATTTGTAGTAGGCTGAGACAGCACAGTTTTGTGATCTTGTCTAGTAGTGATTTGCCACTAATAGGAGTGGAGGACTGGGATGGCGGTAATTACTTGTCAGGGGATAATATCACTCACTCTACAGGCTTATCCAATGGGAAAAGTATCTCAGCCATTGGGTTCTTCTCAAAATTATTTGAAGTTTCTGACTCAAATCTCAGATCCTCTCTGAATCTCTGAGGTTGAATATCCTTCCAAACTTTGATGGCTAACCCTGAATCCCAAGTTGCTACTAAACTAAGAAACTTATTGCTCCCAAACCTCCACTCCATTTTTTCCCTTTTCCTTTCTGTCACATATTCCAGAGTCTAGGTGTGTACTTTTTCTTGGTTATTTACAAGGAAACAGAAAATTCAGAAATAAATAGCAAATGGACACATACTCAGAAATGAATAAAAGGAACCTACCTAGAATGGTCTGTGTGGCTCACAAACTGAATCTCCATTAAAGCCAAATATATCATATGAACTTCAGTATGGTTTTAAAAACTGTTTCTGCTTCAAAGACCATTGGCCATTTTTTAATTTATAGCCCCAAATTCCTCTACACAGCTCCTATTTGGAAAAAGTGCCCTCCCCAGCTACTCACTGTGATATGTTAAGGCTCACATCTCTTTTTGTCTTGATTTAAGTTTATTTAGCCATTTAGAAAAATCCGTCAGACCTCAAACAGTCAGTGATTATCACCTCATGTTTGGCTGAGCTTTGGTCTGACCATGAAATCTGATGGGGGCGTTAGCTCAACCATCATCCTTCCACTTCTCCAAAGTAAAGGGACAAAGAGGAAGATAACACCAAGCACAATACAAATGAATTTCCCATCATCTTGAAAGACACCAAAGTCCAATTCAATGGTATGCTTGTGATGACATGAGACTAGAATGATACAAAATTAATATTTTGGATAACAGAATCTTTTATTTTAATTGATTTGTTTATTTACTTTTAGTTTACAAGATTCAGTTCCAGAATCCCTTGAGTTCCAAATTTTCTCCCCTCCCTGTCCGCACCCTCACCCATGGCGGCATGCAATCAAGTATAGGATCTGCGAATACTTTCACATTGGACATTACTCTGATTGTATAGAAGGGTTGCAACCAATGGAATGAACAATGGGAAAGAGGAAACAAAACCAAACATGGAAAAGAATGATAGCGTGTAGATTGCTTCAGTCTCCATTTAAACTGTTCTTTCTAGATCTTTCTCTGAATGTAGACATCTCCTTCCATCCTGAGACTTGTAGAGTTGTCTTATAACTGTGTGTTGTTGAGAAGAGTCCAGTTTATCAAGGTTGGTCATCGCACATA